>CM062296.1:683988111-684588111 GCA_031216915.1 Pictodentalium vernedei | reverse complement strand
CAGAGCGTCATTTTAGGTAACAGAATATATCACTAAATTTCCCCTCAAAAATCAAATAATTTTTTTCACTTTTCTTGGGGGGATGTCGGCGGATTATACAACCACCGATCGTGAACCACCAAAACACGGCGTACAAATAATTGGGAAAAAATCCAATTATTTCTCAATGATTTTAGATTAAAACACATAGAAAATAACTAAAATATGAGACTAGCCACTTTTTTAAAAATGAATGAATGAATATGGTGATGTGCATTGTATAACAAAAGTTTGACACCATGGTGTGTCTGAAAAGCGGGTATTTTGTAATTCACCACATCTGGAAACGGTATAACAGCAACTACTAAATATTAAGCTTTTGAGAAATAATTCAAAGACATCTCTACCCTCGAACCGTCTTGCTTATTTGCCACAGAGTATTTTCTCGGGATAACAGCGTGATCATTGTTTTCCCCTTACACCTATAATCTTGTGGTGGAAATTCTATTTCGACCGATGTTTCAAGTTTCATGGCTGACAATAACACAAATGTTATGAGCTTCCCAGGTGTGTTTACAGCCATTTAGGGATATCAAAAGGCGCCATCCTGAATGAAAAAATCCGCCAGAAATGTTTATTGTGAAAAAATGAGCAATTCTGCCGCCTTCTCTTGAGATTGGTTGATTTTAGGCGGGTTTTTTTTTTACCATTGGTTATTTTTTGAAGCCAATGTTCCCCCAAAATAAAAAGGAGGGAAAACAAGTCCTAAGAGTAACAATTAGTGGCAAATTCTCTTGACTTTATCATTTCACTGAAAAAGATGTCTCAACTCGCCACCATCAATTTTGAAGATCTGCGGGCAATGGATGCAGGCCATTGGAAATATTTTGATTTCCTTCCTACCGATCTACCGACGAAAGAAGTAGGAACGCAAACAGATGAGTCGGAGCGGGGGAAAATTCTTTCCCTTTTAGACAAGATTATGGACAGATTAGATGAACTGAAGAGCCAGAAACAGCCACCACTTTCAACACTTCATTTCATGCCAGAGAAAATAACCATCCCTGTGGGGTTTCAGATGCTGGAACCCAAAGAAGAAAATAAGAAACGGGGAGGACGAAAACGAAAAGCTGCCACCACACAGCAGAGGATAAAGGTGAAGAAATTAGAAGATGGGGGAGACGAGATTGTTCAAACCCCTCATCCTGTACGGATGAGACTAGGGAAAATAGCAAGTGGTCAGGGACGATACGGAAAAGTACTGCCTGAGTAATTCACCACCCTGTAAGTGGATCAGAGAAAAAACCCCGGCCTTTTAAAGGCCAACAACATCTTAAAAAGAGTAACTTTATGCACAAATCAACGCAAAAAAACCAGCACCCTACCCATGTTTTTTTTCAAAATATTACCCAGTGTAAGCGTAAGAGTTGAAATAAAAACAACCTTTTCAGCTGGTGAATAGAAATATTTCGACCGCAACACTCAATGGAGAATCATTGAGTGTTGTGGCCGAAATATTTTCCCCCTACTACTGCAAATAACATAAACCCCCTTTTTACACTCTCAGAGTAAGCCTCTGTGGGGAGTCAGGAAGTAAGGCAGTATTTGTTTTACTGTGGTAAATAAATTCTGTTTTACTTGTAAAATGGCAAGTGAATCAAACATTTTTCGGTGGAAGGGGAAGAACTCTATCTTTTTCAGCAGCCAAAGAGCTCTTCTTATCTGAAAATGTTATAGCAGAAATTTTCAGAATGGTGTTTTCGTGGTCCGTACAAGCCAAAATCCACCCCGGCACACACACACACGAAAAATGGCGTACATGTACGCTTGGATGCAAATAAAGGTAGTTTTGGGGTGTTTTATCCGACTCCTACCCCTTCATGTTACGCTTGTGCAATTTAAGAAAAGGATTTACAAGTTCCGTCATCTGTGCAACCACCATCCTTTCGTACGCGATTGTGCAAATAAAACCTTCACGGCTATCGGATATGGTATTAGAATGGGATTTCAAGGCTTATGTGACTGGGTACAGACCTTGTATAGTAGTAGAGCGGTATGTGTGTTTGTACAGTTTAGGGCTAGGAGCCCACGTGTATCCCTATGCCTATGGTAAGGGTCTCTGAAGGTCCATGGCCACTGGAAACGTTTTATTTACGCCAAGAAATCCGTTGGATTTTCCAAGATGGTGTCTATCGGTTAGTGAGGCGTTAACTACGTCGGGTCTTGTGGATATTTCCAATACAGCTCGACCCATGGTAGTGTAGTGACCCTATGCTTTTAGCGAAGCTATTGCACAACGGCTTCTTTCCGTAGCCTGTTTTACCCTATATAACACTGTACACCCCCCCCCCACCCCACACACACACACAGACCTCCGTTGTCACAATGACTGGAACATTCTCTGTAACCTCCCCCCCCCCCCCCCCCCACACACACACACAGACCTCCGTTGTCACAATGACTGGAACATTCACATGGCTGGAACACTGGAACCGTGTACAGCCATCCTCTCGTCCTGACGACGCTCGTGCACATGGCTCTTTTGCGACGTCACTCTAATATAATGCCTCTTTGACTCAACCGTGACTATAGAATTTCGCACCACCCAAATGGGCTACCTGGTTTGGGGCGGGTTGTCCCTGGGGTAGTTGTCCCTTTCCCATTTCTGAATATATTCGGAATGGCCCACGGAAACGTACCCTTCATTCAACTTCCTGGTTTGTTATTTCTCACCATTGGATGTTGTATATTGTGTGTTATGTTAGCCGAATAAATTAGAAAAGAAGAAAAAAATGACATCCAGTTTACCCTTATACTTACAGAAATTTATTCAACATGTGGACATGCTATATGAAAAAGACCCGGAAACAGGGCGAAATGAGTACGAGAAAGAATACAGGGTAATTCTCTGATTACCGCAACAAACTGTATAAATTGGTATGGTAACGTCCCAGCCTACTAAAATTTAAATTTCCCGGATTCTGCTGAAATGTATTGACAGTTGCTCAAATCCTGTATAATTATACACCTTCTGGGAATTCTACATGATTGTTATATTATACTAATTTTATATAGACTAGTCCTAGTTCAGCGATCTGAACATAGTGACCTAGTGGCTACCCCTCTAAGGTAAGGTTCAAATTCCTCCCATTCATATCTGTGGTAAAATTCCCCAACAAGGTCTGTTGGGAACTCAAAGCTCGAAAATAAGAATATAAATGTATATCAAACTTTCACCCTTATCACTGGCTGCATTCGATAGCACACGTATTTCCGTATATTTGTGCAGAGTAAATTGATCCAAACTATATGTTATCCTTTATTTATCAAGATTTGAACATGAGCGAAGCGTCAACAATCGCTTCATTGTCGTCAATGATACTTTTTGCCTGTATCGGCTCAAAAAGAATAACCCGGAGTTGCGCTTAAACAAATATCGATGCAGAAATGGAAATATGATTGCATTTGCACTGAGGAGGTCGATTATGATCATTGCATGGGGGCCTTTTATTAGGAGTTACCATTTCCGCATCGATATTCGTTTTGACAGAAACTCCAGGTTGCACCAAAAATATGGACGATATCAAAGCAATGGTTGACGCTTCGTCATGTTCAAATCTCGATAAATAAAGGATAACATATAGTTTGGATCAATTTACTCTGCACAAATGTAAGGAAATAGTATACTATGGAATGTAGCCGGTGATAAGGGCGAACGCTTGATACACTATATATTACTATTTTCGAGGTTTGAGTTCCCAGTAAAACTTGTTGGGGAATTTTACCACAGATTTGAATGGGAGGAATCTGAATGTAGAGGGGTACCCACTATATTCAGATCGCTGAACTAATACTGTCCAAACTTGGACCCTGGCCAAGGTTGGGGTTTATAAGTTATGATTTATTTTTACCCATTCCAAACAATCTGGGTCCAGTATTCACCATACAAGTGCAAGGCAGGATTTTATATCATTGACTTCCCACTGACTGGACTGCTCACCGCATTAAGAACAATACAGCTTATCCCCCATGCCATGCGACCAAAAGAGGTATAATTATAAGTCTCTTAGTTGATACATTACAAGTCAAAATAAGTTGTAGGATAATATATATAAACTATGTCTCTTTCTCTTCCTACACTGATAAGACCAGAATCTGACATCATTTTCTAGAAAGCTCTCTCTGAGAGCTTTCCAGAAAATGATGTCAGATTCTGATCTTATCAATGCAGAAGCAGTAGTATACTTAGTTTAGTACGATTATGATAAATCTTATTTTGACTTGTACTGTACATGTACACATGTATCAGAAATGATCAGCCTCCTAAATATTATTTTTTAATGATAAGTTTTCAACTTGTTCCATCTTCGAAAACAGAATCCCTTTCTCTCCCGCTGTTGTTTACAACTTTACAAAGGAAGCATTAAGGTGCTGTATAAATGTAAGTAAGGAAAATCTGTTTACTTTGAAATTCCCATCTCTGATATGCCATAAATTCAAACTAAATACTAGTATACATAAATTATAAATCAAAATGAAGGTTGTGATGTACATGTACATGTATTGAATATGAAAAATATATGCAATCAAGTAATAGAGTTGACAGCAGGCACCAGTGGTCCCTGGAAGTCTGGTACTGTATTCATACCAGAATGGATAATAAAATAATATTTCCAGAGAACAACTCGTGACCAAATGTGCTTCAGATGTCCAAGAACAAAGCTAGAAAATCAAAATTCTTCAAAACACAGCGACCAAGCTGCAATTGGGGTAAATTCCAAAACTCTCGCTTTGTTTTCATTGTCTGTTTGTGTACATGTTGGTCAAGGTCATCTGGGCTGAAAAAGCATCGATGTACAATGCTGTCTAAAATCAAATAATGAGAAATATCGCCTACTACACACTATTATTATATGGAGACTGCATATTGGCCATATTACTTGCAAAGTATCATGACACCTGTTGAATTTCTTAGAATTACGCAATTGTTCTTTGATGAAGATTAGTGGTTCATGTGAAATGCGCATGGAACCCATCTTCAATAAAAATACAGACAGTGTTGTACTTTCTCCAAATGCAGTCCTGTCACTTCATCATAAAGTGTTTTGAATGTCTAGCTTTGTTCTTGGATATCTGAAGCGCATTTGGTAATGTGTTGTTCTCCAGAAATATTATTTTATT
The DNA here is from genome assembly GCA_031216915.1 of Pictodentalium vernedei. Lineage (NCBI taxonomy): Eukaryota > Metazoa > Mollusca > Scaphopoda > Dentaliida > Dentaliidae > Pictodentalium > Pictodentalium vernedei. The sequence goes on along the minus strand of CM062296.1, from coordinate 684,582,951 downwards.
ATCAGTTACGAATACAGTAACAGACTTCCAGGAACCATTGGTGCCTGCTGTTAACTCTGTGACTTGATTGCATATATTTTTTGTGTTCTATACATCACATTCTTCATTTTGATGTTTAATTTGTCAATATTTAATTTGAATTGATGAAATATCAGAGGTGGGAATTTCAAAGGAAACAAATTTCCCTTACTAAAATAGCACCTTTAGTGAATGGCTCACAAAGCCCCCTCTCAAACAGTATTGTTTTTGTCAATTTTTGTGTATTTTTTTTTCTTGTGCAACCCCAACAGCATATAGATGAATACACAGGTCACATTTACTATCATTCAGTTAACTGGTTAAGGCCTACTTAAGGGCGAGATTATTTTTGGTGTTCTGAATTTGTTCATCAAAATTTGTTTTATTGCAATTTTTTGGAGAGTGCCAACCAGCACTCTCCAATAATTTCTAATAAAATAAGTTTATATAAACAAAATATTATTTGTGTTTGACTGAATATGAACCATGAGCAAGGAAAATGTTGGCTTTTAATCTCATACACTCGTTTTTAGCTTAATTTGACAAAGTCAAGATAAGCTATTGCCATCACGCGTGCGGAAGTCTGTGAGTCTGTTCACATTTTCCTTTAGAACAGGCCACACCCCACAGTTCTTGTCTGATCGTCACAAAATTTCATATGCAGGTTTGGGGTCATGTCTAGATGAGAATGTCCCCTTTTGATTGCGATTGGTCAACCAGTATGGTTGCCCGAGCCCAAAACCCGAAAACCATTAGCACAGTCTACAGGTTGTATTTATGAAGGGATTTCATTGTAACTTGGTAGGATGCCCCTGTATAATGCCTGGATGAGAGCATCTCATTTTGGTCATGATCTGGCAACCGTGATGGCTGCCCAAGCCCGAAACCCAAAAACTTTTAGCACAGTCTGCAGGTCATATTTTATATGGTGGGATTTCATTGTAACTTGGTAGGATGACTCCGTATGATGTCTAGATGAGAATTTCCTCATTTGGGCGTGATCTGTGAACTGTGACGACTGCCAGAGCCCAAAACCTGAAAACCTTTAGCGCAGTCTGCAGGTCATATTTATGGAGGGATTTCATTGTAACTTGGTAGGTTGACTTCATATAATGTCAAGATGAGAAAGTCCCCTTTTGGACGTGATTGGGCAACTCTGATGGCTACAGGGGCCCGAAAACCTTTAGCACAGTCTACAGGTCATATTTATGAAGGGATTTCATTGTACCTTGGTAGGATGACTCCAAATAATGTCTAGATGAGAACATTCCATCTTGAGCACGATCATTCAGCCTTCATGGCTGCCCGAGCACAAAAAACTTTAGCATAGTCAAAAGGTCATATTTATGGAAGGATTTCATTGTAACTTGTTAGGTTGACTCCATATAATGCCTAGATGATGACATCTCCTTTTGGCCGTGATTGGCCAACTGTGACGGCTACAGGTGCCCGGAGCCCGAAAACATTGAGCATAGTTTACAGGTCATATTTATAAAGGGATTTCATTGTAACTTCTTGGGATCACTCCAGATGATGCCCAGATGACAGTGTCCCCTTTTGGTTGCGATCATTCAACCATAATAGCTGCCCGAGCCCGAAGCCCAAAAACCTTTAGCACAGTCTACAGGTCATATTTATGAAGGGATTTCTTTGTAACTTGGTAGGTTGACTTCATATAATGTCTAGATGAAAGCGTCCTCTTTTGGGCATGATTGGGCAACTGTGACGGCTACAGGGGCCCGAAGCCTGAAAGCCTGAAAACCTTTAGCACAGTCTACAGGTCATAATTATGAAGGGATTTCATTGTAGCTTGGTAGGATGACCCCAAATAATGTCTAGATGAGAACCTCCCCTGTTGGTCGCGATCATTCAGTCTTGATGGCTGCCCGAGCCCAAAAACCTTTAGCATAGTCTGTAGGTCGTATTTATGGAAGAATTTCATTGTAACTTGTTAGGTTGACTCCATATAATGCCTGGATGATGACATCCCCTTTTGGTCGTGATTGGTCAACTGTGATGACTACAGGGGCCCGAAGCCCGAAAACCTTGTGCACAGTCTACTGGTCATATTTATGAAGGGATTTCATTGTACCTTGGTAGGATGACTCCAAATAATGTCTAGATGAGAATGTTCCCTTTCGGTCGGGATCATTCAGCCTTGATGGCTGCCCGGGCCCAAAACCCAAAAACCTTTAGCGTAGTATAGGTCGTATTTATGGAAGGATTTCATTGTAACTTGTTAGGTTGACTCCATATAATATTTAGATGATGACATCCCCTTTTGGTTGTGATTGGTCAACTGAGATGGCTATAGGTGCCCGAAGCCCAAAAACCTTGAGCACAGTTTACAGGTCATATTTATGAAGGGGTTTCATTGTAACTTTGTACGATCACTCCAGATTATGCCCAGATGACAACACCACAAAACCCGAAAAACTTTAGTACAGACTACAGGTCGTATTTGTGAAGGGATTTCATCGTAACTTAGCAGAATGATTTGGTATAATGTCGAGATGAGGACGTTCCCTTTTAGTTGCAATCGGTCTACTGTCATGGCTACCCAGGCCTGAAGCCCGAAAACCTTTAGCACAGTCTACAGGCAATATTTATGAAGGGATTTCAATGTAACTTGATAGGATGTCTCATTTTGGAATACTTTTACTGTAACTTGGTAACTTTCATTGACATACGTTAACTGTGAGGGCCACATACATTAACTGTGAGGTCATATTAACCCACCCCTCAGCTCTTTAGTACCATGTACACCTCATATTATTTTTATTAAAAACATAGCATACAGGGAACAGAAATTAACATATTCCCAATTATAACAATTCTTGTCTTATTTCATTATCCTTTCATAAACATTGAACATTATCCTTTTCATCAAACACAACACACAGGTTAAGCTATAGTGGCTTCTAGCACTTAAGTTAAACTCAACCAGTTAAAGTCATTATGGATCCCAGCAGAAGGATAATTTAGGAATGATTTTGAAGTGGTCTTACATGTACCTTTGATTCAGCCAGCAAACAATCACAAGAAAGCATTTTCCCCATTTAATGATCATTTTGAAATCAATTGTTAGTGTCCTTCATTTGTTTTCATCTCGCCCACAGGGTCCTAGTTAAGACTAGATGCAACCTAAATGTTAGCATAGATTTCCATGTTTGCTTTTTTGTGTGTGTGTGTGGGGGGGGGGGGGGGGTGGGGGGGGGGGTGGGGAGGGGAGTTTTATCTCAATCAATCCAAGTTTTCAGTTTGTGTCTTTGATTCTGTGGCATGATATTGTTAGATCTTCAACAGATTATCAAAAAACTCGACATACACATTGCAGTCCTCATGGACTATTCACTTTCCACAGGTGGGCAAAATTTCCATGGAAGCATTAATATCAAATTCCAGACACTAATTATAGAAGTAATCATCAAAAATTTAATTAATGAATCACCAGGTACAACCCAGTGCTTCCTTAATTAAAATTTCATACAGGCTTAAATTAATACCAAAGGTTACAAGGATGCCAAGAAAACCCATATGGGTAAACTTTATGTGCTTTAATCGTGCAATCTTAACACCTGAAGAGTTAATTTTTGCTTTTACTTCTCACATTCATCTTGAATTAAAAGGTTAAAGTCAGGAAATGAGGGTTGGAGATAAATTACAGGCTGTTCTCAGAGGAGTCTGATTCAACTTTGTTCAAATCAAGTCTATCAGTTAATTGGGCTCTCTATGGGAGCCTGAATCTTAACTTAGTACAATATGGGAAATAAACTTTACAAAGCTTCTTCAGATCCACCAATTAGAATCAATTGATATTTGGTATACAGCATTGTTGTAGGGGTCAAATTCAAGTTTCTTCAAATCAAGTCCCTTGATTAGCTCACCTGGCCTAAAAGGCCATGTGAGCTTTTCACGTCACTTGGCATCTGTCGTCGTCCGGCGTCCGTGAACTTTTCACATTTTCATCTTCTCTGTAACTGCCGAGCCGGTATGAACCAAACTTGGCAGGAATGGTCTATGGGAGGTCCTCTACAAACGGTCCTTCTTTTGTTCCCATTGATTGGAGAACATGGCCGCCAGAGGCATTCTTTGATTCTGTTCCAATATGAACCAAACTTGGCAGGAATGGTCTATGGGAGGTCTTTTACAAACAATTCTCATTTTGTTCGCATTGGTTGGAAAACATGGCCACGGGAGGCATTCTTTGATTCTGATAGGTGGATTTTGAAAAATCTTCTTCTCTGAAACCACAGGGCCAAATCTTATGAAACTTTGCATGGTTGATGACTGGGACCCCCTCTACCAATGATCCTCATTTAATGTTGATCAGGTTGCAAACATGGCTTCAATTGCGGCTTATAGTTACTATAGAAACCCTATGGGAAATCACATTTTCATCTTCTTCTCTGGAACTACTGAGCCAACGTGAACCAAACTTGACAGGAATGGTCTATGGGAGGTCCTCTACAAACGATCATCATTTTGTTCCCGTGGTTTGAAAAACATGGCCGCCATAGGCATTCTGTCATTCTGGTTGGTAGATTTTCAAAAATCTCCTCTGAAACTGCCAGGCTAAATGTTTTGATACTTCACATAAATGATGACTGGGACCCCCTCTACCAACGATCGTCATTTAAAGTTGATCAGGTTGTAAACATAGCCACAATTGCGGCTTATAGTTACTATAGAAACCCTAGGGAAATCACATTTTCATCTTCTTCTCTGGAACTACTAAGCCGATGTGAACCAAACCTGGCAGGGATAGTCTGTGGGATGTCTTCTACAAATGCTCCTCATTTTTATTGCCATGCTTGTTACCATGCATCGAAAAACATGGCTGCCAGAAGCATTTTTTGATTCTGATTGGTGGATTTTGAAAAATCTTCTCCTCTGAAACCACAGGGCCAAATGTTTTGAAACTTTGCATGGTTGATGACTGGGACACCCTCTACAAATGATCGTCATTTAATGTTGATCATGTTGCAAACATGGCTACAATTGCGGCTTTTAGTTACTTTAGAAACCTTATGGGAAATCACATTTACATCTTCTTCTCTGGAACTACTGAGTCAACGTGAACCAAACTTTGCAGGAATGGTCAAAAGAAGGCCCTCTACAAACGATCCTCTTTTTTGTTCCCGTTGGTTGGAAAATATGGCTACCAGAGACATTCTCTGATTCTGATTGATGGGTTTTGCAAAAATCTTCCCCTCTGAAACTACAAAGTCAAATGTTTTGAAACTTCACATGATTGAGGACTGGGACACCTTCTACCAAAGATCCTCAGGTAATGTCGATGTAATGTTGCAAACATGGCCATAATTGTAGCTGATAGTTACCATGGAAATTCTATGGGAAATCACATTTTTGGCTCTCCAACGATAGTTGTGTGAGCCTATGCCATAGCCCTCATGTCGTCATCAGCATCCGGAGTCAAACATTTTGAACTTTTGTGTGCAGGTTTTGATTTTTTTTTTGGGGGGGGGGGGGGGGATTTTTTTTTAGTCTGTGTGAACCAAGCCTGGCAGGAATAGTCTGTGGGAGGTTTTCTACAAATGCTCCTCATTTTTGTTACCATGCATCGAAAAACATGTCTGCCAAAAGCATTTTATGATTCTGATTGGTGGATTTTGAAAAATCTTCTCCTCTGAAACCACAGGGCCAAATGTTTTGAAACTTTGCATGGTTGATGACTGGGATACCCTCTACAAACGATCGTCATTTAATGTTGATTGCATTGCAAACATGGCCACGATTGCGGCTTATAGTTATTTAGAAACCCTATGGGAAAACACATTTACATCACATTTACATCTTCTTGGTTGATGACTGGGACACCCTCTACAAACCTCCATTCATCTACAAAACAAAATCATTTTTCATAATTGTTGGAAATCACATTTTTTGACCCCCAAAGCATTCCTGAGGTTTATACATGCATTTTTACGTTAAAAAAGTGGGCGTGGCCAAAATTTTTGAAAGTGGGTCACTCCCATATCTCAGGCGTGGTATGATGTATGGACCTGGGACTAACACCAAATGAGTCGAAACTCGATAGAGGTTCAAAATATGGGTCAAGGTCACAGAGATCACCTAGGGGTCATTGAGTGCATTTTTCGGAATGGCTGGAAATCACATATTTTTATACTGTACCAATGACCCAGACTTAGCTGCTGGTGCTACCTCTTACATTCTAGAGCCAAACACAAATTTTACCCCCAATCCCCAAAATTTGGATCTAAAACCGAAAATTACATGTCCTATATGGTCCTCCATACCTTTCCTCCATTGCGCATGAGCAGTGTCAAGGAGGTCTCGAAATTGGCGCCAAAAGTCATTCTTTGTTTGGCCCTTCATCAGTTCACATCTGACTGATATTTGTGCTTGTAAATCTCAGTTTAAATGATGCCAGACACATAAATATGAGAGAAATGGTGGATCTAAAGAGGAAATAGAAGGATGAGAGGAAAATTCAGTGGCAGGAAATAATCAGGGCTGTAACTTAAATTTTTTTACGAAATTATGTTATGTTCCCTAATTTCGAGGCATGAGCCTGTTGTTATCATTCTTGCTATGAAAGTTCCACAGCTTGATCAGTGTTGCCTCTCTCCCTTTCCTTTATTCCCCCCTTGCTAATCTCCCATGCTTTTGGCATATTTTCTGTAATAATTATTACTAAAATTTCTTGGGAAATTTTGGCTTCGTAACAGAATGAATTTCTGTTCTTTTCCCCATGTTGACGTCCTCACCCTTAGGTGTTTAGGCGTTGTGATCTGCATCTACCATCTGATGTTCTGCAGTTTCTTCTATGGAAATCTCTGTTTTGCATCAGATAGTGTTTAAATTGGTAACTGATTTCAGGCCATGTTTATCAGTGCCTGGAGTCATGTTTCCGGTTTTTGTACAACTTCTTGTTTACATTGACAACGGTTACTGCTGATAGTTATTTCTTGTCTTTACATTAGTTTAGACATAGCAAGATACATTAATATTGTATGTAAGTGTTGCATTAATTTTTTGAAATGTTTTAAAAATTTTTGTCCACACTTAGGCTTTTTTGGGATCCATTTGGTCTCGGGGTTCCCATTGGGAACTTGGGCTCTTCTGAAAAATTTTTTCAAAAAAATTTTTTTTCTTTAAATTATTTTCTTTCAAAGATTATAATGGATTATGTTATATTATGTATCTTTATTTCAATTGATAGTGCGACTAATATGACTATGTAAATTCTCAGGTTCAGTGTATTCGCACTAATTCCTGCTCTGTGTGTGTTGATTGAAATGACAACGTTGGAGACGTGTGTCACGATATTGTGTTTGCGGGGAGGGGTTCATACCGGTCGTCTCTCCATAGGGTCACTCTATATTATCATTTTATTTTTCAGAATTCAGAGTGATGTTTTCGTGATGTCTTCAACATGTGTGTCTCCGTCGTTGCAGTGTTAGGGCTAGCGGCTAAGTGGTCAGGGTAATACGACAATTGCCGAAGAGGTCCCTAGTAGGATCGAAGGCATTGATCGTCCGCTAGTCCGCCCGGTGTAGCGACCATTCATCGAATGGCTCGGCAGCTGGGTTTGTCCGTTACGGTTCTGGGAAGCAGTGTGGATGATGCGAGCACTATAAACTTGGAACGTGCACACCCAGCAACGACGGATCCGAGGATAGTACGGAGGAAGCCTGTCAGTCTAGTAGCTAGCTCGTCCAGGTCTATCCGGACCGCGAGCGAGAGAGGCCCCTCTCTCTTACAACTACATTTGAGCCGCAATGTTGTTGTATGTTTGTTTGTTAGTCGGAACATACGTCCAATCCTCCTGTTCGGGACGTTCCGTCACATACACAGTCCGAACTGGCTGTGTTATGGGCTTCCTCATCCTCATGTCAACACACACCACCACACATTGGCTTGTGACCACAGAGTTTCAGGGGACGTTCGCATATTATATAAATGCAGGAATGTACGTTCCTAGAGCCCCTGCTTTGCCGACCAGGGAATATTGTCGACCAGGTTACTTCATCTGTTAGGCAAGGATATGAGGTCTTTCCTGATGGGACGTTCGCATATTATATAAATGCAGGAATGAACGTCCCTGGAGCTGACAGTGGATATTATGTAAGTCACGGCTCCACAGGCCTCATTCAGGAATAAGAATGCGGTGATTTTCTGTGATGTCTTCAAAAGTGTGCTTCCGTCGTAACAGTCTAAAGGAAGAGCTAGCGGATAAGTGCTCATGATATTACGTCAATTGCCTAAGAGGTCCCTAGTAGGATCGACTGCATTGGCGTTCGCTAGCTCGCCTGGTGTAGCGACCATTCATCGAATGGCTCGGCAGCCGGGTTCGTCCGTTGCGATCCAGGAAGGAGATTTGGGTGATGCGAGCACTATAATAAGACAAAGTGCACACCCAGTGACGACGGATCAGAGGAGAGAACGGAGGAAGCCTATTAGTCCGGTTCCTAGCTCGTCCAGGTCCATCCGGGCTGCGAGCGAGAGAGGTCCCTCTCTCGTACAACAACATCTGGGACCAGATGTTGAGGTACAAAACGTTTCGCATTCGGAGCATACGTCCGCTGCTCGGGATGCTCCGTTATATAGACAGTCCGGAGAGACTGTCGATATGGCTTCCTCATCCTCATGGCAGCGCACACGACCACACCTTGGCTACGTGACCACGGATATCCAGCCAGCTTCGCCGATCAGGGATTCCACGGCGACCAGGTCACGCCATCCGGTAGCCAGGGACATGAGGCCTGTTGACTCTGGACGTTTGCATAAAAGAAGTATGCAGGAGTCAACGTACACAGAGCTTCCAGCGGCAAAGCAACGTAAGACCGCTATTCCACAGGCCTCAGTGACAGACATGCTATCCCAAATAGCACAACTTATCGCAACATCCCAGCAGACGACAGAATCTCTGTCGGATCAGGAATTATCCGACGACGCTGGGTCGGTACGCTCTGCTGAAGCATCAGGTACGGATGGCCGAGAACTTCATAAGGTCTGACAGGATGGCGAAAGGGATACAGAGGATTTGGAGATTTCCCTTTCGGAACAACATAAGCTGCCGTAGATTTTATCCGGCATTATCTTCCAGAGGTTGTTCCGTCGGACCAGAATGCTGCGATGCCAGATAAGAGACTGATAGCGTCATTGGACACAGAATTTTTTGATCGGTTCAGGGACATCGTCCCTGAGTTTCCGACACAGTCCAATAATGTCACAAGAACATTTGAATTATTGAATGACGCTATATATAAGCTTGCTACCAAAACGAGCAAGGCTGGTTTCTTGTCCGCAAATGCTCTAAATCTGCCTTTCATCAATTCAAGGAATAAATTCGAAACGGCAAGACAGGGCATACCGAGAGTTCCTCTGCGTCTAGACAAACAGGCTGAAGACTTAGAATTGTCTATACCGTCATCTAAGTCAATTCCAACCACGACGTTGGAAACGACAATAATGTCTAACAGAGTTAACTTAGACGCTTTATCATATGCAGATCACCTTACTAAGGCGTTATCATTACGTCTTCAAGGGAAAGAATTCCAGGATATACAATCCTCATTAAGAGTTCTTTCAAGGGCAATAGCTTATTCCACGTATAACTCCGCCCTTTCAGTGGCAAACCTGGAGTTGGTTAGACGTGACGCAGCCCTAGCTACATCCATGCGCGTGGATGGTAAGGTGAAAAACTCTCTCAAAGTCGCTTCGATCTCCGGAGAGATTCTCTTCGATGGCAAGCTTTCAGCAATCTATGATAAGATAACTAAGAAAGCTTCGGATTCTCTGCTATTCAAATCCGCTTCTAAAAAGTCGGATACAGCAGAAAAGAGTAAGACAGGCACTTCTGGGACAAGTACACCCAAGAGAAGTTCCTATAGAGGTTCCTATGCATCCTCTAGGTCTTATTCTAGAGACCGTCAAGGCAGCGACTCACGTGGGGAACGTTATTCTGGCCGAGATAACTTTCCACAATCTACTGTACATGGAACGGAGTGTATACTTTTTATGACCTGCCGGCAGTCATAACCACCCTTCTAGTTTTATATGTTATTAAAAACGTTTAACCCTTGGCAGATTTGAGACTTCCCTTATGGGTACTTCCACAGTGTTTTCACCCGGTTGCAGGACTCAAGAAAGATACTAAACTGTCGAGTGGGGATAGCAGAACACATTCTGAGAATTTCAAGTGGCTGCCTTGGATGGTCTGGTTACAATTGGAGTATGTCCGACACTGGTGTCTGTTAAATTTTAAAGTCAGCTTAGCCAAATGATAGCTTTTTTGCCACTGGGTCGAGTTGTCAGTTTCTGTCGGGACGATCGAAAATAAACATTTCAAGTCCAAACTATCGGTCCTCATAAAGGTGCGAGTAGTTAAAGTTGAACAGTTAATCAAATAGACAGAAATAATGCCAAAGTCGACTGATGACATGTAAATAATGAATGGAAATGTGATTGCATTGAGAATAGAGTAGGAACAAATCATCGCCTCAGTTTCCACGCGATCCACAATGTTCCCTCAGGGTATCAGCACTCGACAAAGATACTAAAGTGTTGAGCGGGGATAATAGAACAAATTCGGGTGATTTCATAGAGCTGCCTTCAGCGGTCTGGACACAGTGGGCGTATGACCGACAATATTGGTGTCTGTTCAATTTTAATATAAAATTAACCACATTACCACTTTTTCGCCTCTAAACCATGCGCGATTTCTGTCAGCTTATCTTTTCTGGAGATTACCTAACTGTTACCCGCCTTGCCGGGGCCCATTTGGCGCAAATGTACGAGATGCATCTTTCAGTCATCAGCATCTCTCCACCAGTAACTGTAAATTATAAGTTTCAAATGGAACTAGCTCAGAGAGGGAGCACAACACAACCTCAGACAACCACCCAGCGCCTGCTCGCACCCGCTAGAAAAAGACCAAATTCAAATAATTACCCCAACTAATAAAAACGCTATATCTCAGGCAATTGATGGCCGATTTCCACGAAATTTTCACTCATTCATCACAAATAGTTTTTGCTTCGTCTCACATAGAGAGACACCAATTTCGCATTGTATCTTGTTGAATGTCAGGAGAGCATATGCACATGTGCAGGGGTTCCCACGGGATAAGTGCTTGGTTTGGGGACTTTCTTATAATGCAACCGAGTTCAGCCGAGCTTCAAGAACAAATGCTGAAAGTTTGGAGTCGCCACTCTAAAAATGTTCCCCACATTCTATGATACCTGATACACACAGGTTCAGGGCTTGATTTAATCTGAAAATTTTGAATAGCAATTTACTATTCACCCTGGAAAATTGATTAGCAGTTGATCCAAAAGCACTTGAAACTAATAAATCTTGAATAGCAAAATTCAGAAATTGGAGAGCAAAGTGCTATGCTAATCCAGTTAAATCGAGCCCTGCACAGGTTGTTATTATTTGTCTTTGTGAAACAAACAGACTATTGTTTTTGTACGGTTTCTTCTTCTTCTTCTTCTTCTTCTTCTTCTTCTTCTTCTTCTTTGCACTTCCTTGCCTGCCTGATAACTCCTAAACGAATTGTCCTTTCTCGCTGACAGGCTCATAGACAGTCAAAAATTCTTGGCTACCTATGTCAGATTCCCGGGGCATTAGGGGTGTCCGTAGGGGTGTTTTGAATGTGGGTCACGCCCATATCTGAGGCACGGTAGGATGTTTGAACCAAACCACTAAGTCGACACTCGATGAAAATTCAAAATATGGTCAAGGTCACTGGGGTCACCGAGGGGTCATTGAGTACATTTTTTTCAGAATTGCTGGAAATCACATTTTTGGACTCCAAAATGATTTTCCCAAAGTTCATACATGCATTTTACCTGGAAAAAGTGGGTGTGGTCAGAAACATTTGAATGTGGGCCACGCTCATATCTCAAGCATAGTATGATGTATGTACCTGGGACCAACACCAAATGAGTCAACACTCAATGGAGATTCAAAATAAGGGTCAAGGTCACTGAGGTCAGCCACATTTTGAAACCCCTAATGCATTCCCCAAATCCATACATGCATTTTTACATGAAAAAATTGAAAAAAGTGGGCGTCGCCAAAAATTTTGAAAGTGGACGCTCTAATTTCAAGCATGGGGTGATGAATGGACCTGGGTTCAACAACAAATGAGTCGATCCTTCGGGGGGAGTTATTGATCAATGCTGCTGAGGTCACCTTAGGGTCATTGAGTGCACTCTTCAGAATTGCTGGAAAACACCCCCCCCCCCCCACTGCAATCTTCAGAATTGCTGGAAAACACCTTCTCCTCCCCCCCCCCCTCCTCCCCACACTTAATGCATTCCCTTGATCGAACCCTTTTTTGCTCTGTACATATATGCCTTTTCTGGTTTCTTAGAAAAATGTATCAAGATTCATGAATGAATATCTTTAAATACTGTTAAAGAAAACCTATTTCTGATTACTTTAAAACTATTTTATCCCTGAAAATAAGCCTCCAAAGTATTCCAATTACATTCACAGAAGGGACTCCATGGCTCAGTAGGTAGAGACGAAAGCTGCAAACTGAGAGGTCCTCGGTTCGAATTCCAGCTGTGGTAACCACATTGTGTCCTTGGCATACTTCACCCCCATTGCCCACTTGGGGGCATGGTGGCATTGTGCATTAATGCATACTGCACGTTGATGGTGTACTTCTCTTCAACAAATGCTAACCTGCTTGTGTGGAGTCAGTCTGTTGGGGAGCCTGAGAGTTGCTCGCATTTGCTCAGTGGTTCTCTTAGGGTACTCCAGCTTCCTCCCCCATACAACTGTCTGACACAAGGTGACAGTGGCTGTCAATAGTGTCGTTAAGCCCAATAAATAAAAAAATAACATTCCTAGAAGGCATGCCTTGATAGTGTAGTTGTAATATTTGCGCCTTCTTTGCACTGTTTGTCAACATGATAACCTAATACAATCAATCCTATCTTAATGTTTTGTTATACTGATAGACCGTACTTGCAAATGAGTTCACTGAAGTCAATAGCCATTATTTATAACTTGATACAGTCTCTCATAAACAAAGTGGCCAGAGAGAATGCTGTAAATTTTACATCGAATAGCATTGTATATTTAATTAATATCATGTTACAAAATTAACCATGTTGAAAATAGAACCCTTCACATTTCAAAACATTTTTAAGATTTATTTATTCTCAATCATAACTCAACAGGTTTCGGTATGGAGTGGTGTGTGGCTTTCTCAAAACACCCATGACAATTATAAAGTAAGGAAATGGAATATTTGAATGGCCTGTTTTTGGCTCACCAACGATAGTTGTGTGAGCCTATGGCATAGCCCTCACGTCAGCGTCATCGGCGTCTGGATTCATTCATTTTGAACTTTTGTGTGCAGGTTTTGATTTTTTTTTTGCTTTTTTTTTATGTCAACATGCTTTTCAGGTATAGTAATATTTTATTCAACCCTTTCCATGCTTAGTTACTTGAATTTTGGACTTTTGTGTACAAGTTTTTGACTTTTCTGTGCAGGTTTTTGACTTTTGTGTACAGGTTTTGAAATTTTGTCTTCGACTGGAGTTTTACCTTACTGGCATATTGCCATGGTGGTGACCTTAACATTTCAGGGTATTTTTCTCAATTTTAACCCTTTGAAACAGATGTGATACTTGTTTTTGACTTTTATGTGCAGGTTTTGAGGTTTGTCTTTCTTTTCTTCCAAGTGGCAATTTACCTTGTAGTATATTGCCATGGTTCCAATTTTATGTTAGGATGCTTCTTGGGGCTAGTCTTATATTATTTAACCCTTTAGCTGCTTATTTACCTTAATTTTGGACTTTGTGTGCAGGTTTTTGACTTTTGTGTACAGGTTTTGATATTTGTTTTATGTGGAGTTTTACCTCACTCAGTTTTAACCCCCCCCCTGCAGTGCAATTAGGCACTTTTTTTTTTCGTCAACAATGCTTTTTTTTACAGTTTTGGTTACAGTTTAATACCAGCGGCTCTGCTGGGCAAATACTACGAGATTTCCTTTCTCCCACCATGGGGCTCTACATTCTAACTCACTGAAATAAATACAAAAGTCTGCCACACCCAGTAATGGACAAACATAGAAACATGCCTCCCCCAGACTCCTTCAGTCCAAATGCTCAAGGGGAGCTAAGGTCAGAAACCATCCGACTGACTATGAGAAAGGCAACATCTCCATGTTGATTCCAAGTGACTTCCAGAGAACAAACTGAATGAGAAAATACAAAATATAGTGGTCGGTTAGCAAAACACAACTGTATATACACAAGCCTATCTTGTTACACATTCTGACAGCGATAAAATGGTATGAATGATAGACTTCATACCGGTACCTAGCAAACTCTTCCAAATATGATAGGTGAACTGTTCAAATATTGAATAAGTGAAGCTCTTCTATAAAACAGCCAAATGCTACGCTTACGCAATCAAGCTCGTCGACAAAGCAGCCAAGCTTCTCGATAAAGCAATCAATAGTCAAATAAATAACCCTTAAATAAGGGTGCTGACATCTGATACAGCCTAATCTGTTCTTCACGGCAATAAAGGGTAAAATAATCCCAATGAGTGGAAATCCACCCACATGATTTTTCAGCACAAATTAAGTGCAAATAAATCAATCTATCAACAATATCCTTTAAAATGTCGACAATTAATTACTCAGGCAATGTACTCAGCCTAATAATTGGAAAACACATTACCTCCAACAATACAGCACACACATGCTAATGAGCCTTTTGGTACAGCCATATTTCATACTGCACGCCGACACTGATACGGCCTTACATGCTAAAAATAGGGCCAAATCATTTTATAGGAAACACTGACGGCCTCGGCATCGTATCATGGAAAGCACTTGCATTCAACAATATAGCATGCAATTATAGATGAGCCTTAGAGCGAGGTCTAGGTGTGAATGGAGGAAACGGGTAGTTAAGCCATTCACCTTTGGTCCTCCACCAGTGCCATCGATCATCACGCATGCCAAATACTGATACGATCTCACAAATAAAACTGTGTACACGTAGTATATTCAAACTGCACCCAATTAGTGAAACACGTATTCTCACACACAGCAGTTACTCAAAAACCACAAACAACACACCGTATCATGCGCTAAATAAGTAACCCGTATCTATGCTCAGCCTACAGCTGATGGAGCACAATCCATTTTCATAAGCAGTGAAAAGTTACATAACTTCATGGGGTGGAAGTCCACCCATATGAGTGTCCAAAACATGGACCACAATCTATAACAATTCTCTACCCATATACTCAGCATGCAGAGAACTGTGACCGTATACCTCTTTTGGAGAGGTACCCCCCTCCCCGTGTATTTAGAGATGGGCAATATACCGAAAAACCGAACCGATACCGATATCATGGGGACACCGAAAAACCGAACCGACCCAATCTTTGAATACCGAAGCCAACGGTATTTTCAATTTTCCCTGTGCATTCGCTATTTGTAAGGCCTTGATGAGGATTGATAGCAGTTGAAGTGTTCATTTTCATGAAAGAAGTGACTGATTTTATTTTTCAGTTTTGTTAAGCCTTAAGGACCAGGGCAGTTGTACTAAATTATCAATAGTCTACGACCTGTACATGTCCAGTTGCTTAGCAGTGATTTCTAGCCAAGTCTTGGCTGCCTTAACAGGCAGCCAAGACTTGGCTAGAAATCACTGACCAGATAATTTTACAACTGTCATCAGGCCCACCTAACGATGACATCTTCAGGACACACACTCTATGATTCTATGATTACAGACGCCTTAAGTGGAGCTTGAAAAGTTAAGGCGTATTTAGAACAAGTCACCAAATTACTGTAGATATGATCTGTGGTGACAAAAGAATGACAATGTTGAGCCCATCAACAATGGCATGTGTAGCACTGTGATAGAATGATACAAGAACAACTTATTCTGTATTTTTCTGACATGGATTCCCCTTTGGTACTATCAGTGAATCTGAAGTCACATACCGAATACCGAACCGATACCGCGGTATCCCCACACAAAAATACCGAAACCGATACCGAACTCAAAATTCCAACACCGCCCATCTCTAACATACACACTATGCTGGACCTACCGAATGTCTCGCACTAAACGTGCAGTGGTAAACATGCAGCCACAAGACTAGCTGTTGAGACATCCTAACTCTCTCTTTGCAAAAAGTCATGTGACGGACTCCCACAACTGCCTGTAAGCATGCCTTTGTTTCTGCCTCCCCCGTTTCAGTCAGGCACTTTTTTTTTTTCTTTCATCAAAAATCTTTTTTTACAGTTTTGGTTAAAGTTTGTGTTTAAAAATGCAGACATACACCATCACCCCCCCCCCCCCCCCCCCCCCCTCCAATTAGGCATTTTTGTTTTTTTCTTTCCACCAATATGCATTATGAACTATTTACAGTCACTAAGGATTTAGACTGACCACATGTGGGAAAAAAATGGACTCCCCTAACACACCCCCACTCTCAAGCCCCACCCCCACCTCCTCCTCACCCAGGGCCATTCAGGCAATATTTTTTCTTTGGAACAAAATGCATTTTTAGCCTGACTGTTTATAGTCAGGGCTATAGTCATGACTTTCGTCTGTCCATCTGTCGGTCCATCCATCTGTCTGTAAACAATTGGTTTCTGACTGATAACTCCAGTTTGGATTATTAGCTCCGCTGGAGCTAACAAAGTCAGCAGAGCTTTTCTTATACTGATTCGTCCGTCGTCTGTCGTCCGTCTGTCCATCCGTCTGTCCGTCCATCCGTCCGTCGTCAACATTTTATTTGTCCGAGCCATAATTTCGAAACCGCTGAATATTTTTCCACCAAACTTCATAACAATATGTATTATCAATAGACGGTGTGTCATCAATTATTCTGCGGTCTGTAAATCCACAGGGTCAAGGTCACAGGTCACAGGATCAAGAAAATCTTAAGATATTTTTGATATTTGTTTGTCCAAGCCATAATTTCTGAACCGCTGAATATTTTTCGGCTAAAGTTTGTAACAATATTAGTATTAGAAAACATGCCCATGCGATCAGTGGCCCTCAGCGGAGCTCTCTAGGCGTGACAGGCCTCTTGTTTGATTTCAACCAAAGTTGATATGTGTATTTTCCCGCTAGTAATACAGGCCAGGTTTGAATATAGGTTCTAAAACTACCCCCCCTCCCCCCCCCCCCCCCCCCCCCCCACACACACACACACACACACACAAACATGTTACTTAGGCAATTATTCCCAAAATGCATTTTTAAGGATTGGGAGTTATTAGCCCAACATTGCATTATGTACTGCATCTTTATTCCTCCACCCATGAAACTGTCACAGTCATGATTAGCCACTCATGCATAAGTATGTGACCTTAAACACCAATAATTAAATAAATAAATAATACTGCATCTTTAATCCTTTACCTAACACAAGTTGAAGCCAACAGTACAAATTATTTTTCTGAAACATCAGATTTTTAGCTCAACTTTGACGAAGTCAAATTTGAGCTATTGTCATGGCCCGTCATCCGTTGTGTTACGGTGTGGAATTATTAATGATATTGGTAACAGAAAGAAATCTGAGAATCAGCAACAAAACTATGAATTTAACTATTCTGAAATTTAATTAAAAAAATTTGATATAAAAAAAAAAATGATACAAAGATCTTTTACACTAATTGGGTTACAGAAAATAAAAAAAAAACAATGGTACTTATCAATTATAGAATTAGTCCAAAGTACAGTTTGACAGAATCCAGTAATCCAGTGGTGAAGTATCTTCTGAAGAAAGTTACCAGCTGGTACATGTAGTATTAAATCCAACAATGTCTCTTCAGAAACAGTATCCCGTAGATTGTACTAAAATTTTCACTTAGAAATATCAGCTGTCTCCAATAAAATATAATAAAATTCTCCGCAAAATTCAAATGGAGTAAAAATCCAAGAAGTATTGGCGCCACAGGTAATTTCCAAACAATCCAGTAGAATCCTGGCTTTTCACAAAATATTATTCTGTTTCACAGAAAGTATAAATTCTCTTTTCCAAGACGAACAAATTCTCTTCAAAATTCTCTTTTGGAATCAATCTTCCAAAATCACAAAGAAGCACTGCTTCTATAATAAATGCACTGTTCTGAAACAATAATAATCTCCAATGGAAACAACTGCTGTGAAAAATAAGTTCTTCTGAAATGGCTTTCTAAAAAGAGTTTTTGAATTCTGTTGACAAACCTTTATATAGTAACCAGATAGAATGTCCCAGAAGAGGAAGTTTCTGCAATGTTCTATTAGTTTCTGGGGAATTCTGTTAAAGTTCAAGTAAACAAGGTCATTGACCTATTTAAACAATTAAACAATCAACAGCTATATGTACAATATATCAGTGTAACAAAGATGTAAACAAGGTCACTGAGTGCAAAAGAGTTAGACCAGTCAGAAAATGCAGAAATAAAAATAAAATCTTTCTCACATAATTATCAACTTAAGGGATATATCAATCTCAATATAATATGGGGGCTATAACACACCCCGCCTTAAAAGAAAAAGTTTGAAGGTACTGAAAACTTTTTACATAATTTTAGCAGACTCTGACTGGTTTACAATACACACACACCATTATCTTCACAATTTTTTTTTTTTTTTTTTAATAAACATATATACACTTGAAGTGAATAGGGACCAATCATATCATTTTCAATTAGGATATTCTGGAAAGAGCATCAGCTACAACATTATCTCTTCCCGAAATATGCCTAATCTCTAAATTATATTCTTGAAGGGCTAAACTCCACCGCAATAATCTTTGATTCTTGTTTTTCATTTTATTGATAAATGTTAAGGGGTTATGATCGGTGTAAACTGTAATTGGGCATTGGGTGGTTCCTAGATACACATCAAAATGGGTTAATGCCAAAATTAGAGCCAAAGTTTCTTTTTCTACTGTAGAGTAATTCTTTTGATGTTTGAGAAATTTTCTGGAAAAATAACATACAGGGTGATCAATACCTTGGGAATCTTCCTGGGCAATATACCCACCTGCTCCATTGTCACTTGCATCTATGAATAATTTGAAGGGCTTTTCATAATTGGGACTGGCCAGGACAGGGGAATTATTTAATAAAGTTTTTATTCTGTTAAAGGATTTCTGACATTCCTCAGTCCAAACAAACTTAATCCTTTCGCTCAATAAACTGGTCAAAGAAGAGACAACATCTGAGAAATTTAAACAAAATTTTCTATAATATCCAGCCATGCCTAAGAATCTCATGAGCTCTTTTTTAGAGTTTGGTACTGGAAAATTTACAATGGCATCAACTTTAGCCGCAATCGGCCTCACCTGCCCCTGCCCCACAACATGACCTAAATAATTTACAGTTGCTTTGCCAAATTCTGATTTTACCAAGTTAATAGTTAGGTTGGCTTGGGTCACCTTGTCAAAAAATTCTTGAATATGCTTTAGATGATCAGCCCAATTTGTATCTGTGTGTATAATAACATCATCAATATAAGCTTCACTGTGATCTAGGTCTGCAATTAAGTGGTTAACCATGCGCTGGAACGTTGCCGGAGAGTTTTTCATGCCAAAAGGGGTTACTTTATATTGATACAACCCAAATGGGGTAACAAAAGCAGATATTTCTTTTGCTTTTTCTGTTAAAGGGACTTGCCAATAACCATTTAACAAGTCAAATTTTGTCACAAATTTAGCATGGCCAAGTTTGTCAATGCAGTCATCAATTCTTGGAATTGGATAATTGTCTGTTTTGGTGAGGCTGTTCACCTTTCGGTAATCCGTACAAAATCGGTAACTGCCATCAGGTTTTGGGACAAGTATACAGGGCGAACTCCAGTTGCTATGGCTAGGTTCTATGATATCATTGTCCAGCATATACTGTATTTCCTTTCGCATGATCTCAGCTTTGAAAGGGTTCAATCTATATGGATGCTGTTTGATGGGATTTGCCTCTCCTACATCAACATCATGAAAAATAACAGATGTCCTACTAGGCACATCGGGAAATAAGTGTTGATATTTGAAAATTAAATCAACTAAATCGTTTCTTTGGTCAGGCAGTAAATAATCTATTTTATTTTGTAGATCTCTCAGGACATCTGAGTTCTGTAACTTTAGAGGTACATTTTCACCGCTTTCATGAACATCCTTCACAGGATTTTCCAGCTCATCCATGTGGGTGACTGTTGAGACTGGTAGAGAGTTTGGTTCTCTCTCATAATATGTTTTCAACATATTTATATGGCACAGCTGAGTATTTTTGAGTCTATCGGGAGTCTCAACAACATAATCAGTATCACTGATCTTGTGCTTAACAATATAAGGGCCTGAATATCTTGCTTGTAAAGCATTGCCCTTTAAAGGGAATAATACTAGCACCTTGTCCCCAGGTTTAAAGGTGCGAAATTTTGCCTTTTTATCATACCAGGTCTTCATATGACTCTGGGCTTTCTGTAAATGTTTATTTGCCATTTCTCTGGCCTGGTGCAGTTTTTCCTTAAAAGTGGACACATAGTCCAGAAGAGAAATTTCAGGTGGCTCTTCCCCGAGCCATTTCTCCTTCAAAGCAATGAGTGGACCCCTCACTGAGTGTCCAAACACTAATTCAAAAGGGCTGAATCCCAGAGATTCCTGTACAGTCTCACGGACTGCAAATAAGAGGAGATGTACTCCTTCATCCCAATCCTTCTCATTATCCTCCCCATAGGCCTTTATCATGGTCTTCAGTGTTTGATGAAAGCGTTCTAGAGCTCCTTGACTTTCGGGATGGTAGGCACTTGATGTGTACTGCTTAATTTTGAGCTCATACATCACCTGCTGAAAAAGGTTTGACATAAAGTTTGAGCCTTGGTCCGATTGCACTGACCTGGGTAGACCGAAAGTTGTAAAAAATTTTATCAAGGCCTTAACTATTGTCTTGGTTTTAATATTTCTTAGAGGTATAGCTTCAGGAAATCGTGTAGAAGCACACATGATGGTAAGAAGATATTCATTTCCAGATCTTGTTCTAGGCAATGGGCCAACACAATCAATAATAATTCTACTAAATGGCTCCTCAAAAGCAGGGATTGGCTGAAGGGGAGCAGGAGGAAACTTCTGGTTCGGCTTTCCTACAATTTGACAGGTGTGGCAGGTTTTACAAAATTCAACAACATTCTGTCGAAGCTTGGGCCAGTTAAAACACTGTTGAATACGAGAGTAGGTTTTCCTAATTCCCAAATGTCCAGCCATTGGATTTTCATGAGCCAGGCTTATTATTTCATTCCGGTATTTAGTGGGGACAACTATTTGATAAATAACCTCCCAATCACTATTGGAGGGTACTTCTGGTGGTCGCCATTTCCTCATAAGTACACCAGATTTTCTGAAATAACAGACAGGGGAGTTTTGGGCTTCAGCCTGTGTTAGAGCCTTTTCACGTGGCTCGGCAAGGTCAGGATCACTTTCCTGTTCCTGAATTAAAGATGTCCGGGAAATGACATTCAAGGAGGTCCCCCTATCACTCTCAGGTGTAGTGGCCTCTTTACAATGTCTGGACAAGTCATCACACTGACTCAAAAATGTCTGAGACAAATCAATGTCTTCAGAATCCGTAATTCTGTGACAGTTCTTATCCTCAGCTTTGCTGTTTAAATCAACACAATTGAGGTTGTTATCAACCTCAGTTTTCTTTGCCATGGACCGAGTCACAGCACATGCTGGAAAGGCAAAAGGAAAACATTCCTTCAAATTAATAATACTTTCATCTGTGCTCGGCTTATCCACCACTTGAGGTTCTACAGTGACTTTGTCACCAGCTAAGTCATTTCCCAATAATAAAGAAATACCTTTTACAGGTAGAGTAGGTCTGATTCCTACTGTCACAGTCCCATTTACTAAGCTACTTCTTAAATTTATTTTATGAAGTGGGACCTTTAAAGAGTTTGACTCAATACCTGATATTAGAACTTGTGCCCCTGTAGCACTTTCTTCAGAAAATGGCAAAATGCCTTCTAACATTAATGACTGAGTAGCCCCTGTGTCTCTCAGTATTTTTATTGGTAAGGAACAGTGCTTATCCCCATCAAGGGAAACAAAGCCTTCAGAAATAAATGGCTTATAATTTTCTAAAGCGTCTTGCTTTATAACATAATTTTCAGGGCATGGAGCACATGCTAGTGCATTCTGTGAAGTAGAGGACTCATTTTTCCTTTTTAACAGCCAGCAATCAGATAATAAATGACCTGCTTTCTTACAATAATTACAAGTTTTAGTTGAACTGTTGGGTCGTAATGGTGTAGGGCTGGCATTGGATGACTTATTCTCATTGGGCTTCCGATTAAATTTAGGTGGTGAAAAGTTTGTAGGATGGGAAGGATGATTGGAAGGATGAGATTTATCTGAAGCTGGTCTAGGTCCACTTTGGAAAGAATTCTTGTGGGGCCAAAAATTTGTGGCGTTACGACTCATTTTATGAGTTAAGGCATAGTCATCTGCCAGTACTGCTGCTCTATTTAATGTGTCAACTTTTTGTTCATCCAGGTGGGCCTTTATATCTGAATGTATCTTTCCTTTAAACTCCTCAATCAGCATCATTTCCTTTAATTTTGTAAAATCTTTCCCTATTTCTTTTGAGTGGCACCACCTGTCAAATAAATTTTGCTTTTCCCTGGCAAATTCCACGTGAGTTTGATTTTCATTTTTATAATAATTTCTGAATTTCTGCCTATAGGCCTCTGGAACAAGTTCATATGCCTTAAGTATTGCCTCTTTAACAGCGTCATAATTGTTGCTTTTCTCAGAAGATAGAGCGGAATAGATTTCTTGGGCCTTCCCTTTCAAAACACTTTGCAGTAGCAAAGTCCAGACATCCCTTGGCCATTCTAAACTTGTTGCCACTTTTTCAAAATGTGAAAAATATTTATCAACTTCTTTTTCTTGAAAGGGGGGAACTAGCCTAACATGTTTAGTTGCATCAAATCCACTTGGAGAAATTACATTTGAGCTTTGACATTGAGATTCTAATTCTTTTATTTTTATTTCCTTTTGGGCCTGAATTTCTAATTCTTTTAAGTGCATTTCTTTTTGAGTTTCTATTTCCCTTAATTTTAATTCCCTATCCTCCTTTTCTTTTTGAGCCTGAATTTCAATTTCCCTCATTTTTTGTTGCATTTCTAACTTTTTTAATTCCAATTCTAACTTTTTGAGTTCAAGGGCATCAGTGGGTTGTGGTTCAGAGGGGAGAGTTTCAGACTGAGGCAAAAGGCCTTCCTCCATATAATGATTAACAATGAGCTGTTTAAGTTTATGTTTGTTCAGACCAGGGGTGGCAGGTAATTTTAGATACTGAGCAAGTTGAAATAAATCCTCCTTCTTAAGAGATTCTAAAAGAGCCATACTAGGAGAGCTTTCAAATTCAGAAATAAATTCTGTCACAATAAATACCATGATGAAAAGGTTTGCTGGTTCTCAGAATATAAATAATAATACTGAAATTTTCTAAGAAAATTTAAATGTTTTGAAAGTGAGCCAAAATAATAATTGCAATTTGCAATTTTCTCATTATCTAATATTCAATCCCGGCAACGAGCCCCCAATTTCTGTTACGGTGTGGAATTATTAATGATATTGGTAACAGAAAGAAATCTGAGAATCAGCAACAAAACTATGAATTTAACTATTCTGAAATTTAATTAAAAAAATTTGATATAAAAAAAAAAATGATACAAAGATCTTTTACACTAATTGGGTTACAGAAAATAAAAAAAAAACAATGGTACTTATCAATTATAGAATTAGTCCAAAGTACAGTTTGACAGAATCCAGTAATCCAGTGGTGAAGTATCTTCTGAAGAAAGTTACCAGCTGGTACATGTAGTATTAAATCCAACAATGTCTCTTCAGAAACAGTATCCCGTAGATTGTACTAAAATTTTCACTTTGAAAATTTCAGCAGTCTCCAATAAAATATAATAAAATTCTCCGCAAAATTCAAATGGAGTAAAAATCCAAGAAGTATTGGCGCCACAGGTAATTTCCAAACAATCCAGTAGAATCCTGGCTTTTCACAAAATATTATTCTGTTTCACAGAAAGTATAAATTCTCTTTTCCAAGACGAACAAATTCTCTTCAAAATTCTCTTTTGGAATCAATCTTCCAAAATCACAAAGAAGCACTGCTTCTATAATAAATGCACTGTTCTGAAACAATAATAATCTCCAATGGAAACAACTGCTGTGAAAAATAAGTTCTTCTGAAATGGCTTTCTAAAAAGAGTTTTTGAATTCTGTTGACAAACCTTTATATAGTAACCAGATAGAATGTCCCAGAAGAGGAAGTTTCTGCAATGTTCTATTAGTTTCTGGGGAATTCTGTTAAAGTTCAAGTAAACAAGGTCATTGACCTATTTAAACAATTAAACAATCAACAGCTATATGTACAATATATCAGTGTAACAAAGATGTAAACAAGGTCACTGAGTGCAAAAGAGTTAGACCAGTCAGAAAATGCAGAAATAAAAATAAAATCTTTCTCACATAATTATCAACTTAAGGGATATATCAATCTCAATATAATATGGGGGCTATAACAGTTGTCCGTCTGTCCGTCTGTCAACAATTGGCTATGGCTCGGGCTAGAGGTCGTATTTATGAACCGATCTTTACGAAACTTCTTGTGTACCTTTGTTATGACCCTGGGACGGGAACGAGTGTTTTTAGGTGTGGTCCAAAATTCAAGATGGCTGACAGTGGCCATTTTGTACCGATGATGCAAAAATCAGTTTTTTGTACAGAACTTCTGTATGAAAGTTCTGATTTGAATAAAGTTTTGTATAAATGTTTAGTACCATGGGATACATCACATATAATGCGGGGTTTTTTCTCGTGCGTAAATTATGCAAATTAGACTGACTTTGATTTGTTTAGTGTTACTTTCAGAGCTGTAAGTGCCAAGCTGCTATGGCTCGGGCTAGAGGCCGTATTTATGAACCGATCTTTACCAAACTTCTTGGGTACCTTTGTTATGACCGTGGGACGAGAACAAGTGCTTTTGGGTGCGGTCCGAAATTTAAGATGGCTGCCGCCGCCATTTTGTACCGACGATGCAGAAATCTGTTTTTTGTACAGAACTTCCATATGAAAGCTCTGATTCGAATAATTTTTTGTACGAATGTTTAGTACCATGGGATACATCACATATACGGGGTTTTTTCTCGTGCGTAAATTATGCAAATTAGACTAACTTTGATGTTTTTTGGTGTTACTTTCAGCACTGTAAGTGCAAATGCCAATACGGCTCGGGCTAGAGGCCGTATTTATGAACCGATCTTTATGAAACTCCTTGGGTACCTTTGTTATCACCGTGGGACGAGAACGAGTGTTTTTGGGTCCGGTCCGAAATTCAAGATCGTCGATGGCAGCCATTTTGTACAAAATTTGGTGCAATCAGATTTTTGCACAGAACTTCCATATGAAAGCGCTGATTTGAATAATTTTTTGTGTCAATGTTTAGTACCATGGGATACATCACATATAATACGGGTTTTTTTCTCGTGCAGAAATTATGCAAATTAGATGAACTTTGATTTTTTCAGTGCTACTTACACCCAGTAAGTACACATGTCAATACGGCTTGGGCTAGAGTCTGTATTTATGAACCGATCTTCACGAAATGTCTTGAGTACCTTTGTTATCACCTTGGGACGAGAACGAGTGTTTCTGTGTGCGGTCCAAAATTCAAGATGGCTGCCAGTGGCCATTTTGTATCGAAATTAGGTCTAATCAGTTTTTTGTACACAACTTCTATACGACACAGGCTAGAGGCCGTATTTATGAACCGATCTTTACGAAACTTCTTGGGTACCTTTGTTATCACTCTGGGATGAGAACAAGTGTTTTTGGGTGTGGTCCAAAATTCAAGATGGCCACCAGCAGCTATTTTGTACCAAAATTTGTGCAATCAGTCTTTTGTACAGAACTTGTGTATGAAAGTTCGGATTTGAATAAATTTTTATATGAATGTTTAGTAACATGGAATACATCACATATAGTACGGGTTTTTTTTCTCATGCAGAAATTATGCAAATTAGATGAACTTTGATTTATTCAGTGCTACTTATACACTGTAAGTGCACATGTCAATACGGCTCGGGCTAGAGGCTGTATTTATGAACTGATCTTCACAAAACTTCTTGGGTACCTTTGTTATCACCTTGGGATGAGAACGAGTGTTTCTGGGTGCGGTCCAAAATTCAAGATGGCTGCCAGTGGCCATTTTGTACCGAAATTAGGTCCAATCAGTTTTTTGTCACAACTTCTACACAGCTCATATTTGTGAACTGATCTTCACGAAACTTCTTGGGTACCTTTGTTTTCACCTTGGGACAGGAATGAGTGTGTTTTGGGGTGCCTTTGTTTTCACTGTGCTATGAGAACAAATATTTTGGGGTTCGGTCCCACTCTGGGACTCAAAAGATTTTTTTTCCAGTTTAGCATCTGACTGTCACCCACCTTTACAATACTTTACCTATACATTTGTTACAGGCAACGGTCAGTATTTATGTACAGACCATTACAATACTTTATATGTACCTTTGTTATCAGGTCATTACCTAGATGTTTGTCATTGCTGTGTCACATACTATACATGTACATGTCTTTGTCTTGACAAGTTGAGCTACAGTGTCATTGACACTTTCATTTCATTTTTAGCTCAACTTTGGCAAAGCCAAATTTGAGCTTTTGTCATGGCCCGTCGTCCGTCTGTCCGTACGTCAACAATTGGATCCGGCTCGGGCTAGAGGCCGCATTTATGAACCGATCTTTATGAAACTTCTTGGGTACCTTTGTTATGACCGTGGGACGGGAACGAGTGTTTTTGGGTGCGGTTGCGGTCCAAAATTCAAGATGGCTGCCAGCCGCCATTTTGTACTGACGATGCAGAAATCTGCTTTTTGTACAGAACTTCCATATGAAAGCTCTGATTTGAATAATTTTTTGTATGAATGTTTAGTACCATGGGATACATCACACATAATACAGGTTTTTTTCTTGTGTGTAAATGATGCAAATTAGACTAACTTTGATGTTTTTTGTGTTACTTTCAGCACTAAAAGTGCAAATGCCAATACGGCTCGGGCTAGAGGCCGTATTTATGAACCGATCTTTACGAAACTTCCTGGGTACCTTTGGTATTACCGTGGGACGAGAACGAGTGTTTTGGGGTCTGGTCCAAAATTCAAGATGGCTGATGGCAGCCATTTTGTACAAAATTAGGTGCAATCAGATTTTTGCACAGAACGTCCATGTGGAAGCGCTGATTTGAATAATTTTTTGTGTGAATGTTTAGTACCATGGGATACATCACATATAATACAGGTTTTTTTCTTGTGCAGAAATTATGCAAATTAGATGAACTTTGATTTTTTCAGTGCTACTTACAGTAAGTACACATGTCAATACGGCTCGGGCTAGAGTCTGTATTTATGAACTGATCTTCACGAAACGTCTTGGGTACCTTTTTTATCACCTTGGGACGAGAACGAGTGTTTCTGGGTGCGTTCTAAAATTCAAGATGGCTGCCAGTGGCCATTTTGTACCGAAATTTGGTCCAATCAGTTTTTGTCACAACTTCTATACAGCTCATGTTTATGAACTGATCTTCACGAAACTTCTTTGAGTCCCTTTGTTTTCACCTTGGGACAGGAACGAGTGTGTTTTGAGGTGCCTTTGTTATCACTGTGCTATGAGAATAAATATTTCGTGGTTCAGTCAGACCCACTCTAGGACTCAAAGATTTCTTTTTAGCTCACCTGAGCGAAGCTCAAGGGGAGCTTTACTAATCACTTTCTGTCCGGCGTCCGTCGTCGTCCGTCCGGCGTTAACTTTACATTATCGACTTCTCCTCCTAAACCACTAGCCCAATTTTATTCAAATGTTGGCTAAATGTTTATTACCTAATGCCAATTCAGATTTGTTCAAATGAAGTTGCCCCTCCTCCTGGGTGGTGCCACACCCCCAAGGGGCACCAAAATCTTTGTAAATCTTCTTCTCATGAACCAACAGTAGCAGAGACTTGATATTTGGTGTGCAGCTTCCTTTTGAGGTGTAGACTCAGATTTGTTCAAGAGAAGTTTGTGGGGCTATACTTGACGTTGTTATGAGAGGGGCAAAATTTTTTGCCCCGCCCAAAATTTCTATTTTCCAAACCGAGAGGCTGATTTGAACCAAATTTTATGTGAGGGCTTATTGGGTCATGAGTACTTGATTTATGCAAAAAAAAATTTTCCCGCAGCCCCGTGGGAACCGCAGGAGCTAAAAATAGAAAAAATTTAAAACGCCCATATCTCCAAAACTGCACAGCACTGAGAATTTTTATTTGGTGTGCAGCTTTCTTAGGACCAACAGAAAGGATTGGTAAAAAAAAATTGCCATCGGTTTTATCATAGGGTACAGTTTCGGGACTTTGAAAAAGTGCTGAGTCAGCACTTTTTAACACTGTAGGCAATGGGAAAAACATTAAAAAATCTTCTTCTCCAGATCCAGCAGGCAGAATCTTTTGATATTTGGTATGCAACATTGTAGGGTGGATCTGATTCAAGTTTGTTCAAATCGGCCCCCTGGGTTCATATTTGGGCTCAGTATAGGAGCCCAATTTCGAACTTAGTGCATTTCAGGCAAATTTCTTAAAAAATCTTCTTCTCCAGATCCAGCAGGCAGAATCTTTTGATATTTGGTATGCAACATTGTGGGGTGGATCTGATTCAAGTTTGTTCAAATCGGCCCCCTGGGTTTATATTTGGGCTCAGTATAGGAGCCCAAATTTGAACTTACTGCATTTCAGGCAAATTTCTTTGAAAATCTTCTTCTCCAGATCCAGAAGGCAGAATCTTTTGATATTTGGTATGCAACATTGTAGGGTGGATCTGATTCAAGTTTGTTCAAATCGGCTCCCTAGATTCATATTTGGGCTCACTATAGGAGCTCGAATTCGAATTTAGTGCATTTCAGGCAAATTTCTTCAAAAATCTTCTTCTCCAGATCCAGCAGGCAGAATCTTTTGATATTTGGTATGCAATGTTGCGGGGTAGATCTGATTCAAGTTTGTTCAAATCGGCCCCCTGGATACATATTTGGGCTTACTATAGAAGCCCGAATTCGAACTTAGTGCATTTCAGGCAAATTTCTTAAAAAATCTTCTTCTCCAGATCCAGCAGGCAGAATCTTTTCATATTTGGTAAGCAACCTTGTGGGGTGGATCTGATTCAAGATTGTTCAAATCGGCCCCCTGGGTTAATATTTGGGCTCAGTATAGGAGCCCGATTTCGAACTTAGTGCATTTCAGGCATATTTCTTAAAAAATCTTCTTCTCCAGATCCAGCAGGCAGAATCTTTTGATATTTGGTATGCAACATTGTAGGGTGGATCTGATTCAAGTTTGTTCAAATCGGCCCCCTGGGTTCATATTTGGGCTCAGTATAGGAGCCCGATTTCGAACTTAGTGCATTTAGGCAAATTTCTTAAAAAATCTTCTTCTCCAGATCCAGAAGGCAGAATCTTTTGATATTTGGTATGCAACATTGTGGGGTGGATCTGATTCAAGTTTGTTCAAATCGGCTTCCTAGATGCATATTTGGGCTCACTATAGAAGCTCGAATTTGAACTTAGTGCATTTCATGCAAATTTCTTAAAAAATCTTCTTCTCCAGATCCAGCAGGCAGAATCTTTTCATATTTGGTAAGCAACATTGTGGGGTGGATCTGATTCAAGTTTGTTCAAATCGGCCCCCTGGGTTTATATTTGGGCTCAGTATAGGAGCCCAAATTTGAACTTAGTGCATTTCAAGCAAATTTATTAAAAAATCTTCTTCTCCAGATCCAGCAGGCAGAATCTTTTGATATTTGGTATGCAACATTGTGGGGTGGATCTGATTCACGTTTGTTCAAATCGGCTTCCTAGATTCATATTTGGGCTCACTATAGAAGCTCGAATTCGAATTTAGTGCATTTCAGGCAAATTTCTTAAAAAATCATCTTCTCCAGATCCAGCAGGCAGAATCTTTTGATATTTGGTATGCAACATTGCGGGGTGGATCTGATTCAAGTTTGTTCAAATCGGCCCCCTGGATTCATATTTGGGCTCACTATAGAAGCTCGAATTCAAACTTAGTGCATTTCGGGCAAATTTCTTCAAAAATCTTCTTCTCCAGATCCAGCAGGCAGAATCTTTTGATATTTGGTATGCAACATTGCGGGGTGGATCTGATTCAAGTTTGTTCAAATCGGCCCCCTGGATTCATATTTGGGCTTAATATAGAAGCCCGAATTCGCACTTAGTGCATTTCAGGCAAATTTCTTCAAAAATCTTCTTCTCCAGCTCCAGCAGGCAGAATCTTTTGATATTTGGTATGCAACATTGCGGGGTGGATCTGATTCAAGTTTGTTCAAATCGGCCCCCTGGATTCATATTTGGGCTTAATATAGAAGCCCGAATTCGCACTTAGTGCATTTCGGGCAAATTTATTAAAAAATCTTCTTCTCCCGATCCAGCAGGCAGAATCTTTTGATATTTGGTATGCAACATTGTGGGGTGGATCTGATTCAAGTTTGTTCAAATCGGCTTCCTAGTTTCATATTTGGGCTCACTATAGAAGCTCGAATTCGAACTTAGTGCATTTCAGGCAAATTTCTTAAAAAATCTTCTTCTCCAGATCCAGCTTCAGAATCTTTTCATATTTGGTAAGCAACATTGTGGGGTGGATCTGATTCAAGTTTGTTCAAATCGGCCCCCTGGGTTTATATTTGGGCTCCGTATAGGAGCCCAAATTTTAACTTAGTGCGTTTCAGGCATATTTCTTAAAAAATCTTCTTCTCCAGATCCAGCAGGCAGAATCTTTTGATATTTGGTATGCAACATTGTAGGGTGGATCTGATTGTGATTCATGAACGTATTTATTTGTAAAGTTGATAGAATCTTAGACAAAATTTGCAGAAAAGATCTACTATAGAAGGGGTGGTATCCAGGGTGAACCGTTTACCCAAATCTAGCAGTACTAATGCATTATTCACACAAATCTTCGTTCAAATTTTATGACCCCTCATTGGAACACACGCATTCAGCTCATTCCAACAAAGGTCATATGCCATGTTTTCGAGACAAAGGAATAAAAATTTTAGTTATTCATGAAATTTTTAGGCAACTGTTGTCTGTTATTCACATTGCTTCATGAAATTTCAGTACTTTTAGAAGTTACCTCAGTAATCAAGGGTTAATTCCCCTTAATTAAATGTCGCCTCTAAAAAACAACCACTTTGCATATCTTACCTTTTTACCAGCATAACTGCCAAAACTTGTCAGCATTCTTCGCAAAAATCACTATTCAAATTTTAATTTTTGTCTCTTAAACATACATGTACTTATCGCTTGTAAATACCCCATTGGAATGAGCTTTTTGAGCTCATTCCAATGAGAGGTCGCACACCATGCTTTTTGAGTCAAAAAAGCAATTTTTTTAGTTATTCCAGAATTTCGTACGTAAAACACAGCTTTATGACTTCACATTAAAATGAGCTCTCTAAGCTTGTTCCAATCAACATTCACGCACTATGTCTTTCACACAAAAAATAAAATTTTCCATTTATTCAGGAATTTTGTTTGCAAGAACACTCTTACCCCCCCCCCCCCCCACACACACACACACAAACACACACACACACACACACACACACACACACACACACACACACACACACACACACACACACACACACACACACACACACACACACACACACACACACACACACACACACACACACACACACACACACACAGACACACACATCTAAAAGTTCGTCAGCAAAAAAACAGTTACTTCAATTTTTAAATGCATTATAGGAACAACTTGCCTAATCAAATTTAAATACTTTTGCATCATTCTGTATCTAGAACAAACCATTTACCATATCTTTACGCAAAATTCTCCAGCATCATTCACAAAAAAACACCATTATTTATATATTCACATTTCTGTCTCAAAAATATACCTGATCTTCCCATACCCCTATTGGAATAAGCTGTTTGAGCTTGTTCCAATGATGATAAAAAAAAATAAAATTTGTGAAAATTTTTGTTTTCTTGCATGCAAATATATACATGTAGCACATGGAAGATATCCACAGTTGGGGAGAGATGTCCAAGGCTATCTCTTCACATTCCTTGTTTGTGCTTCATGCTAAACCAGTTTGCCTGCAGAGATAAATTTGCTTTATTAAAAATCATTGGAGATTGGCCACACACCAATGATTTTAAATAAAACTAATTTTCGGTAACAAATGTTGAACTTCAAACAAAATCTATCACTCAACCAGTTAATGTTGACGAGGCATGACATGGTGAAGGTGACCTAAAATACTTCTTAGAGTCACTTTGTCAGGTGAGCGATTAAGGCCACATGGGGCCTCTTGTCTAGTTTAGCATCTGACTGTCACCCACCTTTACAATACTTTACCTATACATTTGTTACAGGCTATGGTCAGTATTTATGTACAGATCGTTACAATACTTCATATGTACCTTTGTTATCAGGTCATTACCTAGATGTTTGTCATTGCAGTGTCACATACTATACATGTACATGTCTTAACAAGTTGAGCTACAGTGTCATTGACACTTTCATTTTTTCTTCTAACCATGGCTTATTAGTCCTTATTGGAACAAGCTCATCAAGTTTGTTCCATGAATAGGTCATGAGGTATGTTTTGAAATAGAGAAATGAAAAAATAAAATTTGAATAGCAAATTTTGTATATCACGAGTGCAGATATGGCAGATTCGTTAGGTAAACGGTTAACAAAAAATGTCTCCGACTATTTTGCGTCTAAGCATTGCCATTGCTGGGACAGTCGGGCTGCATGTGTGACATCACTCTAGTTATATGTAGTTTCAGGTGAGCGATTACAGGCTCTGTAGAGCCTCTAGTTTTTTATACTTTTATATGCAGGTTTTGACGTTTGCCTTTCTTTTCTTCAAAGTGGAGACTTACCTTGTAGCATACTGCCATGGTTCCTATTTTATGTTAGCATGCTTCTTGGGGCTATTATTATATTATTTAACCCTTTAGCTCATTATTTACTTTAATTTTGGACTTTTGTGTGCAGGACTTTTTTTTTTTACTCCAGCCACCCCTTTACATTGGCCACCTGCTGGAGAGCCACGGGGTACTGATACCCCTTCTAGTTTTCCTGAACCACCAGTCAGAATCTTTTGATATTTGGTATACAAGTATACAAGTTGTGGGGGTGGGGGATGTTTTGATATTTGGTATACATCACCCTAGTCATGCTCAGATTCAAGTTTGTTCAAATCAAGTCCCTGGGTGAATATTTGGGTTCCCGGTATGGGCCCAAATTTGAACTTAGTGTAATATGATGAATAATCTTTGAAAATCTCCTTCTTCAGATCCACCATTCAGAATGTGTTAATATTTGGTGTATCCTTGGGGTGGGGTGGGGGGGGAGCAGATTCAAGTTTGTTCATGTTAAGTCCCTAGGTTGATGGGGGTTGGGGTTGTAGCTTAGTTTCAAATTTGTTCACCCTGGGTTAATATTTGGGCTCCCTATGGCTGCATGAATTTTAACTTGGTGCAAAAGAGGAATATTCCTTAAAGCCTTCTTGAGAACTATCATTCAGAATGTTTTTATATTTGATATACAACCCCCTAGCTGGGCTCAGGTTCAAGGTTATTCAAATCAAGTGCCTGGATTCATATTTGGGTAGCCAGTGGGAGCCCAAATTTTAACTAAGAGTAATATGACAAATAATCTTTAAACATGTCCTTCTTCAGATCCAACATTCAGAATGAATTGATATTTGGCATACTGCATCTACATGTACATGTGCAGGGATTGGGTTTGGGGGGTGTCTGGGTGTGAGGGGATCAGATAAAGTCCCTAGGATGTGCTCCATAGTTTTGCATTACTGGGCATTATTAAGTCATCTGATCGATGTTGGGGAGCTGGCAGCTGCTCGTCGTTGCTCGGTGGTTCTCTCCGGGTACTCCGGCTTACTCCACCCGTAAAACTGTCACGGTCATGATTAGCCATTGTGCATAAATATGTGACCCTAAACACCAATAAATAACAATAAATAACAATAAGTCATCTGATATGGATAACAGAGTTATGAAAAATTACTTGACTTCTTTTGCCTGCAGTGTTAACTGGCCATATATGCTCATTAAATCCTTATTTAAATAATTTTGTCATTTGAATGCCTCAGACCCCCTGGGGCCTCTAGTTGTATTATTAACAAAGGTGATTTCATCAAGTCTCATTCTTTTGCAAATATAAGGCTTTACTGGCACAATATGGCCTGGTTGTTAACCCTTTGAGCCCCGTTGGTACTGTCCTTTTCAAGTCAATTCCTACAATGGAATAGTCCATATCCGTTATTTGAAAGTGACCAATTCATGTAGTATACACCGGCACGTTGAAAATATTGATTGGTCTACCATACACATTCACTAAGTAACCACCCATGTCATGACTCCAGGCCGTATAATAATCCTGGACCGGAAAGACAGGCTTTCAGGTTCAAAGAGTTAAAAGTGAGGTTACACCCCAATAAAGCAAACAAATATTGGGGCATTTCTTACTGTTAGCATAGCTGTTGAGATAGCCATTTTAATTTTTTGTCGAGTTGTGATGAAGTAAAACTCGACTTATAGTTTGATGAATGGCGGGCAGGCGGGCGGGCGGGCGGGTGGGTGGGCGGGCGGGCGTAAACAATTGGTTTCCGGATGATAACTTGACAATGGTTCAACCCACGTTCATGAAACTTCATAGGTAGGTTGGCCTCATGAGAAGAACCCTATTTATTTTGGACTCGCTAGGTCAATGGTGAAGGACACAGTGACCTTGAACATACTAAATCATAAACAATTGGTTTCCGGATGATAACTTGACTATGGTTCAACCCACATTCATGAAACTTCATATGTAAGTTGGTCTTCGTGAGAGGAAGAAACCTATTTATTTTGGACCCGCTAGGTCAAAGGTCAAGGTCACATTAACTCTGAACATAGTAAATCAAAACACTTGGTTTCCAGATGATAACTTGATAATGGTTTCACCCATGTTCATGAAACTTCATAGGTAGATTGGCATCAGTGAGAGGAAGAATCCTGTGTATTTTGGACTTGCTAGGTGAAAGGTCTAGGTCACAGTGGCCTTCAACATAGTAAATCTGTAAACAATTGGTTTCCGGACGATAACTTGATAATGATTTGACCCACATTCATGAAACTTCATATGTAGGTTGGCATTAGTGAGAGGAAGAACCCTATGTATTTTGGACTTGCTAGGTCAAAGGTCAAGGTCACAGTGACCTTGAACATAGTAAATCATAAACAATTGTTTCTGGATGATAATTTGACTATGGTTCAACCCATATTTATGAAACTTCATGTGTAGGGTGGCCTTCTTTAGAGGAAGAACCCTATTTATTTTGGGCTTGCTAGGTGAAAGGACAAGGTCACAGTGACCTTGAACATAATAAATTGTAAACAATTGGTTTCCGGATGATAACTTGATAATGGTTTGATTCATGTTCATGAAACTTCATAGATAGGTTGGCATAAGTGAGAGGAAGAATCCTATTTATTTTGGACTTGCTAGGTGAAAGGTCAAGGTCACAGTGGCCTTCAACATAGTAAATCTGTAAACAGTTGGTTTCCGGACGATAACTTGATAATGATTTGACCCATGTTCATGAAATTTCATATGTAGGTTGGCATCAGTGAGAGGAAGAACCCTATATATTTTGGACTCGCTAGGTCAAAGGTCAAGGTCACAGTGACCTTAAACATAGTAAATCATAAACAATTGTTTCTGGATGATAACTTGACTATGGTTCAACCCACATTTATGAAACTTCATATGTAGGGTGGCCTTCTTGAGAGGAAGAACCCTATATCTTTTGGACTCGCTAGGTGAAAGGTCAAGGTCACAGTGACCTTGAACATAATAAATCGTAAACAATTGGTTTCTGGATGATAACTTGATAATGGTTTGACCCACATTCATGAAACTTCATAGGTAGGTTGGCCTAGGTGAGTGGAAGACCCCTATTTATTTTGGACTCGCTAGGTCAAAGTTCAAGGTCACAGTGACCTTGAACATAATTGTAAACAATTGGTTTCTGGATGATAACTTGATAATGGTTCCACCCACGTTCATGAAACTTCATAGGTAGTTGGCATTGGTGCAAGAAAGAGCCCTATTTATTTTGGAATCACTAGGTCAAAGGTCAAGGTCACAGTGACCCTTCACATAGTAAATTGTAAACAACTGGTTTCCGGATGATAAGTTGATAATGATTAAACCGACTTTTGTGCTGTCACAACTCGACATTGGATCGGTGATCCTATCGGCATTTTTTTTTATAGTTTTTGCAGCTAGACTTGATATAACCTGTTATGGGACATATTGGAGAGAGAGGTACATGTACAGGGTCTTCTCGTTTGTCCGGCAACTATTGTTCAGTGTGATAATCCCTCAGATCAAACATTTACTCACTAAAGTCTGTTTCTGACTGAGGAGTGATTTTGCAGTTTACTAATCTGTTGAATAGGCGAGAAAAATTAACTCTGTTCAAGTTATTACTTCCTAAATAAGCCAATTTGATGCGCATTCACTATGAAGTCTGCCATTTTGGACAAATGACTAAACTATTTATTTATTTCATAAAATTTTCGGCTCTTTCTAGTAATTTTATGAAGTGATGAATAATTTAGTCATTTCTGTTTCCACGAAATGATTGATTTCATAATCGGACTGTAATATATTATATACATCTTACTAAAATGATATAATATTACCTGTTACATAAAAATTTACTAAAATCCTGTTGAATGTGAGACAGAGTCCAAATAGTCTAATAGTCCTTCACCTTCCCTGAATAGTCTTTTATAAAAATGTTCAATAGAATTGTCTGTTTTTATTATTACCTGCGTTGCCAGCGGCAGAGCAGGTCTAGTAACCGCTCAACTCCATCCGTCCATCCGTCCGTCTGTCCATCCACCCGTCTGTCCGTCCATCCATCCGTCCGTCCATCTGTCAGTCCGTCTGTCCGAAACACTTCTTCCGTCAAAGTTTTCTTGGCTTCTATGAAAGGGAATGATTTTATATTTGGTCTGCTGCTTCATAATGATGAGTTGTATCGTGTATCTAATTTGAAACGGGCACTAATGGAAGAGCTATGGCCCGTCTGACCAATAAATTGACATCCTCATTGTCCTTATATTGAACTTGCAACCCACACTTCTGAACATTTTTCCACAGGACCTGTCCATAATGAAAAAAACACCCTTTAACCATTTTGTTCGGAAAACTGCTTTGCACAGCATTCTGTGCGGCAGTTTCAAAGTCTGTGAAAATAGTTGGTGGACCCAAATGAATATTTAGCTCACTACAGTTATCAGACACTAAACGAAAGAAGCGTTCGTACCTTGTCTGTTTCTAATATGGACGAAATCAATAAACAAGGGGGAACATCTTGCCTTCCACAAAATTTTGAATGGTGCACTGTTGGTGAAACAATGTTGGACATTTATTAAAAGTCCCATCACAAAATAACGAATCTGCTTCCAAATATAAGCATCACTTTTCGTTTCACCTTCACAGACATGTAGGAAATTGTCACCACTTGCTGTCTTAGTCAAACTTTCTGGTTATTCAATTTTGGAGCACTGACATGGCAGGCATGGTCTCGTTTTTCCTCTGGAATGGTAAATTGCCACCTTTGCACTGTAAAGTTGAAATCTTCTAAACATCTGGGTGTGTTTCATCATTATGCAGACCTGAAAAAATATGAAGGACAACATTTAATCAATGTAATAAAAAAAAACATCTATAACACTCCCCTCCTCCCCCTCCCCCCCCCCCCCACACACACACACACATACATACCCTTAACCCCCCTTCCCTACCTTCATCCCTACTCTTAACTCGATCTCATTTGAGAAACGGGACAAACCAGTGGCCGGCCAATCTCCAGCCCCCTGTCACTCATGACAGTTGGAAGTCACATGGTATATCAAAGACAAAGATGCAGAAAATTTATGTTTTTCTCATGAAAAATATCACCATGTTGAGTATATAATTAACAGGAAGGGTGTGTAGTATAATAAGATAAAATGCGTAGTGTAATAAGATAAAGTTTCAACCACTATTTACTCTTACATTTAATCAATGTGGTTACATTTTTTTCCAGAAATTACAGTTGATAACCATGAAGCACAATGAAGAAAACACATTACCTGCAGAAAGTGGAAAAACTCAACCAAATTTTCCAAAAAACAGATACAAAGATATCATTGCTTGTAAGGAAGTAATCATTTATTTTTTGTGCAATTCTAAATTTCTAATCAAAAAGCTTTGTATGATATGGTGTTCATCGAATTGAATATTTTTGAATAATCTTGTACTTTTTTTTGCAATAAGGAATAGCCAAGGTAGATCCTTATTTCTGTGCCTCAAAGAAAATCTGGTATAGGTCCTAATTTAAATGTTGATGGTATAATGAACTTACAGCACAGATGCCATGGTCCGATCGTAATCCATGCGTGAGCAGTGATGTCCACGCATGCATTTACCAGGTAATAAAAATCATCAGCAGCAAAATTTTTAATTAATGAAGCACTGGGTTGTACCCGGTGCATCATTAATTAAAATTTTTATGATTATTCCTATAATTAGTGTTTGGAATTAATATTGGTACGTCCCTGGAATGTGACCAGTCCATGGCAGCTTTATTGTATGTTCCCTCATCATCTGACCCTTCTCCTTATGTCGAATTGCAAAGTAGCAAAGGCACATGGTTATTGATTGGAAGACAACTTACAGTAGAAGAAAGAGCCATACAGCATCTTGAAGTACATAATGTTGGACAGACTCCACTCCTAATAGTTTATATTACAATTCAGCCTCCTTATACTCCTCATTTTCTTAACCCTTTTCCCAATGCACATGATCTCACAATTTATTATATTCATTAATTCATTTTTCAAACAGTTTTAACAAAATCATATGTGTGTGACCCCTCATTTAGCCCTTTATCCAATGAATCGGCCACATCCACCCGCGTAATATGCAAATACATCAGCAGAAAAAATACTATTTTTCAAAAAGTTTTAACAAAACCATATCATGTGACCCCTCTTAAGCTTGTTCCAAAGAGGGGTCACATAATATGGTTTTGTTGAAATTTTTTTTTAAATTTAAAATAATGATATTTAAAATAATAAATTTTGATATCGTCTCCGTTGGGTAAAGGGTTAATGAGCACAACAAGCTTGTTCTAGTGAGCGGACACATGATAATGTTGTGTTGAAAATTTTGTAAATTTTTTTTTATCTATTTAATTTGCAAATTCCGTGGGCAGATGCAACTGATTCATTAGGTAAAGGGTTAAAAGTTTAGTTCTGACTTTGATTGCTTTTTATTGCAACGAAACTGGTTCAACTTTCAAATTAATTCACTGTACCTTGGACATAGTTTCAAGACATGTTTTGGCTGCCTGTTTTGGTAACCAAAGCTTGCCTAAAAGCAACTGCAAAGCCACAGAATGCAGACTGTCAGTGTGTAGAAAAATGAATAAAAATCTCAGGCCTTTAAAGGTTAGTGCCACGGTGTTAACAATGAATTGTGATAATGTTGAAAAATTAAACATTTTTCGTTACATCCATATTGCTTGGACTAACGGACTATTTATGCAAGGTATATCAATCACCCTACATACAAAATTATTATGCCTCAAAGTTAGTTTCTCCAATCAGAATGCTGGAATACCATCTAAGGGTTCTGCCGTGTTTCGATTTACATTGATCTTTCAGATGGGGTTATCGACCGAAATAAATTTATCAATTTGGGACACATATTATACACAGATTATTTCCTTTTGTTCAAGTGACTTTAATGAAACTTTAATCACATTCAATGGACGATTCAGAACGTTTGCTGTAAGATTGCTATTTTTAGCTTAACTTGACAAAGTCAAGATAAGCTATTGCCATCACGCGTGTGAAAGTCTGTGAGTCTGTTAGTCTGTGAGTCCGTTCACATTTTCCTTCAGCACAGGCTACACCCTGTAGTTCTTGTCCGATCATCACAAAATTTCACATGCAGGTTTGAGGTCATGTCTAGATGAGAACGTCCCCTTTTGGTCTCGCTCTGTCAACCGTGACGATGCCCAAGCCCGAAAACCTTTAGCACAGTCTACAGGTCGTATTTATGGATGGATTTCATTGTAACTTTGTAGGATGACTCCATATAATGTCTAGATGAGAACGTTCCCTTTTGGTTGTGATTGGTCAACTGTGATGGCTACAGGGGCCCAAAACCCGAAAACCTTTAGCACAGTCTACAGGTTGTATTTATGAAGGGATTTCATGGTAACTTGGAAGGATGACTGTATCTAGATGAGAATGTCCCCTTTTGGTCATGATCTGTCAACCGTGATGGCTGCCCAAGTCTGAAACCCCAAAACTTTTAGCCCATTGTACAGGTCTTATTTAATATGGAAGTATTTCATTGTAACTTGGTAGGATGACTCTATATAATGTCTAGATGAGGACGTCCCCTTTTAGTTCAATCAGTCAACTGTGATGGCTACACAGATCCGTAGCCCGGAAACCTTTAGCACAGTCTACAGGCCATATTTATGAAGGGATTTCATTGTAACTTGATAGGATGACTCGTTTTGGAATAATTTCACTGTAACTTGGTAACTTTCGTTGTCATACCTTAACTGTGAGGGCCACATACATTAACTGTGAGGACCACATTAACCCACCCCTCAATTCTTTAGTACAGTATACACCTCATATTGTTTTTATTGAAAACATAGCATACAGGGAACAGAAATGAACATATTCCCAATTATCACAATTCTTGTCTTATTTCATAATCCTTTCATAACCATTGAACATTATCCTTTTCATCAAACACAACACACAGTCAGGTTAAGCTACTGTGTCATTGACACATTCATTGAGACAAGGCGGTTGTGTTTTATTTCTAAATAATATGGTGGACACACACCTAATATTGATTTCTTATGGGATCTTCGATGACATCATCATCGACCTGACATGGCTTCATAGGCCTCCACAATATATCCATGCTGATTGGCTGATTCCAAGAGCTGACATAATAAATTTCCATACAAGGCTCTGAATGTTCATATCAGGTGTGGCTTCACCTCACCTGATATGAACTCTCATAGCCTTGTATGGAAATGTATCAGCCAGCTACATGTCATGCAACTTAAAATACCAATAAATAGTAATCAACTTTTGTATAGACATAATTTGATTGCCAAAGATCATTGTAATCAGCATTAAATGAAACTTTTATTATTCAGTTGCTTTGTTTGGGATCCTTGTTTGCACTAGCCTCTTGTTTTATCACCTGATATTGATATTTTGTCACATCTTTATGCAAATAAGGAATTAAGAGGTAGTAGCATTGGAGACAGTCTGCTGGAATACCTGGTTCTTTGCCTTTTGTATTCCAAAGCTTTAGTCATGGATTATTATTATCACTGAAATGTATGGATGTGGGATGAGGCATTCTCACTCGAGTGGTAACACATGATTTCCAAAATTAATTAACCCCACTTTACTGCAAACCACATTTTGTCATAAAAGGGTGTGTGGGGTATTTAGTTACCAATGCAATGCTTTTTTTCTTGTTTAAATTTTTTTACTTCCCAACATTGTTATTGCCCCCTAATTGGAAAGGGCTCCCTTACATTTGTAGCTCAATCTTGGAAGTGGTCATTAGTTATGTTTTTGATAGAAATGCTGAAATTTTTTTAATTTTATAGTTGCTTTGGAAAAAATATTAAAA
Organism: Pictodentalium vernedei; assembly: GCA_031216915.1. Classification (NCBI taxonomy): domain Eukaryota; kingdom Metazoa; phylum Mollusca; class Scaphopoda; order Dentaliida; family Dentaliidae; genus Pictodentalium; species Pictodentalium vernedei. Next base: position 684,541,046 of record CM062296.1, on the reverse strand, counting down.
AAATGTTGTCTTCAGGCTGTGTCAGGTCATGGTTGAAAATCAGAATCAAATGCACAGTTGCAGATTTGAAGTGTATTTTATTTTGTTAAAAATGATATATTGGATTGAGAAATTTCACAAATCTGTACAAACTAAACTTGTACTGATTATACTTGCACTGATCACAAATTGAACTTGGATCAGAAAGACTGAAAAAGAATGGTTTGGTTCAGGTAAGGTGCACTAAAAAATAACATCAATTGGTCATGATTTTTAGCTCAACTTTGGCGAAGCCATTTTTGAGCTTATGCCATGGCCCATCGTCCGTCTGTCCGTCTGTCCATCAACAATTGGATACGGCTCGGGCTAGAGGCCGTATTTATGAACCGATCTCCACAAAACTTCTTGGGTACCTTTGTAATGACCATGGGACGAGAACGAGTGTTTTTGGGTGCGGTCCGAAATTCAAGATGGCCGATGGCAGCCATTTTGTACAAAATTTGGTGCAATCAGATTTTTGCACAGAACTTCCATATGAAAGCGCTGATTTCAATAATTTTTTGTGTAAATGTTTAGTACCATGGGATACATCACATATAATACAGGGTTTTTTTTCGTGCAGAAATTATGCAAATTAGATGAACTTTGTGATTTTTTCAGTGCTACTTACACACAGTAAGTACACATGTCAATACGGCTTGGGCTAGAGTCTGTATTTATGAACCGATCTTCACTAAACGTCTTGGGTACTTTTGTTTTCATCTTGGGACGAGAACGAGTGTTTCTGTGTGCGGTCCAAAATTCAAGATGGCTGCCAGTGGCCATCTTGTACCGAAATTATGTCTAATCAGTTTTTTGTACACAACTTCTATACGGCTCAGGCTAGAGGCCGTATTTATGAACCAATCTTTACGAAACTTCTTGGGTACCTTTGTTATCACCGTCGGATGAGAACAAGTGTTTTTGGGTGTGGTCCAAAATTCGAGATGGCCACCAGCAGCCATTTTGTACCAAAATTAGTTCAATCAGTCTTTTGTACAGAACTTCTGTATGAAAGTTCTGATTTGAATAAATTTTTGTATGAATGTTTAGTAACATGGAATACATCACATATAGTACGGGTTTTTTTCTCATGCAGAAATTATGCAAATTAGATGAACTTTGATTTATTCAGTGCTACTTATACACTGTAAGTGCACATGTCAATACGGCTCAGGCTAGAGGCTGTATTTATGAACCTATCTTCACAAAACTTCTTGGGTACCTTTGTTATGACCTTGGGACGAGAACGAGTGTTTCTGGATGCGGTCCAAAATTCAAGATGGCTGCCAGTGGCCATTTTGTACCGAAATTAGGTCCAATCAGTTTTTTGTCACAACTTCTACACAGCTCATATTTGTGAACTGATCTTCACGAAACTTCTTGGGTACCTTTATTTTCACCTTGGGACAGGAATGAGTGTGTTTTGGGGTACCTTTGTTATTACTGTGCTATGAGAACAAATATTTTGGGGTTCAGTCAGACCCACTCTGGGACTCAAAAATTTTTTTCTAGTTTAGCATCTGACTGTCACCCACCTTTACAATACCTTACCTATACATTTGTTACAGGCAACGGTCAGTATTTATGTACAGACCGTTACAATACTTTATATGTACCTTTGTTATCAGGTCATTACCTAGATGTTTGTCATTGCTGTGTCACATACTATACATGTACATGTCTTTGTCTTGACAAGTTGAGCTACAGTGTCATTGACACTTTCATTGTTATTTTAATATATTTTTTTCTCATTTTTTTTGCTTTCTCATTTTGTTTCCTAGTTTGATGAACAGGGGCATATAAATGTCAAATACACATATCATAAATACAATGTGCAATGTGATTGATGAATGACAGTATGGATGATATCAGGTTCATGATGCCAATATGGGGGATGGATATGGGATGGGGGGGGGGGGTGGCCTCAGCCACTTCCATCAACCCAAAATTATAGTTGTAGGCTAAAGGCCCTTCTCATGGCATATTCCGAGGATCAAGATGAATGTCAATTTCATTCATATGAAAGTATTGATTTCAACTGTTCAGTCAACAGTCTTCACAAACGAGATGACAGCATTCCTGAATTTGGAATATACTTCTATTCTGTTGACATACTGCCCTATCGGATGACCTTGTAAATGTTGATGAGTGGACAAAATTTGTTGATGAATCATAGTCAGTTGTAATTCCCATTCTGAACACTTGTGATTATCACATGTTGCAATTTGGATAATTTCATTCCTCACACATTACCTCTTCTGTATGATTGATGTTGCCATATTGTCAAATAGTTCTCAATATCTATATTTAGCTTTCATTGACAACAACAATAACAAAAAACCCAGTAAGTATGTTGCCTTGCAACTGAAGCAGACACATATTATCTACTCTGATGAGTCATAAGAAAATGGGAGCCCCAATTTGCTTAAAAGCATTGGCTGCTGCTCCAAACCATGCTTAAATTAACATTTTAAAATTCGAGGCGAGGCAGAAGATAGCATTTTTCCCTAGTCAATCTGTTCAAATGGTAAAGTTTTAAAAATTTGGCATTCACATTTTGTTTCATTACAGACTGTATTAACTGTTGCATCTACTGACAATGTATATTATTAGTTATCCTTGTGTTTTCCAGGGTGTATGGGAATTTACACCAGTTTGGGAACCCATAAACCCTGAGGCGAATAACGGATTTATTTCCAAGAATTATGGTGTACTTAATACTTTAACCTACATTGTGGGCAAAAACTGACAGAAAATTTGTACTTTGCAAGTTTCTTAAATAAAGCCAGACAAATATGGATGTCATTGGAACTGGCTCAATGAGCCAGTTCCAATGATATCCATATCTGTAATATTTTATTGCACATAAATACTAAATTTCCTGTATTTTGATTTTTGTTCTAACATAACCAAGCAGAAGGTATGAATTAATAATTAAAAATGGGTACTTTTTTAGCCATATAGCTTGCTTTTGTATATTCTTGTTGTTACACTGTGGTTAAACACGGTGTAAAAAAAAAGCCACTGTGGATTGTAAGTTATACCGTACCTCTCAGCCAATCAAAATGCAGTATTTTGTTTCATTTTGAAAATAATATTAATTTCCCCAGAAACCTGACTGAAAACCTTTATGATAGAGATGGGCAGTATTGGAATTTTTAGTTCGGTATCGGTTTCTGTCTTTTTGTGGGGGTATACCATGGTATCGGTTCAGGTATTCAGTATCTGAGTCTGACTTGACTGAGAATTGCTGATAATACCAAAGGGGAATTCACACCAGGAAATTACAGAATAAGTTGTTCTTGTATCATTTTACCACAGCACCACAAATGCCATTACCAATGAGTTCAAAATTTGCATTCTTTTGCCAACACAAATCACATCTACAGTAATTTTGTGACTTGTTCCAATCACACCTTAACCTATAAAGGCCTATTTCAGGCTTTTGTGATCTTAAGAGCATGTGCCTTTAACTTGCCATCATTAAGAGGCCCTGTTGACAATAGACAAATCGCCTGGGTAGTGATTTCTATAAATCACTGCCATGGAAATGGACATGTACAGGTTGCAGTCTAGTAAGAATTCAGGACAATTGCCCAGGTCCTTATTGGTTAACAAAACTAAAAGGAAAATTAGTCACTTCTTTCATGAAAATTTCAACTGCTATCAAGTCTCAACAAGGCAAATTTGAAAATACAGATGATTTTGGTACTCAATGATTGGTCCGGTTTGGTTTTTCGGTATACTCATCATATTGGTATCAGTTTGGTTTTTCAGTATATTGCCCATCTCTACTTTATGAATTATCAAATTAACAAAGTTTCAAAAAGTTTAATTCGATCTTTCAAATTTTGTATCACCAAATTCATATCCAACTCCAACCATGACAATGGGAAGGTTGAATGACATGGAGTTGGTTTTATAAATTTAGGTTATCCAGGTAACACTCACTTCATTCAAGTAAACTTTCCTGTGTAAATGCACAATGTTTCTCTTTTGTTTTGACCATGTCACAGGAACATATTTATTTTTTAAGAGCATATTTATTTTTTAAAAATCAACATATTTACATTTCAAATTCAGTGGTCAGGTTTTTCCAGCAAACAACTGGGCATATCTCTACATTCATGCACCCAAGGTCAAATGACAAGAATGAGAATAAACAGAGGGGAACCGAATAATATGATCATTAGTGATCAACTGGATCTTACCACTGAGGATTTCAGGAAGCAAATATGAGTGTGACATCATATATGTAGATTGTGGTCACCATTTACACTGTTGTTGTTAAAGATCAAATTATCAAACACTTGGGCGGAGGTTCAAATCAATATGGGTAGAGAATGTTATTTTCCAGTATCCCGCTGCATGTTATATCATGTCACACGTTCCCAAGCAAAGCTTTTTAGTTTAAAAAAATGGGATACAGTAGGCCAATCTTTCAAAATAAATTTGTAGAATTTTACAAGTGAATTCTTCTCTCATTTTAACTTCACAGACAAGCCGTATGTGCATAGATTTTTCAGTGAAAATAGTTTAGGTATTATTGACAAGCAACAAGTGCCAAAATTGGAAAGTTAATACTGTGTAACTAGTTTTTGTTTTGGCTCACCAACAATAGTTGTGTGAGCCTATGGCATATGGCATAGCCCTCATGTCGGCATCTGCGTCGGCGTCCGGATTCATACATTTTGAACTTTTGTGTGCAGGCTTTGATTTTTTTTTCTTTTTTTGCTTTTTTTTTTTATGTCAGCATGCTTTTCAGGGATAGTAATATTTTATTCAACCCTTTCCATGCTTAGTTACTTGAATTTTGGACTTTTGTGTACAGGTTTTGGACTTTTGTGTGCTGGTTTTGATATTTGTCTTTCTTTTCTTCCAAGGAGTAATTTACCTTGCAGTATATTGCCATGGTTCCAGTTTTATGTTAGAATGCTTCTTAGGGCCAGTATTATATTATTAAACCCTTTCTCTACTTATTTTCGGATTTTGAATTTTCGATCAAAAAATAACATTTGTCACAGGTTTCCCAACCACGTGTTTTGTATATAAATTTGTTGCCTCCCTTCATGTGCTTATCTGGGAAGAGGTTTTAATGACGTTTCAGTCTTGGGATGTTCCAGCTTGAGACGTTTTGGCTTGGACGTTTCGGCCCACTAAAAAACATGAAACCCCAAGTTCTGATTTCATTTGGTTCAATATAAAGGCCAAAATGTCTTGGGCTGAAACGTCTCGAGGCCGAAACGTCCCAAGGCCGAATTGTCCATATTCATGGGAAGAAACTGCGTTCCGTATTATCATTCTGTCAGCAGGCTGCGATTGCGTTCCCACATGACTATTTTTTGGGGGGGAGGGGGTGGGGGGGGGTGGGGAAAGACCCAAGGAACACATCAGCGATAGAAATAGAAAGTGGAATGGCAAGAGGCAAATGCAAAAAAGTTACATTATAAAACAGTACACCTGTGAATTTGTAAAATCAATTCTGTTAAGCTGAAATTATTGTGGGTGCAGGGGTGGGGGTGGAGAGGTGGGGGTCTGGGAGGGGGTAGATTGACAATGGGTATTTGGTTATGTGGTTCGTTTTGAAGCCCACCCGGCTACAAACAATATGACCTTCCCATTCCAGACTGACATGAAATTCAAAATCATTGCTGATTATCTGATTCGGGTGGTTGGTGGCACTAGCCACCATTGGGGGGAGGGGGGGGGGGGATTGAAAAAAGCCCATACTCCAGTTCATTGTCAAATATCTTAGGATGTGTGTGTAGGTAACCCACTTGGCATTACTTGGTATTACATGCAATACCTGGTAGGGTCACTGGGCTTGTTTTGAAGCCCACCCGGCTACAAACAATATGACCCTCCCAATCCAGACTGACATGAAATTCAAAATCATTGCTGATTATTTTATTGGGGTGGGTGGTGGCACTAGCCACCACTGGGGGGTGGGGGGTGGGCGTTACTGAAAAAAGCCCATACTCCAGTTCATTGTCAAATATCTTAGGATGGGTGTGTAGGTGACCCACTTGGTATTACATGCAATACCTGGTTGGGTCACTGGGCTCAGTAGGCTGAATAGGAGTGAACACAGATCCTGGGAAATTCGGAATTAGCTCTTTTTACACTCATGTGTTATTATCAATTCATCATAGACTCTCTTACCCCTGAACTTGAGGACCAGAGGTGAGGGTTGGGGGGGGGGGGGGGGGGGCTGCATGTGCCCAGCTTTGGTGAGTACTGAGTGGTGATATTCTACGAACACAGTTACATTTTATTTATATTTTTTTTTGATAATGCCTGCCATTTATACACTTATTACAATGGCCAGTGCTAGTCACTGCCAATTAAATCATCGTGGAAAATATGACAGTGTGAGCATTATATTGACACTATATAGTTTTTTATTCCAAACTGCAAATGTCTTACTATAAAAAACTGACCTATAAACCGAGTTTTAAAAAAAAAAACGAACCGAAGCCGAACCGAAACAAGAAAAATAAAACCGCACAACACTATCAGTAACTTGAATTTTGGACTTTTGTGTACAGGTTTTTGACTTTTGTGTGCAGGTTTTGATATTTGTCTTTCTTTTCTTCCAAGGAGAAATTTACCTTGCAGTATATTGCCATGGTTCCAGTTTTATGTTAGAATGCTTCTTAGGGCCAGTATTTTATTATTTAACCCTTTCCCTGCTTATTTACCTCAATTTTTGACTTTTTTGTGCAGGTTTTTGACTTTTGTGTGCAGGTTTTTGACTTTTGTGTTCAGGTTTTGGTAATCTTCTTTTTAAGTGGAGTTTTATCTTACTGGCATATTGCCATGGTGGTTACTGTAACATTTTCAGGGTATTTTTCTCAATTTTAACCCTTTGAATTAAATGTTACACTTTTTTTGACTTTTGTGTGCAGGTTTTCATATTTGTCTTTCTTTTTTTCAAAGTGGAGATTTACCTTGCAGCATATTGCCATGGCTCCTGTTTTATGTTAACATGTGTCTTAGGGCTAGTATTATATTATTTAACCCTTTCTCTGCTTATTTACCTTAATTTTGGATTTTTGCGTGCAGGTTTTTGACTTTTGTGTGCAGGTTTTTGACTTTTGTAAATAGGTTTTTGACTTTTGTGTACAGGTTTTGGTGATATTTTTTTCAAGTGGAGTTTTGTTTTACTGGCATATTGCCATGATGATTACTGTGACATTTACTGGGTATTTTTCTCAATTTTAACCCTTTAAAACAAATGCAATACCTTTTTTGACTTTTATGTACAGGTTTTGAGGTTTGTCTTTCTTTTCTTCCAAGTGGAGACTAACCTTGTAGCATATTGCCATGGTTCCTATTTTATGTTATGCTATTTGGAGCTGGTATTATATTATTCAATCCTTTAACTGCTTATTTACTTTAATTTTGGACTTTTGTGTGCAGGTTTTTGACTTTTCTGTGCAGGTTTTTGACTTTTGTGTACAGGTTTGAAATTTTGTCTTCAAGTGGAGTTTTACCTTACTGACATATTGCCATGGTGGTTACCTTAACATTTTAGGGTATTTTTCTCAATTTTAACCCTTTGAAACAAATGTGATACTTTTTTGACTTTTATGTGCAGGTTTTGAGGTTTATCTTTCTTTTCTTCCAAGTGGCGACTTACCTTGTAGCATATTGCCTTGGTTCTTATTTTTTTATGTTAGGTTTCTTCCTGGGGCTAGTATTATATTATTTAACCCTTTAGCTGCTTATTTACTTTAATTTTGGACCTTTGTGTGCAGGTTTTGGACTTTTGTGTGCAGATTTTTGATTAAGTGGAGTTTTTTACCTCACTGGTATATTGCTTTGGTGGTTACTGTAACATTTTCAGGGTATATTTTTATACTGTACCAATGACCCAGACTTAGCTGGTGCTAACTCCACAAAAACCAGGGCCAAACACAAATTTTGCCCCCCAATCCCCAAAATTTTGCATCCAAAACAAAAAGAAATCATGTCCTAAAGGACCTCCATAGTACGACTCTACTGCGCATGCGCAGTGACGCAGTCGTCCCGAAATTGGCGCCAAATATCATTCTCTGTTTGGCCCTTCATCAGTCAACATCTCACTGATCTTTGTGCTTGTAAATCTCAGTTTAAAGGATGCCAGACACGTAATTTTTGGAGAAAATGTGATGCTAAGGAGGATAGAAGGAGGAGAGGAAAAAAGAAGTGGCAAAAAATAATCAGGGCTGTACTTAAAATTTTTTGTTGAAATTATGTTAAGTTGCCTATTTTCGAGGCATGGGCCTCTTGTTGTCATTCTTGCTAATTGTTGCACTGCTTATTCAGTGTTTCCTCTCCCCTAGCCTTCTAAAGTCCCCCCTTGCAATTCTCCCATGCTTTTGGCATATTTTTGAGAAGTTTCATTTCTAAAATTCCCTGGGAGAGTTGCTTGGTTACAGAATGTTTTCTGTTATTTTCCCCATAGTTACGTTTTCACCCATGGGTGTATAACGTTTGTGTTCTGCATCTTCCATCTGATGTTCTGCAGATTCTCCCCTGGGAGTCTCTGTTTTGCATCAGATAGAGTGTAATTGATGACTGATTCCGGGCCAGTTTTTTCAGTGCCTGGAGTCATGTTTTCTACTGTGTTTACACTGTTTGTTTTCATTGGCAACAGCCTTTTTTGAGGGGGGCTGTTTGCCTTTGTGGTAGTTTATCTCATTATAAGATACATTTATATTATCCGAAAGTGTCTCATTAATTATTTTATATAATTTTAAAATTTTTGACCACACTTTGCCATCGGATCCATCGGGGCTCAACGTTACTTTTCAGCAACTTGGGCTTCTCTGAAAAAATATTTTTTCAAAATTATTTTGTTTTGCAATTGTTTTTTCATTTGTTAATGGATCATGTTATTATGTATCTTTGTGTCAGGGTTTTTTGCGAGTAACTAGGACTTATTGTTGTTCTTTCACAATGAAGGGACTTTGTTCAAATTGTAATAGGAAGAAATCTTCCTCTGACTTTCATGATCATTGTATTAATTGTAGTCAGTGTTCTCGCATTAATCCCTGTCCTATATGTGAACATTGGGATGAGAAACATTGGAAACGTGTGTCACGATATGTTGTTTCTGAAGAAAGTGCGATGCCGGCTCTTTCTCCACAAGGTCACTCTACTCTCTCAGTTTCTATTTCAGAGGAACCAGAACAGGGTGATGTTTCCATGTTATCTTCTTCAAGTGTGCGTCCGTCGTCACAAATAAATACAGAGCTAGCGGCAAAAGTGCTCATGGAGATTAGACAAATGTCGTCCGCTAGCTCGCCCGGTGTAGCGTCCATTCACCGAATGGTTCGGCAGCCGGGTTCGTCCGATGCGGTCCAAGAGGAAATTTTGGGTGATGCGAGCACTATAAAAATAATAGATGCACACCCAGTGACGGCGGATAGTGAACGAGAACGGAGGAAGCCTTTTAGTCCGGTTCCTAGCTCGTCCAGGTCCAGCCGGGCCGCGAGCGAGAGAGGCCCCTCTCTCGTACAACAACATCTGGGACCAGATGTTGTGGTACAAAATGTGTCTTTAGCGGAGCATACGTCCGTCGCTCGGGACGCTCCGTTGTATAAGCAGTCCGCAGAGACTGTTAAGGCTTCCTCTTCTCGTCGGCGCACACGACCGCACCTTGGCTGCGTGACCTCCGATATTTTGCCAGCTTCGCCGATGAAGGATTCTTCGGCGACCAGGTCACACCATCCGGCAGCCAGGGATTCGAGACCGATGGACTCCGGACGTTCGCATAGGAAAAGTATGCGGGAGCCATCTGATGCGGAGCTGCCCTCGGCGAAGCAGCGAAAGACCGCTCCTCCGCAGGTCTCGACATCGGACATTCTAGTGCAGATAGCACAGCTTATCGCAGCATCCCAGCAGCCGACAGAAACGGTGTCGGATCGAGAATTATCCGACGGCGCTGGGTCGGTACGCTCCGCCGAAGCATCGGGGGCGGACGACCGGGAACATCGGGAGGTCCGACCGGATGGTGAAAGGGATACGGATGAATTGGAGCTATCCCTTTCGGAACAACATAAAGCTGCCGTGGACTTCATCCGGCACTTTCTTCCTCAAGTTGTTCCGTCGGGCCAGACTGCTGCGCTTCCGGACAGGAGAATTATAGCGTCATTGGACTCTGATTTTTTTGAGCGGTTCAGGGACATCGCTCCCGAGTTTCCGTCGCAGTCCAATAATGTTGCAAGAACATTTGAATTATTGAACGACGCTATTTTTAAACTTGCTTCCAGGACGGGGAAAGCAGGTTTCTTGTCCGCAAATACTCTCAACCTGCCTTTCATTAATGCAAGGAATAAATTCGACACGGCAGGTCAGGGTATACCTCGAGTTCCTCTGCGTATGGACGACGAGGCGGAAGACTTAGAGCTATCATTACCGTCGTCAGCTTCTATTCCAACCGCAGTGTTGGAAACAGCTATTGCGTCTAACAGAGCCAATTTAGATGCCTTATCTTATGCAGATCACCTTACTAAGGCGTTATCACTGCGTCTTCAAGGGGAAGAGTTTCAGGATATACAATCCTCCTTAAGACTTCTTTCAAGGGCAGTAGCTTATTCCACGTGTAACTCCGCCCTTTCAGTGGCAAATCTGGAGTTGGTTAGACGTGACGCAGCCCTGGCTACATCCACACTAGTGGATTCTAAGGTGAAGAACTCTCTTAGAGTCGCTTCGGTCTCAGGAGATCTTCTCTTTGACGGCAAGCTTTCCGCTATTTATGATAATATTAAAAAGAAAGCTAGTGATTCTCTGTTGTTTAGATCCGCTCCTAAAAGGTCGGATACAGTAGACACGAATAAGGCGGGCACTTCTGGGTCTTATGCGCCCAAGAGAGGTTCCTATAGAGGTTCCGGTGCGTCCTCTAGCTCTTATTCGAGAGACCGTCAGGATAGTGACTCTCGTTCGGGACGTCCTTCAGGCCGGGACAATCGGTCGGACGCCCCGAGGTCGACGAGGCGAGGTGCGGGTCGTGGAAGACGTGGTTTCTCCTACCGCAGGCCTCGCAGATCCAGGAGGTGATGGCTTAAACCTCTATCGCGTTCCGGTTGGCGGAAGGTTGTCGAGTTTTTCTCAAGAGTGGGCGTCGATTACGGACGACCCGTGGGTGAGAGGAGTGACTTCGGAAGGTCTAAAGATATCCTTCAAACGAAAGCCTCCATTAACTCGAAGTCCAAAGTGGACTCATCTTCCGTCAAATCCTCAGAAAAGAGACGCTCTGCTATCAGAGGTGCAGTCTCTTTTAATGAAGAACGCGGTAGAGGTCGTAGAAAACCAGGAATCGCTGGGATTCTACAGCCATCTGTTTCTGGTTCCGAAACCAGACGGCTCGTTCCGTCCAGTCATAGATTTGAGCTGGATAAACAAGCTGATCGTCGCTCCGAAGTTTTATATGGAGACGATTCGATTGGTCAGAGTGAGTATTCGGGTGAACGATTATGCAACGAGCATAGATCTCAAAGATGCGTACTTTCACGTCATGGTACATCCGACATTCCGAAAGTATCTATGCTTCACAGTCCTAGGAGTGGTGTATCAGTTCCGGGCCATGTGCTTCGGATTGAATCTAGCACCCTGGGCTTTCACTCGGGTAATGAACTCGGTAATGATCTACTTCCGAGCTCATTCGTCTGCGGTAACGTCGGCCTACCTGGACGACATTCTTCAGAGGTACGGCAACGAGTTAACGCTTCAGAACGATGTTCAGAATCTTCTTCTATTGCTCCGACGTCTCGGTTTCATAGTAAACGAGGAGAAGTCGGATCTGGTGCCGTCCAAGTCATTCACTCATCTGGGAATGAGCTTCGAGACGCACAACAATCTCGTTCGTCTGCCGTTAACCAGAGCGAAATTAGTCAGTTGTTACGCTCGCTATTGTCTGAATACAGACAAAGTCACGGCGAGAGAATTTATGAGACTGATAGGTCTGTGCGGAGCCGCCGCGGATCTCATTCCGATGGGACGGCTACGCACACGGCCTCTTCAAATTTTCCTGACTCAGAATTGGAGTGTGAAAATTCATTCGCTCGATGTAGACGTTCTCTTGTCAGATCAAGTGAAACAAGAGATTCAGACTTGGGCAAACATTCAGTGGTTAACTCAAGGAGTTCCGCTGCAGTTGCCGGATCCGAGTTTTACCATTATGACGGATGCCAGTCAAACAGGTTGGGGTGCATCATTAATCCCAACGGATTCGAGATGCCAGGGTCTTTGGGATCCGCAATTCCTGTGCAAGCACATAAACATCAAGGAAATGATGTCAATTTGGCTTGCGTTACGTCACTGGATGGACATTATTCACGATGCTCATGTCCAAATCCTATCCGACAATACAACAGTAGTGGCGTATATACGGAATCAGGGAGGCACTCATTCAGTTCCGTTGTTCAATCTAACGGAAAGAATCCTTCTGTTTGCGTTGGAACATCACGTTCTTCTTTCGGTCCGTCACATACCGGGTCGTCTGAATGTGCTAGCAGACTCCCTTTCACGAAAGGGTCGCTTGTTGCCGTCGGAGTGGACTCTCAACAAACAAGTATTCAATCAGATTTGCTACCAATGGGAACGGCCAATGATAGACTTATTTGCGACACATCTCAACAATCAGTTGCAGACGTATGTGTCCCCGTGTCCGGATCCAAGAGCATTTGCAGTAGACGCTCTGTCGATCCCTTGGGACGGAATGATAGGATATGCGTATCCTCCAGCGCCGTTAATTCAACAAGTATTGCTAAAGATAAAACAATCTCAATGCAAGATTCTGTTGGTAGCATCTCTGTCGCCACAGAGACCGTGGATAAATCTACTCAGGTGTCTGTTGTGGGACCTACCGCGGAAGGTTCCTCCACGAGAGGATCTTCTTTGGCAGGGGAAATCGCGCCAACTCCATCACAACCCGCAAGGTCTCAACCTTCACGTTTTTCCGTTGTGCGGTCCTTCTTGCATGGCAAGCACTTTACAGGACGAGCAGTGGACGCGATTTCTAACTGTAGGAGGACCTCCTCTTCGCTAAACTATGCGGCTAAGTGGAAGGTTTTCCGTCGTTGGTGTAGGGATCATTCTGTAGATATATTTGATCCCTCTATACCAGACATTGCTAACTTTCTAGTATACTTGTTTGACGAAATCAAACTGCAGCCTGTTACTATAAAGGGTTATAGATCTATGTTATCTGATACCTATGCACATCATGATAGTTTACAAATTGGATCTAATGTCTCTTTATCGAAATTGGTTAGAAACTTTTCGATAAATAGACCCAGAACTCTTAGATTAATTCCTAAGTGGAATTTAGCTTGGGTTCTCCTTAAATTGAAGGAAAAGCCATTTGAACCTCTTGGGACAGTAGATTTCAAATTCTTATCTTATAAGACAGCTTTTCTCTTAGCTTTCTCTTCTGCCAGAAGAGTCAGTGAGCTTCATGCACTATCGGTGGATGATTCTCATTATCGTAGTGTTGGGAACACTATCACCTTCACTACTAATGTCGGTTTTTTAGCTAAGAATCAGGCTCCTAATAAATATCCGGAACCTATTGTTATTAAGGCTCTTCCGTCTTCAGACGGGCGTAGGCCTTTACTCTGTCCTGTTAGAGCACTACGTATCTATAAACAGAGATCTCAGTTCATCAGAAAGGGACGGAAACGTTTCTTTCTGTCTTTGATGCCTAATAGAAAGGACATTTCAGTCCATTCTATTGCTAGATGGATTCAGTTAACTATCCGTACTGCGTATGAAGATTTATCTTCTCAGCAGTCTGTGCTTAAGATTTCTGCTCATGAAGTAAGAGCTCTTTCTACTTCCTGGGCTTATGCTAATAGTGTTGCTATTACAGATTTAATGAAGGCTGCTTATTGGTCTCAGCCTTCCACATTTACTAATTTTTATCTCAGAAATATTGAGTCCATTTCTGGAGACCTGCATTGTTTAGGTCCGTTATCTGTTGCTCAGAATGTCGTCCACTAAACAGTTGCAACTATAGTTATGCAGGCTTTCTGTTCCGGCAGTGACTCCGTCCGACTGCCCTCTTCGCTCTGTGCTATTTGACCCAGGGCAAGGGGAAGGGGGGGGGGGGGCGGGTGTTCCCTTAGGTCACCTGCTTTATAGTGAAAAGCAAGGGAATGCCTCCTCCAAGACAGTATTTCTGAGTCGCTTCCGGGATGGTTTTAAAGTGTAATATTAATGTTTAATTTCATTCATGTCTTATTTTTAAAGTGTAGCTCGGTGTGAAGCATTTGTATATGTCAAGTGTCAAACGGGCTTTAATATACAATACTCGGACACTTTTAAATGATTATAAAGAGTCTCAATTCTCTGGACTACTTTATTTATTGGCTTGCTTTAAAAATAATTAGTATAAGGGTTATACTGGATGTTAATAGAGAACATGAATGTTATTGTGCTCAATTATTAAGGGTAGTGTATCTTTCTAATTTAAATATTAAATAAGAAAGATACATGTAAAGCCTAATACTCCTTTTCTCCTTAAGGGGTTACCTCTTTATTTTATAATTGAGCTTATTGGATTTTCCTCTATGTCCTAGGCCCTCCAGCCTGTTTACTATTCAGCTAAGTCTGGGTCATTGGTACAGTATAAAAATGTTAAAAAATTTATAGTAATTTATATATTTTTTATACTTACCAATGACCCAGACGGGGATGGCCCTCCCTGAGTTGGGAACTCTTGCCTCCCCGCTGAGTACATAGCGCTGACCAGGCACTGCCAGTAAGAATGATATTTGGCGCCAATTTCGGGACAACTGCGTCACTGCGCATGCGCAGTAGAGTCGTACTATGGAGGTCCTTTAGGACATGATTTCTTTTTGTTTTGGATGCAAAATTTTGGGGATTGGGGGGCAAAATTTGTGTTTGGCCCTGGTTTTTGTGGAGTTAGCACCAGCTAAGTCTGGGTCATTGGTAAGTATAAAAAATATATAAATTACTATAAATTTTTTAACTTTTCTAAATTTTAACCCTTTGAAACAAATGTGATACTTTTTTTAATTTTATGTGCAGGTTTTGAGGTTTTTCTTTCTTTTCTTCCAAGTGGATATTTTTCAGGTTGAGTTTCACCTTACTGGCATATTGCCATGGTGGTTACTGTGACATTATCAGGGTAATTTTTTCAATTTTAACCCTTTGAAACAAATGTGATACTTTTTTTTTTTACTTTTATGTGCAGGTTTTGAGGTTTGTCTTTCTTTTCTTCAAAGTGGAGACTTACCTTATAGCATATTGCCATGGTTCCTATTTTATGTTAGCATGCTTCTTGGGGCTATTATTATATTATTTAACCCTTTAGCTGCCTATTTACTTTAATTTTGCACTTTTGTGTGCAGGTTTTGGACTTTTTGTTTACTCCAGCCACCCGTTTACATTGGCCACCTGTTGGTGAGCCACGGGGTTCTGATACCCCTTCTAGTTAGTTCACCAATGAAGTTGTGTGAGCTTATATCATAACCCGAGGCGCATTGGCGTTGGCATCAACACTTGCGTTAAAGTTATTGGTAGAGTCCACTTTGACTTTCCACCCTGTTACTATGCGAGAGATTTTGGGATTTTTCAATGCAATGTTAGACTTTTCTGTCAGTGTTGACTTTGAAAATTGCTTACCTGTTTTTAAAACATGAGTGGAGGCTACCACGGGTATGCTGTGGCTTTTATATTTCATATATGTGTTAAATGCATCAATATAAGACAACATTAACCCTTGGCTGGACATTTTTCAGAGATTTTGTCATTTTTAATGCAATGTTAGACTTTTTTGTTAGTGTGGACTTAAAAAATTTCTTACGTGTTTTGCTATACATGTACATGAGGGGAGGCTTCCACCGGTATTCTGTTGCATTTATATTTCATATTTGTGTTAAATGCATCAATATAAGACATCATTAACCCTTGTTCGGCCATTTTTTTGAGATTTGGGACTTTTTTAATGCAATGTTAGACTTTTTTGTCAGTGTGGACTTAGAAAATTTCTGACCTGTTTTGCTATACATGTACATGACCGGACATTTTTTGCAGATTTGTAATAAGCCTAGGATTATTGCATGCCATGCGTTGGTGATCTAATTGGAATGGATTCTCCCCTCTTGTTATGCCAGATAAGCACCATGATGTTTGATGAAGTGAAAGCTGTTATGCTATGACTACAGTGAATCCTACCTATTAACACTGTGCAAATAGAGGAAGATATTGTTAAAAAAAAAATCATCTTCTCATAAACCACAGGTCCAAATGCTTCAGTATTTGACATACATCTTTGTTTGGATAATCTGCAAGTTTTGTTCCAGTCATGCGCTTGAGTTTATATTTAAGGATGTCATGGGTTTTTCAGATTTTTGGGAGCACATTTACAGCATTGGACTTCAAACCGAAAGACCTACAGTTCAGTCCCTGCCAGGGGTATCTTTAGGCAAGGCACTTAATCCTGATTGCCCACGTGAGGGCACGGTTGTGGTGTGTACAAAGGTGTATTGCAAGTCAGTGGTGCACTTGTTTTCAACCAAGGCTACTCCTGCTTGTGCTGAGTTAGTATGCTGGGGAGTCTGATGGTTGCTTGCCATTGCTCAGTGGTTCTCTCCTGGTACTTCGGCTTCCTCCACCTGTAAAACTGTCTGACACGAGGTAAACCTGGCTTTCGAAAGTGTCAATAAACCCCAATAAATAAATTAACAAATTCTCGGATTTTAACTCTGTATGTAGTGAGGACACCTAAAAATAATCTTCTCCCAAACCATTGCACCTAAAGCTTAAAAGCTTGACATATAGCATCTTTATAAGGATGATTCAAAAGTATGTTAAAATCGGGCTCCTGAAGTCATATTCATAGTTTAGATGTGTTCCAAAACACACATGCATCACCACACACATTTTAACACTCTGAGCTAACTACTGAGCTAAATGCTTCCACTTTGACAAGAGTAGAGATGATTTACAAATTTGAATACAGTATGTGAAGAGTGGATTGTAAGTAAGTCACCCATGGAGTGGAGTTATCACCCTAAGTATCACTTTCAAATTTTGTACATATGGACAAAAAACACAAGCAGTGTTTCAGCCAATGGACATCCATCCATCCATCCATCCATCCATCCATCCATCCATCCATCCATCCATCCATATCCATCCATCCATCCATCCATGTTTACAAATGATTACTTATGTGGCAAGCATTTTGGCAAAATGGATATTTATGTGGCTAATTTCTGTTATGTGGCAGAAATTTTTTAGACATCTAAAAATCATCTGTATGACTAAATAAAACTCATTACATCATAGTCACATTAAAGGTTGGAAAAGCAATGTCCAAATTTTTAGATATCCATCCATTGGCAGCCACATAATTGATAGCCACATAAAAGTTGAGAAGCCACTTAAAATATAAGACTCATAAAATTATATATGGACAGCCACATAAAAGTTGGGAAGCCACTTAAAAATATATGGACAACCACATAAAAGTTTGGAAGCCACTTAAAAATATAAGCCACATAAAATATATATATTGGACACCTAAATAGCCATTTGTTAGTAAAAAAGCCACAATTGGCAGCCACATAATTGATAGCCACATGAAATTTGAGAAGCCACTTAAAAATATAAGCCACATAAAATATGAATGGACATTGGACACATAAATAGCCATTTATTAGAAAAAAGGCAGCTCATAATTTTGAGAAGCCACTTAAAAATAAATGCCACATAACTATTGGTTGGACAAAGAAGCCACATTAATTTGAGAAGTCACTTAAAAATATTAGTGTAATATACAAACTACTTACAGCCACATAATTGATAGCCACATATCTACCCATCTGTTAGTAATTATGTCCCTCTGCCCATCCATCCATCCATCCATCCACCTGTCCATCCGCACCAACAGATCAGGTTTAAGTACCCAGTTATTGGTACACAGCCCTGTTATGTGTCTAGTCTGATTTATGTGACTAGCCACATAAATTTGAACTAACAAATGGTGTTTATGTGTCTAAAAAGTGGGTGTCTAAAAAGTGGGTTATGTAGCTAAAAAGGTTTATATGGCTACTAAGTAACAAAAAGTGATGTATTTTCAGGGATTTTATGTTAAGGTAAGGGTTAGGGTCAGTAAGCTGAAAGGGTTAGCATTTGCTACCACCCAGAAATTAGATTTAAAAAAGAGTTTTTTAGTAGTTGTCCATGCATTTTAAATTCCTCAAATATTTTAGCCACATAAACCCTGATTTAGGTCCATCCATCCATCCATCTATCCATCCATCCATCCATCCATCGACATAATTTTGTCCAGAGATTTTCTCAGACGTTTAGACCAATCTGCTGGAAACATTGCTATGAATGTTCACCACCATGGGAACCTGTACACCTGTGATTATAGTTCCAGTCAAATTATTTTTGCTAGAACTTTTCGGTGTAGAATAATCATGGTAGAAGGTGGTATGGACAGGCCCATCTGGGACAGTCACACCTTTAGTTAATTTGGAAATGAGTTGTTCTGAAATATTATTTTATTATCAGTTCTGGTACAAATATGGTAGCAGCCTTCAAGGAACCATTGGCGGCTGCTATCAAGTTCAACTCTGTGAGTTGATTGCATATATTTTTCATGTTCTGTGCATCTTAACTTTCATTTTGATATATAATTTGTGTATATTTAATTAGCTCACCTGACTGAACTGTTTTCAGTTAAATTTGAAGTGATTGCTTTTTCTGACATGTTGTTCAAATCAATTTGCCTAGCTCCATAGGGAGGGGGTGGGGGAAATGCTCAAATTAAAAAAAAATCATCTTCTCATGAACCAGTCAGTACAATGACTTGATATTTGGTGTATCTGTTTTCTGAACTGCTGAGCCAATTTGAACCAAATTTGGTATGTGGTATTAATGAGTCATAAGTACTTGATTCATGCAACAAAAAAAAAATTCCTGTGTCCCCGTGGGAACCCCAGGAACTAAAAATAGAAATATTTTCAGATGCCCATGTTTCCCAAACTGCATGGAACAGGAAACTGTTATTCGGTATGTAGTATCCCTAGGACCTGTAGAATGGAACAGTGAAAACAATTGCCATCAGCTGTGTTAGGGTGTTTTATATAGGGGCATCTAAAAAATGCGGAGTCAGCATATTTGCCAAAATTGGAAAAAATTTCTTCCCCAGGTCCACTCATCATAATCTTTTGATATTTGGTATACAGCATCCATAGAGAGGTCAGATACAAGTTTGTTAAAATTAAGCCCCTTTGGTTCATATTTGGGCTCAATACAGGAGCCCAAATTTTAACTTAGGGCAATATAGGGGATTAATCTTCAAAAATCATCAGATCTAGACAGTATCCTTAAAGGGGTCAGATTCTAGTTTGTTCAAAGCAAGTCCCTCATTTAATATTTGGGCTCCCTATGTGGATCCAAATTGTAACGTAATTCAAATATTTTAACTTCAATACAATATGGGGAATAATCTTTAAAAATCTTCTTCTTCAGAACCACTAGTCAGAGTCTTTTGATATTTGATATTCAGCAGCCTTAGGGAGGTCAGATCTAAGTTTGTTCAAATCATGACTGTGGGTTAATATCTGGGCTCCCTATTGGAGCCTGAGTCTTAACTTAGCCCAATATGAGGAATTTTCTTTAAAACTCTTCTTCTCCGGAACCACTATTCAGAATTGTTTTATATATGATATACAGAATTCTTACAGAGGTCTGATTCAAGTTTCTTCAAACCACTCCATCGGTTAATATTGGGGCTCTCTATTTAAGTGCAAATTTTAACAATATGGACACTATTCTTTAAATATCGTCTTCTTCAGATTTACCGGTCAGAATCTTTTGATATTTGGTATACAGCATTCTTATGTGAGAGGACATATTCAATTTTGTTCAAATCAAGTCCTTTGAATAATATTTGGACTCCCTATTGGAGCTAAATCAAGTCCTTGGAATAATATTTGGGCTCCCTTTTGGAGCCCAAATTTTTACTTACTGCAATATGAGGAATATTCTTTACAAATTTTCTTCTCACGAACCCCCAATCAGCATCTTTTGATATATGGTATACACCTTTTTTAGGATAGTCAGATTCAAGTTTGGAAAAATGAAGTCTCTGGGTTTATATTTGGGCTCATTATTGGAGCCTAAATGTTAACTTAGTCCAACATGAGGAATAATCTTTAAATTCATCTTTTCTAGAATCACAGGTCAGAATCTTTTGATATATGGTATACAGCACCGTTATCGGGGTCAGATTCAAGTTTGTTCAAACCAAGTCTTTTGATTAACATTTGGTCTCCCTATTGGAGCACAAATTTTCACTTGGCGCAAGATCGGGAATATTCTTTAAAAATCTTCTTGTCACAAACTCTCAGTTAGAATCCTTTGATATATGGTATTCACCACCCTTAGGGGAGTCAGATTCAAATTTATTAAAATCAAGCCCTGTTGGAAGCCACATTTTAACTCAGTCCAATATGTGGAATAATCTTTAAAAATCTGCTTCTTGAGATACAATCACAATCTTTTGATATTTGGTATACAGCTTTGCAGAATACAACATAGAGGATTAAGATTAAATTTGTTCAGATAAAGTCAGATTGATATTTGTGTATGGTGGGGGTGGGGCAGATTTTAACATTGTGCTAAATTGTTAATATATTCAAAATCTTCTCTCGTTCCACCAGTCAGGAGCCCTAATTTTAACTTGGTGCAAAAAAGAAATATTCTTTGTAATCTTCTTGAGAACCACCATTCAGAATGTTTTGATACTTGATATACAACACCCTAGCCGGGCTCAAAATTCAAGTTTATTCAAATTAAGTCCCTGGATTGATATTTGGAATCCCAATGGGGACCCAAATTATACATTAATGTCCTATGACAAATAAAAAATAAAACATTTCTTTCTTCAGATCCACCATTCACAATCTATTGATACTTGGCATATGACATCCTGGGAGTGAAAGGGGAAGGGTTCAGCTTCAAGTTTGTTCAAGTTAAGTCCCAAGGTTGATATTTGGAACCCCTAATTTTCCATTACTGGAAATCTTGATATTATTCTTAGGGTAGAATCCCAATACTAAGAAAAATCATCTGGCATGGACAACAGAGTTATACATTATTAAATAACTTCATTTTTCCGTAGTGTTGACTAGGCATAGATGCTAGCTAATTAAATCCTTCTTTAAACAACTTTAGTCAGGTGGGCACCTCAGGCCCCATGGGGCCTCTTGTTTGAAATTCTGAAATATCAGAGGTGTGAATTGCAAAGTAAATAAATTTCCTTTACTTATATGGTACTTTAACATTCTTCTTCAAAACCACTGCACCAAATGCTTTGATGTTTGCATATGATATCTTTGCGATGACTATGTACACACCTGCTCAATTCAAACCCCTTTCATCATATTTAGGGGTTTAGAGGCCCACATTTCAACATTGTGGGGTATTGATGGAAATATGAAACCAGTAGGTAATCGGGGGAAACATAAAATGAAAATCTTCACACAAACCACTGGTTTGACATATACTGAGTCAAAAAAGAAAGTATAATAAACTTTGAGGAGCAACTTTTTTTTAGTATTATCGACTTTAATCCTAAACAAATTATTGTAAATTCATATTTCGAGTCTAGCTGTATGAATTTGCATAATTTCATGTTGTTACTGTTGCCAGCATCACATCAGGACGTCGCAATTTAGACGTGGGGTGAAATGAATAGTTCACACATGAAGTCAATAGCATTTATGTCCACCATTTGGCTCTTGGATGGCAAGACATCGACGGCGCATGGATCTGATAAGTCTCATGATGTAACCCTGTGGTATTGCATTCCACTCCTGCCTTAGAACATTACGTAAATCGCCTAACGTCTGAAGATCATGAAGTCATACCCGACGGTCCAATTGATCCCAAAGATTCCCGATTGGTGACAAATCTGGCGAAAGTGGGGGCCAGGGAAGAAGTTAGATGCTCTGCTCCTCAAGAAAGTCACGACAGATATGCGCCATGTGACATCGGGCATTGTCTTGCTGGAATAACTGCAAATTGACATTAGCATTGAACAACAGGACAACAACAGCATTAAGAATTTCATCCCTGTATCACTGTCCATTCAGATTACCATCAATGAAGATCAACTGTGTTCGATGGTGCTGTGAAATTCCTGCCCAAACCATTACACTTCCCCCGCCGAAACTGTCGCATTCCTGGACGCAAGCATCAGAAAACCATTCTCCTCGTCGGCGATACACTCTTGCCCTACCATCAGCGCGCCGTAGACAAAATCGTAATTCATCACTAAGAACTGTACTCCAATGCTGCTGAGTCCAACGAACATGCTGACGTACCCATTCCATTCTGACGGTACGATGACGTTGGGTAAGGATTGGTCCGTGGTATGGATGCCTACTTCGGATGCCATGTTCAGCGAGTCTGTTGTGGTCAGTTTGTACTCTGATTCTATTGTTAGTTCTACCAGGAGTAATTGCTGCTATCCTCGTCGCCAGAAGGAAGCTTTCCCGTAAGTGAGATGTCCTGATGTGTCGGTCTTGTGCAGGGGTCGTAACTCTTGGTCAACCTGAACGTGGTCGGTTGGCAGTGGATCCAGTGGTTCTATACTTTCCAATGAGACGGTAAATAGTGGCCACAGTGACTCTGAACTCAGCAGCAAGCTCATCTGGAGGTATCTCAGCCTCATGCCTACCAATGGCATGCATCCTCTGATTTTTTATTAACCTTGGCATTTTTTAAAATTTTGGAAGACAAAAACTAGGGTGTTTTCTCATTAACCCAGGCTCTCTAGCACAACATAACAAAGAAAATCGTCGGTCACCCATTCAATTTAACATTCTTGTGTAGCACATGCTATTTTGAAATCCGTAGCAAAATCGTATATGGTTGGGTGGACAACAACATGTCATTAAATTCTTTGCTCGATTTCTAGTCCACAAACATACAACATTAGAACTATTATATTTCATCCTTTATGCTATTTTTTCACATTTGTTTCTATTATACTTTCTTTTTTGACTCGGTATATAACATCTTTGTAATGACTATGTTCACATTCATTCAGTTTACCCCCAGGGTCTAATCAGAGGAGGGGATGGAGGAGGTTTGGAGGGTCCTACATTTTAACACTATGAATGATGGTAACTACATTGAGAAAATCTTTTCCTTGCACAACCAGTAATTCAGGTGCATTCGCTTTTGATGTTTTACAGATAACATCATTGCCATCATTGTTCTCAAATTTATTTTAAAAATTTTATTGTACAGTAGCATACAAACCTGACTGCAAAGTAGCCATGCATATTTTTATTACTCATTTTTGTTTTGAATATTGGTGCACGTGGGTTTCTATTTATTGGTTAGTTTGGGTTCCTTATAGTGCATCTTTTGGTGTGGAGATCTTGCCATTGAAATGGGCTTCTTGGGGCCCTCGTGTTGGAATTAGTTGTCATGATGTTGGGTCCTTTTTCAGATGTTTATATGTCATTCAGCCTTCCACTTGACACAGATTAAACTGAAAACCATTTTTAGCTCAACTTTGGTGAAGCCAAATTTGAGGTATTCTCATGGCCCGTCGTCCACCTTCCGTCTGGCCGTCTTAGTGTCTGGCCGTCTGGCTGTCTGTCCATCTGTCGCGCCGTACACACGGCTCGGGCTAGAGGCCGCATTTATGAACCGATCTTTACGAAACTTCTTGGGTACCTTTGCTATCATTGTGAGATGAGAACAAGTGTTTTGGGGTGCGGTCCGAAATTCAAGACAGCCACTGGCAGCCATTTTGTACAAAATTAGGTGCAATCAGATTTTTGCGCAGAACTTCCACATGAAAGCGCTGATTTGAATAATTGTTTGTGTGAATGTTTAGTACCAAGGGATACATCACATACAGTATGGGTTTTTTTCTCGTGCATAAATTATGCCAATTTGACTAACTTTGATCTATGTAATGTTACTTTCAGCACTGTAACTGCAAATGCCAATACGGCTCGGGCTAGAGGCCGTATTTATGAACCGATCTTTACAAAACTTCTTGGGTACCTTTGTTATCACCGTGGGATGAGAACAAGTGTTTTTTGGTCCAGTCTGAAATTCAAGATGGCCGCTGGCAGCCATTTTGTACAAAATTAGATGCAATCAGATTTTTGCCCAGAACTTCCATATGAAAGCGCTGATTTGACTATTTTTGATCTATTTAATGTTACTTTCAGCACTGTAACTGCAAATGCCAATGCGGCTCGGGCTAGAGGCCGTATTTATGAACCGATCTTTACGAAACTTCTTGGGTACCTTTGTTATCACCGTGGGACGAGAACGAGTGTTTTGGGGTGTGGTCCAAAATTCAAGATGGCTGCCGGCAGCCATTTTGTACCAAAATTAGTGCAATCAGTTTTTTGTACAGAACTTCTGTATGAAAGTTCTGATTTGAATAAATTTCTGTATGAATGTTTAGTAACATGGAATACATCACATATAATATGTTTTTTTTTTCTCGAGCAGAAATTATGCAAATTAGATGAACTTTGAGATTTATTCAGTGCTACTTATACATAGTAAGTGCATGTGTCAATACGGCTTGGGCTAGAGGCTGTATTTATGAACCGATCTTCACAAAACTTCTTGGGTACATTTGTTATCACCTTGGGATGAGAACAAGTGTTTCTGGGTGCGGTCCAAAATTCAAGATGGCTGCCAGTGGCCATTTTGTACCGAAATTAGGTCCAATCGGTTTTTGTACACAACTTCTAAACGGCTCAGGCTAGAGGCCGTATTTATGAACCGATCTTTACGAAACTTCTTGGGTACCTTTGTTATCACTGTGGGACGAGAACGAGTGTTTTGGGGTGCAGCAGCCTTTATGTACCAAAGTTAGTGCAATCAGTTTTTTGTACAGAACTTCTGTATGAAAGTCCTGATTTGAATAAATTTTTGTAGGAATGTTTAGTAACATGGAATACATCACATATAATACAGGTTTTTTTCTCGTGCAGAAATTATGCAAATTAGATGAACTTTGATTTGTTCAGTGCTACATGTACTTATACACAGTAAGTGCACATGTCAATACAGCTCGGGCTAGAGTCTGTATTTATGAAGTGATCTTCACGAAACTTCTTGGGGTACATTTGTTATCACCTCGTGACAGGAACAAGTGTTTTTGGGTGCCTTTGTTATCACTGTGCTATGAGAACAAATACTTTTGGGTTCAGTCAGACCCACTCTGGGACTATATATTTGTTACAGGCTACGGTCAGCATTTATGTACAGACCGTTACAATACTTTACATGTACCTTTGTTATCAGGTCATTACCTAGATGTTTGTCATTGCTGTGTCACACACTATACATGTACATGTCTTAAACAAGTTGAGCTACAGTGTCATTGACACTTTCATTAAAGTTAAAAGTCTTTGTTTTTTGTTTTTTTTAGATGATGAAACTAGAGTACATTTATCTGAAAATAGTGATGGATCCGATTATATAAATGCAAATTACTTAAAGGTAATTGCCATTGTCCACATATATAATTGTAATAAATTATTGATTTGTTGTGTCTTCTACTTTCTAACCTAAAGCTATGTGCAGATCCCCATTTCTATTTGTCTGTCATAAAATGTAACAAATAATCCTTAAGTCACCATACATCCACAATCTGCCCCTTTTATATTGCTCTTGTAAACTTATTCCAAGTGTATTCTTCCTTGAAAACTCTACTGCTAGTGTGCATTTATCTTGACAGTGTTTTTACATCATTGTTGGCTGCTGTACAATGATGTAGAAGCTCTGTTAAGTCATCTGCAGCTATGTAAATGTACATTCAGTACAGGGGAACCCTGTTAATTGAATAGTCACTTTGCCAATGAAAATTATTCAATTAAAAGGAATATCCAATTAACAGGGATTGGGTAAATTTCCTGTATTCTAGAGATAAACTTAGTATTTATTCTATTATATCTTGTTTAACAGAGCTCCATGAGCTCTGTCAAACAAAATATAATAGATTAAATGCCTGTATTGGATGTACTGAGGCCAAGTAGGTCCATAAACAAAGGAAAACTGGGGTAATTTCTCAACAGGTTACAAGGTTTTTTATTCAATTGACAGGAGTTTACTTTATAACCTATATTCAATTAACAGGTCAAATTTGTATCAGCAGTTATCCTTGATTCAAGGATTATTGTGTAGCTACATATATGAGAGATTATAACTGCCGAAAAGGCAGAACATCATTTCAAACTCCCAAAGTTCATGGTACACAAGCGTGGTACTCCAACATGGATGTTTTAGTCCAAAAGAACCTTTCTTATAACCTGCATCTGCTAGGGCAGGCATGCACATCTCATGCCAGTTATTTATTTTTTAAGATAGAGATAAAGTTGTTTGTTTGATTCTGTGATAACAAAACTGGGTAAGTGTGCCCTTTTAACCTGTGGAAGATATGGCTTGGACTCCAGTGAGATACTAAGATGACTGAGAAGCCTCATCAGCAGCTTTTGAGAGAGTTTTAATTGGGAACATGCTGTTCTTTTTTGAACTTGGAGTTGAAATTATGTCGGAACAAAACTCCTATATTCTGTATAAGATGTCCTCTAATGTTAACCTTTTCTATATTCTGGATCTTATAGCATTAATATAGGTGTTATTTAATACTAATAACATTGTGGTGTTTCTTAATTATTCAGTCATTGGTTTTTAGGTATCCAAGAAAACATTGTCATATCTGGGATACTGTTTCACACTTTATCAGTCTCACTAGAAAAGTGGAATGTTTTCTCCAAAACACTCTCTGTCTGTTGCCTTTCTATTCAGCTGGTTGACTTTCCTGACTTTTGTGCAAGAGATCTCAGGCCTCTGTTTTAGGTGATCAGTGACCTACACACTTGCTTGAAAAAGACATTGGTATCCCCAGCACCTGAATTCCAGTTGTACAACCTCTTGTATAAGTACTCAACAAAGTCTACCGGGAATATAATATTATTCATTAATTAGTTAGATTATGATGACATTTTGTGAGTTATTTATTGTTCATCAAGGGTAACCTCTCAGAAACTGAAAATCAGTTTCTTTCTTCAGTTGCTTTAGATAGCATGCTGGTGAGGAGAGATAGTATGGTGAATGCTAATTTAACACTACCACTTCAACAAGGTGTCACCTCAGGCACAATGCTTTTTAGTTAGAGAGGATTGAGTATGTTTCACTGAGTGTAATCTGCCTTTTGTAGGATTAATATTTACAGATGTGACACCTTGATCCTTTCTCTGATCAACCACAGTCCAAGTCTTGGAAGCCCTGTACATCTTGGTTCTGGAGTGGCCCTTGAATAAATATCTCTCACCAGCTACTTCTTAACTGATTGAGGGCTAGATTTTGTTTGGTGGTCTGAATTTGTTATTCAAAATTGTTCTATTACAGATTATTGGAGAGTGCCAAAATTCACTCTCCAATAATTTGTAATAGAACAAATTTATATAAATGGGGACACAGTGGCTCAGTAGGTAGAGCTGCAGGGTGCAAGCCCAGAGATCCTCGGTTTAAATCCACCTGCGGCAATCACGGTGTGTCCTTGGGCAAGACACTTCACCTTCATTACCCATGTGGGGGCTCGGTGGCATTGGGTACTAAGGCATACTGCACATCGATGGGGTGCATGTCTTCAACCAATGCTAACCCTACTTGTGTGGTGTTGGTATGCTGGGGAGCTGACAGTTGCTTGCCTTTACTCGGTGGTTCTCTCTCTGGGTACTCCGGCTTCCTCCAACCGTAAAACTGTCATGGTCATGATTAGCCATTGTGCAGAAACATGTGACCTTGAACACCAATAAATAAATAAATAATAAATTTATATAAACAAAATATTATTTGCATTTGACTGAATATGAATCATGAACAAGGAAAATACTGGCTTTTGCTCTGGTATCCTCATTTTTCAGAAAGCCCTGATAGCGGTTTCTAGCACTCAACCAGTTAATGATGTAGCAAAAGAAGAATACATTCAAGTACAAAATAAAGTAAATATAATTAAAGACAATACATGAAAGGAGCAGAATTGTAATCTTGTTTGGTTGATAAGAAAATTTGAGGAGTTTGGGTCGAGTTCAGATGTGTTTTGGAAATGAGTGAACAAAAGGAACAAATGAAGTAATTCCCAGAATATTAAAGTAGAGGGTAGAATTACAGATAATCAAGATGAAATCGGAAAGTTGCATCAGAATTAGTCAAGCATGGAGAAAAGGAAAATGATTAGCAATGGGACATCGGGGATCCCACCTGAGCACAAAAATGAAGGTGGGGAAACTTTATCGAATGCTGTATGCAGCCAAATAAAAGTAGCAAAAAATTGTCACAAAATTAAAGAACATGAAAAGCTGTAGGAACAGCTGAAATTCCTTACAAGTTCTTAAACAATGGTCTAGAGGAATGCTGTAAACACCTTACAGCATTACTTAACCATAGAAAGACAGTAGGTTCCCAAAGAGTCGGGGGGGGGGGGGGGGGGGGGGGGGACACAAGGTTACACTTACACACAAAAATAGGGATAGTGAAGTATTGGATAATCACCAGGGGATCTCTGTCAGTAGCAATATTGGAAGAGCCGACTGTAAAGTCTTGTATAAGAAATTAGAGGATGTGAGCGAAGAGAAGGGTTTTTTGGGGGGATATCCAGGATGATTTCAGGAAGAGAAAGAGAGGTATGGATCATCTTTTCACGTATCGCAGCTGATAGAATTAGGGAAAATCAAAAAGAAAAAAATATGTTTATGGTGTTCCTTGATGTTAAAAAGGCTTATGATAGAGAATGGCGGGAGGGAATGTGGTGAAAACTCGAGGCTTTGGGCTTGGGAGGTGAATTTATTGGAATCTTGAAAGAAAGACCTGCATAAGGATGTGTGGAGTGAGCTGAGTGTGAATAACATATCAGCAAAAAGGGAGCCCATGCAGATAGGCTTCAAACAGAGGTGTATTCTTTCACTGATTCTGTTTGAATTGTACATCAAAGATTAAGGATATGAACTCCTACATAGTGACAAGGGGGTTCCAGTTGCAGACCTGAAGATCTGTGGGTTATTTTTTGCAGACGGTATTTTATTAGTGTTAGAAAGCAAAGAGGGACAAAAGACTATGCTGACAACTGTTGGGACATATGGGAACAAATGGAGGTTAACTGAATGAAAACAAAAGCAAGGTTATACCTGTGGGCTCTAAGCGAGAGCTTATACAAAGGTTGGGAGTTAGGGAGTTCTCTATTCTAGAAGGTGCCAGCAAACTGCTTAGTGTGGGAGAGACAAGTGACTACGAGTAATTGGGGGCGAATAGAAACATCATGGAAAGAGGCATCTACTGAGCTGAAACTGTTGGAAAGAAATAGCTTCAATTAGGTTTTTATAGGGAAAACCATTTGGGAAATGGTGGGTGTACCAAGTATAACATATGGTATGGAAGTGATACCTATAAACCAAAAGGTTGTTAAGAGTTTGGAAACTTGATGGATAGCATGGTTGAGCAATACAGCAGTACACAGAGCAGTGGATGAGGAGTAAGGACATGATAGATTTGACAAAACTGTGTTATCTAAACTATTTGGTTAATCTTGCTGAGAGCCAGTGATGTAAAATAATGTTTCAGAGCATTTGGGATGCTAAGATCAAGATGGGTGCATGGTCAAAGAGTAGTAGTAATATTATTTTTATTGTTATCTTTATTTTTTTTTGAGGGTTTTTTTTACATAGCATGGTCCATTGAGCAACAACAGTCAACATCCAATGTTTCGCAGGATGTTATTTCTTTTAGTTAACCGTCTTGGTGGTGGTGACCATTCTCAAAATATGTGTTAGCTCTAGTATAGCTGTCTTTTGGAGGTGATGTGGTCTGGTGGATTTTGATGCACTATCAAGCCACTTCCCGAGATTTTTGGTGATGGTGCCCATGTCTGCAACAACTATTGAAATAACACTCATCTTCAGATTCCACATTCTGCTGCATTCAATTTGAAGGTTTACATACTTTTTGACTTTTTCTGTTTCCTTCTGCACTTTTTTATTAACTCATCCTGACAAAATGTCAGTCAAGCTTTTCTAATGCTGAGTTGTCCATTGTCCATCATCAACATTTTGTTTCTCCGGGCCATAATTTCTTAAACACTGAATATTTTTAATGAAACTTCATAGGAATATGTAATATCAAAGGACAGTGTGTCATGAATTATAATATGGTATGTGTACCTCAAGGTCAAGGTCACATGCCCTATGATAAGGTGAGACTTAGAAAAACTTTGACATTTGTTTGTCCATGCCATAATTTCTTAACCACTGAATATTTTGTACTGAAATTTCATAACAATATGTAATATCAAAAGACAGTGTGTTGCGAATTTTAATATGGTATGTGCCCCTCAAGGTCAAGGTCACAGGTCCTGTGATAAGGTGACACTCAGAAAACCCGACATTTGTTTTTGCAGGCCATAATTTCTTAACCATTGCATATTTCTTAATGAAACTTTATAACACTATGTAATATCAAAAGACATTGTGTCGTGTATTATAATATGGTATGTGCCCCTCAAGGTCAAAGTCACAGGCCCTATGATAAGGTGACATTGAGAAAAACTTTGACATTTGTTTGTCCGGGCCCTAATTTGTAACCACTGAATATTAGTTCCACATGACAAAATGTCTGTGGAGCTTTTCTAATGCTAAGTTGTCCGTCATCCACCCGTCCATCCATCTGTCCATCCAACCATCGTTTGTCTGTCCGTCATCAACATTTTGTTTGCAAAGTCCATATAATTTGATCTAGTTGGCAGATCTTGTTCATACTTGGTACAGTTATTGCTCATAACTCAAAGGTGTATCACGATATGGATCCAAGGTCATATCAAGGTCAAGATCGCAGACAGCAAAACTTGGATGTTATTATACAGCCCTTGTCCTGTCCATATAACTTGGAGTGATTGACAGATCTTATTCACAGTTGGTAGAATTATTGCTAATGACTCAAAGGTGTGTCATGACATTGATCCAAGGTCATATCATCAATGTCAAGGTCACAGGCAGCGATACTTTTATATTGTTATACAGCCCTTGTCTGGTTAATGTAACTTTGTATGATTGACAGATCTTATTCATAGTTGGTACAATTATTTCTCATGGCACAAAAGTGTGTCTCTACTTTGATCCAAGGTCATACCATCAAGGTCACTGACAACAAGACTTTGATATTGTTATACAACCCTTGTCTGGTCTGTATAATTGAATCTGTGTGACAGATCTTGTTCATACTTCACACAATTGTTACCCATAACCTAACCTTGTGTCATGACTTTGACCGATTGTGATATGGTATGAAGGTTAATGTCACATGCAGTAGCACTTGGATTCTTGTCTTGTATTTAGCTTCCCCTAAAAGCAGTGACCCTCAGCAGAGCTGTCTAGGAAAAGATGCCTCTTGTAATTGCTTGAAATCTAGATATAAAGTAAAAGGCAGGTACCACTTTTTCCATTTTTCAGGATGATATCAAGTCTGCTGCCTGTGTGTCCCATACTATGGTGATATCATTCTTGGTGGTAATGTTATGTGCTTGGTGATCATACCAGGTGGGGCTTACCTCCAAATAGTGGTCTTTACATAGAACCCAGTATACATACATAGCTGCATTATTATGGCAGGTGACATAATCAGTGGATGCCTGGTCATAGCAAGATGAAATGATGTGCTTGACCATTTCATGATGCATTTGCAGTAATATTGAGTGGCTACTGTTTGATCTTGGGCAGCCATAATCAGGGATTCTGTGTGGCCTTTCAGATATCACTGATATCACTGGTGGATGCCAATGTTGGTGTTCTTCATGTGTCGGGCATGCTGGCCATGCATTGGTTTTTGTATGAACATTTGTTTTTGTTTTTCAGCCAACTTATTTTTAGCTCAACTTGACCTAGTTAAGCTGTGTTATTGCCCTCACATCTTGTCCGTCGGCGTACATCCATCCATACATGTGTACAGACACAATTTCCTTTGGCACACCGCACAGGTAGCATTTATGATCAGATCGCTTCGAAACTTGGTGTGCTTGTTTGGGGGGACCCCTAGATGGGAGCTACCGATTTTCTTCAATTTCTATCAAAAAACGTTGCCATTGGCAATGACCTCTGAACTTAGTTTGGTTAGGCATAAATTTTTCCCTTTGACACACCTCACATGGCACATTTATGATCAGATCAACTTGATACCTGGTGTGCTTGTTTGGGATGACCTCTAAATGTGAGCTTTCGATTTTCTTCCATTTCCGTCACAAACTGTTGCCATTGGCAATGAACTTCGAACTAAGTTTAGTTAGGCATCAATGTATTCCTATGACACGCCCTGAAGGGCACATTTATGATCAGATCACTTTGAAACTTGGTATGCTTGTTTGGGGGAGCTCTAGATGGGAACTATTGATTTTATTAGCCCGACTGTTTACAGTGAGGGCTATAGTAATGACTTTTGTCTGTCCGTCTGTTAACATTTAGAGTTTTGGTTAAAGTTTGTCGTTAAGTTTTTTACTGAAGGTTCAAGTGGGTTTTTTTTTTTTAGCTCACCTGACTGAAAGCCAGGGTGAGCTTTTCTTATCACTCTTCGTCCGTTGTCTGTCGTCCGTCCGTCGTCCTGCGTGAAGCTGGTGTTTGAGCCTCTTTCTCCTAAACCCCTGGCCACATTTTAATTAAATTTCATGTAAGTAGTGGTTATATAGGGGCATTTTGATTTTTATCCAAATTAGGTTTCGGCTCGTATTGAGCAGAGGTGTGGGGAAAAAATGGCTAAAGTTTTTTAAAATCTTCTTCTAATGAACCACCAGTAGCAGAGACTTGATATGTGGTATACAGAGTCCTTTTGAGGTTTAGAATCAAGTTTGTTCAAGAGAAGTTTGTCGGGCATTATTTGCCTTCGTTATGGGAGGGGCAAAAATTTTGGCCACGCCTAAAATTTCTATTTTCTGAACCATGAGGTCGATTTGAACCAAATTTGATATGAGATGATAATGGGTCATAAGTAGTTGATTGATGCCAAAAAAAATTGCCCGTGGGAACCTCGGGAGCTAGAAATAGGAAAAACCTTAAAACTGCCATATCTCCAAAACTACACGGCACAGAGAATTCTTATTTTGTATAAAGCTTAGTTTTATCCAGTAGAATAGAATGGTTAAAAAAAATCCCTATCGGTTTGATCACAAGGTACTTTTTTCAGGACTTTGAAAAAGTGCCGAGTCAGCACTTTTTAACACTGTAGGCAATGGGAAAAACATTAAAAAATCTTCTTTTCCAGATCCAGCAGGCAGAATCTTCTGATATTTGGTATGCAACATTGTAGGGTGGATCTGATTCAAGTTTGTTCAAATCGGCCCCCTGGGTTTATATTTGGGCTCAGTATAGGAGCCCGATTTCGAACTTAGTGCATTTCAGGCAAATTTCTTCAAAAATCTTCTTCTCCAGATCCAGCAGGCAGAATCTTTTGATATTTGGTATGCAACATTGTGGGGTGGATCTGATTCAAGTTTGTTCAAATCGGCTCCCTAGATTCATATTTGGGTTCACTATAGAAGCTCGAATTCGAACTTAGTGCATTTCAGGCAAATTTCTTAAAAAATCTTCATCTCCAGTTCCAGCAGGCAGAATCTTTTCATATTTGGTAAGCAACATTGTGGGGTGGATCTGATTCAAGTTTGTTCAAATCGGCCCCCCCCCCCCCTGGGTTTATATTTGGGCTCAGTATAGGAACCCAAATTTGAACTTAGTGCATTTCAGGCAAATTTCTTCAAAATTCTTCTTCTCCAGATCCAGCATGCAGAATCTTTTGATATTTGGTATGCAACATTAGGGGTGGATCTGATGCAAATTTGTTCAAATCGGCTCCATAGATTCATATTTGGGCTCACTATAGATGCTCGAACTTAGTGCATTTCAGGCAAATTTCTTAAAAAATCTTCATCTCCAGATCCACAGGCAGAATCTTTTCATATTTGGTAAGCAACATTGTGGGGTGGATCTGATTCAAGTTTGTTCAAATCGGTCCCCCCTGGGTTTATATTTGGGCTCAGTATAGGAGCCCAAATTTGAACTTAGTGCATTTCAGGCAAATTTCTTCAAAAATCTTCTTCTCCAGATCCAGCATGCAGAATCTTTTGATATTTGGCATGCAACATTGTGGGGTGGATCTGATTCAAGTTTGTTCAAATCGGCCCCCTGGGTTTATATTTGGGCTCAGTATAGAAGCTCGAATTCAAACTTAGTGCATTTCAGGCAAATTTCTTAAAAAATCTTCTTCTCCAGATCCAGCAGGCAGAATCTTTTCATATTTGGTATGCAACATTGTGGTGTGGATCTGATTCAAGTTTGTTCAAATCGGCTCCCTAGATTCATATTTGAGCTCACTATAGAAGCTTGAATTCGAACTTTGTGCATTTCAGGCAAATTTCTTAAAAAATCTTCTTCTCCAGATCCAGTAGGCAGAATCTCTTCATATTTGGTAAGCAACATTGTGGGGTGGATCTGATTCAAGTTTGTTCAAATCAGCCCCCCGGGTTTATATTTGGGCTCAGTATAGGAGCCCAAATTTGAACTGAGTGCATTTCAGGCAAATTTCTTAAAAAATATTCTTTTCCAGATCCAGCAGGCAGAATCTTTTGATATTTGGTATGAAACATTGTGGGGGTGGATCTGATTCAAATTTGTTCAAATCGGCTCCCTAGATTCATATTTGGGTTCACTATAAAAGCTCGAATTCGAACTTAGTGCATTTCAGGCAAATTTCTTCAAAAATCTTCTTCTCCAGATCCAGCAGGCAGAATCTTTTCATATTTGGTATGCAACATTGTGGGGTGGATGTGATTCAAGTTTGTTCAAATCGGCCTCCTGGATTCATATTTGGGTTCACTATAGAAGCCCGAATTCGAACTTAGTGCATTTCAGGCAAATTTCTTGAAAATTCTTCTCCAGATCCAGCAGGCAGAATCTTTTGATATTTGGTATGCAACATTGTGGGGTGGATCTGATTCAAGTTTGTTCAAATCAGCCCCCTGGGTTTATATTTGGGCTCAGTATAGGAGTCCAAATTTGAACTTAGTGCATTTCAGGCAAATTTCTTTGAAAATCTTCTTCTCAAGATCCAGCAGGCAGAATCTTTTGATATTGGGTATGCACCATGCTTAGGGGGTGAGATTCAAGTTTGTTCAAGCCAAGTCCCTGGGTTCATATTTGGGCTCACTGTGGTAGCCTGAATTATAACTTAGTTCAAAATGAGAAATTTTCTTTAAAAATCTTCTTCAGATCCAGCAGTCGGAATGTTTTGATATTTGGTGTGCAGCATCCTTAGGGGGGGGGGGGGGGGTGAGATTTAAGTTTGTTCAAGCCATGTCCCTAGGTCCATATTTGGACTCACTGTGGGAGCCCGAATGATAACTTAGTTCAAAATGAGGAATTTTCTTTAAAAATCTTCTTCAGATCCATCAGTCGGAATATTTTGATATTTGGTATGCAGCATCCTTAGGGGGTGAGATTCAAGTTTGTTCAAGCCATGTCCCTAGGTCCATATTTGGACTCACTGTGGGAGCTCGAATTGTAACTTAGTTCAAAATGAGGAATTTTCTTTAAAAAATCTTCTTCTTCAGATCCAGCAGTCGGAATGCTTTGATATTTGGTGTGCAGCATCCTTAGGGTGGTATGGGGGAGAAGAGTTTTTAGATCCACTGGTCAGAATCTTTGGATATTTGGTATAAGCTTTTCTTAGGAGGAGCAGATGCAACTTGTTGAAATCAATTCTCTGGGTTGATAATTAGGCTACCATGTCAGGTGAGCGCCCTCAGGCCCCTTGGGGCCTCTTGTTTCTTTTCCTGTTTAGTTGACATTTAGAGTTTTGGTTAAAGTTTGTGGTTAAAGTTTTTTATTCAACCTTCAAGTACAGGCTATACCCAGTAGTTCTTGTCTGATCGTCACGAAATTTCATATGCAGGTTTTAGGTCATGTCTACATGAGAACGTCCCCTTTTGGTCATGATCAGTCAACCGGTATGGCTGCCAGAGCCCAAAACCCGAAAACCATTAGCACAGTCTACAGGTCGTATTTAGGAAGGGATTTCATTGCAACTTCATAGAATGCCTCTGTATAATGCCTAGATAAGAACGTCCCCGTTTGGGCATGATCTGTCAACCGTGATGGCTGCCCAAGCCCGAAACCCAAAAACTTTTAGCACAGTCTGCAGGTCATGCTTCATATGGACGGATTTCATTGTAACTTGATACGATGACTCCGTATGATGTCTACATGAGAATTTCCCCATTTGGGCGTGATCTATCAGCCGTCACGACTGTCCGAGCCCAAAACCCGATAACCTTTAGCACAGTCTACAGGTCATATTTATGGAAGGATTTCATTGTAACTTGATAGGTTGACTTCATATAATGTCTACATGAGAAAGTCCCCTTTTGGACGTGATTGGGCAACTGTGACAGCTACAGGTTCCCAAAGCCTGAAAACCTTCAGCACAGTCTACAGGTCATATTTATGAAGGGATTTCATTGTAACTTCGTAGGATCAATCCACATGATGCCCAGATGAAAATGTCCCCTTTTGGTTGCGATCATTCGACCATGATGGCTGCCCGAGCCAGAACCCCGAAAACCTTTAGCACAGTCTACACATCATATTTATGGAGGGATTTCATTGCAACTTGATAGGTTGACTTCATATATTGTCTAGATGAGAACGTCCCCTTTTGGGCAACTGTGACGACAACAGAGGCCCGAAAACCTTTAGCACAGTCTACAGGTCATATTTATGGAGGGATTTCATTGTAACTTGATAGGTTGACTTCATATAATGTCTAGATGAGAACGTCCCCTTTTGGGCAACTGTGACGGCAACAGAGGCCCAAAGCCTGAAAACCTTTAGAATATTCCACAGGCCATAATTATGAAGGGATTTCATTGTAGCTTGGTAGGATGACTCCAACTTTGTGGTTAAAAACCCAGACAAACACCACCACCCCCTACCCCCCTCCCTCCCCCCCCCCCCCCCCCCCCAATTAGGCTTTTTTTTTTCTTTTCTCCAATATGCATTTTGAACTATTTACAGTCAACATGCAGAACCTTTTTTTAAACTTACGTATCCAGCCAAACCTCCCACCCCCAACCTCACCCCCTCCCTGCCATGGGCCAATTAGGCACTTTTTTTTTCTTTCGTCAAACATGCTTGTTTACAGTTTTGGTTAAAAACCCAGACAAACACCACCGCCCCCCCCCCCCCCCCTCCCCCCCCCCCCCCCCCCCCCCCCCAATTAGGCATTTTTTTTTATTTCCTCCAATATACATTTTGAACTATTTACAGTCACTACATGCAGAACCTTTTTTTTCCTTTTGTCAAAAATGCTTTTTTACAGTTTTGGTTAAAGTTTGTGGTTAAAAATCCAGACAGAAATTATCATCCCCCCACCCCCCCCTCCCCCCCCCCCCCCACCCCCACTACATGTGAACCTTAGGCACTTTTTTTTCTTTCGGCAAAAATGCTTTTTTACAGTTTTGGTTATAGTTTGTGGTGTTAAAAACCCATACAAACGCCACCACCCACCCCCAGCCCCACCCCCATTGTGCCAATTAGTATTTTTTTTTTCTCTGCTCAAAATGCATTCTGAAGGATTTAGACTGACCACATGGAAAAAAAAATGGACTCCCCTAACACACCCCGACTCTCCCCCACCCCTCACCTCTCACCTCACCTCCTCCTCACCCAGGGACATTCATGCAATATTTATTTCTTTGGTACAAAATGCATTTTTAGCCTGACTGTTTATAGTCAGGGCTATAGTCATGACTTTCGTCCGTCCATCTGTCGGTCCATCCATCTGTCTGCAAACAATTGGTTTCCAACTGATAACTCCAGTTTGGATTATTTGATTTCAACCAAAGTTGATATGTGTATTTTCCAGCTAGTAATACAGGCCAGGTTTCAATATAGGTTCCACAACTACCTCCCCCCCATAATAGGTCATGAGGTATGTTTTGAAGTAGAGAAATGAAAAAATAAAATTTGAATTGCAAATTTTGTATATCACGAGTGCAGATATGGCAGATTTGATAGGTAAACTGTTAACAAAAAATGGCTCCGACTATTTTGCGTCTAAGCATTGCCATTCCTGGGACAGTTGGGCTGCATGCGTGACATCACTCTAGTTCTTTTTCCGTCAAAAAACATTGCCATTAATATTGCAATGACCTTTGATGAACTTAGTGCAGTTATGCATCAATATTTCCCTTTGACACACACTGCAGGGCACATTTATGACTGGATCACTTTGAAACTTGGTATGCTTGTTTGGGGATGACCTCTAGATGGCCGCTGTCAATTTTCTGTCATTTCCATGAAAAAACATTGCTGTTGGCAATGACCTTTAAACTTGATTTAGTTAGGCATCAATATTTCCCTTTGGCATGCCCTTCAGGGCACATTTATGATCAGATCACTTTGATACCTGGTATGCTTGTTTGGGGTGAACTCTAGATGTCGTTGTCTATTTTCTTCCCTTTCTGTCAAAAGCTTTGCCATTGCAAATGACCTTTGGCGAACTGTGTTATGCATCAATATTTCCCTTTGGCACACCCTGCAAAGCACATTTATGATCAGATTGCTTTGAAACATGGTATGCTTGTTTGGGGTGACCTCTAGATGGGAGCTATCGATTTTCTTCCATATCTGTTTAAAAACGTTGCCATTGTTGTGCATTGACAATTTCCTTTGGCACATTGCACAGGTCACATTTATGATCTGATTGCTTGGACACTTGGTATGCTGGTTTGGAGCTGCTTCCAGATGCGAACTATTGATTTTCTTTCATTTCTGTCAAGAAACATGGCTGTTAGCAATGATCATTGAACTTTGCCATTTTTGCATCAACATTTTTCTTCGGCATGCTCTTCTGGTGTATTTATGAATGGATTGGTTTGGAACTTGGTATGCTAGTTTTGGGGGACTTCTAGATGAGAGCTGTAGATTTTCACCCATTTCTGTAAAAAATGTTGCCCTTAGCAATGACCTTCAACTTTGCCATTTTGTCTGTCAACAATTTTATATGAAACACCGCACAGTTCTTGTTTAAGATTTGATCGCTTTGAAACATTGGGTGTTTTTTTGGAGTGACTCTAGATATGAGCTTTGATTTTCTTTCATTTCTCTTGAAAAACTTTGCCGAATGTTGCTGTTAGTAATGACCTTTGAACTCATTGCAATTGTTCATCAACATTTTTCTTTGGCAAGCGCTGCAGGCTGAATTTATGAATGTATCATTTTGAAACTTGGTATGCATGTTTAGGGTAACTCCTAGATATGAGCTATCGACGTTTTTCCATTTCCATCAGAAAATGTTTTTATAAATGGATTGCTTTGAAACTTGGTTCAAGTTCATAAAAAAAAAATATTGCCACAGCAACGGCCTTTGAACTTGATGCATTTGTGCATCAACATATCCATTTGGCATGCTCTATAGGGCACATTTATGAATAGATTACTTTGAAACTTGGTATGCATGTTTGGGGTGACCTCTAGGGCTATTGATTTTCTTTCATTTCCATCTAAAACTGTTGTCATTAGCACCAACCTTTCAACTTAGTGCATTTGTGCAGGAACTTATCCCTACAGGGCATATTTATGAATTTCCATAACCCCCCCCCCCCCCCCCCCCCCCACCAAAAAAGAAAAAAAACAAAAAAAAACCCCAAAACATTGCCATTAACAACAACATTCAAACTTAGTACATTTGTGCATTAACATCTTCCTTTGGCATGCCTCAGAGGGGATATTCATTATCAAATTGTTTTGAAACTTGGAATGCTTATTCAGGGTGACCAAGATAGTAGCTATCGATTTTCTTTTCATTTCCATCAAAAACTGTTGCTGTTTGCAACAACCTTTGAATTTTTTGCATTTAGGCATCAACATTCTTCTTTGACATGGTCTACATAGTGCATTTTTATCATAGGTTTGTTTTTGAACTTAGTGTGCTCAATAGGTGAGACGTCTAGGTAAGATTAGCATTCATTTCTGTGAAAAATTTTGCCATTTGCAATGACCTTTAAGATTACTGCATTTGTGTATCAACTTTCTTCCTTTAGCCAGCCCTACAGTTTACATTTATAACTGCATGGATTGCTCTGATGTTGTACACACACAGTGCTGTTAAGTTGAAGTTTCACCAGATAACATTGGAACCAATGATCTTAATTTTTGCCATTTCACTTATAACTTATCAAGTTCAAGTTTGTGAAGCTGAGTTACAGTGTCATCGACACTTTCATTCATTGATGTTGTTACTTCTTTGGCCATGTGAACTAGCACACTTCTGTTCTGACTATGTGTGCTCTCTATATTACATTCTTTTTTTAAACCTTCCACCCAATTTTACTACACTATACCAAGCTTTGCTAGTTTCAATGGTGCTGGACACTTATTTCTATCTGTATTATTGCTGATATATTCATCTAGTACTGTTATTGCACATGTATATGATGTTTCTATTTCTACTAGCCTCTGCCTCTGTTTAATTTATGGGAATGTAAACATGCTGGACATCTGTTTTGCTATCATGCACACCTTGTATTGTGAGTAATTTCCAGGTTATTTATTATTATTATATTTATTTATTTTTTTTTTTTCATATTTTTTTATTTCAGATATAAATTTGTGTACATACATATTTTATGTATATAACAATGTACAGATCTGAACTGAGAAATCTTGAGAAAAACATAGTACAGTAGCTATGTTGCGTAAATAGTGACCGTATAAAGGAATCGGGGGTGTCTTACGAATCATTATATATGTTAATGAGGATTATGTCTGTAAGGGGTTTTCCTTCTTATGATCGCTATAAACCCAATTCAGCAAAATGGACTGAATTTACTTTATATTTATATATATTCTCTCCAATATGTACAAGAAATATCAAAACCGATGACACAACCCAAAATTGATTTTTCAATCAATCCCCCATTAAGCCACCCAATGCAGTCAATCTTGCTTGTATTGCTGTGTAGGAAAGGGTTGACAACAGTTCAAGACTGCGATAGTATTTCAACTGTTCGATATAGTTTTCAAATGCCCATAGACATTTTCTCAATTTACAGGAATAAATATATTTTTTGCAGAGATGTTCACATAAGTAACCTGTGTCAACAGAGATATCCGATTCATTATCTTTGAAGCATTGGCCAAGAAAGATGTATTCTGGAGTTATTGGAAAAGATATATCACATTTATCTTTCAGAATTTGAGACAGATTCAAAAAAATTGTTTTTGAAATGGGACAGTCAAAAAAGAGATGCATGCCTGTCTCATTTGTTTCACCACAGAATGTGCAGAGTTCTGTTTCTGATAACTGATATTTATGTTAATTTCAAATTTGTGTATAAGATTCTCTGTAAAGTAAAATGTTATGCTGTAGAATTTGTAGATATGTGTCATCAATGGTGTGGAATGCCTGTGTATACATCAATCTCCAGTCATCACTTATTATTATTATTATTATTATTCTCTTAATTGGACATTTCCCTTGAGAAGGAGCACTGATGAGCGAGTTGTTCTTGTATGACAGAATGAAAATGATGTTTTCTAGAAAAAAGTAATTTTAGTTTTATTCCATGAGTAAACAAAAGTGTCAACAACAAAAATTTAAAAAAACATCCATCACCTATGTTCTCAGTTTGTACTTAGAATTATAAACGTCAATAATTTTATTTGAGACATTCAATTTTAAAGCAGAAATAAAACCATTTATGACAAAAGCCATGGAAACCTTTGTCCAAGTGTGCACACAATTGTATAATCACTTGTGTCTCTAACATTGAATGTTTAGAACAAGAATCTATTGATTTTACTTAATGGAATGTTCAGGAGTGCATTTTATTACTCTGTCCAGAAGACCCCTGGGAGATCTCCAATTGGAGGGCAAAAACAAATACTGAGAGAGGTGTTCCTTAGTTAGCACTCCTAGTTTACTTCATTCATAGAGTGACTTCCTTTCCTCTCAGCTTCTACCTCGATCTGAGAGTGGCATTGCAGGAGAAGTGCCAAAGATCTCCACACATGAAACAAATGAAAATAGAGGTCTTCTGGAAGGCACATGAACACAGTCCAGAAGTTCCGCAGTAGAGGGTAACTCCACTTTTTGAGGGACACAAAAAATGAAGATATTACAAAGTCAAGTCTTTGGAAAATTTTAATCTGCTGCATACTGATGTCAAAATAAACCAATATTTCAAACAGCAAATAAATGAGAGTGGTAGCTGAGTGAATAAATGCATCGGTCTCTTGTGCCAAAGGTCCCGGGATTGATCCCCGGTCTCGGAAAGTTCTTGAGATGTCCGGACACTCTCTGTCAGCATCAATTGTGGGGTTAATTCTGTCACGGCATAGTGTCCTATCGTGTAGGGACGTAAAATGGCTGTCCTCTGCGGAGAGAGACTCACTCTACACAGGCTAAAGATCCATTTGTAGTTTTCAAGAAGAGCAAGACCACAAAGTTGCCGCTATGAAGGCCATCTCTCACACCTACGCCATCGGCCAAGGAGAGGCGCTAATATAAGTTGTGTAACTTGTTCGCCAGTCCTTGTAAAACAAATAAGCTTAAATAAAATAAACAATCAATCTATTCAGTATTGTTGGACAGAGCTCATTGCACTCTGTAAAACAAAGTTGAATCAGTTAAATTCTTATGTGCATTATGAGATATTTTTTGGACATGAAATTTTGGTATTTCGATTTCAATGTTCAGAGAGTTAAAAGGTGCAGCTTTTAAAACTACCGTTAAGTTGAATTGTAATGTGATCTTTGAGTTGACATTGTAGTCTGGTGCTGGTATAACTTCATTGTTTGACAGAAGAATAATGTTTTTGTACACAATGTTGGTCTTCTGTTTATTCATTTTTAGCTCACCTGGCCTAAAAGGCCATGTGAGCTTTTCTCATCACTTGGCGTCCATCGTCCGGCATCCGTAAACTTTTCACATTTTCATCTTTTTCTCTGTAACTGCTGAGCCATTGTGAACCAAACTTGGCAGCAAAGGTCTATGGTAGGTCCTTTACAAACGATCCTCATTTTGTTCCCGTCGGATGAAAAACATGGCTTCCAGAGACATTCTTTGATTCTGGTTGGTGGATTTTCAAAAATCTTTTCCTCTGAAACTGCCAGGCCAAATGTTTTGAAACTTCACATAAATGAAGACTGCGACCCCCTCTACCAATGATCCTCATTTATTGTTGATTGGGTCACAAACATGGCTGCAATTGCAGCTTATAGTTACTGTAGAAACCCTATGAGAAATCACATTTTCATCATCTTCTCTGGAACTACCGAGCTGACATGAACCAAACCTGGCAGGGATAGTCTTTGGGAGGTCCTCTACAAATTATCCTCATTTTAATCCCATGTGTTTGAAAACATGGCCGCCAGAGGCATTCTTTGATTCTGATTGGTGGATTTTGAAAACTCTTCTCCTTGAAACCAAAGGGCCAAATGTTTTGAAACTTTGCATGTTTGATGACTGGGACCCTCTCTACCAACGATCCTCATTTAATGTTGATCGGGTTGCAAACATGGCTTCAGTTGTGGCTTATAGTTACTATAGAAACCCTATGAGAAATCACAATTTCTTCTTCTCTGGAACTACTGAGCCGACGTGAACAAGACCTGGCAGGGATAGTCTATGGGAGGTCTTCTACAAAGGCTCCTCATTTTGGTTACCGTGCATCGAAAAACATGGCTGCCAGAAGCATTTTTTGATTCTGATTGGTGGATTTTGAAAAATGTTCTCTGAAACCACAGGGCCAAATGTTTTGAAACTTTGCATGGTTGA
The DNA here is from genome assembly GCA_031216915.1 of Pictodentalium vernedei. NCBI lineage: Eukaryota > Metazoa > Mollusca > Scaphopoda > Dentaliida > Dentaliidae > Pictodentalium > Pictodentalium vernedei. The sequence continues at coordinate 684,497,135 of CM062296.1, read as the reverse complement.
AGACTGCAACACCCTCTACCAACGATCCACATTTAATGTTAATCGGGTTGCAAACATGGCTTCAATTGCGGCTTATAGTTACTATAGAAACCCTATGGGAAATCACATTTTCATCTTCTTCTCTGGAACTACTGAGCCGACATGAACCAAACTTCGCAGGAATGGTCTGTGAAAGGATGGAAATATGTGGCCGCCAGAGGCTATATTCTAATGCTTAACCCAATGCCTCTCCTGTGTGCATGAGACTGTCAGCAAAATACTTGTTTTTTGGAATCTGGTAAGGGTTGGTTCCAGTTTTCTCCACTGAGAACTGGGAAAAAAAACCAAAATATTGTGTCTACAGTACAAATCAAAATAAGTTGTAACATAACTGCAATAAACTAAGTAAACTGCTGCTCCTGCACTGACAAGATCAGAATCTGACATTTTTAGCTTAACTTGACAAAGTCAAGATAAGCTATTGCCATCACGCGTGCGGAAGTCTGTTAGTCTGTTAACATTTTTCTTTAGCACGGGCTACACCCCGCAGTTCTTGTCTGATCGTCACGAAATTTCATATGCAAGTTTGGGGTCATGTCTAGATGAGAACGTCCCCTTTTGGTCGCGATTGGTCAACTGGTATGGCTGCCCGAGCCCAAAACCTGAAAACCATTAGCACAGTCTACAGGTCATATTTATGAAGGGATTTCATTGTAACTTAGTAGGATGCCTCTGTATAATGCCTAGATGAGAACGTCCCCTTTTGGGCATGATCTGTCAACCGTGATGGCTGCCCAAGCCCGAAACTCAAAAACTTTTAGCACAGTCTGCAGGTCATGTTTAATATGGAGGGATTTCATTGTAACTTGGTAGGATGACTCCTTATGATGTCTAGATGAGAATTTCCCCATTTGGGCATGATCTGCCAACCGCTACAGGGGCCCGAAGCCCAAAAACCTTTAGAACAGTCGACAGGTCATAATTATGAAGGGATTTCATTGTAGCTTGGTAAGATGACTCCAAATAATGTCTAGATGAGAACATCCCCTTTTGGTCGCGATCATTCAGCCTTTATGGCTGCCCTAGCCCAAAGACCTTTAGCATAGTCTATAGGTCATATTTATGGAAGGATTTTATTGTAACTTGTTAGGTTGACTCCATATAATGCCTAGATGATGACATCCCCTTTTGGTCGTAATTGGTCAACTGTGATGGCTACAGGTGCCCAAAGCCCGAAAATCTTGAGCAGTCTACAGGTCATATTTATGAAGGGATTTCATTGTAACTTCGTAGGATCACTCCAGATGATGCCCAGATGAGAATATCCCCTTTTGGTTGCGATCATTCAACCATGATGGCTGCCCGAACCCGAAGCCTGAAAACCTTTAGCACAGTGTTCAGTTCATATTTATGAACGGATTTCATTGTAACTTGGTAGGTTGACTTCATATAATGTCTAGAGGAGAACAGCCCCTTTTGGACACCATTAGGCAACTGTGACGGCTACAGTGGCCTGAAGCCTGAAAACCTTTAACACAGTCTACAGGTGATATTTATGAAGGCATTTCATTGTACCTTGGTAGGATGACTCCAACTAATGTCTAGATGAGAACGTCCCCTTTTGGTCACGATCATTCAGCCTTGATGACTGCCCGAGCCCAAAACCTTTAGCATAGTCTATAGGTCATATTTATGGAAGGATTTCATTGTAACCTGTTAGTTTGACTCCATATAATGTCTAGATGATGACATCCCCTTTTGGTCGTGATTGGTCAACTGTGACGGCTTCAGGGGCCCGAAGCCCAAAAACCTTGAGCACAGTCTACAGGTCATATTTATGAAGGGATTTCATTGTAACTTCGTAGGATTACTCCAGATGATGCCCAGATGAGAATGTCCCCTTTTGGTTGTGATCATTCAACCATGACGGTTGCCCGAGCCTGAAGCCCAAAAACCTTTAGCACAGTCTACAGGTCATGTTTATGAAGGGATTTCATTGTAACTTGGTAGGTTGACTTCATATAATGTCTAGATGAGAACGTCCCCTTTGGACGTAATTGGGAAATTGCAGCTCATAGTTACCATGGAAAGCCTATGGGAAACCACATTTTTATATGTAGTTCCAGGTGAGCGATTACAGGCTCTTTAGAGCCTCTAGTTTATATATGTAGTTTCATTTATTAGGGCCCCGCCGACTTTCGGCTGAAGCCCTATAGTAATCACTCTGTCTGCCTGTCTGTCAGTCCATCAGCATATTTCTATGTTGTACAATAACTCAAGTTTCCTCTGACCAATTCTCAATATTTATACACAATATTCAAATTAATCAAATGAAGCTCCCTTTCGTTTTTGACAGTTTTTTGGGGGTTTTTTCTTGAGTTTTGGGAATAAAATCTTAAAAAAATTGGCAATTTTTCATATGTTGTATGATAAATAATGCTTACACCTAAGGCCTAAAAAAAATAAAGATCTGTTTCTCAGGCCCTCCCGCATGGTCCTTTTGGCTGCCGCATGCTCTCTTTTTATAACCAATGTAAACTTTAAAAAATCAAAATTAAATGCTTTATGTCTGATATTTTACCAAAGTTAAACAAATTGATAAATGTGTCCCTTGAGTGCGAGATGGCTTTGCAATGCTAAAGCATTGCAAAGCCTTCTTGCTCTCAAGGGACAAAATACACCACCTCCGATGCTATTCTGTAGATTATGAGGCCTAAAACATAAGCCAAGATATGAACTTTTGATGGCAAAGAAATAATTACAGAAATAAAAAATAAAATAAAAAAACGCTTGCCCGCATGCAATTTTACAAATAATGGCCTGAGAAACAGAAGATCTACTTTGTGTGGCCTAATCTTTCATTATTTTGTAGCAATGTTACAATCAGTAGAGGTAACACCCCTTTCAAGTTTTACAATTTTCAGGTTTGTCGTTCTGGAGTTAAAGGACTTGAAACAGAAAAAATGTGTCTGTCCATCAGCATATTCCTATCTCGTATGATAACTCAAGTTTCCTGTGACCAATTCTCATATTATTTATACACAATATTCATTTTGATCAAACAGAGCTCTCTTTCCTTTTTTACGTTTTTTGTTGTTGTTTTTTTCTTTCCAGAGTTGAGGGATTTGAATCTTCAAACAACTGGCAATTATTTACATGTTGTTTGATAACTCAATGCTTTAACCGAATCCCTTGAAAATTTTGTAGCAATGTTACAATAAGTGAAGGCAACACCCCTTTCAATTTTTTATAATTTTCTGGTTTGTCATTCTGGAGTTATGGGACTTTCATCATAAAAAAAATGAAAATTTTTGTTTGTCATATCATTTCTCAAGATTGTTTTGTTTGATTCACATAATTTATATACACATGATTGAGATTGATCAAACGAAGTGACTTTTCATTTTTTGACAATTTTCAGATTTGTTATTCCATAATTATGGGGCTTGAATCGTCAAAAATAGTAATTTTTGGTCATCAGTGTTGAAGGAGTAATGTGGACTTGGAATATTTTTTACCTGTTTTGCTATACATGATTACAGGCAAACACTGGTACCCTATGGCTTTCAAATTTCATGTGTGTTAATTGCTTCAATATAAGTTAACATTAACCCTTGACCAGGTAGTTTTTACAGATTGTGGAGATTTTTAATACATTCTTCAACATTTTTTTTCTTAGTTTAGACTTCTAAACAATTCTGACATGTTTTGCTATACATGAATGCAGGCAACCACTGGTTAACAAAGTTTTGGTGAGGGTGAATCCAATGTATTCCATTTATAATAAGCCTGAAGATATTGTATGGGATACTGTTGGCGAGCTGATGGGGATGGGCCCCCTCCCCCTCCCCTCCCCCTCCCCTCCTCTCCCCCTCCCTCCCCCTTGTTTGTATGTAGCTTCCTGGTGGGTACTTAGAGATCAAGTTTCAATTCCATTCCACTGCAGTTATAGCTCTTCATCCATCATATAGACTGCTGTTGGAAATTTTACTGGAAAACAAGACTTTGCATTTTAAATATCTCTTTCATATGATCTAATGTAACAATGATATAAATACTCTGAACCCAAATACAGCTATTCGGTGCCTCTCAAGGCAGGTGGTCTCTCATGGAAGGTTTTACATTATTGTAGACTGTTCGAATTGCAGATCGTTTCAGATGTGGTGCCCACAGACCACAGTGATGGCTGCCATCACTTTGGATCTAGTAAGCACTAAATTTACCCAAACTGAATATTAGTGAACAAATAAACTTAGATATTATTAAATAAGTTTGTAAACTCGAGTCTTTGATAATGGATTGGCAATATTGATTTCCTTCAATACAGGTAATCAACCCAGAAACAATATTGTTTTTTTGTTAACCTATGTAGTCTATAGTGCACATATAGCACTACAGTTCAAGAGCACATTGAAAACTCCACAAGAAAATCTCTCTGATCATAATGTTAGAAACTCAATAAATTTCAAAGCTTTTGTTTACTACTCACTTGAAGAATATGACTGATGAATTTGTTAATTTTCACTTTTTTCTATATACCTGCCGAATGAACGTGAATAGATCATCTCAAATATGAGTTTTCTCAGCATATTATTAGTGTTCAACCGATTACCAGAAATGGTTGCTGACCGTTTGCCGGTGATTTGAGCTCACAATCGGCTGATTCTGATTCCGATTGTAATACCGTACACTACTAGGCAAGACGAGGCTCAAAAGAACTACATTAAACTGAACATGTTTCAGTGTTAAACTTCACTGAATTGGGCCGCAGTAAAATTATCAGTCACACACACTTTGGCGGTAAACGTGGCTCTCAGTGCCACGTTTACCATCCAAGTGCACCCGACTAGTAATTTTACTGTGACCTGTGTCAATGGTGCTCAGCCTACACTTTTCCTGTATGAACTGGCGATTGCCGTAAGTACACTCAGTTGTAAGCTTTACATGTCGTTTAACTTGTATATCCCGTAAATGGGCGTCTGGAGAGATTAAGAATACACATTGTGGTTGTTTCTCAACTTGATTGAATGGTGTCATTGACATCATTTTACATTAACAATTGATGAACAATTGCAGAAGCTAATAAAATGCGGTTAATGAATCATTACAAAATATTTGGCAACAATCGGTTGAACCGATGTTCCAGGAGCTGTTGCTGTTGTCATCTGATTGCCCAAAATCGGCTGATTGTGGTGGCCGGTTTCAATAATCGGTTGAACACTACATATTATATTTTAAATATTACACTGTTTGAAGTTGATTATGACAAAATAGTCAGTGAGATTCCTTGCAATAATTATTATATTATATTGAAACAAACCAGGAAGATTCCTGCTACCCATCAGGATTCCCATCCTAAGTATACTGTCTGCTGTAAAGGAACTTGTCCAAGACAAGCATTTTCATTCTTGTTCTTAGAAATATGGAAACAGAACTCTGAGAAAAATCTTCTGGAAGTGTTTTATTGGTCGAACATCTAGACTATTACTTATTGTTTGGAATATCTATTACTGGAATACAAAAGAATATATGTGATCTTTGTAAGTAAAGGGACATCACATTACATCAACAGTTACAAGTGTCACATGATATGGTTGTGTTGAAAATGTTTGAAAAATATATTTTTTTCAACTGCTAAATTTGTAGATTATGCAGGCAGATGTGCAGTCAAGTTTTTTTTTTTCAAATCGAGTCCCTGGGTAAATATTTTTGGAGAAATAATCTTAAAATCCACTTCTCCAGAACTACCAGTCAGAATCTTTTGATATTTGATACACAACATCCTCAGGGTCATCAGGTCCAGGATTGCTCAAATCAAGTCTCTGGGTTAATGTTTGGGCTCCTTATGGGAGCCCAGGTATTAATTTAATTCAGTAAGCAGTGTGAAAAATAATCTTCAAGAGATCCTTTGAACAAAGTTCTTAGGTGAATGCCTCGGACTACTTGGGGCCTTTTGTTTATTAACCCGACTGCATGTAACAGGTCAGGTTGCAATAATGATATGGTAAATGGTTTAGTGTTTAAAAATTATATGTTCTATTAGCAGAATTATTCAGTTCAGCTTTCTCCATTAATTGGGACCTATTGTATGGAATGTACTTTCACAGTAGTCATATAATAAATATTTTAACAACTTTTCTGTTCCAGGATGTCCATGGTGTCACTGGCTACATAGCAGCACAAGGTCCATTACCCCACACTGTCAATGATTTCTGGAGGATGGTTTGGGAGCAAAACTCTGAAATCATTGTTATGTTGTGTAGAGAGAAAGAACTGAACAAGGTTAGAGATATTAAAGGAATGACTAAACTATTTGGGCTCACCTTCTCTGTGTCAGCCTCTTTTTCCAGTTTGTAAGAGTTTTTATTACTTGCTCGTTCTTTGTAATCCCCATCTACAGCAACACTAAATCACGCAGAAAATGAAAATTAGTTCCGCACATATGTGGGGAACGGAAATCATTGATGGACTATTTTTAAATAGAAGCAAAATTTCAGGGAATTTTCTAGAAATCATGCAATGCAATTACAGTTTGAATTGCTAGTGATAGCGGAAAATTATCCCCTGTAGGCACATAGAATGCATTGAATGCCTTGGAACTCGGGGGACGAAATAGAAACACAGGTTTCCCTCGCAAATTTGGTTGGCAATAAAATGTGTTCTTTTTGGAGATAGTCTTCAAATGAATTGCTGAGTGTCCTTTTAATAATTGCTTTTATAGACGTGAAGGCATGTAATAAACACAGAACAACACGTATGTGTGAATGGGTTAATCAATATGTCACTTGTGCCATCATGGAAGGATAAAACTTGAGCCCTGTGGCCTCTCGTTCCACCCTTCCACGCTGCCATATCGATTAACCCATTCACACGTGTATCATTCTGTGTATATGTTCAGCTCATTTATTTTGAATCCCATTGGTGCAAAGCTGTTATTTTGCAGTTATGTATTATTTGGCACTATCCTAATACTGTTTAACCCTTTACCCAACGTAATGGCCAAAACCGGCCATCACAATTCTCAAAAATCGTCAATTGATTTTCATTATTTTTTCATTTTTGTCTCAAAAACATAGGTTATAACCCCTCGTTGGAACGAGCTCATTGAGCTTGTTCCAATGAGGGGTCATAGCCTATGTTTTTTAGACAAAAAATGAAAATATTAGTTATTCAAGAATTTTTTTGCAAGTGTCATCTGCGTTTCATGTTTGGTAAAGGGTTAACTCTTATATTGTTAATATTATGCTGGGAATTTTGGGGCTAAATCTTTACATTTTCAGTTGTCAGAATTTGTATTCATGGTCTTGATGCCAATAGCCTGTTTTATGATGTTCCCTGCAAAAAAGATGTGTGAGTTATTGGCATTGTAGAGTAACTTTTTTCCACTGATTCCCAATCCAATCAGGCCGCTCCATAATGTACGGTAAAATTTAGATATTTAACCCTTAAGGGACCTACACAATTAAATCAATGTGATATTCCAACTTTTTTAAAATTTTGCTTCATATTTAGGTTATGTATGTTGGTGATTTACAAACAAAGTGCTTATTGCTATAGATTTTATTTATTTTTGGTGCTTAAGTTGGGTAAAAAGGCAAAACTTTGATGAATTTTGGCTGAAAAGTAATAATTTTTGGATTTTAGGATTTGTCAAGAAAAACACGACAAACAACAATAGAGTATATACTATGTTTTATTTTTTTTTATGGATAAATCATTGTGTGATCTCCAACACTCCACAATATTGGGTGAGTTCTGCAACAAATTATTTTCAAACATCAATTGTGGCAAATATTTGCAGAACTAAGTAGATTTCACTGTCTGTTGCTAACAAGCATCATTGTATTGTGTGTATGAGAAATATGGATCTAAAGATTGCTCTAGGTCCTACCCACCAACAGATATCTCAACTATTACCAGATTGTAAGTTATCACCTGAGTCATCCTCATAATTAGTTTCTGCAGAGATCAACATGATATGGTAATGACACTCTGAAAAATTGCCCCAACAATGGCGCAAAAGAACTGCAATCCACTTCTGCAGCTGCACAGCTTCATCATTTTGACCCACCTGATTTTTCAGACCTAAAAACTGCACTTGATTACCTCAACCACCTGCATAGTTTCTGGGTTCATCACATAAGGAATACCAGTTGGAAACAGTGACTTGGATGAGTCAACCCTAATGCACCGATACATTATTATGTCAATATCTGGGGGTTACTTAATGGACCAGCCAAAGTATCGATTGAAAATGGACATGTTTGACATTTTCTGAGAATGCTTCACTTATTGGTTGAAGAGTAAGTAATTTGGCCATTTGTTTGTGCTTTTGCGGTTTTGTTAGACCACACCTTAACCCTTTACCTATCCTGAAAAGCAGACAACACTTGCAAACAAAATTTTTGAATAACTGATTTTTTTCATTTTTATTCCCCCGAAAAAAATTTGGGGGAATCTAGCCGTGACGTTGTCCGTCTGTCCGTCTGTCCATCTGTCTGTCTGTCTGCCTGTCCCTCTGTCCGTCTGGGCGTAGACGGAATTCGTGTCCGCTCCATAACTTTTTACAGCCTTCAAGGATATTAATGATACTTGGTATTATTATTTCCCACAACCAGAGGGTGTGTCGCGAATAAGGTTGGAATGGCTATCAAGGCTTTTTTCGGGGGAATCAGCCACCCTTGGTGGCCATCCTCTAGTTTGTCTCAAAAACCTAGGCTATGACCCCTCATTGGAATGAGCTTGTTGAGCTCGTTCCAATGAGGAGGTCATAACCTATGTTTTTGAGACAAAAAATGAAAAAATAATGAAAATTAATTTAATTGGCAATTTTTGTGAATAGCACTGGCCGCTTTTGGCTGTTTTGTTGGGTAAAGGGTTAAATCTGATATCTGACATGGATAGCTATATCAGCCACTAGTGTTGACGAACTGTATCCAAGTCAGCATCCAATTTGCCCATTTGATCCAGAGAGACACAACCGGGTATTCAAATATTTAATAACTCATCTTCCCTAACCCAAAATAATGGACATTAGTCTAACAACCAGAGACCACATGTGCTACAATTAGATTTGGTATCAAGTCTATGTATTTTCGGACAGTATCCTTTTGATCTATTACCCTTCTGTCACCACTTGTAATAATAATAATAACTTTATTGTTGTAAGTTCCATACAATGGTACATAACAATGACATAAAGCTCACAAAATGATAATAGACAAATAATACCAGACAAGATTAACGGATAGGAGATAGCATCCATATACGAATATATATGAAGAACCACACTCGTGCACATCCACCCTTTCACACATAAACACACACACAAATTTCAGTCATTCAACGAATTGACAGGTGTAGGTTCACGAACATGGGTTAATGCCCCCCCCCCCCCCCCCCCCCCACGCACACACACACACAGACAAACATGGACTTCCCCCACACATAAACAACACACCTACACCTACATGCACACCCTCCCACACGCACAACACGCCACCACTACTACCACACACTCACCCCTATACACCACTACACACTCCTACACACCCCTTCACCTCCCCACACACACACACGCACACACCTACACATAAAATGGTTAATGAAATTGATGAAAATGGCACATAGTAAAATAGATTTGGGGGGGGGGGGAATTCTATAAGAGACAGCTTGAAACAACAAATAAATATATGAAGAGAAACAAATAGACAGATACTAATATCGACCCAGTCGTTCCACAACCACTGACACCGCACAGAGATACAGGTTTATGGGATCGTCCCTTGCAGATCCAACCAGCGTTGGTAGGCTGAGTGCGCGAATTGTATAATAGGTGGTGATAAGTCGTCAAATGTTTCCAGTAATCTTGTGAGGGTTTTCTCATCCCTGAAGTCACATCCGTCGGCGACAATCGTTTGTAACTGTCGGGCTAGAGAACGACGTGCTTCTTCATACAGGGGGCAATAAAGGAAAAAGTGCATTTCACTTTCCACTTTGTCGGGGCAAGTCGTACAAAATCCCTGGTCATATGGAATGGGAGGACATTTATAACGCCCCGACTCAACACTGAGTAAGTGAGCACTGATCCTTAGAAGAGTGAAAGACTGTTTAATTCGATGGTCCATTTTCGTTTTGAAATAGTTTTCAAAGCCAAACTTTTGTTTAATGGAGTGGAAAAAAGATAGTTTATTTGACTCTGAAACCTTCTTTCTCCACCATTGTACGTACCTTTCCTTGAGCTGGATGTCAAAGGCAGCTATCAACTTTCCTGTATTAAATGTTGACCTGTTTCTCCACACATGGCCAAAGTTTACAGATTCCAGGAGGTTCGCGACTTGTTGATTCCATTGTAAAGTGAAATGCTTATGGTCTGTTTCCAATAGAAATGGCTAATATAACAAAGACATCTGTGTTATCTGATATTACATTGACTTTGTTAATGCCAACTATTTTGTAAACATGTATGACCTGCTGGCACATTATAACATCAGCTTTCTCGTGGTCTGATCTGCAAAGACTGAACAAGGAACATACTTTTGAAACCTTCTATTCAGGGACAGTAAAACTGTTCTCTGTTCCTGCCAAATGTAAACATTTCACGATATTTTGATCCCACCTAATAAAAAAAATATCAAAACCTGTTTGTGGTAAATTACGAATATATATACAAATGTACAGCAACATTTTACCCACAAAATTCGACATATCATTTTCATTTTAATTTCTATCTTTTCAGATGGTTTTCAATGTGAATGCACACAAAATGGTTAAAACATCTCAAAGCGATATATATCAAATTTAGAGTAAATGGTTAAAGGTACTCAAACGATCATAACATTGATCACAGGTTCCTATTGCTATCAAATGTCATTTTTGGCCGAAATTCCCACAATTTTCACTTTTTACACAACTAAAGTACCAAAACAAATAACAGCTGATGCTAAATGTACATTTTGGGTGTCTTGTCAACTGAACTAACCTAAAGTAGAGCAAAATTTTACTGTAAAAAAAAACATTGTTGGGTAGGTCTGGAAAAGGTAAAATATTTCAAGGGTTACAGAGTGGTATCAACCGGGATTCAGAATCGGCACAAAATGTTACTCTAGAAATGCCAGTGCAATGCATTACAAACCTTTTTTGCAGGGTACACTCTCCCCCCCCCCCCCCCCTCTCATGTGTCTAGACTATCAGGTACGCATTGTAGCTTCAAGTCTTCCTATTGCAGAGCAGTTACTGTTTTTAGCTCACTCACCGCCGGTCGTCCCTCGTCGTCCATCGTCCGTGAACATGGTGTTTGCGTCTTCTCCCAAACCGCTGAACCAATTTAATTGATATTTGAGATAACAGTTTGTTATGACATTGCAATTTGATTTTGTTGAAATCAAGTTGCCTTGCCCCTTGGTAGGGCCACACCCAAAAAATGTGCTGAAATCTTAAACAATCTTCTCATGAACCAGCAGTAGCAGAGACTTGATATTTGGTGTGCAGCTTCGTTTTGAGGTGTAGACTCAGATTTGTTCAAGAGAAGTTTGTGGGGCTATATTTGCCATCGTTATGGGAGGGGCAAGAATATTTGACCCTCCCAAAATTTCTATTTTCCAAACCGAGAGGCAGATTTGGACCAAATTTGATATGAGGGCTCATTGGGTCATAAGTACTTAATTTATGCCAAAAAAATTTTTCCCGTCGCCCCATGGGAACCGCAGGAGCTAAAAATAGAAAAAATTAAAAAGCCCATATCTCCAAAACTACATGGCAGTGAGAATTCAAAAATTTCGGACCAAAACCCCCAAATTTCTTTTTTTTGTTTTTTATGTGTTTCGGTCAATTTTAAGACAAAAAAAAATTTTTTTTTTACACTGAAAATTTGGGGGTCGGGTGGGACCTCGAAAATTTTGGACCAAAATCCACAAATTCTTTTTGGTTTTTTATGTGTTTTGGGCAATTTTAAGACAAACAAAAATTTTTTACACTGAAAATTTGGGGGCCGGGTGGGACTTGGAAAATTTTGGACCAAAATGCGGAATTTTTTTTTTTGTTTTTATACATTTCAGTCAATTTTAAGACAAAAAAAAATTTTTTTTTTTTACACTAAAAATTTGAGGGCCGGGTGGGACCTCGAAAATTTTGGACCAAAAACCACAATTTTTTTTTTGTTTTTTATGTGTATCGGTCAATTTTAAGACAAAAAAATGTTTTTTACACTGAAAATTTGGGGGCCGGGTGGGACTTGGAAAATTTTGGACCAAAATGCGGAAATTTTTTTTTGTTTTTATACGTTTCGGTCAATTTTAAGACAAAAAAAATTTTTTTTTTACACTGAAAATTTGAGGGCCGGGTGGGCCTCAAAAATTTTGGACCAAAATCCACAATTTTTTTTTGTTTTTTATGTGTTTCGGTCAATTTTAAGACAAAAAAAAATTTTTTACACTGAAAATTTGGGGGCCGGGTGGGCCTTGGAAAATTTTGGACCAAAATCCAGAAATTTGTTTTTTTGTTTTTCGGTCAATTTTAAGAGAAAAAAAAAAAAATTTTTTACACTGAAAATTTGGGGGCCGGGTGGGACTTCGAAAATTTTGGACCAAAATCCGGAATTTTTTTGTGTTTTTTATGCATTTCGGTCAGTTTTAAGACAAAATTTTTTTTTTTTTTTTTACACTGAAAATTTGGGGGCCAGGTGGGAGTAGGAAAATTTTGGACCAAAATGAGGAATATCCTCTATAAATCTTCTTCTTCAGATCCAGCAATTCAGAATCTTTTGATAATTAGTATACAGCATTTTGGGGAGGAGGGGGATTCAAGTTTGTCCAAATCAAGTCCCTGGCTTCATATTAGGAGTCCTATGGAGCCCAAATTTCTACTTTGTGAAATATGATGAATATTCTTTAAAATCTTCTTCAGATACACTTGTCAGAATCACTTGATATTTGGTATACAGCATCCTAAGTGGTATCAGATTCAGGTTTGTTCAAATCACGTTTCTGTGTTCATATTTGGTAGCCCAATTTTTAACTCGGTGCAACATGAGGAATATCTGTATAAATTTTCTTCTTCAAATCCAGCTGTCAGAATCTTTTGATATTTGGTATATAGCATCCTTAGTGGGGTCAGATTCAAGTTTGTTTAAATCAAGTCTCCCTGAGTTCATATTTAGGCTCCCCATGGGAATCCAAATTTTAACTTAGTGTAATATGAAGAATCCCCCATGGGAAACCCCAGAAGTGAAGCAGTGCTTGTTTACTCTGCTAAAGAAGCTTTGTCTTACTGGTAAAGTAGGACACAGTCACCAATGCTTGGAGTGGAAGTCCTCTAAAATTGGCAACATGGGTATAAACGATTGATTAAACATGACTTTATCTCCACATCACAGTCACTATTGGACATTGGACATAAATATGTGACTTTAAACACCAATAAATAAATAATTATAATAAGAGGAATATTCTTTAAAAATCCCATTTGACAGATCCACCAGTCAGAATCTGAAGATATTTGGTGTGTAACATCCTTATGTGGGTGAGGTTCAAATGCTTACAAATAAAGTCCCAAAGCCCCTGTCTTTACATTTGGGTTCTCTATGGGAGTCCAGATTTTAACTTAGTGCAATTTGAGGATATATTCTTTAAAAACTTTCTTCTTCAGATCCACCAGTCAGAAAGAATCTTTTGATATTTTGTGTACAACATCCCCAGAGGGTCATATCCAAGTTTGAAAAATCAATTCCCTTTTTCATATTAGTTTAGCTGAGTGCAGTATGAGAAAAATTCTTTAAAAGTCTTCTTCTGATCCACCAGCCAGAATGTTTTGATATTTGATATTCGGGGTGGGGTGAGGTGGGGTTGGGGATCATATCCAAGTTTGCTCAAATCAAGACCATGGTTTCATATTTGGACTCCCTATGACAGCCTGAAGTTTTAAGTAAGTGTAGTTTGAGAAAAAGTCTTTCAAAGTCTTCTTCAGATTCACCAGTCAGAGTCTTCTGATATTTGCTCATACTGCATCCTTATGAGGGTCAGATTCAACTTTTTTTCACCATAAGTTTCTGAGTTCATAATTGGTTGTCCTGTGGGAGCCCAAATTTTAATTTAGTTCAGTATGAGGAATATTCTTTAAAAACTTCTTCTGATCCACCAATGAGAATCTTTTGATATTTGATAAACAGCATCCTTACGAGGGTCATATTCAAGGGTGCTGACATCAAAACCCTGGTTTCATATATTTGGACTCCCCATGGAAGCCTGAAGTTTGACTGAGTGCAGTATGAGAAAAATTTGTTAAAAGATTTTCTTCTTCAGATCCACCAGTCAAAATCTTCAGATATTTGTTATACGGCATCCTCATGGGGGTCAGATTCAAGTTTTTTCACACCAGGTTTCTGGCTTCATAATTGGGCTCCCTATGGTAGACTAGATTTTAATTTAGTGCAGTATGAGGAATATTCTTTCAAAATCTTCTTCTGAAAACCAGCATACTTAGGAGGGTCATATACAAGGTTGTTCAAATCAGAAGCCTGAAGTTTGACCGAGTGCAGTATGAGAAAAATTTGTTAAAAGTTTTTCTTCTTCAGATCCACCAATCTTCTGGTATTTGTAATACAGCATCATTATGGGGGTCAGATTCAAGTTTGATCACATCAAGTTCCTGGGTTCATATTTGGAACTCAATATGGGAGCTGAAATCTTAACTTAGTATAATATGAAGAATATTCTTAATAAACATCATCTTCTTCACATCCACCAGTCAGAATCATTCAATATTTGGTATATGATATCCCAATGGGAATCAAGATTCAAATTTGTTCAAATGAGTCCCTAGGCCCATATTTGGGCTTCTTATGTGAGCACAAATTTTTAACTTAATGCAGTATGAGGAATGTTTTTTAAAAATTTTGTTCATATCCACCAGTCAGAATCTTTTTTATATTTATTATTCAGTATGTTGGGTGTGTGTGGGTGTGGGGGAGATTTAAATCTGTTTAAATAATGTGCCTGGGTTCATATTTGGGCACTATAGTGTTAACTAGCCATAAATGCTGAAAGCGACATTAAATCCTTCTTTAAACAACTTTCTGAAGTAAGTGATTAAGTCTCCATGTGTCAGATTGAAACTAAACAAAAAACTTATCGTCCCATACACCTACATTGTTTTTTCTCTTTATATTATATTTTTGTTACCTCATAAGCAATAAAACCTCTTATTTTCTATAATAAAGATCACATTTTAGGCGCTTCTTAAATTTCTCCAGGTTCTAAAACAAAAAGATTAGTAACCTGGATCAGAACATTTACCACAATAAATATCATTGGAATTCAAAAGCAGGTTCTGTTCCAAGACATCAGATTCACAGAACAAGTCTTGAGGTTCCATCATTTATGAAATTTGCACGCCTGGGGCACACAAAGCTTTCGTCTGTTCATCACCAGTTTTAGCTGCAGTACTAGCATAGTGATTTAGTACACAGCTTTTGGGCCAGAGGACATCTACCCACTTATTTGCAATCTACAGAAAACATTGTAGTTTCTGGAGCATTGAGTACTCTACACAGTCATCCGTGAACTGAAATTTGCTTGTTAGTTATCAATTTCCTTCTGCACTGTTAACTTATTGAGTACTAAATTATTTTTTAAAGGGTATTTGTAATAAGGATATTTTTTAAGATACTATGCTACCAGCAATGGGAGTCTTTGTTTACCAGATTTTGTTCATAAAAATTGTTTTGCTACAATTCATTGGAGAGTGCCTGTTGGGACTCTACAATGAATTGTAACAAAACAATTTAAATTAAACATTTTTCATATTGATTAGCAAACGGAAAGCTCATTCATACTGTGTAGAGCCATTAAAGTAGCTTCTTTCTAGCACTCAACTTGTTAAGTAAAGGCATGAGCAGATACCACCCCATTACGGACAGCGCATCACTGTCTATCAAATAAACTGATTTTGCAAAATAAAAGTCTGAAAAAAATTATAGTTACACACATTCCAGACTTACATGTTTTAGGTACTGAATATGAGGCTTCATATGCACTATATGAAAGAAAAATGAGAAGAAATATATTTCATTGATGAAGCTCATACATGTTTTTATGAATTTTATTTCATTTGCAATCTTTATTCAAAGGAATTTGTCAAGTGAAAATCATTCTCTTTCAGGCAAAATGTCATCGTTATTGGGCTAACAAAGGAGAAACATTACATTTTGGCGACATAGAAGTGACTCTGGTTGGTATATTATTTTATCCTACTATTGATATTTCTTGTAAACCACTAGACACTTCAGTCACAGAGTTATAGACACTTTTTGAATTTCAAAATAATCTCTTTCCAAACTACCAAACTCTACCATTCTGCCCAGCTAAATTAGTGTACTGCATTCCTGGAAATTGTGATTTTAGGTGTCTTCAAAGAGAAAAAGAGTTTATGAATGTGGAGACACGACAAAAACAACCAGGAACTGAGGCAAAAGGATAATTTTCTAAATACCAGTGGATTCCTCCTAAATCTGCACTATTCAGATTTACACTGTTTTATAGCTATTCTCTCCTGGATGATCAGAGAATAAGCCAAACACAACAAGGGTGGTGTTTGGGTGGACTGGAATCAATTAATCGAGGTGGAATTTTTCTTGTTTTTCACATGCACTGAAGGCATGTATGAAATACAGGAAAAACTCCACCAAGGGTCATTGATTCCTGTCCCCCATAGTCTACTTCAGTCTTCTGTCTTTTTATCTAACAATCATATAGATTTTGGCCTGAAAACCATGAGAAATGGTATGTATCACATAATGTGTTCCGATTCTGTATCATATAGATGACTCATTCTGATTCCATATCATATAGAGGACTTGTTGCCGATAAAGCGATAGGCTATCATAACAGGCGCATGAATACATTCTATGTGTGTTTCAGTGATCAACCCAACATTATGCCCCAAAACTGTATTAATAAATTAAGATTTTATCTGTTTATGTGACAGAATTGTAAGGTAAATGAATTTTTATGATAATGTGCATGTCCTGTCATTTGCATCAGATTCTCAGTGGTGTCCAAAAATGGGATCACAACTCGCCAGAAAAGCCGGTTCGTTGAGATCCCATTCTGGACACCACTCGAATCTATTACAAATCACATGACATGCACACAGTCATGATAATCTGTATATACCACAATTAAACTTGAATAATGACCCTGGTTTGTGTTGAAGCTTTTCGTTCACATCAAAATGTCATTCAGATGGTTAAGTCAAATCAGATGCATTCTTATATGACATTCTTATGCGTAATTCAGATTCCATAATTAGTGTACTTTAGAACATTTCCCAATGTCTGTCTTGTATTGCATAAAGTTGAATGTGCACAGCAGTCGTGGTATAAGATATTGTGCATTATACCCAGGACTCTTTTATATTAATTTTTGGGTGAACACCGTTCCGAGTGGAGCAAGTTGCACAAAATTCCCGTCAAAAAGTTATTCAAATACATTGCAGAATTCACAATATGACATCATCGCAATGTGTCAGTGTTCATTTCGCTACAAAACATTAACCCCTGTCTTGCCGGCGATTTAATTTTAATTTTAGGATTTAATTTTGTGGTATATACACAGAACTTTTGTGCACTCTTTGCGATAAGCAAATCAGTATTTTTATACGACAACTAATGGCCCAGACCAGCTGGTGCTAACTCAAATTAATCCAGGGCCAAACACAACTTTTGCCCTCCACTCCCCAAAATTTGCAATCAAAACCACAAAAATCAAGTCCTAGATACTTTTTAGATCTGCGCATGCACAGTATCCAGGAAGGTACGGAAATTGGCACAAATCATCATTCTTTGTTTAGCCCTAAAGTCAGCAACAATGAACTGACATCTGTGCTGTTAAATCTCCTTTTTTGAGGATGCCAGACACAAATCAATGTTAAAATTGGTAGATCCAAGGATATAAATGGATGATGGAAGTGAACAATGGTGGTTAGAAATGTTCAGGGCTGTAAATTTATAATAATTATAAAAATTATTTCATGTTTCCCAATTTCGGGACATGCACCTGACGTCATCATTCTTGCTAATCATTTATCCACTGTTTATTAGCTTAACTTGACATAGTCAAGATAAGCTATTGCCATCACGCGTGCGGAAGTCTGTTAGTCTGTGAGTCTGTTAGTCTGTGAGTCTGTTAGTCTGTGAGTGAGTCTGTGAGTCTGTGAGTCTGTTAGTCTGTGAGTCTGTGACGTCTGTTCACATTTTCCTTTAGCACGGGCTACACCCCGCAGTTCTTGTCTGATCGTCACAAAATTTCATATGCAGGTTTGGGGTCATGTCTAGATGAAAACGTCCCCTTTTGGTCGCGATCGGGCAACTGGTATGGCTGCCCGAGCCCAAAACCCAAAAACCATTAGCACAGTCTACAGGTCGTATTTATGAAGGGATTTCATTGTAACTTGGTAGGATGCCTCTGTATAATGCCTAGATGAGAACATCCCCTTTTGGGCATAATCTATCAACCGTGATGGCTGCCCAAGCCCGAAACCCAAAAACTTTTAGCACAGTCTGCAGGACATGTTTAATGTGGAGGGATTTCATTGTAACTTGGTAGGATGACTCCTTATGATGTCTAGATGAGAATGTCCCCATTTGGGCATGATCTGCCAACCGTGACGACTGCCCGAGCCCAAAACCCAAAAACCTTTAGCACAGTCTTCAGGTCATATTTATTGAGGAATTTCATTGTAACTTGGTGGGTTGACTTCATACAATGTCTAGATGAGAAAGTCCCCTTTTGGACGTGATTGGGCAACTGTGATGGCTACAGGGGCCCGAAGCCCGAAAACCTTTAGCACAGTCTAGAGGTCATATTTATGAAGGGATTTCATTGTAACTGGGTAGGATGACTCCAAATAATGTCTATATGAGAACGTCCCATTTTGATCACGATCATGCAGCCTTGATGGGTGCCCGAGCCCAAAAACTTTTAGCATAAGCAAAAGGTCATATTTATGGAAGGATTTCATTGTAACCTGTTAGGTTGACTTCATATAATTCCTAGATGATGACATCCCCTTTTGGTCGTGATTGGTCAGTTGTGATGGCTACAAGTGCCCGAAGCCCGAAAACCTTGAGCACAGTCTACAGGTCATATTTATGAAGGGATTTCATTGTAACTTCTTAGGATCACTCCAGATGATGCCCAGGTGAGATTGTCCCCTATGGTTGCGATCATTCAGCCATGATGGCTGCCCGAAGCCCGAAAAACCTTTAGCCCAGTCTACAGGTCATATTTATGAAGGGATTTCATTGTAACTTGGTAGGTTAACTTAATATAATGTCTAGATGAGAACGTCCCCTTTTGGACGTGATTGGGCAACTGTGACGGCTAAAGGTGCCCAAAGCCCGAAAACCTTTAGCACAGTCTACAGGTCATATTTATGAGGGGATTTCATTGTAACTTGGTAGGATGACTCCAAATAATGTCTAGATGAGAACGTCCCATTTTGATCGCGATCATTCGGGCCTTGATGGGTGCCCGAGCTCAAAAACCTTTAGCATAGGTAAAAGGTCATATTTATGGAAGGATTTCATTGTAACCTATTAGGTTGACTCCATATAATGCCTAGATGATGACATCCCCTTTTGGTCGTGATTGGTCAGCTGTGATGGCTACAAGTGCCCGAAAACCGTGAACACAGTCTACAGGTCATATTTATGAAGGGATTTCATTGTAACTTCGTAGGATCACTCCAGATGATGCCCAGATGAGATTGTCCCCTTTGGTTGTGATCATTCAACCATGATGGCTGCCCGAGCCCAAAGCCCGAAAACCTTAAGCACAGTCTACAGGTCATATTTATGAAGGGATTTCATTGTAACCTGGTAGGTTGACTTCATATAATGTCTAGATGAGAACGTCCCTTTTTGGACATGATTGGGCAACTTTGACGGCTAAAGGTGCCCGAAGCCCGAAAACCTTTAGCACAGTCTACAGGTCATATTTATGAAGGGATTTCATTGAAACTTGGTAGGATGACTCCAAATAATGTCTAGATGAGAACGTCCCATTTTGGTCGTGATCATTCAGCCTTGATGGGTGCCCGAGCTCAAAAACCTTTAGCATAGGCAAAAGGTTATATTTATAGAAGGATTTCATTGTAACCTGTTAGGTTGGCTCCATATAATGCCTAGATGATGACATCCCCTTTTGGTCGTGATTGGTCAACTGTGATGGCTACTGGTGCCCAAAGCCCGAAAACCGTGAACACAGTCTACAGGTCATATTTATGAAGGGATTTCATTGTAACTTCGTAGGATCACTCCAGATGATGCCCAGATGAGATTGTCCCCTTTGGTTGTGATCATTCAACCATGATGGCTGCCCGAGCCCGAAGCCCGAAAACCTTAAGCACAGTCTACAGGTCATATTTATGAAGGGATTTCATTGTAACCTGGTAGGTTGACTTCATATAATGTCTAGATGAGAACGTCCCTTTTTGGACATGATTGGGCAACTTTGACGGCTAAAGGTGCCCAAAGCCCGAAAACCTTTAGCACAGTCTACAGGTCATATTTATGAAGGGATTTCATTGAAACTTGGTAGGATGACTCCAAATAATGTCTAGATGAGAACGTCCCATTTTGGTCGTGATCATTCAGCCTTGATGGGTGCCCGAGCTCAAAAACCTTTAGCATAGGCAAAAGGTTATATTTATAGAAGGATTTCATTGTAACCTGTTAGGTTGGCTCCATATAATGCCTAGATGATGACATCCCCTTTTGGTCGTGATTGGTCAACTGTGATGGCTACTGGTGCCCAAAGCCCGAAAACCTTGAGCACAGTCTACAGGTCATATTTATGAAGGGATTTCATTGTAACTTCGCAGGATCACGCCAGATGATGCCCAGATGAGATTGTCCCCTTTGGTTGCGATCATTCAACCATGTTGGTTGCCAGAGCCCGAAGCCCAAAAACCTTTAGCACAGTCAACAGGTCATATTTATGAAGGGATTTTCATTGTAACTTAGTAGGTTGACTTCATATAATGTCTAGATGAGAACGTCCCCTTTTGGACACGATTGGGCAACTGTGACGGCTTCAGGGGCCCAAAGCCCGAAAACCTTTAGAACAGTCTACAGGTCATAATTATGAAGGGATTTCATTGTAGCTTGGTAGGATGACTCCAAATAGTGTCCAGATGAGAACGTCCCCTTTTGGTCACGATCATTCAGCCTTGATGGGTGCCCTAGCCCAAAAACCTTTAGCATGTCTGTAAGTCGTATTTATGGAAGGATTTCATTGTAACTTGTTAGGTTGACTCCATATAATGCCTAGGTGATGACATCGTGGTTGGTCAACTGTGATGGCTACAGGTGCCTGAAGCCAGAAAATCTTGAGCACAGTCTACAGGTCATATTTATGAAGGGATTTCATTGTAACTTCATAGGATCACTCCAGATGATGTCCACATGAGAATGTCCCCTTTTGGTTGCGATCATTCAACCATGATGGCTGCCCAAGCCTAAAGCCCAAAAACCTTTAGCACAGACTTCAGATCATATTTATGAAGGGATTTCATTGTAACTTGGTAGGTTGACTTCATGTAATGTCTAGATGAGAACAGCCCCTTTTGGGCACCATTAGGCAACTGTGTTGGCTGCAGCGGCCCAAAGCCCGAAAATCTTTAGCACAGTCTACTGGTGATATTTATGAAGGGATTTCATTGTACCTTGGTATGATGACTCTAAATAATGTCTAGATGAGAACGTCCCCTTTTGGTCGCGATCATTCAGCCTTGATGGCTGCCCGAACCCAAAACCCCAAAACCTTTAGCATAGTCTATTGGTCATATTTATGGAAGGACTTCATTGTAACCCGTAAGTTTGACTCCATATAATGCCTAGATGATGACATCCCCTTTTGGTCGTGATTGGTCAACTGTGACGGCTTCAGGGGCCCGAAGCCCAAAAACCTTGAGCGCAGTCTACGGGTCATATTTATGAAGGGATTTCATTGTAACTTTGTAGGATCACTCCAGATGATGCCCAGATAATGTCCCGTTTTGGTTGCGATCATTCAACCATGATGGCTGCCAGAGCCCAGAGCCCAAAGCCCAAAAACCTTTAGCACAGTCTACAGGTCATATTTATTAAGGGATTTCATTGTAACTTGGTAGGTTGACTTCATATAATGTCTAGATGAGAACGTCCCCTTTGGACGCAATTGGGAAACTGATGGCTACAGGGGCCCGAAGCCTGAAAACCTTTAGCACAGTCTACAGTCCATATTTATGAAGGGATTTTAATGTAACTCGATAGGATGACTCGTTTGGGAATAATATCACTGTAACTTGATAACTTTTGTTGATATACGTTAACTGTGAGGGCCACATACATTAACTGTGAGGTCATATTAACCCACCCCTCAGATCTTTAATATAGTGTACACCTCATATTATTTTTATCATAAACCTAGCATACAGGGAACCGAAATGAGCATATTCCCAATTATCACAATTCTTGTCTTATTTCATAATCCTTTCATAAACATTGAACATTATCCTCTTTATCAAACACAACACACAAGTTAAGCTACAGTGTCATTGACACTTTCATTAACTGTTCCTTCCCTATCCCTCCTTGAAGCCCTCCTGTTAAACTCCCAAGCTTTTTGGCTTATTTTTATCAAATTTTTTTATTAAATTTCTTGAGAGTTCAACGTGTGTAACAGAATGTTTATTCTGTTTATCCCCATGGTTACATCCTCACCCAAAGAGTGTTAGGTCGTTTTGGGTCATGCATCTTCTATCCGATGTATCGTTTTTACCTCAGCTTTGGCGAAGCCAAATTTGAGGTATTGCCATGGCCCGTCGTCCATCGTCCGTCTGTCCGTCCATCCATCTGTCCATCCATCCATCTGTCACGCTGTACACACAGCTCGGTCTAGAAGTCGTATTTATGAACCGATCTTTACGAAAATTCTTAGGTACCTTTGTTATCACCGTGAGATGAGAACGAGTGTTTTTTGGGTGTGGTCTGAAATTTAAGACAGCCTCTGGCAGCCATTTTGTACCAAAATTAGGTGCAATCAGATTTCTGCGCAGAACTTCCATATGAAAGCTCCGGTTTGAATAATTTTTTTGTATGAATGTTTAGTACCATGAGATACATCACATATAATACAGGTTTTTTTCTCGTGCGTAAATTATGCAAATTAGACTACCGGTTACTTTGATTTATTTAGTGTTACTTTCAGCACTGTAATTGCAAATGCCAATACGGCTCGGGCTAGAGGCCTTATTTTTTAACCGATCTTTACGAAACTTCTTGGGTACCTTTGTTATCCCCGTGGGATGAGAACGAGTGTTTTTGGGCCTGGTCTGAAATTCAAGATGGCTGCTGACGGCCATTTTGCACAAAATTAGGTGCAATCAGATTTTTGCGCAGAACATCCATATGAAAGTGCTGATTTGAATAATTTTCTGTGTGAATGTTTAGTACCATGGGATACGTCACATATTATACAGGTTTTTTTCTCATGCACACATTCTGTTAATTAGACTAACTTTGATCTATTTAATGTTACTTTCAGCACTGTCACTGCAAATGCCAATACGGCTCGGGCTAGAGGCCGTATGTATGAACCGATATTTACAAAACTTCTTGGGCACTTTTGTTATCACCTTGGGATGAGAACAAGTGTTTTTGGGTGCAGTCCGAAATTCAAGATGGCTGCTGGCGGCCATTTTGTACCAAAATTGGTGCAATCAGGTTTTTGTACACAACTTCTATACGGCTCAGGCTAGAGGCTGTATTTATGAACCGATCTTTACAAAACTTCCTGGGTACCTTTGTTATCACCGTGGGACGAGAAAGAGTGTTTTTGGGTGCGGTCTAAAATTCAAGATGGCCACCAGCAACCTCTTTGTACCAAAATTAGTGCTATCAGTTTTTTGTACAGAACTTTTGTATGAAAGTTCTGATTTGAATAAATTTCTGTATGAATGTTTAGTAACATGGAATACATCACATATAATGCAGGTTTTTTTCTTGTGCAGAAATTATGCAAATTAGATGAACTTTGATTTGTTTGGTGCTACTTATACACAGTAAGTGCACATGTCAATACGGCTTTGGCTAGAGTCTGTATTTATGAACTGATCTTCATGAAACTTCTTGGGGTACCTTTGTTATCACCTTGTGACAGGAACGAGTGTTTTTGGGTGCCTTTGTTATCACTGTTCTATGAGAACAAATATTTTGGGGTTCAGTCAGACCCACTCTGGGACTCAAAGATTTCTTTTCTAGTTTAGCATCTAACTGTCACCCACCTTTACAATACTTTACCTACACATTTGTTACAGGCTACAGTCAGCATTTATGTACAGACTGTTACAATACTTTACATGTACCTTTGTTATCAGGTCATTACCTAGATGTTTGTCATTGCTGTGTCACATACTATACATGTACATGTCTTAAACAAGTTGAAGATCTTGCTTTACATCTGGTAGCTTTAAAATCTGTTACTGACTTTGGGCCTTTTTTCTGTGCCTGATGTCTTGTTTCCAGTTTGTTTACGTTGTTTGCATTGGCAACGTCTTTAAATATATGTAGTATTTAGTTATTATACCCCCCGCAAACAAAGTTTGGGGGGGGGGGGGGTATATAGGAATCACCCTGTCCATCCGTCCGTCCGTCTGTCCATCCTTATAAGCGTAACTCCTCCTAAACCGTTTGAAGAATTTCCATGAAACTTTACACAATGGAAGAAATCCATATGAATATAATTCTGTTCTGACATTTCCAAGGGGAGATAATCTAACTTATACATTTCAATTGCTACATCATATGGTTGTGTCCTCATAAGCGGAACAACTGAGGCGCATGGGGTAACACTTTGTGAGCTTGCTCACAGTACCTCTAGTTATTACTGTAGGATTGTTGTAAGATACATTAATTAATATTCCGGTAGTGTAGCCAAAAAAATTTGTATTTTCTCCACACTTAGGCTTATTTTTATCAAATTTTTTTATTAAATTTCTTGAGAGTTTAACGTGTGTAACATCGGGATACCCTTGGGCTCTTCATGTTCCCTCTGGGAACTTAGGCTTTTTTCAAAAATTTTTCAAAACATTTTTCAAATTTAATTTTTTGATTTCGATTTTGATTGCTGTTTATTATGTATCTTTATCATATATTTATTGTGGAGTTTGTGGGAGTACAATCGACTTAATTTTTGATTAATCATGAAAGCTTACTGTTCAAAATGCAAGGTGAGGAAGTCTTCCTCAGATTTACATGCTCGTTGCCTTGCCTGTAGTCCATGTACTCCTGCAGATTCTTGTCCTACATGTGTCAATTGGGATGACAAACATTGGAAACGGATGTCACGGTACGTTGTTGGCAGTGAGATGCCTATGCCTGTGCTCTCACCGCAAGGTAATTCAAGTTTTTCAGTTTCTTTTTTCAGAGGAACATGAAGATGGTGATGGTATTGTGACACCCACCAAAAGTGTGCTACCATCCTCGTGCTCTGATGAGCAAATAGAGCTAGCTGCCAAGGTGCTCTTGAATATTAGGCAAGGGATAAGGCCACTGGGTGGTGTTCTTAATCCCTTGCAGGCAGCTAGCTCGACCGGTGAAGCGGTTACTCCGTCCGTGGGAGCCATAACACCTGGTATGTCTGCTGCAGTCGAAGGAAGTGTAGTGGGTAGAGCGACCACCTTAAAAACAAAAGCTCACCCAGCGACGACGGAACTAGGGAGGAAGTCAGCAAGTTTCTTGTAGGGAGGCCGCGAGAGGGAGAGGTCCCTCTCTAACCCAGCACTTGCACGGGTTGGAGCATACGTCCACGCCTGCCGCTTGTGACGCTCCATCTAGACTTCAGCCGACCTCAGCTACAGTCATGGCTTCCTCCGCTATGATCAGTAAGCACACACAACCTCATCCTAGCTACCCGACTTCGATATATCCAGCCAGCTGCGCGAAGATGGAGCCACTCTTTGCCCGTGAAATCGGATCATCCAGTAGCTAGGGAACCAAGGCTTCGATTATCGGGACGTTCGGAGAAGAGATCCATCTCCAGAACGCCATCCCAGGAGCAGCATGCGGCTAAAAAACAGAAAACCGCTGCTCCTCAAGCCTCGGTGATAGACCCATAACAATCTGGTTCGTCTGCCATTATCCAGAGCGAAATTAGTCAGTTGTTTTGACTGCTTTTGTCTAAACTCAGACGCAGTAACATTGAGGGAGTTCATGCGACTGATGGGGCTATGCGTAGTGGCTGCGGATCTTATTCCAATGGGCCGCCTGCGTCCCCTCCAGATATCCTTTACTCAGAACTGGAGTGTGAAGATGCATTCGCTCGAAACCAGTATTGTTTTCACGGACCTAGTAAAACAAAAGGTTCAGATTTGGGCAGATCTTCAGTGGTTAACTCAAGAAGTTCCACTGCAACTGCCGGATCCGTCTTTGACGATTATGATGGATGGGAGTCAGATGGGCTGGGGCCTGACCCTAAGTCCCGCAGACTTGAGGTGCCAGGGTCTTTGGGACTCTCGGTTCCTAGAGAAGCACATAAATGTCAAAGAGATGATGTCAATATGGCTAGCACAACAACATTGGATTCGCGTAATAATGAACGTCCACATTCAAATTAACGGAGACGATTCTCCTATTCATCACGAATCATCACATTCATCTCTCTGTCCGTCATATGCTGGTCGTCTGAACATATTAGCAGACTCGCTCTCTCGTAAAGGTCGCCTGTTGCCATCAGAGTGGACTCTCAACAAGCGAATATTCAGGCAGATTTGCTACCAATGGGATCGTCCCATGATAGATCTTTTTGCGACACACCTGAACAATCAGTTAACGACGTTCGTGTCGCCATGCCCAGATCATTGGGCGTACACTGTAGACGCTCTGTCAGTTTCATGGGCCATGATGATAGGATATGCATATCCTCCAGCTCCGTTGATTCAGCAGATTCTGTTAAAGATCAAACAGTCTCATTGCAAAATCCTGCTAGTAGCACCTCTGTCGTCACAGAAACCTTGGATCAATCTTCTCAGGTATCTGTTATGGGATGTTCCTCGGAAGCTTCCTATACGAGAGGATCTTCTTTATCAGGGGAAGTCACATGCACTGCATCACAACCCGAAAGGTCTCAACCTTCATGTATTTCCGCTGTGCGGTCCTTCTTGCTCGGGAAGCATTTTGCAGGACGTGCAGTGGACGCAATTTCTAACTGTAGGAGGTCCTCCTCTTCGTTGAATTACGCAGCAAAGTGGAGGGTTTTCTTCCGTTGGTGTAGGGATCACTTGATAGACATATACAATCCTTCCATACCAAATATTGCTGATTTCCTGGTCTACTTGTTTGCAGCCAGCCCGTCACTTTTAAGGGCTATAGGTCTATATTATCAGATACTTACGCTCATCATGATAACTTGGCTATTGGATCAAATACTTCATTATCCAAGCTAGTTAGAAATTTCTCTATCAATAGACCTGACATGGAACCCTCAGATTAATTCCTAAGTGGAATTTGGCTTGGGTTCTGTTGAAGCTTAGAGAAGTTCCTTTTGAGCTGTTGGACGTCGTAGAGTTCAAATTCTTGGCCTATAAAATGGCGTTTCTCTTAACCTTTGCATCTGCTAGAAGAGTCAGTGAACTTCATGCATTATCTGTTGATGAATCTCACTACCATAGTGTGGGTAAAACCATTACCCTCACTACGGAAGTGTGATTTTTGGCTAAGAATCAGATTCCGGATAAGTGGCCAGAGCCTGTTGTCATTAAAGCCTTACCATCCTCGGATAACTGTAGACCATTGCTGTGTCCAGTCAGGGCTATGCGCATTTATAAACGTCGATCAGATTTTGTAAGAAAGGGAAGAAAACGTTTCTTTCTTTCGTTGATTCCTAACAGAAAAGATATTTCTGTTCATGCTGTCACTAGATGGATTCAGTTGACAATTCGCATTACTATGAAAATCTACCTTTTATACTTACCAATGACCCAGACGGTATGGCCCTCCCATGAGTGGGCACTCATACTTCTCCGCTGTTTATAACATTTAACAGGCAATCTGTAGAAAGAATGATGGTTGGCGCCAATTTCGGTACCTTCATGGATACTGCGCATGCGCAGATCTAAAAAGAATGGAAGACCATCTAGGACTTGATTTTTTCGGTTTTGCATGCAAATTTTGGGGATTGGGAGGCAAAATTTGTGTTTGGCCCTGGATTAATTTGAATTAGCCATTGGTAAGTATAAAAAATATACAAATTACTTAAAATTTATCATATTTTTATACTGTACCAATGACCCAGACTTGGCTGGTGCTAACTCTTAAATTCTAGGGCCAAACACAAATTTTGCCCCCCCCCCCCCCCCCCTCCCCCCCAATCCCCAAAATTTGCATCAAAATCCAAAAAATAGATGTCCTATGTGGTCCTCCATACTTTTATCCACTGCACATGCACAGTGTCCAGGAAGTATCGAAATTGGAGCAAAATCCTCATTCTTTGTTTGGCCCTTCAATCAGTAACATCTCACTGATATCTGTGCCTATAATCTCAGTCAAAATCATGAAAGAAATGGTGGATCTAAGGATGAAATAAGAGGATGAGAGGAAGAAACAGTGGAAGGATGTGTTCAGGGCTGTAACTTATAATTTTTATGCAAAATGATTTCATGTTCCCTAATTTTGGGGCATAGGCCTGATGTTTACATTCTTGTTATGAAATTTCCACAGTTTGTTCAGAGTTTCCTCTCTCACTTTCCTTTATACCCCCCTTGCTATTCTCCCAAGTTTTTGGCATAATTTTTGTAATTTTTTTACTGAAATTTCTTGGGAGTTTTGGCCTGGTAACAGAATGTTTATTCTGTTTTTCCCCTTGGTTACGCCCTCACCCTAGGGTGGTTAGGCATTTTGGTCATGCATCTTCCATCCGATGTACTGCAGTTTCTTCTCAGGAAGCCTCTGTTTTACATCGGATAGTGTTAAAATTGGTTACTGATTTTGGGCCATATTTTCAGTGCCTGGAGTCCTGTTTCCAGTTTTTATTCACTTTTGTTTTTGTTGACAACAGTTACTTCTAACAGTGATTCCTTGTCTTCTATTAGTTCTACTCATAGCCAGATACATTAATATTGTCCATAAGTGTGACATTAATTTTTAAAATTTTTGTCCACACTTAGGCTTTTTGGGGATCCATTTGGGCTCATCATTCCCATTGGGAACTTGGGCTCATCTTGAAATTTTTTCGAAAAAATTTTTTTCTTTTGAATTAAATTTCAAAATGTTTGTAATGGATTATTATTATTATGTATCTTTGTTTTCAAGGGTTGGTGCGAGTACGATGACTGTTTAATATTTTTTCAAAATGAAAGAATATTGTTCAATTGTAAATCGAGGAAGTCTTCCCCTGATTCTCATGTTCATTGTATTTGTTGTAGTCTGTGTAGTCGCACTAATTCTTGCTCAGTGTGTGCCAATTCAGATGACAAACGTTGGAGACGTGTGTCACGGTATATTGTTAGTGGTGAGAGGTCCATGCCAAACAGGGTGATGTTTCTGTGATGTCTTCAAAAGTGTTCTTCCATCGCCGCAATAATGAGCTAGCGGCAAAGTGCTCAAAGGAATGCGGCAAGTGCCTAAGAGGTCCTGCATAGGATCGACGATCACTTGTCGCCTGCTAGCTCCCCTGGTGGAATGGTTGTGATGCCGGGCTCGTCCGTTGCAGTCCAGGAGAGGAGAAGGGGTGTTGCGAGCACTATAATCTCGGATCACGCACACCCGGCGACGACAGATCGGCAGATGGAACGGAGGAAGCCAGTCAGTCCTGTAGCTAGCTCGTCCAGGTCTACCCAGACCACAAGCGAGAGAGGCCCCCTCTCTCTTACAACAATATCTGAATCCAGATGTTGTTGTATGTACGTTCGTTAGTCGGAGCATACATCCACTCCTCCTGCTCAGGACGCTCCGTCACATAGACAGTCCAATGCGGCTTGTCTATTGGCTTCCCCATCCTCACGTCATCACACATGACCGCACCTTGGCTATGTGACCGCAGATATCCAGCCTGCTTCGCCGACCAGGGAGTCCATGTTGAGCAGGTCACGCCACCCGCTAGCCAAGGACACGAGGCCTTTCCAGTCAGGACGTTCGCATATGAGAAGTATGCAGGAATTAACGTCCCAGGAGCTTCCAGCCGCTAAATTATGCAAGACCGCGGCTCCACAGGCCTCCGTGACGGACTTGCTATCACAGATAGCTCAATTCATCGCAGCATCCCAGCAGCCATCAGAAACTTTTTCAGTAAAGAAACTGTCTGAGGAAGCTGACTGGGTTCGCTCCCCTGCAGAGTCAGAAAGGGACGACCGAGATTCTTATGTGGTCCAGGCGGTTGGTAAAAGGGAATCAGCGCAGCTGAAACTTTCCCTTTCCAAACAACTTAAGGTGGCCGTCGATTTCATCCGGCAACACCTTTTAGAAGTTATTTCTCCGAACCAAAATGCTGCATTACCTGATAAGAAACTGAAAGCGTCACTGGACACAGATTTATTCGGCCGGAATAGGGACATTGAGCCTGACTTTCCGATCCAGTCCAGAAATGTCACGGACATTTATACTTCTTAATGACGCTATATTCAAGCTAGCCTTTAAGACTGGAAAATCAGGTTTCTTATCGTCTCATGCTCTACAGTTGCCTTTCATCAATCATAGAAATAGATTTGAAACGGCAGGACAGGGCGTGCCGAGAGTTCCTCTGCGTTTAGATGACCAGGCAGACGACTTGGAATTGTCATTGCCGGTGTCTATGTCAATTTATCCAGTACGCTGGTGCCGACTTTCTTGTCTAACAGAAAAATCAGTTTAAACGCACTATCTTACGCAGATCACCTTACCAGAGCATTATCATTACGTCTCGAAGGAAAGAACTCCAGGATGTTCAAAACTTCCTTGAGAGTTCTTTTGAGGGCCATAGCATTTTCTACGTATAACTCTGCCCTTTCAGTGGCAATATGAAGTTAGTCAGATGTGATGCTGCCCTGGCTGCATCCACAAGAGTGGATAGTAAGGTGAAAAACTCTCTTCCAGTTGCTCCGGTCTCAGGAGAGCTTCTCTTCGACAGTAAGCTTTCTACAATCTATAATCAGATTACTAAGAAAGCTTCGGATTCTCTGCTTTTAAATCCGCTTTGAAAAAGTCGGACTCAGCAGGGAGGAGTAAGGCAGGCACTTTGGGGGCGAATACGTCCAAAGGAAGTTCCTATAGAGGATCTAAGAAAGCCTCTATGTCTTACTCTGGAGACCGTCAGAGTAGCGACTCAGATAGGGGTTGTAATGCTGGCCGAGATAACCGGTCAGACGCCCCTAGGTCGACTGGGCGAGGTGCAGGTTGTGGAGGACATGGTTTCTCCTCCCGCAACCCTCGCAGGGCCAGGAGGTGATGGTCTAAACCTCTATTGCGTTCCAGTGGGCGGAAGGCTGTCGAGATTCTTAACCAATTGGTTGTCAATTACGGATGGGTGCAAGGGGTTATTTCCGGAGGTCTAAAACTGTCCTTCAAGGTAAAACCTCTGTTAACTCGAAGTCCACGCTGGTCTCAGCTTCCGTTTAACGTTCAGAAGAGAGATTTCCTTCTATCAGAAGTTCAATCTCTTCTGGACAAGAACGCTATAGACGTCGTAGAAACCCACGAATCTCCAGTTTTCTACAGTCACCTGTTCCTGGTTCCAAGACCAGATGGCTCATTTCATCCAGTTATAGATCTGAGCTGGATAAACAAGCTGATTTTGGCTCCATAATTTTATATGGAGACCATCCAATCGGTCAGAGTGAACGATTATGCTGCGAGCATAGATCTCAAGGTTGTGTACTTTCACGTCATGATACATCCGGCGTTTAGAAAGCACCTTCGCTTCGCTGTCCCAGGAGTTGTTTTCAGTTCCGAGCAATGATGCTCTGGTCTGAATCTAGCGCCATGGGCCTTCACTCAAATAATGATCTCGGTAATGACTCATTTCCGAGCTCATTCGTCTGTGGTAACGTGAGCCTACTTGGACGACATTCTTCAGAGTTACGGCAGCAAGTTAGCGCTTCAGAACAATGTTCAGAGTCTGCTTCAATTGCTCCGACGTCTCGGAAAGGAAAAGAAGTCGGATCTAGTGCCGTCCAAGTCATTCACCCACGTGGGAATGAGATTAGAGACGCACAACAATCTCGTTCATCTGCCGTTAACCAGAGCGACATTAGTCAGTTGTTACGCTCGCTTTTGTCTTCACTCAGATGTAGTAACAGTGAGAGAATTCATGAGACTGACAGGTTTGTGCGGAGCCGCTGTGGATCTTATTCTGATGGGGCGGCTACGCACTCGTCCACTAAAGATATTTTTTACTCAGAATTGGATTGTGAAGACTCATTCGCTCGAAATGAACATCGTCTTGTCGAATCATGTGAAACATGAGATTCAGACTTGGGCAGATATTCAGTGGTTAATTCAAGGAGTACCACTGCAACTGCCTGATCCGATTTTTATGATATTGACGGATGCGAGTCAAACAGTTGGGTTGCAACTTTGAGCACATCAGATTCGAGGTGCCAGGATCTTTGGGATCTGCAGTTCCTAAACAAGCACATAAACATCAAAAGATGATGTCAATTGGATTGCGCTACGTCAGTGGATGAACATCATTCAGAATTCGCATGTTCAATTTCTGTCCGACAATTCAACAGTACTAGCGCATATTCGGAAACCAGGGAGGCACTCATTCCATTCCATTGTTCAATCTAACGGAAAGAATCCTTCTGTTTGTCCTAGAGCATCAAGTTCTTCTATCGGTCCGTCATATTCCGGGTCGTCTGAACGTTCTAGCGGACTCCCTTTCTCAGAAAGGTTGTATGTTGCTGTCAGAATGGACTCTCAACAAACGAGTATTCAATCAGATTTGCTACCTATGGGATTGTCCTATGATAGACTTATTTGTGACGCATCTCAACAATGAGTTGCAGACGTATGTGTCGTTATGCCCAGATCCTCGAGCGTTTGCAGTAAGCGCCTTCTCGATCTCTTGGAACGGAATGATAGGATACACGTATCCTCCAGCTCCGTTGATTCAGCTGATATTGCTAAAATCAAGCAATCTCACTGCAAGATCCTATTGGTAGCATCTCTGTCACTCCAGAGACCATGGATAAATCTACTCAGGTGTCGGTTGTGGGACATTCCACGGAAGCTTCCTCCACGGGAGGACCTTCTTTCGCAGGGGAAATTGCGCACACTGCATCGCAACCCGCTAGGTCTCAACCTTCACGTATTTCCGTTATGCGGTCCACCTTGCACGGCAAGTAGTTTACAGGACGAGCAGTGGACGCAATTTCTAACTGTAGGAGGACCTCCTCTTAGCTAAATTATGCTGCTAAGTGGAAGGTTTTCTCTCTTTGGTGAAGGGATCATTCTGTTGATTTTATGATCCCTCCATTCCAGACATTGCTATTTTTTTTGGTCTACTTGTTTGATGAGATCAAACTGCAGCCAAATACTATTAAGGGTTATAAGTCTATGCTATCGGATACCTATCCTCATCATGATAGCTTACAGATTGGATCTAACGTCTCTTTATCTAAGTTAGCGTAAAACTTTTCAATAAATAGACCTAGAACCCTTAGGTTAATTCCTAAGTGGAATTTAGCTTGGGTTCTTCTGAAGCTAAAGAAGTGCCATTTGAACCTCTTGATACAGTGGATTTCAAATTCTTATCTTATAAGACAGCTTTTCTTTTAGCCTTCTCTTCTGCTAAGAAGAGTTAGTGAGCTTCATGCTTTATCTGTTGATGATTCTCACTATCGTAGTTTTGGTAATACTATTACATTGACTACTAATGTTGGATTTTTGGCTAACAATCAGGCTCCTAATAAGTACCCTGAACCTATTGTTTAGGCTCTTCCATCTCCAGATGGTCATAGGCCTTTGCTTTGTCCAGTCAGAGCTATGCGTATTTACAACGTAGATCTGAGTTTATCAGAAAGGAACGTAAGCGTTTCTTTCTGTCTTTGCTGCCTAATAGAAAGGACATTATGGTCCATTCTATTGCAAGGTGGATTCAATTAACTATCTGTACTGCTTATGATAAATTATCTTCATCTCAGCAGTCTGTGCTTAAGATTTAGGCACATGAAGTAATAGCGCTGTCTACATCTTGGGCTTATGCCAATGGTGTTGTTATTACCGATTTGATGAAGGCTGCATATTGGTCTCAGCCTTCCACATTCACAAATTTTTATCTTAGAAATATTGAGTCCATTTCTGGCAACCTGCGTTGTTTAGGTCCGTTATCTGTAGCTCAGAATGTCGTCCACTAAACAGTTGCAACTATAGTTATGCAGGCTTTCTGTTCCGGTAGTGACTCTGTCCTGCTGTCCTCTTCGTTCTGGGATATTCGACCCAGAGCAAGGGGAAGGGGTGGGGGATGGTGTTCCCTTATATCACCTGCTTTATAGTGAAAAGCAAGGGAATACCTCCTCTGGAGTCCGTAATTCCGAGTCGGTGCCGGGATGGTTTTAAAGTGTAAAGCTAATGTCTATCTCATTTATGTAATATTTTTAAAGTGTAGCTCGGTGTGAAACATTTGTATATGTCACGTGTCATACGAGCACTAATATACAATCCTCGGACACTTTTAAAAGAGTATAAAGAGTCTCGTTCTCTGGACTATCTTTATTTATTGGCTTTCCTTTAAAAAGATTAGTATAATGGGTTATACTGGATGTTAATAGAAATCGTTGATGTTATTGTGCTCAATTACGGAATGGTATTGTGTCTTTCTTTTTTGGTATAAACAAGAAAGATACATGTAAAGTCTGTTCTCCTCTTCTCCTGGAGGGGATAAGTCTGTTTACATGTAATTGAGTCTATTGGATTTTCCTTTATGTCCTAGGCCCTCCAGCCTTTTTCCTATTCAGCTAAGTCTGGGTCATTGGTAGAGTATAAAAATGTTAAAAAAGTTATAGTAATTTATATATTTTTTATACTCCCGTTTTGAAAAAACGGTCGTATTATGGTATACTGTCTGTCCGTCTGTCCGTCCGGTCACGTGTCGTATGATAACTCAAGAACACTTTGAGAGATTTTCATGATTTTTGGATAGGTGGTGTATATCGATGGAGGGAAGCTCCCTTTCATTTAGCGTCACCATTCAATAAGTCATTCCCGAGTTATGGGACTTTATTACTTAGAAAATTGTTGATTTTTTACACGTCGTACGATAACTCGAGAACGCTTTGAGAGATTTTCGTGATATTGGGGTAGGTGGTGTATATCGATGGAGGGAAGCTCCCTTTCGTTTAGTGTCGCCGTTCGATTAGTCATTCCAGAGTTATGGGACTTTATTACTTAGAAAATTGTTGATTTTTTACACGTTGTATGATAACTCGAGAACGCTTTGAGAGATTTTCACGATTTTTTGGTAGGTGGTTTATGTTGATGGAGGGAAGCTTCCTTTCGTTTAGTGTCGGCGTTCGATTAGTCATTCCAGAGTTACGGGACTTTATTACTTAGAAAATTGTTGATTTTTTACACGTCGTACGATAACTCGAGAACGCTTCGAGAGATTTTCATGATTGTTTGGTAGGTGGTTTATGTTGATGAAAGGAAGCTCCCTTTCGGTTGGTGTCGCCGTTCTATTAGTCATTCCAGAGTTATGGGACTTTATTTTTCACATGTCGAACAATAACTTGAAAATGCTTAGAGTAATTTTCATGATTTTTTGGTTGCAAGTATATGTTGATAGAAGGAATCTCCCTTTCAATTTGTGTCACTGTCCGATTTGTCATTCCAGAGTTATGGGACTTTATTCATCAAAATATAGGCAATTTTCCACATGTTGGACTTTGAGCAATTTTCATGATTTTTTGGTGGCAAGTATATGTAACCTGACAAGTACACATGTATACTCATATTGTGTGGTTCCCTCTTGTAATTAATAACGGGCATATCATGCGCTCATGGCACAGCTGTTTATTATACTTACCAATGACCCAGATGGGGATGGCCCTCCCATGAGTTGGGAACTCATACCTCCCCGCTGATTACATAACGCTTACCAGGCACTGGTGGTAAGAATGAGGATTTGGCTCCAATTTCGGTACTTCCTGGACACTGCGCATGCGCAGTGGATAAAAGTATGGAGGACCACATAGGACATCTATTTTTTGGATTTTGATGCAAATTTTAGTCGATTGAGGGGGGGCAAAATTTGTGTTTGGCCCTAGAATTTAAGAGTTAGCACCAGCTAAGTCTGGGTCATTGGTAAGTATAAAAAATATATAAATTAGGCCATACAAAGTTGATTGTCTGTTTCTCAGGCCATTTTTTCCAAAAAAGCATGCGGGCGGGCGGTTTTTTTTTTTTCTTTTTATTTTCTCCCCGAGAGGTTGTTTGTGGTAATTTGACCCCCACCCAAACGCCTGGTGGACCATGCAAAATTTCGCAAATATATTGGTTATTCACCACAGGGGTGTTGGGTCGTAAATGAAGTGGGGTTTGAATGTTTGTTTTTTCAGTGAAACATGAAAATTATAACACAGGACGAAAGTCACGAAACGCCTCGTGGGTGAAACGTCTCGGGTTGAAACGTCTCTGGGACAAATCAAATGTCGAAGTGCCAACTTTCAGAGATTTATTTGACCAAAAAAAAATATCCTTTCACAACCTGCCTAATAAAATCGTGAATCGCAATTTTTCCCCATTATATTCAAAATTATCACAACCCATTTGAACGGGCAGTTCATCCATAAATCATATTTTTTTTAAATCTGAAAATGAAATACAAAACGAATGTTTGCGTGTTTTTATTAACCAATTCGACCGCACATACCTGCCTATATGCGATTTATTTTCAACTATGACTGTTACTTTTATATCAAGCAACGGTTACTATTAGTTATCCAATTATCCTGCATCTCAAATGCATTTATTTAAATTAACTGGGAAACTCCTAACGGTTTCAAATAACAGTACACAAATTCCCAATGACGGCCATTTACAATACAAATGTTACTAAAAATAAATGCCAGGAGACTGTGTTCCATTCAACATAGCACCTGACTTTGCAGACTTTCTGAGGGTTGGTGCGAATCAAACGTGGAGCGAATCGACCATTCCCCTTTGTGACTGTTTGTTGTCAGACTGAAATACACCTTCCTTCTTGCTGTCATTATGACTTAACTTTTACAGAATAAAACACTTTCTGTCGTGAATATTGCTAGAACCCACCCACTTCATTAAGGTATGATGTAGAAAAAGCTTGAAGTGTGTTAATTTAAAATTTGCGAACGCATCGATATCGATTTACCGAAATGAGCACAATATCTCAAATTTTTTGAAGATTTTTTTTTGTGTCATAAAAAGGTTGCATGCGCACCAAAAATGACCATGCGCGTGGGCCTGAGAAACAGAGGTTCTTTTTTTGATGGCCTTACTATCAATTTTTTAACGTTTTCAGAAATGGACAGCAAAATTGTTTGATATAGCTGCATGTGCCCCTGAATTACTTTTGATGACATCAGACTGTTTTGGTGGTGGGAGAAAAATTATCCCTGATGAGGACGGGTGTGAGATGGGGAAATCTCACCCTCAGGACAAGATATTTGGTCCAGACACACGGCAAGCCTGGTGTATGGCCTAAATATCTTGCCCTCGGGTGAGATTTCCCCATCTCACACCCTCACCCACCAGTGATAATAATAATCCTACTTGGGGCTTTCTGCAATCCAGGCTGTCTTCTGCCCCTTGCTGTTATACTTCAGAGCCTGGTTGCTCTCCCTAGTGCAAAGAGCTATAGAAAGTATCTATCCCATAATTGTAAAAGTTCAAGGTCTACCTAATAAGCTGGTTTCTCTTCCAGCAAAACTCACTGGGTTACTATCTTAGTTCACTCCATATTGTGCTGTTATAGTCTTGTTTTTTTAGCTCACCAGACTGAAAGTCAGGGTGAGCTATGGTGATCAATCACTGTTCATCATACGTCTGTCATCCGTGAACATGGTGTTCTTGACTTCTCCTCCGAAATGCTGGTCCGATTTCAGATAAATTTGGGTAATTGTTTGTACTGACATTGCATTTTGATTTTGTTCAAATCAATTTTCCCTACTCCCACAGGGAGGGGGGTGTGGAAAATACTCCCAAACTTTATAAAAATCTTCTTCTCATGAACTGATTGGTACAGTGACTTAATATTTAGTACTGAGCTTCCTTTCGAGAGTATAAAGTTGTTCAAACAAAGTTCACAGGGCAATATTTGCCTTTGTGATGGGAGGGTCAAGATTTTTTGCCCCACCCAAAATTAATATATTTTTATACTATAACCCAATGACCCATACTAGCTGGTGCAAACTCAAAGTTATCAAGGGCCAAACACAAATTTTGAACCCCCCCCAATCCCCCAAATTTGCTTGCAAAACAGAAAATTAAAAGTCCTATCTGGTCCTCCATACTTTTACTGTCTGCGCATGTGCAGCCATATCAGGAAGCGACAGGAATTCGTGCCAACATCATTCTTTGTTTGGCTCTAAAGTCAGCAACAATGAACTGACATCTGTGGTTTAAAATCTCCTTTTTTGAGGATGCCAGACACAAATCAATGCAAGAATTCGTGGATCCAAGGCTGTTATTGGATGATGGAAGTGTTCAACGGTGGTTTTAGATGTTCAGGACTGTAACTTTATAATATTTATAAAACTATTTCATGTTTCCCAATTTCAGAACATACGCCTGATGTCATTATTTTTTATAATGATTATTCCACTGTTTGTTTAGTATTCCTTCCTTATCCTTCCATGAACCCTTCCTGTTAAACTTTTAAACTTTTTGGCTATTTTTTATTGAAATTTTTTATTAAATTTCTTGGGAGTTTAACATGTATTACAGAATATTATTCTGTTTCTCCCCATGGTTATGTCCTCACCCTAGGGGTGTTAGGTCGTTTAGTCTTGCATCTTCTATCCGATGTATCGTTTTTTCTTCATATGAAGATCTAGCTTTGCATTTGGTAGCAGTTAAATTGGTTTCTGTCTTTGGGCCTTTTTGTGTGCCTGATGTCTTGTTTCCAGTTTTTTCATTGACGTTGTTTACATTGACAACGTCCTCATATATTGGTAGTATTTTATATTCTGTTACTGTAGAATTACTGTAGGATGCTTGGATTATTATTCCGGTAGTGTAGCTCAATAAATTTGGATTTTGTCCACACTTAGGCTCTATCGGGATGCTGTTGGGCTCTTAATGTTCCCTATGGCGTTTTTTTTTCAAAAAAATTTTCCCAAAAATATTTTGAATTTAATTTTGATTGCTATTATTCATGTATCTTAATTAAATATTTTGTTGTGGAGTTTGCATCCTAGCTACCCAACTTCGGATATCCAGCCTGCGAAGAAGGAACCACTCTTCACCCGTGAAGTCTGACCATCCGGTAGCTAGGGAGACGAGGCCTCAATCATTGGGAGAAGGGATCCATCTCTGACACACCTTCCCAGGAGCAACAAGCGGCTAAGACACAGAAGACAGTGGATCCTCAGGCCTCGGTGACGGACTTGCTGTCTCAGATTGCGCAGCTGATCGCAGCATCCCAGCAAGTGCAGGTGCAGCCTCCCTCAGACTCAGAACCTGAGCTGTTGGACGGTGCTGGGTCGATCCAGTCGTCTGTTCACGCAGATGCAATGGACCGAGATTCGCAACTGATTCTCTTGGATGGTGAAAGGGATAAGGAAGAGGATTACCCTTCCCTTTCGGAACAGTGCATGGTTGCGATGGATTTCATCCATCAATACTACCCTGAATTTGTTCCGACAAATCAGAATGCTGCGACAACAAGAGAGAAACTGCTCGCGTCATTGGACGCAGACTTTATATGGACAAAGGAAGAAGTTCTTTCTTTTCTGGTTCAGTCTAGACAGGTGTTGCAGGCCTTCGGCCATGTAGACAACGCCATATTCTCCTCTCGAGTGCGAGGAAAAAAGGCGGTTTCTTAACTACATCTTCCATAAACATTCCGTTTCTTGGACCACGTTCATTTAAAAAACGGTTGGAGAAGATGTTCAAAGAGCTCCTCTGCATTTGGATGAGCAGGCTGGGGATCTAGATGTATCCTTGCCTGCATCATTCACTATTCGCTCAGACACAATTAAAATGG
Organism: Pictodentalium vernedei; assembly: GCA_031216915.1. Classification (NCBI taxonomy): domain Eukaryota; kingdom Metazoa; phylum Mollusca; class Scaphopoda; order Dentaliida; family Dentaliidae; genus Pictodentalium; species Pictodentalium vernedei. The sequence goes on along the minus strand of CM062296.1, from coordinate 684,456,966 downwards.
CAATTTCGTCAAGTAGAGCGAATTTGGAAGCAATGTCTTACGCAGATCACCTTACCAGAGCTATGGTGCAACGTCTCGACGGGAAGGAATTTGAGGACGTTCTTTCCAGGGCAATTTGTATACCACATATAACTCCGCCCTAACATTGGCTAATCTGGAGTTAATCAGACGTGATGCTGCCCTTGCGTCGTCATCACTTATAGATGGCAAGGTGAAAAGCTCTCTCCGGTCTCCGGACATACTATTTTTGACGACAAGCTTTCATTAATCTATGAACAGGCTACTAAGAAAGTGTCAAGTGCTCTACTATTGAAGTCAGCGTCTCAACAACCTGCTTCAGCAGACAAGAGTAAAGAAGGACGTTCCAGATCTAAACGTCAAAAGGGAACTCCTCATGAGGGTACAAGAAACCCTCTTACAATTACTCTGGGGTCGTCAGTATAGCGTCACTGGGGTGGGGGGGGGGGGGTGGGGGCATAGGTCTGATCGGAACTATTGGTCAGATGCCCCTAGGACGACGGGACGAGGTTTTTCATGGGGAGGACGTAGTTTCTCCTCCCGTAATCCTCACAGGTCATACAGTTGATGTTCAAGATCTCTATTGCTTGCCAGTTGGCAGAAGGGTAACAAGCTTCACGAAAAAAAAACTGGATAGCAGTCACGGAAGATCAGTGGGTGAGAAGTGTAGTCTCGGAAGGCCTACGGCTATCATTCCGAGCGAAACCCCCACTAACAAGATGTCCGAATTGAACCAATCTTCCGTCTGATCCTTTCAAAAGAGAGTCTCTCCTAGTGGAGGTTCTCTTATTAACGGAAGCAATAGAGGTCATCGAGAATTAAGATTCCTAGGGTTTTTACAGTCACCTGTTCATCATACCAAAGCCAAACGGCTCGTTCCGACAGGTAATAGACTTGAGATGGACAAACATGTTTATCGTGGCTCCAAAATTCTATATGGAGACCTTTCGGTCAGTAAGAGCGAGCATTCGAGTGAACAACTATGCGGCAAGCATATATCTAAAGGATGCGTACTTTCATGTTCTGGTATATCCGGCATTCAGAAAGTACCTTCGGTTCGCCTTACAAGGAAAGGTTTATCAGTTCAGAGCAATGTGCTTTGGTCTGAACCTGGCTCCCTTGGCATTCACTCGAATGATGAACTCAGTAATGTCATACTTCCGAGCTCATTCATCTGCGGTAACGTCGGCTTACTTGAACGACATTCTGCAGAGATACGGCAACAGAATTATTCTTCAGATCGATGTTCAGAGTCTGCTTCTTTTACTCCTACGCCTCGGTTTCATCGTAAACGAGAAAATGTCGGATCTAGCTCCGTCCAATTCGTTCACTAACTTGGGGATGAACTTCAAGACTCACAACAATCTGGTTCATCTGCCATTACCCAGAGTGAAATTAGTCAGTTGTTATGCTCGCTTTTGTCTGCACTCAAGACGCATTAACAGCGGCAGAATTCATGCGACTGATGGGGTTGTGCGGAGCGGCTGCGGATCTTATTCTGATGGGCCGTCTACGTACACGTCCCCTCCAGATATTCTTTACTCAGAACTGTTGTGTGAAGACGCATTCGCTCAAAACCAGTATTGTTTTAACGGACCTAGTAAAACAAAGGGTCCAGATTTGGGCAGATCTTCAGTGGTTAACTCAGGGAGTTCCGCAGCAACTGAGGAATCCGGCTTTCACAATTATGACGGATGCAAGTCAGGCGGGTTGAGGCACGATCCTAGGTCCCGCAGATTTGATGTGTCAGGGTTTTTGGGACCCTCGGTTCCTAGAGAAGCACATAAACATCAAGAGATGATGTCAATATGGCTAGCTCTTCAACATTGGATTCACATAATAGCGAACATCCATGTTCAGATTTTGTTGGACAATTCGACAGTTGTAGCTTACATCAGGAACCAAGGTGGCACTCATTCAATTCCATTATGCGAATTAATGGAGAGGATTCTCCTATACATCATGAGTCATCATGTTCATTTTTCTGTCCATCATATACTGGGTCATCTGAATGTACTAGCAGACTCGCTCTCTCAGAAAGGTTGCCTGTTGCCATTGGAGTGGACTCTCAACAAGCGAATATTCAGGCAGATTTGCTACCAGTGGGATCGTCCCATGATAGGTCTGTTTGTGACACACCAGAACAATCATTTACCAATGTTCGTGTCGCCATGCCCAGATCATCGAGTGTACGCAGTATACGCTTTGTCGATCTCATGGGACAGAATGATAGAATATGCATATCCTCCAACTCCATTGATTCAGCAGATTCTGTTAAGATCAAACAGTCTCGTTGCAAAATCCTGCTAGTAGCACCTCTGTCGTCACAGAAACCTTGGATCAATCTTCTCAGGTGTCTGTTATGGGACGTTCCCCGGAAGCTTCCTCCACGAGAGGACCTTCTTTATCAGGGGAAGTATTTGTTCTTCACGTCCTTCTCCACCCTTAGTGGCATTATGGAGTCGGTCAGACGTGAGGGAGCCTTGTGATTCCTATACTATTTGATGACTAACACAAGAATGATTCAAGTAATGCAGGTGAGGGGAGTTCAATATGATTTTGAACCACCCCAGTTCCCCCCCCCCCCCCCGCCCCCCCCACTGCCAATGTGTTAAGAGGCGATTATTGGGCAAGACGTAGTTTTCTTCCCGTAAGCCTTGTATGCATACATGCATTTCATCACTTCTCGATTGGTGGCTGGGTCATGTTGTATGGTGACCTCATGGGCACATCCACGTTTTAGTTGGTTGGTTTCCTGTGGTTGTTCGTCTATATGTCATATACGGGCATATGATTCATCATCAATAAATTACTTGCCTTTGGGTACCTGGGAGGCTGTCGAGCATATGATTCATCATCAGTAAATTGCTAAATTGCATGTACGAGCATATGATTCATCATCAATAAATTGCTAGCCTTTGGGTACCTGGGAGGCTGTCTAGTCTGTTAACTGGTATTCATATGATTATATGCGGGATTTCAATGCTCACGCGCATAATAAATGCATTATTAGGCAGACACATTATTGTATGTTATGGACCTTAGAAACAATGAATTATTTTGGGGGGGGGGGGGGGGGAGGGCGGTGGTCCGTGACGAGTCTCTTAATCATAACTCGTTCCATTTCTAGATCCAGGTTTCTATCAATTTCGGTACCCAGTTGAATACAACTTGTCTTACACTCTCGTATATTCGCACGTTTCTAGGAACATAGTGTAGCGTGGCCGAGCTCTTAAGTGGGCGGAACAGAGTGCGACCCCCAACACCACAAACGAGAGGTTTAAAATGGTAGAGTGGTTGGTTTTTGGTGAGGGGTTAATGGTTTGTCACCCTGTTTCTGTGTTCTGTTGAGCCTGATTAGCAGCTATATTATCTGTCTGGTGTTTCCCATTTAACCTGGTCTTTGTTTCCTCTGACGTTGGTTATCCTTTATTTCTCTATTGCCCTGGTCATCAGGCTCTGTTTCTGGTAGGAAAATATTGGGGTTACTGGGTCACATAGGCAATGGGTTACCTGGGGTTAATAATGGATGAGAGAAAAATATCTCCAACTATACATTTTATTTTATATTTACCATAGGTTCATTTTATATTTGTATAAAGGGCTATGTTGTACTACATTCCAAATCAGGCCTGGAATTGTCCGGGGAGTCATGTACAAATAGATGACTTGAATAAAGTTAACCTGCCTGAGTGGTCTTACTGACTACTGTGGATTTTGATAGGGATCAGTAAAAGCAAAGCATTGGTTGTTTGTAACTCAAACAGTTAGTACTGACTCTTAAAGTTATATATTACTTATAACAATTTAGACAAGGGCCTCCACAGCTGAATCATTCGTGCTTTGATTCATTACAGTGAGCAGGATAGCAGACGTGTTCTGAGCCAAAATGAAAATGACAAACGTTTTTCACATCAAGGTGGATAATTCTTATACGTGTATGTTGATTAGCCATGCTTCAGATTTGTTTACAAATAACTATTGTTACTAAAAATAGGGTTCCACATTGTGCGCTGTCGAATCTCGGTCAACGTTGGTTGTGTTTTCACTTACAAAGCTACCTTTTAGTTGGTTTTAATCTTGTTGTTCGTTACTGTTGGTCGTCTGCCTGTTGGGTCACCGGGTTGTTCTACTGGGGCGCTTCAGGCTATTTATACCCTCTAAAGCGACCCAGCGAAACGACCACCACTTTACTGAGAGTTGCTTTTCGGAAATGGGTTAGATTCCAAATAAGGAAGTTGGTAGCATTCCGGCAATCTCCGTATTGAATCACGCCATGGCATGATCACCAAAAGTAAAGCGTGATGAATTTGCAAAACTGGCCAACTTTCTGAGAAGCTTTGGATTTATAAAACGCAAATGTGAACATTTAAAGCATTGACAGTAAGAAATATGATCGAATACCGAATAAAGCGTGAATAGCACACCTGAATTCGTGTGCAATAGGAATGAATTCGTACAATAAATGTACATAAACTGATAAAATATGCTTGTCAAGTCCACATGTACATGTTATTGTTTCTTCGTTATTCATTGTGGCGAGGATAAAATAATAGGCTCTGGTAAATATAACAGTAATTTAAAAGCTCCCTTCTAGTGCACAACAATAATATATGAAATGAGTACAAATTCTAAGATGACTAATACCGAACGAGACAACAAAATTGTTATGTGACTGTGCTGTAATGTGAGCGGTCGGGTCCTCCAAAATATTGGAAATCCCCACAAAATATTTTGAAATAACCAGTAAAAAACCGACTCTTAAAGACACTTTTCCTTAAGAGTAAGAAAATAATTACAAATAAGTGCTAGTTTTGGTCAGTACAGCTAATGCCAAAATTAATCGATAAACTGACCAGTGAATGTTTTGGCTTCTTGCTATTTACAATAAAAATAACACACATATTTACAACATGTTGCCACAACATGTTACAATAGATATCGGATGGTACACGTCGGGGAGTGTTATTACTGGAATTTATTGTACACCTGAATGGGGTCGCCTGTGGGTTACCTTGGAAGTGTGTTTACTCTCCAGAGATCGTCCATTGTGATTCTATTGGACATGTGTATGTTATATATTATATCACAGGTTTTGGACCTATCTGCATATGCTGACTCCACGACATTACAAGCGGGCGATATTAATTACCGGGATCGCCACTATAGCCTTAGCTTCTGAAGTGGTGTTAAACACCAATTTATTAATAATAATTAATACCTGGGTGCCTGTTCGACGAATATTTATATTGTTATTTGGTACCGCTTTTACTGAATCGAGAGCGCTCCCCTCTTTCTTTTTGAAGAAGATTCCTTCAAAAAGGTGGCGGGGGAGGAGGGGGGGGGGTAGGGCTGGGCGGTTTTTCAGTTCAGTTCGGGTTTTTTTTTAAAACCAAAGCCGAACCGCCGCCTTAAAAAAACGAGACTTTCGGTTTCAACAAATTTCCCAGAATTGGTTAAGTTTATGACCACTCAATCACTTGCTTTCCACACGCCAAAGGCTTAAATGTCAGGCAAGGGTAAATGCTGTGCCATTTATGCTTACTTCGAGAGGACTGACAACAAATCCCCCCCCCCCCCCCCCCCACCCTCCCCCCCACAAATAGTGGTAGCAAATTTCTTGTATCTTAAAAAATATCTACAGAACCACCAGCAGATGGAATATGAAAAATTAAAAAGTTGTACGTAAAAATCCACACATGCAATTCAAGAATTGTTAAGTAAATTTACTGAACCGGGCATATTCGACCAAAGAGGTATAGCAAGTTACCCGACAATATATGGTGTAAAAGTATTATAAATTACCTTTGACCCAAAATCATCTGCGTACGGCACATTGTAAATTAGATTGGAGGTAAACATAAAATTTATTGAGTTTTAAAACCTCAAAGTTCACATGGGAAAAATGACGAGTAAATTATGTTAATTAACCGACAACTGGCACGTTCTCTGAAGTCACATGCTCAGAGATAACGCTGCGCATTGGCAGTTATGTTTTTTGTCAACAATAAAATGGTTAAATTAAAATATTACACATCCTATTAAATGGTACTGCAGGTCTTTCAGGTACACATGCTGCATTCCCAATACGAAGATGTTATAATCAACACGTTTTTTCCCATGACCATGTGTATTTTGTAAACACAACAAATCCAAAGATGCAATATTGCCAACTTTCTTTCAAATCCCATTGTGCAGCCTTCTCCCTTCAAAAACATCAATCGCCTGTCTTGACTGAGATGAAATCAACGCAGGGATCAGCCAAGAGGGCAAAGCAAAGTTGGTAATATCTTCACCTTGGCACCGCTTATTTCGCCCAATTTCTATGTTTGAGCAAAATCAAAGTAAAAAATGAACCTCTACAGTCAGAATTAGGAGAGATATTTTGAAAACATTGGAGTGAGTTACAAATAAAAGTGATTTATATATCACGACTTACTTCAATAATAGTTATCAAAATCAGAAGAAATATGATTTGTGTTCCTCTTATTCCACTGTCATTTGAAACATGAACCATCAAGAAACACGGGGCACGTCTATTTTCAAGCGATGTGATAATTACCGAAATAAGCACAACAATTGCATATTATCCACCAAAACCAGGGTGAGAGCTTAGCGACTCCATAAAAATAAGGAAATGTTGATTTTTGCTAAAATGTAGCTTTTCTTGTGAATTTCTGCATCTTGTCTTGACAAGGCCCCAAATCTCACTGACAGAACAAGGCAGATCCCACCAGTGGTGGAGCCATGGTTTGAAATCCTGTGGACCATGCTGGTGAAGAGGTTTTTTTGGGGTGGGGGGGGGGGGGGGATTTCAGGACTGAGGGTACTGTACTTGTACTGAGGCAGGAAATCAAAAAGAATCTTTTCAAATTTGGGGATGGGAGAAGCAAGTGGGATTTTGAGTGGGGGGTGGGGGGAGCTGGTCTCCCTAGATACCTCATGGCTCCAGCACTGTTACCCACTACAGTAGCTCAACATAATATGTCCATCAGCTGTGAAGAGTGGTGAACACTGAGTAACCCGAATGACTCAACACGCTATATGAGCCTCATGACTTGGATGACAAATACAGACACATTTTATATGTACATTACCCTCTAAAATGTGGATTTTTACAATATATTTTGAAAAACCGAAAACCGAACCGAAAACCGAGTTTTTGTACCAAACCAAAACCGAAACCAAACCGAAATGCAAATTTCAAAACCACCCAGCCCTAGGGGGGGGGGGGGGGGGGGGGGGGGGGAGGGGGGTTGTGAGGGGGGGGGGATATTTTACCTCTCCTCCGGCTTGATAAGTATGTAACTATGAGTGAAGCTGTTTTGTCTGTAAATTATATCCTGGATGCAGCTTGTGTTTTATTGTATATGGCATATTCATTCTCAAATACTCCATCCTCATTTTTGGGGCTTAGTCCAGACTAGCCTTAAAAATTGGGAACTTGTTACATCCAAATTAGCATAGTCTTCATGCTAAGAATGCGGAATTACTTGAATTTGGCTCCTTATTTATGATACGTCTTCTCTATTACTGTACAGAGAGACATACATGTAATTCCTTTCAAATTTAATTTCCTTTCACCTTGGATTACAGGCTTGGAACTATGTTGGTCTACTAATTCTGAAGTCCTAAGCCCTCCGCTTTTTACGATTCAGCTAGTCTGGGCCATTGGGTTATAGTATAAAAATATTATAAATTTAAAGTAATTTGTATATTTTTATACTTAGCAATGGCCCAGACGGGTATGGCCCTCCCATGAGTGGGCACTCATACCTCCCCGTTGAGTTATTATGTAGTGCTCTTTTCTACAAAGAATGATGTTGGTGCCAATTCCGGTCACTTCCTGGCGGCTGCGCATGCACGGAGAGTAAAAGTATGGAGGACCAGATAGGACTTTTAATTTTCTGTTTTGCAAGCAAATTTTGGGGATTGGGGGTTCAAAATTTGTGTTTGGCCCTTGATAACTTTGAGTTTGCACCAGCTAGTCTGGGCAATTGGTAAGCATAAAAAATATACAAATTACTTTAAATTTATAATTTTCTGAACCAATAAGACGATTTGAACCAAATTTGGTATGTGGTATTATTGAGTCATAAGTACTTGATTGATGACAAATTTTTTTTTTCCTGCATCCCCGTCAGAACCCCAGGAGCAAAAAATAGAAATACTTTCCAACACCCCTATTTCCCAAACTACACAAATTGGCAAACTGTTTTTTTTATATGAAGCATCCATAGGACTAGTAGAAGCAAATGGTAAAAAAAAAAAAACTATTGGTTGCGTCATAGTATACCATAGGGGGAAATAAACAAATGCTGAGTCAGCGTACTTGCAAGAATTGAAAAAAATCTTCTTCAGAACCACAAATTAGAATTTTTTGATATTTAGTACGTAGCATCCATTGGGGTACAGATACAAGTATGTTAAAATTAAGCCCCTCAGTTCACATTTGATCTCCATGCAGGATCCCAAATTTCAACTTGGTGCAATATGATAAATATTCTTTTACCCTTTACCCAACGAATCGGCCGCATCCGCCCGCGTAATGTGCAAATTCAGCAGTTGAAAAAATATTATTTTTCAAAAAATTCCAACAAAACCATATCATGTGACCCCTCATTGGAACGAGCTCTTTCCAGCGAGGGGTCACATGATATGGTTTTGTTGAATTTTTTTGAAAAGTTTGAAAAAAATGATATTTAAAGTAATAAATTTTGATATTGTCTGCATTGGGTAAAGGGTTAAGGAATCTTCTCCAGAACCACTATCCAGAATCATTTGATATTTGGGATACAACATCATTATTTGGGACAGATTTAAGGTTGTTCAAATCTAGTTCCTCAGTTAGTACTGAGATCCCCATGGGAGCCTGAGTTTTAACTAAGGGCAATATGAAGAATAATCTTTAAAAATTGTCTTCTTCAGATCCACCAGTCAGAATCTTTTGATATATGGTATACAGCATCCTTAGGGAGGTTAGATCCAAATTGTTCAAATCAAGTTCCTTGTTTGATATTTGAGCTCTCTTTGGGAGCCTGAATTTTAACTTAGGGCAATATGCGGAATATTAAAAATCTTCTACAGGGAACCACTAGTCAAAATCTTTTGTTTGATATATGGTATACATGTCCTTATAGGGGTCGGATTCAAGTTTTTTTCAAATCAAGTACCTCACTTATTATTTTGTCTCTTTATGGAAGCCTGAATTTTAGTTTAGTGCACTATACGGAATAATCTTTGAAAATCTTCTCCTTCAAATCCACCAGCCAGAATCTTGATATTTGGTATAGAGCATCCTTACAGGGGCCAGATTCAAGTTTGTTAAAATCAAGACCCATGATTAATATTTGAGCTCTCTATGGGAGCATGAATTTTAACTTTGTGTGATATGATGGAAAAAAAAACCCAGCCAGAATGCTTTCATATTTGGTATGCAACATTGTTATGGGGCTCAGATTCAAATTTGTTCAAATCAGGTCCCGGGGTTAATATTTGGGCTCCCAATGGGAGCCGGAGTTTTAACTTAGAGCAGTATGAGGGACTTTCTTCAAAACTCTTTTTCTCCAGAACCACCAATCAGAATCTTTTCATATTTGGTATATAACATCTCTGGGAAGATCAGATTCAGTCCCAGCCTTAACATTTGGGCTCTCTTCGGGGGAGGGGAAGGGGATAGGCTTGTGGGGGGTATTTGGGGGGGGGGGGGGGGGGGTTCCAAGTTTGTTCAAATCCATTCCCAAGTGGGTTTTTCTCCATAAAATTTGCATTTCAAACTGCAGTGACATAATAACCATTGGAAGTTTGACAGTGCTGGTCTACAGCTGATAGAATTGGAAGCAGTCAGGAAGACCTATGATAATAATCATCTGACATGGACACTAGAGTTATGAATATTTTCATGACTTCAGTCCTCTGTAGTGTTGATGAACCAGGACTAACTGAATGTGATCTTCTTCTTTGAACCACTTTATCAGGTTAGTGATAAGGTCCCTTGGGGCTGCTTGTTGTCAATCCTCTTGCAATTTTTTGTTCACAGACAAGGTCTCGACTTCAATCCACCTTCTTGGAACCTTGTAGCTGGGCCATATATTATCACCTAGCCTTTCTAACTCATCAATTTTTAACTAGAGACAAAGTCTCGATTTCAATACAATATCTCAGCCCCCCCCCCCCCCTTATGGTAGTAATAACCTGTATTTATTAAACTTTCTTCTGTCTCCATCAGGAAAAACAAGAAGAGCTTTCCACAGATTACTTCAAAAGACACATTCTGGCAACGTGCAATGGTGAGAAGAGAATCATTATACAGCATCATTTTCTGGGATGGCCTGACAGAGGAGTGCCGGATGACCCTACCATAATCTTTGACATTGTCATTAACATGAGAATGGACCAGACAGATGTCAGTACACCTCCTGTTATACATTGTAGGTAAGTAGCATATCAGACTCCACTGTCCAGATTTAGGTATCGTTTATTTCTTATTCTGTTTTCCATTTTTGATACTTTATATACAAATTATATTACTACATTGCTCAATAAATTTAACCTGTTACCAAACCACTAAATGCTACTGGTCAAATAACGTTTTGAATAACTACCTAACTGGATTTGTGCAAAAATAAGTGTGTGATGACTGATCTCAATTTTTCATTTCCAATTCAGAACATAGTTTAAAATTTGTCAAACTCTTTATGGTGAGGTGTTTTAAACAGTGTTTTACCTAAGGATAAATTTATGTATACCTTTACAACAGATATAGTGTTTACAGTGGAAAGACCTTTTATTATAAAAATTGTTTTTCAGTTCACTGGACAATACTTAATACCTGTCTCAATTAAAATCTTTGCCAGCTGAAATTTATAGAAAATCCATTTCATTTCAATTAGGCCTTTAAAAAAGTCTTGTTTTTCAAACAAACATACTCACATCATCAGTATCTACTGTATCATTTGTAGCTCTCACTGGACTGAAAGTCAGTGTGGGCTGTTGCCATCATTTGGTGTTTGTTTTCTTAACCCTTTACCCAACATTACGGCCAAACCAGCTAGCACTATTCACAAAAATCAGGTCATTACCTAGTTGTGTGTCATTGCTGTGTCACATACTATACATGTACATGTCTTACACAAGTTGAGCTACAGTGTCATTGACACTTTCATTTGTCTCAAAAACAGATTATGACCCCTCATAGGAACAAGCTCATTAAACTTTGTCCAGTGAGGGGTCATAAGTCATGTTTTTGACAGGCAAAATGAAAAAAATTAGTTATTCAGGAATTGTGTCTGTTAACATGAAATGTCACAAAAGGTTGACTGTTTCTGTTAGAATAAAACTTTAGTTCTGTAAACTGCTGCAATGTCTCTACTGTAACAATTTAGAGTAGATGCAAATTGATGGATGAGCCCTCTTGCTGACAAAATCCTAATTTCCTGTCTGTGAGAACTTCACACTTCCACAGAAAGGAAAAGCAGTTGCTAGATTGCTCTGAACAATGAACTCTGAAAATTAGTCTTCAGCTAGTGGTACCCTCATGCGTAATGTTCGTGAATGTCTTTGATTGTAACATGAATTCAATAATCTTCATTTGGAAATCGCAAAATTACTAAAAGAAATCTACGAAGATGTTTTTGTGCACTTCTGATTTCTATACTTTTGCGGTACTAGGGGGAGCAATCATTAATAGACAATAGCATGTACTGCCAGTATTTCTCTCCTGTAACATTCCCTAGTTTAACAGCATAAATCATAACACCAGTAACACAAATTGTTGGAGAATGTAAACTTTGCTGCTGCAAAAGCATGTAAAAGTTTAACATCCCTTTTTTTATTTATTTATTTATTGGTGTTTTAAGGTCACATATTTTTGCACAATGGCTAATCTCCCTTTTTGTAATCAGTGTCTTTAAACAATAATGGTGTTGCTTGCTTTGTTTAGATGCCGTATGGAAATGAGTTTTTTTTCACAGGTGATACATGTGTTATGGGAGAGATCTCACCTTGGTAGTTGATTAACTTAAAAACTCTGCACAAGCAGAATTAAGAGTGATTGAAGGCAAGTGCACCAGCAACGTGCTGTATGCCTTAGTACCACAGGGGCAATCAGGATTAAGTGTTTCACCCAGGGCACAACATAGCTACTACCTGCTCAGGATCAAACCATCGACCTTATGGTTTAAATTCCAATGCTCTGACCAGTGAGTCCTTGTGCACAATACAAGGCATATTTTGCATGCAATTTGCATTCTACATATCCATATCAATATTAGTTTGTTGAAAATTTTCAGTCCAAATAGTACCTGCCATGTAAGACCCATTTCCTTACTGTTGTAACGCATGGTGTTTTAGTTTCCAGGAATTGCTCGTGAATGAATATACCTAACCTTTTGTGTTATATTGATAGCTTTATGCACATCATATTCAGTTCAAAATGTAAATGCAATGTAATCAGATGATCTTATCGAAGTGCCCATTTTCTTTCCTGGGAAATTCTTCCTTTTAGGACAAATTTAGCTTTAGCTGGAATGTCCCATTGAGAAATTATCAGGTCCGCCCATAAATTTGTGTTCAAATTTTCAGCCAGGACCAAATGCTTAATATTTATGTAGAATTGTTCTACTTGGTCGATACGAAGGGTAACAAAATTCAGTAAATACTTGCATTACAATATGGACATTGTGATTGAGTAATACGCTTCAAGATGACATTTGGAGATAATAAAGGGATCATAAAGCTCTGCCCTTTGTCTTTTTATTAGCTGCGACTAGCAGCTCTATAAGTGGCAATGTCGGTCTGTCGGTCTGTCTGTCTGTCGGTCGGTCTGTCGGTTGGTCTGTGACCAACGAGTTTCAAAACTCAATAACTTTTGAAATACTTGATGGAATGACTTTATATTTGGCATGTAAGTGCATCTTATTGATGTCTAGCCACTGTTCAATGCATGTGTTGTTCCAATTATTTTTCTTGGAGTTATGCCCTTGATGAACTTAGAATTTTGTGAGATTGCACCACCCGTCGCAGCTACGGCGTCAATGTCGCGATTTTTTTAGCTGCGACTAGCAGCTCTATAAGTGGCAATGTTGGTCTGTCGGTCGGTCGGTCTGTCGGTCGGTCGGTCGGTCTGTCTGTGACCAATGAGTTTCAAAACTCAATAACTTTTGAAATACTTGATGGAATGACTTTATATTTGGCATGTAAGTGTATCTTATTATACCCCCACTTTCGAAGAAAATGGGGGTATACTGGATTACATGCGTTCGTGCGTCTGTCCGTCCATCTGTCCGTCTGTGCATCCATGTGTGAGTCCGTCCGAAAGAATTCATAACTTGAGTAAATTATTATTTTTTATAATATTTGTTAGTCATAGGTATGCCCACACTAGTTATTTTTTTTTTTATTATTTTTTTTTTCTATTACTTGTTCACTGAGAAATTGTGTCCGTCCGAGCCAAATTTTGTCTGTTCAGCCTGTATCTCGGGTATCAAATGTTCTATTGCAATGAAATTTGCCATGAACACTGCTTATGGTATAGGCTTTAAAAAAAGGATTCAATGGTATTTCTCACATTCTCCTTTTTAGGATTATCCCCCTTTTTTGACTAAGAAATTGTAGGAAATAGACATTATTTGTCTGTTCAGCCTGTATCTCAGCTATGGGTTATCAGATTTTGGTGAAATATGGCATGCAATTTGCCTATGACAAAGGCTTCTTCCTCAATGCATAAAACTTCCGAACACCAAACAATTTACCATACCTTTTGACTTAGAAATTATTGGAAATTGTTGAAAACTTTCGAAGAAAATGGGAAGGGGGGGGCGGGGGCATACTGGATTGGGGTTATCGGATTTCAGTGAAATATGGCATGCAGTTTGCCTATGACAAAGGCTTCTGCTTCATTGCATAAAACTTTCAAACAATTTACCATACCTTTTGACTTAGAAATTGTTGAAAACTTTCGAAGAAAATGGAAGGGGGGGGGGGAGTATACTGGATTGCATCCGTCCATCTGTGCATCTGTCCGTCAGTCGGTACGAGAATATTCATAAATGATATTTGTTGGTCATAGGTATGTCCACACTAGGCGGTACACCACGTGGGCTTATGCAACGGACGAAAGTCCAGCTCTTGTGATGTCTAGCCACTGTTCAATGCATGTGTTGTTCCAAATATTTTTCTTGGAGTTATGGCCCTTGATGAACTTAGAATTTTGTGAGATTGCACCACCTGTTGCAGCTACGGTGTCGATGTCGCGATTTTTGCAATTAATGTTCATTTTATTGAAAATTTCATTTAAGCAAACTTGTTAATGCACTTCATTTTTTCTCAGCTTGACAACGTTAAGTATGAGCTATTGGGATGGGTTCTGATCTGTTGTCCATCCATACATCTATCCGTATGGTCCCCTGTCCATCCACAATTCCTTCAGCACACTCTGCAGCTCTCACCTGATCAGTTCCAAATTTCACATGTAGCTTTGGGGCAATGTATAAATGGGAGCTATCAAATTTCTTATCAATCTACCTCACAGTTGTTTACAGTGGGCTTGCACTACAGTGGAAGTCTCTAACTCTGAAGTATACTCTCTATTTTGTTCTTTCCCAAGTGATTTGGGAAAGAAAAAGTGGTGCAAAAGCACCAAGAAAAAATAAGCCAAAACTGGCTCGAGTGTGTCCGGAGCACACCCAGTAGGGGACACTTTTCTCCATACTAAATCCATGGCTTTCTGGCACCAGTGTGCAGATGTATAACCAATGTGTCATTCTTTTTTCTTCCGCCATCTTATCAAGATGTTCTTCACAACGTTCCTGTGTTGATTTCTGGATATTAGCTGTTGCTTTACCATTGAATAATACAGGGCTGTTTTTTTTATTGTATATTCTCTTGTTATTCACCACATTTTTGTCGTATTTATATTCTTCTCTGTGCCATTTTTCATGCGCGACTGTGCAGTTCGGTCATCGTATTTTTATAATATATGCTATCCTTTTCGATATTGCTTATTTTGGAGTTAGGTGTCAGTGGGTGGCTGTTTTGGCAGCATTTTTCCCCTCTGTTGAGGGTAGAATTTTCCCCCTCTGTAGAGGGTAGAATTTCAGTCTGTTTGGTCCCTTTCGGCTGTTTGGGTTCTTTTGTGTTCCCACCAGGCATTTGTTTCCTGCCACCGTCCTCTGGTAGTTGGGGATGTTCTGATTTTTATTTTCTTTGGGTTCACCCTCCCATCTACTGCTCTCTGATCAGATATGCCCAGGACCATTCCTTGTGGGCAATGCTTACTTCCGAAGCATGTGAAGGACCCTCATGCGTCATGCTCACTTGTAATGGGTGTTCGTCTGATCGACCTTGTGAACTCTGTGGATCTTGGTCATCCACCTTTTGGGCTTCCGTGAACCATGTGATGCATTCCCATGGCCATTCTTTCCGCGTCTGCGGTAATGGGGAATGCTGTCATTCAGGGCCTCCCGACACGACCCTTGTGAGAGTTCTACCCCCTCCATGGGGGATTTGCAGTCTCTTCTTGCAGAGGATACTACGGGAGCTGTTGATGTTTCCTGTGAAGAGATGCTTGGTTCTGGGACTGTTGTCTCTTTCCAGTCGACATCTGAGGCTGTCACTAGAGTTTTGACTCCTCCTTTGGAGCTGAGCTCGGTTGCTCTCTCCACTTTTCCACCGGTGTCAACAGCTACTAACGTATCTTCTGCCTCTGTTGCTGCTCCGTCGGTGACATCTTCAGTCTCTGTTTCAGCCAGCCCCGGCTTATCCCTGCATGGGTCTGCAGGGATATCTGCTCATTTGGACTTGGGATATTGGCCTCAGCCTTCCCTGGCTTCAACTCGGTGAAGTCAGAAGGGGTTGCCGGCCGATTCCTCTGCTGTGGTCTCTGCTGTCGAGCCATGCAGGTTTTGATTTGGATTCAGCTGCCCATGGTGTGGACACTATGGACTCTGTTGCAGTTCTTCCGACCATGCACTCTGGTCCTTCAGCCAGTTTTGCGGGACCAGCACATTTTGTGCAGCCTGGACCTTCTGTCCCTCAGAGGTCTGCAGCAACTCTCCTGAGTTCCCGCACTTCAGATCCTCGGGGTATTTCATACCCCTATAAGCATCTGTATTCAGATGTTTTCGGTTGGCACCCGTCACCCCTCATCAGGTTTTCTAGAGGATTGTGACCCGACGCTGGTTTAGAGGGTCAGATGCGAAGCCACTTTGCCGGGCTGTTCCCACGTCGAACCGGCAGATACGGGTTGTGTGCTTATGGAAGCCCCTCCTGGCTCATGCAGGTTCTTTCCAAGAGCCTTCCCATTGCCTCCAACGAGGCTTCTAGTGGCTTCCAGGTGCCCTCCGCGGTGCTGCCTCCCGGGATTGGAAGCAGACGCGTTCTGATTCCCCCTGGTGTTCCTACACCATTGGAGGAATCGGCTGGTATGCCTGACATGGGCCATGTGTCTTCCGATTCAGGTGATGGGACACACACACCTGACATCGAGAGCCATCAGTCTTCTGACTTGGGGCAGCTCTTGACCTTGTGTTTGACTTCCTTCAGGACCAGACTAGCCGGAGGTTTCATCCAGGCCTCGATCATCGGTCACTCACCTACAGCCTGTGGAGCAACCTGCTTTCGCCTTCGATCTTACCAGTCGGTAAAAGTGGTTGTCACTTTTGCAGCATTGGACTCAAAGCTGAGTTTCAAGGCTATGAAGACTTCGTTCTTCACTGGCTGATACCTTTTTGCCTCCTGTGCATTATCGTTCCTACGATTCCACCAATCCGTCGGTCTGCCAGACTTTGACGGTCTTGGAACAGGACTCCTCCCTCAGGCTTTCCAAGCCCAAGTTGGCCGTTATTCCAATTACGACTTTGGAGTCCATGTTGGGCTTATCCAGAGACATGCTAGGCGTGCTTTCTCTCTCGAATCATGTCGTCTCTGCCTTGGCTGCCTATCTGCCACCTAATAAGTTTGATGGCATACAGGCTCCATTGCGTATGCTCTCTAACACTCATTTATCTTACTCGCACGCATGTCTGTAACACGGCTATTTTGGAAATAGTTTGCTGGGATGCTGTGTTGGACACAAGCCGTTCCCTTCCTGAAGGGCAGCGTCCTGCTCTTCGATCCGCTTCTTTGGTGGGTCAGCGACTATTCCATGATTCCGTGGCGATGGTCCGGGATGACATTTTACTTCATTCCAAAGATGAGCTGCTGCTTTGCAAGCTTGACCCGTCTTCTGTTGCAGGCCGTGGCCATTCCAAGCCTAACAAATGCCCTTCTGCTTCCTCTGTGAAGTCAAGGGCTGATCCTCCTGTCGCCGCTTCTTCTTCTTACTCTCGTAAACTCAGAAGAAAAGCAGACCAGAGGGAGGCAGACCAGAGGGAGGTCTCAGGATCCTTCATCTAGCAGAGGAGGTGGTTTCTCCTCTCATGGGCCTCACAGGGCTCAAAATGAAGGTCCTCACCTCGATTCGTCCTAGGTTGGAGGAAGGATATCCTTTCGGTGGCACCCCACTCTGTGGAGAGTGCCTCTTCCAACCCAAGTTTCTTCAGATGTTTCATGTCCGGAACTTTTGATCACAGATATAGACAATCTCCTGTCAAAGGGGGCACTTGAGGTTGTCAGGAACATTCATTCAGTGTGATTTTATTCCCGCCTGTTCTTGATGCCGAAGAAGGATGGCCATCGCCAACCGGTTATCGATCTGAGTATCCTGAACCAGTCTTTCATTCCTCACAAGTTCAACATGGAAACTTTCAGGTCGGTTCACTGCTCCATTCACCAGGGAGT
The DNA here is from genome assembly GCA_031216915.1 of Pictodentalium vernedei. NCBI lineage: Eukaryota > Metazoa > Mollusca > Scaphopoda > Dentaliida > Dentaliidae > Pictodentalium > Pictodentalium vernedei. The sequence goes on along the minus strand of CM062296.1, from coordinate 684,439,170 downwards.
TTTTGCTTCCAGCAGCGACCTGTGAGACGCTTACTTTCACGTTCTGATTCCTCAGACATTGCGAAAGTATCTCAGGTTCGCTTTTCTGGGATGAGTTTACCAGTTCAAGGCCATGCCTTTTAGCCTCAGCCTGGTTCCTTGGACTTTCACCCGACTAATGTTGCATGTGATAGCCTTCCATCGCACACAGTCCAGTGTAACTACTTTGGCATATCTGGACGATATCTTCCAGAGGCACTCCAATGCTGCTCTTCTGGAGTCAGATGTTGACACACTGTTGAGCCTGCTCATGTCGCTAGAGTTCAGAGTCAACGAGAAGTCGGACCTGGTCCCTTCTCAGTCGTTTTGTCATCTGGGGATGGCTTCCGTACTCAGCTCAATACGGTTGTGGTTCCCAAGGTGTGGGCTGTGATTCTCTCGGCTTCCGCCCTGTCCCAGTCCACGTGCACGACAGCTCGGAGTATTCTCTGGCTGCTTGGTCTCTGTGGTTCGGTGACGGATCTCATTCCTCTAGGTCGGCTGCATATCTGACCTCTCCAACGCTTTCTGCTCAGTCGTTGGAGGCTGAATGTCGATCCTCTGGATCTGGTGCTTCAGTTACCAGCATCTCTTCATCATCACCTTCTTCCCTGGATGGATGTTCAGTAGATTATGCAGGAGGTGCCATTGGACTTGCCCATGTCCGATCGTGTTCTGACGGCAGATGCCAGCGATCTCGGATGGGGTGTGCACATTGGACCCTAGGTCTTTCCCTTCACAGTTTATGGGACCAGGATCAAGCTGCTCTTCCCATTAACCAGAAGGAGCTTCTTGCTTTTCTTCTGAGTTTCCAGTAGTGGATCCCCCATCTTTCGAAATTGTCCGGTCCTTGTGTTGTCCGACAATTCGACAGTGGTCGCTTACATTTTGTACCAGGGCTGCACACATTCGGTGCCCATGTACGAATTGGCTCGGGATCATCTGCTGCTAACTCAGGATGTCAATGCCAGGGTGGTGGTTTGTCACATTCCCAGTTGTCTGAACATCCTAGCTGACTCCCTGTTCCAACTGGGCAGGGTCATTTCTACTGAGTGGATGCTTCACAGGGTAGTGTTTTGGTCGCTTTGTGATCTCTGGGGTCATCCCCACATCGATCTTTCTGCGACCTGTTGGAACCATCTGGTGGACACTTTCTTGTCCCCATGTCCAGACCCTCTGGCGTTTACCGTGGATGCTCTGTCACTCGATTGGAACGGTCTAGTCAGCTACGTCATCCCGCCGGTTCCAATTCTGCCTCAGGTTCTAGCCAAGATACAAACCTGCAGTTATCGAATCATTCTGATCGCTCGCCTGTCCCCTCAGCGGGTGTAAATCAATTAGCTCCGCTCTCTGTTGGTGGTGATTCCAGCATGTCTCCCTCTACATTGCAATCTTTTTTGTCAAGGTCACCTGAGGAGGTTTCATGTCGACCTGACTTCATAGTGCCTTCACGCATATCTTTTGCCAGGTCCTGTCTCCTCTGTAGAGGTTTTTCGAGATGAGCAGTGGTGTGCATTTCTTCTTCAAGGAGGCATGCCGCTGGTTTAGCCTATACGGCTAAGTCGAAGGTCTTCTGACGATGGTGTGCTGATCACTCTGTTGATTGTGCCAATCCTTCCATAACATAGATTGCATATCTGGTATATCTGTTTGATTCTCGGGGTTTCCGACCTGCTACCATCAGGGGGTAGAGGTCCATGCTTTTGGAGACCTTTTCAGTTGTGAGAAAGTGTTGTATCGATACTATTTGGTACCTCTCCGAGCTTATTCAGCACTTTTCAGCCAAGGTTTTTGCAGCTCACCCCAGGATGAAATCTTGTTTAGGTACTGCTTTGTTTGGGGGCGCCATTCGAACTATTATCCCAGGTGGATATGTATTTTCTCACATACAAGATGATTTTTTGATGGCTTTTTCCTCAGTCAGAAGGGTTAGTGAGCTTCACACCCTCTCGGTTGATCCGGCCTTTTTCAGGAGCTCCGCCAACAGTATTACTTTTACCACTGATTTCTTCTTTCTGTTCAAGAATCAGTTATCAGAAACTACTCCACCTCTATCTGTATCAGAGCTCTTCCTTCTACTGAGGGTAATTGCCCCTTTTCCTCTGTCTGGTTCATGCAATTTGCATTTACCTCAACCGGACGCCGTTCATTAGGAAAGGCGGGAAAAATTTTTTCTGTCTCTTATCTCTTGTCGACAGAAGATCTCTCCTCAGTCCATTTCTCGATGGATTTGTCTTGCTGTTTGCACATCATAAGCTTGTCTAGCGACTGACAATTGTATTACCAATCGCATTTCTGCCCATCAGGTACGTGTATTGTCTACCTCCTGGGCTTATGCTAACTCCATCAAGTTGTCGGATGTTATGCAGGCAGCCTACTGGTGAAATGCTTCTACTTTCTCCACCTTCTATCTGCGTCCGTTGCAGGAGCAGTCTGAGGACCTTTTTTCTTCAAGCCCTCTTTCTTCTGCTCAGTCTGTCATGAACCCTAACCATTAGTGTTCTGGCAAGGTCGGTTCCAGCCCTGTTCTTGGGTAGCGTCCTTTCTGTCTGTGTGTCACACAGGGCCATATGCCTCATCTCTCATTGTCACTTACTAATGGTTGTGATGCTATTGTTTTATAGACCATGGGAACTCTTTTTCTGTCCACGGTTCCAGCACAGTCAGGTTATGTGGGGGTTGGTTATGTGATTCCCCCTCCTCTTGTCCATTCATCCTGTTCTAAACAATTGTAAGGTAGGTTGATAAGAAATTTAAATTTTATAGTAAATTTCCTTCCTTATTATACCTACCGCAGTTGTTTACCTGGAGGCCCTCCCGTCTTCTTATTCAGATAAAAATCCTTCCTCCCCACTGATCACATTACTTCTGTGTTGGCAGATTCACTAGAATGACACGATGGTTATACGTCTGCTTACTGGTTCTGGAAGCCGTGGATTAGTACAAGGAGAAGAGTGTCCCCTACTGTGTGTGCGCCGGTCGCACTTGACCCAGTTTTGGCTTATTTTTTCTTGGTGCTTTTCCACCACTTTTCTTTCCAAAATCGCTTGGGAAAGAACAAAATAGAGAGTATTTTTTCGATTTATGGACTTCCACTGTAGTGCAAGCTTGTTGTTGTAAACAATTGCAGTAGGTATAATAAGAAAGGAAATTTACTGTAAAATTTAAATTTTTCCGAATTTCATTGAAAAACATAGCCGCCAGCAGCCATTTTAGATTTGGAATATAAATTGTCAACAATTCCATAAGCACACCCTATCACTCACCCGATCTTTTTCAAATTTCATATGTAGCTTTGGTGTGATGTCTAGCTGCCAGCCGCCAGCAGACATGTTGGATTTGGCTTATAAATTGTCAACAATTCCATTAGCACACCCTACAGGCTGCATCTCTCACCCAATCTTTTTCAAATTTCATATGTAGCCTTGATGTGATGCCTAGATGGGAGCTATCAATTTTTTCTGAATTTTGTTGAAAAACATGCCCGCCAGTGGCCATCTTGCATATAAATTGTCAACAATTCCATGAGCACACTCTACGAGCTGCATCTCTCACCTGATCTTTTTCGAATCTCATATGTAGCTTTGGTGTAATGTCTAGATGGGTGCTATCACATTGTTATGAATTTTGTTGAAAAACATGGCCATGAGTGGCCATCTTGGGTTTGGCATATAAATTTTCAACAATTCCAATAGCACACCCTACAGGCCGCACTTCTCACCTGATCTTTTTCAAATTTTATGTGTAGCTTTGGTATGATGTCTGGATGGGAGTTATCAAATTTTTCTGAATTTTGTTGGAAAAGATTGCTACCTTGGTTTGATGTCTTGTCTTTTCTGTAGAAACTTGAGTGACTGACTTTGCATTTCTGGATCTTTGTATTTAGATCAGTCCCTTCTTGGACAAGTTGAGCTGCTGTGTCATTGACACTTTCATTTTGTTTTTGTCATCTCAAATTTTGGCCAAATCTAATATTGAATTACCCTGTATATACATGCTATTTATTATAATGCTAGCCTGTTAATAATATTGCAAATTATTTAAAAGATATGTCTCGATATCCATCGACGCATGATGTCACCTTGAAGGAACGATCAGCAGATCTTTGTTATTGTCTTGAAACTGTTTGCAGTTGAAATTGGGCTGAATATTGCACAGTAAAATGTCATTAGCATATAATAAAAAGAAAACCTATGTTATTTTAGCGAATATTGGGAATTATCTCATTCCTGTGGACCTGAAAGTATTATTTTTCACTCTTAAAAAAAATAGAAAAAAATAAAATGCTCAAATTTCCTGAACTACCTGAAATAGATACCCGTCACTTGAAGCATTCTTACAAGAAGTGAAATCTAACATATTTTTACACTGTAAACCAATGGCCCAGACTAGCTGGTACTTAACTCAAAGTTATTAAGGGCCAAACACAAATTTTGAACCCCCCCAATCCCCAAAATGTGCTTGCAAAACCGAAAATTAAAAGTCCTATCTGGCCCTCCATACATTTACTCTCCACGCATGCGCAGACGTAAGGAAGTGACCAGAATTGGCGCCAACATTATTCTTTGTTTGGCCCTAAAGTCATAAACAATTAAATGACATATGTGCTTTAAAATCTCCTTTTTTGAGGATGCCAAACACAAATCAATGCAAGAATTGGTGGATACAAAGCTGTTGTTGGATGAAGGAAGTGTTCAACGGTGGTTTTGGACGTTCAGGGCTGTAACTTTATAATATTTATAAAATTATTTTATGTTTCCCAATTTCGGGACATATGCCTGACGTCATCATTTTTGATAATGATTATTTCACTGTTTGTTCAGTATTCCTTCCCTATCCTTCCATGAACACTTCCTGTTAAACTCTTAAGCTTTTTGGCTATTTTTTATTGAAATTTTTTATTAAATTTCTTGAGAGTTTAACATATATTACAGAATATTATTCTGTTTTTTCCCCAGGGTTACATCCTCACCCTAGAAGTGTTAGGTCATTTAGTCTTGCCCCTTCTATCTGATGTATCATTTTTTGTCGTCTGAAGATCTAGCTTTGCATCTGATAGCATTTCAATTGGTTCTGACTTTGGGCCTTTTTGTGTGCCTGATTTCTTCTTTACATTGATGTTGTTTACATTGTCAATGTCCTCATATATAGGTTGTTTTTTTTATTTTCTATTACTGTGGTATACTGTAGGATACATGGATTATTATGAGTGTATCTCCAAAAAAAAAATTGGGATTTTGTCCACACTTAAGCTCTATCAGGATGCCCTTGGGCTCTTAATGTTCCCTTTGGGAACTTATGTGTTTTTTTGAAAAATTTTTGTTTACAAAAAGTATTTTGAATTTAATTATGATTGCTATTATTTATGTATCTCAGTTATATTTATATATTGTTATGGAGTTTGGAGAACTGATATCGACTTTAGTTGATTCACTCCTGCGGACTCTTGTCATTCTTGTGTTCACTGGGATGACTGATGTTTGAGTCGGGTGTCGTGGTACGTTGTTGGCAGTGAGGTTCTGAGGATCAGGCCTCTCACCGTGTTTTAATCCATTCTGTCAGTTTCTATTTCAGAGGAACATGGTGATGATATTCTGACACCCATCCAACTGTGCTACCGTCGTCGCGCTCTATGGAACATATAGAGCTAGCTGCAGTGCTCATTATTGCAAGAATACAAGCAGGTAGCTTAACCGGAGAAGCGGTACTCCGTCCGTGGGTGCTGTGACACCGGGTAAGTCTGTTATGGTCATAGGAAGTGAATGTGGGTAGAGCGAGCACTATAATATAAATAGCTCACCCAGCGGCGACGGAAATTGGGAGAAAATAGGGAGGAAGTCAGAAAGTTCTTGTGCTCGACGAGGTCTAATAGACCAGGAGTGGGGGAGGCCCCCCTCTCTAATATAGCAACGTCTGGGGTCAGATGTTGTTTTGAGAAACTTGCACAAGCCGGAGCATATGTCCGCCCTCCACTAGGGATGCTCTGTTTAGTCTGCAGCCGGGTTCGGCTTCAGTCAAGGTTTCCTCTGCTACGTTTCACAAGGCCGAAATGATGTTTTCTGGTTGGAAACTTACACGAGATGGAGCATATGTCCGCCCACCGCTCGGGACACTCCGTCTAGTCTGCAGCCGGGGTCGGCTTCAGTCACGGCTTCCTCTGCTATGTTATTTAAGCACACACGACCACATCCTAGCTACCCGACTTTGGATATCCAGCCTGTTGCACGAAGAAGGAACCGCTCTTTGCTCGTGAAGTCGGATCATGCGGTAGCTAGGGAGACGAGGCCTCGATCATCGGGACGTTCGGAGAAAGAATCTGTTTCCGACACACCATCCCAGGAGCAGCATGCGGCTAAGGAACAGAAAACCGCTGCTCCTCAGGCCTCAATGACAGACTTGCTGTTGCAGATTGCGCAGCTGATCACAGCATCCCAGCAAGTGCAGATACAGCCTCCCTCAGACTCAGAATCTGAGCTGTCGGACAGTGCTGGGTCGGTCCAGTCGTTAGTTCACGCAGATGCAATGGACCGAGATTCGCAACTGATTCTCTCGGATGGTGAAAGGGATAAGGAAGAGGATTACCCTTCCCTTTCGGAACAGTACATGGTTGTGATGACTTTCGTCCATCAATATTACCCTGATTTTGTTCCGCCGAATCAGAATGCTGTGATGACAAGGGAGAAACTGCTGGTGTCATTGGACGCAGACTTTATCCGGACAAAGGAGGAAGTCCTTTATTCTCCGGTTCAGTTTATGCAGGTGTCGCAGGCCTTCGGCCATATAGACAACTCCGTATTTATCCTCTTGAGTGTGAGGAAGAAGGCGGTTTCTTATCTTCGTCTTCCATTTACATACCGTTTTTTGGACCACGTTCATTTAAAAATGGAAGGGGAAGATGTTCAGAGAGTTCTTCTGCATTTGGATGAGCAGGCTGGAGATCTAGAGGTATCCTTACCTGTATAATTCACTATTTACTCAGACACAATTGAGACAGCAATGTTTTCAAATAGATCGAATTTGGACGAATTATGGACGTTATGTCTTATGCAGATCACCTTACAACAGCTATGGCGCAACGTCTCAAGGGAAAGGAATTTGAGGACGTTCATACTTCTCTTAGAGTTCTTTCCAGGGCAGTTATGCATACCACGTTTAACTCCGCCCTAACAGTGGCTAATCTGGAGTTAATCAGACATGATGCTGCCCTTGCGTCGTCATCACTGATAAGATGACAAAAGCTCTCTCCGGGTTGCTCTGGTTTCTGGTTTATTTTCGACGATTAGCTTTCATTAGTCTATGAACAGGCCACTAAGAAAGCACCTAGTGCTCTGCTTTTGAAGTCGGCGTATCAACGAACCGCTTCAGCAAGAGTAAAGGAGGGCATTCCAAACATAAATTGTCAAAAGGAAACTCCTCATGAGGGTACAAGAAACCCTCTTATAATTACTCTGGAGGTCGTCAGTATAGCGACTCAGGAAAGGGGCGTAGGTCTGATCGGGACTAGAGGTCAGACGCCCCTTGGCCGAGGACGTGGTTCCTTCTCCCGTAAGCCTTGCAGGTCATACAGGTGATGGTTTAGACCTCTCTTGCTGGCCAGTTGGCGGAAGGAAGCCTCCGCAAAAAAATAGATAACAATCACGGATGATCAGTGGGTGAGAAGTGTAGTTTCGGACGGCGTACGGCTATCATTCCGAGCAAATCCCCACTAGTCCATGTTGGACAAATCTTCCATCAAATTCTTGTGTAAGAGAGTTTCTCCTACCGGAGGTATAAGCTCTCTGTTCAAAAGAAGCAATACAGGTCGTCGAGAATCAGGATTCTCAAGATTTTTACAGTCACCTGTTCCTCGTACCGAAGCCAAACGGCTCGTTCCGACCGGTAATAGACTTGACCTGGATAACAAGCTTATCATGGCTCAAAAAATTTATTTATGGAGTCCATTCGGTTGGTAAAAGCGAGCGTTCAAGTGATCGACTATTCGGCAAGCATAAATCTAAGGATGCATACTTTCATGACCTGGTACATCCGGCATTCTAAAAGTACCTGCGGTTCACCGTACAAGGGAAGGTGTATCAGTTCAGAGCAATATGCTTTGGTCTGAATCTGGCCCCCTGGGCGTTCACTCGAATAATGAACTCGGTAATGTCATCATACTTTGGAGCTCATTCGTCTGCGGTAACGTCGGCTTCCTTGGACGACCTTCTACAGGGATACGACAACAGAATTATTCTTCAGAATTATGTTCTGAGTCTGCTTCTATTACTCCGACGTCTCAGTTTCATCGTAAATGAGAAAAAGTCGGATCTAGCTCAGTACAAGTCGTCTATTCACTTGGGAATGAGCTTTGAGACTCACAACAATCTGGTTCGTCTGCTGTTACCCAGAGCGAAATTAGTCAGTTGTTATGATCGCTTTTGTCTACACTCCGACGCATTAATAGTGAGGGAATTCATGCGACTGTTGGAGCTGTGCGGAGCGGCTGTGGATCTCATTCCGGTGGGCCGCCTGACCACACATCCCCTCCAGATATTCTTTACTCCGAACTCGAGTGTGAAGACACTTTTGCTTGAATCAGTATTGTTTAAACGGATTTACTAAACAAGGGTTCAGATTTGGGCAGATATTCAGTGGTTAACTCAGGGAGTTCTGCTGCAACTGTGAGATCTGGCTTTCACAATTATGACGGATGCAAGTCAGACAGGTTGGGATTGACCCTAAGTCCCGCAGACTTGAAGTTTCAGGGTCTTTGGGACCCTCAGTTCCTGGAGAAACACATAAACATCAAGAGATGATGTCAATAATAGCTCTACAATGTTGGAATCACATAATAATGGACGTCCATGTTCAAATTCTGTCGGACAACTCGACAGTAGTAGCGTACATCGTGAACCATGGTGGCACCCATTCATTCCCGTTATGCCGACTAACAGAGAAGATTTTCCTATACGTCATGAATCATCATGTTCAACTTTCTATCCGACATATACCGGGTCGTCTGAACATACTAGCAGACTCATTCTCTCGGAAAGGTCGCCTGTTGCAATTGGAGTGGACACTCAACAAGCGAGTATTTGGGCAGATTTGCTACCAGAGGGATCGCCCAATGATAGAGATCTGTTTGCGACGTACCGGAACAATCAGTTGCTGTCGTTTGTGTTGCCATGCCCAGACCATCGAGCATACTCAGTAGAAGCTCTGTCGATCTCATGGGGATGAATGATAGGATATGCGTATCCTCCAGTTCAGTTGATTCAGTAGATTATGTTTAAGAACAAACAGTCTCATTGTGAATCCTACTAGTAGTACCTCTGTCATCACAGAAACCTTGGATCAGTCTTCTCATGTGTCTGTTATGGGACGTTCCCTGGAAGATTCCTTCACGAAAGGACCTTCTTTATCAGGGGAAGTTTTTGTTCTTCACGTCCTTCTCCGCCCATAGTGGCATTATGGAGTCGGTTAGACGTGAGGGAACCATTGCGGTTCCTATATTATTTTATGACTAACACAAGAACGATTAAAGTAATGTGGGTGAGGAGGGTTTGATATGACTTTGAATCCCCCCCCCCCCCCCCCCACCACCACTGGTGTGTTTAGAGGCGATTACTGGGCAAGACGTAGTTTTCTTCCTGCAAACATCGTATGAGTTTAATACATACATGCATTTCTTGACTACTCAATTGGCGACTGGTTCATGTTCATGCACATCCACTTTTTAGTTGGTTGGTTTCCTCTGATTGTTCGTCTAATTTGTCACGTACGAGCGCATAATTCATCATAAATAATTGCTAGTCTTTGGGTAACTTGGAGGCTGCATAGCCAGTTAACTGGTATTCAGATGATTACATGCAGAATTTCAATACTAACTAATTATTAGGCAGACGCATTATTGTATGTTATGGACCTTAGAAAATATGAATTATTTCGGGGGCGGTCCATGTCGAGCCTGTTAATCATACCTACTTCCTTTTCTAGTTCCAGGTTTCTATTAATGTCGGTACTCAATCGAATACACCTTGTTTTACACTCTCGTATATTCGCACGTTTATAGTGTCATAGATATCGGATAGTACACATCGGGGAGTGTTGTTACTGGAATTTATTGTACGCCTGAATGGGGTCGCCTGTGGGTTACCTCGCAAGTGTGTTTACTCTCCAGAGATTGTTCATTGTGGTTCTATTGGACATGTGTATGTTATATATTATATCTCCGGTTTCGACCTATTTGCATATGCCAACTCCGGTGTATGTTATATAGCGGGTGATATTAATTACCGGGATCGTCTCTATAGCCTTAACTTCTGAAGTGGCATTAAGCACCATTTATTAATAATAATTAATACCTGAGTGCCTGTTCGACGAATATTTATATTGTTTTTTGGTGCAGCTTTTACTGATTCCATAGTGCTCCCCTCTTTCTTTTGAAGATTCCTTCAAAAAGAAAAGGGGGCTGGGGGGATGGGTGATTTTTTACCTCTCCTCCGCCTTGATAAGTATGTAACTATGAGTGAAGCTGTTTTGTCTGTAATTATATCTGCATACAGCTAGAGTTTTATTCTATATGGCATATGTTTGTGGGGGATATTCTCAAATACACCATCCTAATTTTTGGGGCTTAGTCCAGGCTAGCCTTAAAAATTGGGAACTCATTACATCCAGTTAGCATGTCTTCATGCTAAGTTTACAGAATTACTTGAACTGGGCTCCTTTTTTATGATACGTCTTCTCTATTACTGTATATAGAGACATACATGTAATTCCTAATAATTTCCTTTCACCTTGGATTACAGGATTGGAACCATGTTGATCTACTAATTCTGAAGTCCTAAGCCCTCCGCCTTTTTACGATTCAGCTAGTCTGGGCCATTGGTTTACAGTGTAAAAATATGATAAATTTAAAGTAATTTGTATATTTTTAAACTTACCAATGGCCCAGATGGAGATGGCCCTCCCATGAATGGGCACTCATTCCTCCCCGCTGAATTATTATGTAGTACTCTCTTCTACAAAGAATGATGTTGTCACCAATTCTGGTCACTTCCTGACGCCTGTGCATGCATGGAGAGTAAATTTATGGATAGGACTTTTAATTTTCGGTTTTGCAAGCAAATTTTGGGGATTGGAGGGTTCAAAATTTGTGTTTGGCCCTTAATAACTTTGAGTTAAGCACAAGGTAGTCTGGGCCATTGGTAATTATAAAAATATACAAATTACTTTGAATTTATATTAAGAAAGTGGTCTATGTTACTACCTGTGAAAAGCCTGTATGTTAAATTTTAGCTTTTAACCCCACTACCAGTGTAAAACTTCTACTGCTGTTAAAAAAAAATTACACCTACAGTCAGAAGTTCATCCATCTTGACCTATGACATGTTGCAATTTGCCAACTTTGATATATTCACACTTCGTGATGTTTCATTCAAACATACAACATTTTGTGATACTATCTACTATGTGCAATGACTTATTAAGTTTAAAATACCTACAATTAAACATTTGAAATAAAATTGAAGAAATGTTAATAATAATTTGACTGAAAAAGCAAGGTAAACTCAGTCAACTTTGATGATGTGTCTAGCAGTCAATCAAGCATTGGGCTGGTAGTACTGCCCACCGATGCAGATGTAAACTAAACAAACCTGTGTGTTTGCGACAGAAAGTGTCGTTTTTTTCTTCATTTTAAGTGACAAAGTCGATTATTTATTAAGAGCATGGTATAAATAAAACAAATAGGGAAGGTAATTAGATTTAAACCCCTCGTAGAACAAGGCTTTTAACAAGTCGGCAAGCTGAGTGGTTAAAACCATTATTATCCTACTCGTGGTTTAAATCTGATTACGGGCCCCAGTGCCTATTTATTCTATATTTTAACATGATTGGTAGAGGCTAAAACACTGAATAGTCATTAGCTCATGAACTTCTCAGTGCATTGATTTGATATTTGACATATATTCTCCTTCAGTGGAGTAGATTGAAGATTGCTTAAAGAAAGTTTTGAGCCAATTCACTGATTTGATCCTAATTTACTGTGCAGTATCATTGGATGATGTTCACTTAATTAAAGCAAATACAAGTTTTTACAAGCACCTGTGAGAATCCTGAGGCCAAAATTAATAGAAATTTCAAATGCTCAATTTCTTTTGAGTATCTACATGAATTGCAGAACCATACAGATTGAAAAACATGCTATTTGTTTTGAAAGAAGTTTCTTACCCCGGCTAAACAAATGATCAAAATGGATAGTTGATGAGAACAGCTTTTCATATTACAGACCACTCAGCCCACTTCCTGTATTTTCAGAAGTTCTGGAGAAGGTCATGTCAATTAGATTATTAAATTATTATCCCCTGCCAAAATGAAGTTTGCAGAGAATCTAGCAATGGGGTCCATCCGTCCATTCATCTGTCCATCCATAACAACTGTAGACCTCTGTATCTCGGCCAGTGCATGTCAGATTTGAATGATCTTTGGTATGCCATTGGACCATCAGAGTGGAAAGGATATTCACAGTTAAAGGTTTTGTCCAATAATATTTTTCTAGTGTTATGGGCCTTTTTCGACTTCAATTTTTATGGTTTCAGCATAATGACTTTCAGAGTGTATGTCGGATTTGAGTGATCTTTGGTATGTTTATGGACCACCATGGGGTGAAGGATATTCACAAGTAACAGGTTTTGTTCAATCACTTTTCCTAGATAAAAGCCAAAACCACAACTTTGTCCTTTTTTAAGGAAACCACTTTTTGGCTGTGGATACCATGGCGTTGCACCTTGTTTAAATTTATTCAAAATCCTGTACCCACACCGATACGAATTTAGGAAACACCACAGTACAATTCAATGTGTCCTTCAGCCTTTAAATATTATAGCTTTAGAAAACAATAGACAAGGTAAAAATAATACCTTAATGTTATTTTTAGTCCTGTCTAAAGCTTTTGATACACTCAGCCATGAAATCCTATTGGGGAAAATGAGTGCATATGGTATATGAGATCTTGGAAATGATTGGTTTAAAAGGTATTTGTCTAATAGATCATAATATGTTATGTTTGAAGAACACAAATCAGACAGCGTAATTGAGCTGTGGAATTCAGAGGGTTCGATACTGGACCATATTCTATTTCTTCTGTACAAAATTGAAATTAATTATACTACACTAAACCTCCTATCATTTGCCAATGATACCACTGTATATGGTGCTGGTTTTGACAGACTTCACTGTATATATATCTGTATATTTTAATGAAGAACTTCAAAAGGTATTTGAAGCTAATTGAGGAATGGTCTAACCAATAACCAGTAAATCTTAATCCCATAGAAACTGAAACCTTGCTGACAACATTGGTGTTGTCATGAGTCAATGTTGGACTTCTCTTGATACATATTCAATTAAATTTACAGGTACCCATTCAAATGATACAGTTACAAAGCTCACAAATAGTGGGCAAGCTTCAGATATGAGTAACAATACTGTTAGATAAAAATAATAGAAAAAAATCCTCCCCTTACCTCCAATCCCCCTGCGTTATAAAATTTTTGAATAATTGTATGAGAAACAAGACTTGTTCATGGCCTTAGTTTTCACTTGTTAACTGCAATACGAGAGCTTCATACTCAGTGGATGTGCTTTATATTATCCCCAATGCCACAATATTTGGTCTGTGAGGATTTGCCTTGTTCCAGTTTATGGGAGAATGCTTGTTGGCACTCTCCCATAAATTGTAACAATGCAAAGACATGTGACCAAAGTTTGTTGACCAAAAATAATTTAGCACTCTACCAGTTAATCATTGCTAATTTTGTCAAGACTTTTGAATTGTTGTTTGTAGTTGCCAATTAAAGCCAGTAATCTGCAAAGTTTTTTTTTTACAGTGCTGGGTGTGGAAGAACAGGAACTATAATAGCCGTAGACTATGCCTGGAGTGTTCTTAAGGCAGCAGTAAGTGATATCTTTAAATCTGAGACTGCATTGATGTGTTGTTATTGGCAGTAAAGTAGGCCAAGTTTGTTAACTCACCTGACTGAAAGTCAGGGTGAGCTTTTCTTATCACTCTTCGTCCGTCGTCCTGCGTGAAGGTGGTGTTTGAGCCCCTTTCTCCTGAACCACTGGCCACATTTTAATTAAATTTCATGTAAGTAGTGGTTATATAGGGGCATTTTGATTTTTATGCAAATTAGGTTTTGGCTCATATTGAGCAGAGGGGTGTGGAAAAAATGGCCTTATTTTTAGCCCGACTGTTTACAGTGAGGGCTATAGTAATGACTTTTGTCCGTCCGTCCATCCATCTGTCCGTCTGTTAACATTTAGAGTTTTGGTTAAAGTTTGCGGTTAAAGTTTTTTACTGAAGGTTCAAGTGGGCTTTTTTTTCTTTCTTCTTTTCCTGTTTAGTTTACATTTGGAGTTTTGGTTAAAGTTTGTGGTTAAAGTTTTTTATTCAACCTTCAAATACAGGCTATACCTGATAGTTCTTGTCTGATCATCACAAAATTTCATATGCAGGTTTTAGATCATGTCTACATGAAAACGTCCCCTTTTGGTCGTGATCGGTCAACCGGTATGGCTACCCGAGCCCAAAACCCGAAAACAATTAGCACAGTCTGCAGGTCGTATTTATGAAGGGATTTCATTGCAACTTCATAGAATGCCTCTGTATAATGCCTAGATGAGAATGTCTCCGTTTGGGCATGACCTGTCAACCGTGAAGGCTGGCCAAGCCCGAAACTCCAAAAATGGTAGCACAGTCTGCAGGTCATGTTTAATATGGACGGATTTCTTTGTAACTTGATACGATGATTCCATATGATGTCTACATGAGAATTTCCCCATTTGGGCATGATCTATCAACCGTCATGACTGCCCGAGCCCAAAACCCAAAAACCTTTAGCACAGTCTACAGGTCATATTTATGGAGGGATTTCATTGTAATTTGATAGGCTGACTTCATATAATGTCTACATGAGAAAGTCCCCTTTAGGGCATGATTGGGCAACTGTGATGGCTACAGGTGCCCGAAGCCCGAAAACCTTCAGCACAGTCTACAGGTCATATTTATGAAGGGATTTCATTGTAACTTTGTAGGATCAGTCCACATGATGCCCAGATGAGAATGTCCCCTTTTGGTTGCGATCATTCAACCATGATGGCTGCCCGAAGCCCGAAAACCTTTAGCACAGTCTACCGGTCATATTTATGGAGGGATTTCATTGTAACCTGATAGGTTGACTTCATATAATGTCTAGATGAGAACGTCCCCTTTTGGGCAACTGTGACGGCAACAGGGGCCCGAAGCCTGATAACCTTTAGCACAGTCTACAGGTCATATTTATGAAGGGATTTCATTGTAACTTCGTAGGATCAATCCACATGATGCCCAGATGAGAATGTCCCCTTTTGGTTGAGATCATTCAACCATGATGGCTGCCCGAGCCTGAAGTCCGAAGCCCGAAAACCTTTAGCACAGTCTACACGTCATATTTATGGAGGTATTTCATTGTAACTTGATAGGTTGACTTCATATAATGTCCAGATGAGAAAAGAACCTCCCCTTTTGGGCAGCTGTGATGGCAACAGGGGCCCGAATCCCGAAAACCTTTAGCAGAGTCTACAGGTCATATTTATGGAGGGATTTCATTGTAACTTGATAGGTTGACTTCATATAATGTCTAGATGAGAACATCCCCTTTTGGGCAACTGTGACAGCAACAGAGGCCCGAAGTCCCCGAAACCTTTAGAATATTGCACAGGCCATAATTATGAAGGAATTTCATTGTAGCTTGGTAGGATGACTCCAAGTTTGTGGTTTAAAACCCAAACACCACCACCCCTACCCCCACCCCCTCCCCCCACCCCCCCCCCCCCCATCCCCCCAATTAGGCTTATTTTTTTCTTCTTTTCTCCAATATGCATTTTGAACTATTTACAGTCACTACATGCAGAACCTTTTTTCCCCTTTTGTCAAAAATGCTTTTTTACACAGTTTTGGTTAAAGTTTAACACCCCCCCCCCCCCCCCCCCCCCCACACACCCCTCGGGGGGAGGGGGGGGCAATTAGGCATTTTTTTTTTGTCTTTCGTCAAAAATGTTTTTTTTTACAGTTTTGGTTAAAGTTTGTGATTAAAAACCCAGACAAACACCACCACACACCACCACCCACCTCCACCCCCACACCCACAGTGCCAGTTAGGCATTTTTTTTTTCTCTGCTCAAAATACATTCTGAAGGATTTTGACTGACCACATGTGGAAAAAAAAATGGACTCCCCTAACACATCCCACTCTCCCCCACCCCTCACCCCCACCCCACCTCTTCATCCAGGGCCATTCATGCATTTTTTTTCTTTGGTACAAAATGCATTTTTAGCCTGACTGTTTATAGTCAGAGCTGTAGTCATGACTTTCGTCCGTCCATCTGTATAGGTTCCACAACTCCCACTCCCCCCCCCCCCCACACACACACACCCACACATACACACACACACACACACTCACACACACTCTCTCTCTCTCTCTCTCTCCTCTCTCTCTCTCTCTCTCTCTCTCTCTCTCTTTCTCTTCTCTCTCTCTCTCTCTCTCTCTCTCCCAGAGGCAATTATTCCCAAAATGCATTTTGAAGGATTGGGAGTTATTACATGCAAAAAAGAAGATTGACTCGTATAGCCCAACATTGCTTTATGCACTGCTTCTTTAATCCTTTATCTAACACAAGTTGAAGCCAACAGTATAAATTATTTTTCTGAAACATCAGATTTCTTCACTTTTTATTTACTTTAACCATGGCTTATTACTCCTTATTGGAACAAGCTCATCAAGTTTGTTCCATTAATAGGTCATGAAGTATGTTTTGAAGTAGAGAAATGAAAAAATAAAATTTGAATAGCAAATTTTGTATATCACGAGTGCAGATATGGCAGATTCGTTAGGTAAACTGTTAACAAAAAACAGTTTTGACTATTTTGCGTCTAAGCATTGCCATTCCTGGGACAGTCGGGCTGCATGCGTGACATCACTCTGGTTTGAAAATCTTCTTCTAATGGACCACCAGTAGCAGAGACTTGATATGTGGTATCCAGAGTCCTTTTGAGGTTTAGAATCAAGTTTGTTCAAGAGAAGTTTGTTGGGCATTATTTGCCTTCGTTATGGGATGGGCAAAAATTTTGGCCACGCCTAAAATTTCTATTTTCAGAACCGTGAGGTCGATTTGAACCAAATTTGATATGCTATGATAATGGGTCATAAGTAGTTGATTGATGCAAAAAAAAATTTTCTCATTGCCTCGTGGGAACCTCGGTAGCTAAAAATAGTAAAAACCTTAAAACTGCCATATCTCCAAAACTACACTGCACAGAGAATTCTTATTTTGTATAAAGCTTACTTTTATACAGTAGAATAGAATAGTTAAAAAAAATCCCTATTGTTTTGATCACAAGGTACTTTTTTCAGGACTTTGAAAAAGTGCTGAGTCAGCACTTTTTAACGCTGTAGGCAATGGGAAAAACATTAAAAAATCTTCTTCTCCAGATCCAGCAGGCAGAATCTTTGGATATTTGGTATGCAACATTGTATGGTGGATCTGATTCAAGTTTGTTCAAATCGGCCCCCTGGGTTCATATTTGGGCTCAGTATAGGAGCCCGATTTCGAACTTAGTGCATTTCAGGCAAATTTCTTAAAAAATCTTCTTCTCCAGATCTAGCAAGCAGAATCTTTTGATATTTGGTATGCAACATTGTGGGGTGGATCTGATTCAAGTTTGTTCAAATCGGCTCCCTACATTCATATTTGGGCTCACTATAGAAGCTCAAATTTCGAACTTAGTGCATTTCAGGCAAATTTCTTAAAAAATCTTCTTTTCCAGATCCAGCAGGCAGAATCTTTTGATATTTGGTATGCAACATTGTAGGGTGGATCTGATTCAAGTTTGTTCAAATCGACCCCCTGGATTCATATTTGGGCTCAGTATAAAAGCCTGAATTTGAACTTAATGCATTTCAGGCAAATTTCTTTAAAAAAATCTTCTTCTCCAGATCCAGCAGGCAGAATCTTTTGATATTTGGTATGCAACATTGTGGGGTGGATCTGATTCAAGTTTGTTCAAATCGGCTCCCTAAATTCATATTTGGGCTCACTACGGAAGCTCGAATTCGAACTTAGTGCATTTCAGGCAAATTTCTTAAAAAAATCTTCTTCTCCAGATCCAGCAGGCAGAATCTTTTGATATTTGGTGTGCAACATTGCGGGGTGGATCTGATTCAAGTTTGTTCAAATCGGCCCCCTGAGTTTATATTTGGGCTCAGTATAGGAGCCCGATTTCGAACTTAATGCTTTTCAGGCAAATTTCTTAAAAAATCTTCTTCTCCAGATCCAGCAGGCAGAATCTTTGGATATTTGGTATGCAACATTGTGGGGTGGATCTGATTCAAGTTTGTTCAAATCGGCTCCCTAATTTCATATTTTGGCTCACTACGGAAGCTCGAATTCGAACTTAGTGCATTTCAGGCAAATTTCTTAAAAAAATCTTCTTCTCCAGATCCAGCAGGCAGAATCTTTTGATATTTGGTATGCAACATTGTGGGGTGGATCTGATTCAAGTTTGTTCAAATCGGCTCCCTGGGTTTATATTTGGACTCGGTATAGGAGCCCAAATTTGAACTAGTACATTTCAGGCAAATTTCTTTGAAAATCCTCTTCTCCAGATCCAGCAGGCAGAATCTTTTGATATTGGGCATGCACCATGCTTGGGGGGTGGGTGGGGGGAGATTCAAGTTTGTTCAAGCCAAGTCCCTGGGTTCATACTTGGGCTCACTGTGGTAGCCCGAATTATAACTTAGTTCAAAATGAGAAATTTTCTTTAAAAATCTTCTTCAGATCCAGCAGTCAGAATGTTTTGATATTTGGTATGCAGCATCTTTAGGGGGGTGAGATTCAAGTTTGTTCAAGCCATGTCCCTAGGTCCATATTTTGGCTCACTTGAACTTAATGCATTTCAGGCAAATTTCTTTAAAAAAATCTTCTTCTCCAGATCCAGCAGGCAGAATCTTTTGATATTTGGTATGCAACATTGTGGGGTGGATCTGATTCAAGTTTGTTCAAATCGGCTCCCTAAATTCATATTTGGGCTCACTACGGAAGCTCGAATTCGAACTTAGTGCATTTCAGGCAAATTTCTTAAAAAAATCTTCTTCTCCAGATCCAGCAGGCAGAATCTTTTGATATTTGGTGTGCAACATTGCGGGGTGGATCTGATTCAAGTTTGTTCAAATCGGCCCCCTGAGTTTATATTTGGGCTCAGTATAGGAGCCCGATTTCGAACTTAATGCTTTTCAGGCAAATTTCTTAAAAAATCTTCTTCTCCAGATCCAGCAGGCAGAATCTTTGGATATTTGGTATGCAACATTGTGGGGTGGATCTGATTCAAGTTTGTTCAAATCGGCTCCCTAATTTCATATTTTGGCTCACTACGGAAGCTCGAATTCGAACTTAGTGCATTTCAGGCAAATTTCTTAAAAAAATCTTCTTCTCCAGATCCAGCAGGCAGAATCTTTTGATATTTGGTATGCAACATTGTGGGGTGGATCTGATTCAAGTTTGTTCAAATCGGCTCCCTGGGTTTATATTTGGACTCGGTATAGGAGCCCAAATTTGAACTAGTACATTTCAGGCAAATTTCTTTGAAAATCCTCTTCTCCAGATCCAGCAGGCAGAATCTTTTGATATTGGGCATGCACCATGCTTGGGGGGTGGGTGGGGGGAGATTCAAGTTTGTTCAAGCCAAGTCCCTGGGTTCATACTTGGGCTCACTGTGGTAGCCCGAATTATAACTTAGTTCAAAATGAGAAATTTTCTTTAAAAATCTTCTTCAGATCCAGCAGTCAGAATGTTTTGATATTTGGTATGCAGCATCTTTAGGGGGGTGAGATTCAAGTTTGTTCAAGCCATGTCCCTAGGTCCATATTTTGGCTCACTGTGGGAGCCCGAATGATAACTTAGTTCAAAATGAAGAATATTTTTTTAAAATCTTCTTCTTCAAATCCAGCAGTCGGAATGTTTTGATATTTGGTATGCAGCATCCTTAGGAGGGTGAGATTCAAGTTTGTTCAAGCCATGCCCCTAGGTCCATATTTGGACTCACTGTATGAGCTCAAATTGTAACTTAGTTCAAAATGAGGAAATTTTTATACTGTACCAATGACCCAGACTTAGCTGGTGCTAACTCTAACAAAACCAGGGCCAAACACAAATTTTGCCCCCCAATCCCCAAAATTTGCATCCAAAACAAAAAGAAATCATGTCCTAAATCCTCCATACTACGCCCCCACTGCGCATGCGCAGTGTGACGAACGTCCCGAAATTGGCGCCAATTATCATTCTCTGTTTGGCCCTTCATCAGTCAACATCTCACTGATCTTTGTGCTTGTAAATCTCAGTTTAAAGGATGCCAGACACGTAATTTTTGGAGAAAATGTGATTCTAAGGAGGATAGAAGGAGGAGAGGAAAAAGAAGTGACAAAAAATAATCAGGGCTGTACTTAAAATTTTTTGATGAAATTATGTTAAGTTGCCTATTTTCGAGGCATGTTCTGCAGATTCTCCCCTGGGAGTCTCTGTTTTGCATCAGGTAGAGTGTAATTTTGATGACTGATTCCGGGCCAGTTTTTTCAGTGCCTGGAGTCATGTTTTCTGGTGTTTTACACTGTTTGTTTACATTGGCAATTGCCTTTTTTGAGGGGGGCTGTTTGCCTTTGCTGTAGTTTATCTCACTATAAGATACATTTATATTATCCGTAAGTGTCTCATTAATTATTTAATATAAATTTAAAATTTTTGACCACACTTTGCCATCGGATCCATCGGGGCTCAACGTTACTTTTCAGCAACTTGGGCTTCGCTGAAAAAATATTTTTTCAAAATTATTTTGATTTGCAATTGTTTTTTCATTTATTAATGGATCATGTTATTATGTATCTTTGTGTCAGGGGTTTGTGCGAGTAACTAGGACTTGTTGTTGACTTTTCACAATGAAAGGAGTTTGTTCAAATTGTAATGGGAAGAAATCTTCCTCTGACTTTCATGATCATTGTATTAATTGTAGTCAGTGTTCTCGCACTAATCCCTGTCCCATTTGTCAATATTGGGATGATAAACATTGTGTCACGGTATGTTGTTTCTGGAGAAAGGGCTATGCCGGCTCCGCAAGGTCACTCTACTTTCTCAGTTTCTATTTCAGAGGAACAAGAACAGGGTGATGTTTCCATGTTATCTTCTACAAGTGTGCGTCCGTCGTCACAAATGAATTCAGAGCTAGCGGCAAAAGTGCTCATGGAGATTAGACAAATGTCGTCCGCTTGCTCGCCCGATGTAGCGTCCATTCACCGAATGGTTCGGCAGCCGGGTTCGTCCGATGCGGTCCAGGAGGAAATTTTGGGTGATGCGAGCACTATAAACATACTAGGTGCACACCCAGTGACGGCGGATAGTAAGCGAGAACGGAGGAAGCCTTCGAGTCCGGTTCCTAGCTCGTCCAGGTCCAGTCGGGCCGCGAGCGAGAGAGGCCCCTCTCTCGTACAGCAACATCTGGGACCAGATGTTGTGGTACAAAATGTGTCGCAAGCGGAGCATACGTCCGTCGCTCGGGACGCTCCGTTGTATAGGCAGTCCGCGGAGACTGCTAAGGCTTCCTCTTCTCATCAGCGCACACGACCGCACCTTGGCTGCGTGACCGCCGATATATTGCCAGCTTCGCCAATCAAGGATTCTTCGGCGACCAGGTCACACCATCCGGCAGCCAGGGATTCAAGACCGATGGACTCCGGACGTTCGCATAGAAAAAGTATGCAGGAGCCATCTGATGCAGAGCTGCCCTCGGCGAAGCAGCGAAAGACTGCGCCTCTGCAGGTCTCGACGCCGGACATTCTTGTGCAGATAGCACAGCTTATCGCAGCATCCCAGCAGCCGACAGAAACGGTGTCAGATCGAGAATTATCCGGCGGCGCTGGCTCGGTACGCTCCGCCGAAGCATCGGGGGCGGACGACCGGGAACATCATGAGGTCCGACCGGATGGTGAAAGGGATACGGATGATTTGGAGCTATCCCTTTCGGAACAACATAAAGCTGCCGTGGACTTCATCCGTCACTTTCTCCCTCAAGTTGTTCCGTCGGGCCAGACTGCTGCGGTTCCGGACAAGAGGATTATAGCGTCATTATACTCTGAATTTTTTGAGCGGTTCAGGGACATCTCTCCCGAGTTTCCGTCGCAGTCCAATAATGTTGCAAGAACATTTGAATTATTGAACGACGCTATATTTAAACTTGCTTCCAAGACGGGAAAAGCAGGTTTCTTGTCCGCTAATACTCTCAACCTGCCTTTCATTAATGCAAGGAATAAATTCGATACGGCAGGACAGGGTATCCCGAGATTTCCTCTGCGTATGGACGACGAGGCGGAAGACTTAGAGCTATCATTACCGTCGTCGGCTTCTATTCCAACCGCGGTGTTGGAAACAGCTATTGCGTCTAACAGAGCCAATTTAGATGCCTTATCTTACGCAGATCACCTTACTAAGGCGTTATCACTGCGCCTTCAAGGGAAAGA
The DNA here is from genome assembly GCA_031216915.1 of Pictodentalium vernedei. Classification (NCBI taxonomy): domain Eukaryota; kingdom Metazoa; phylum Mollusca; class Scaphopoda; order Dentaliida; family Dentaliidae; genus Pictodentalium; species Pictodentalium vernedei. The sequence goes on along the minus strand of CM062296.1, from coordinate 684,416,569 downwards.
GTTTCAGGATATACAATCCTCTTTAAGACTTCTTTCAAGGGCAGTAGCTTATTCCACGTGTAACTCCGCCCTTTCAGTGGCAAATCTGGAGTTGGTTAGACGTGACGCAGCCCTAGCTACATCCACACTCGTGGATACTAAGGTGAAGAACTCTCTTAGAGTCGCTTCGGTCTCCGGAGAACTTCTCTTTGACGGCAAGCTTTCTGCTATTTATGATAAAATTACAAAGAAAGCTTCGGATTCTCTGTTGTTCAAATCTGCTTCTAAGAAACCGGATACAGCAGACAAGAATAAGACAGGCACTTCTGGGTCTAATGCGCCCAAGAGAGGTTCCTATAGAGGTTCCGGTGCATCCTCTTGGTCTTATTTGAGAGACCGTCAGGGTAGCGACTCTCGTTCGGGAAGTCCTTCGGGCCGGGACAATCGGTCGGACGCCCCGAGGTCGACGGGGCGAGGTGCGGGTCGTGGAGGACGTGGTTTCTCCTACCGCAGGCCTCGCAGGTCCAGGAGGTGATGGCTTAAACCTCTATCGCGTACCGGTTGGCGGAAGGTTGTCGAGCTTTTCACAAGAATGGGCGTCGATTACGGACGACCCTTGGGTGAGAGGAGTGACTTCGGAAGGTCTAAAGATATCCTTCAAACGAAAGCCTCCACTAACACGAAGTCCAAAGTGGACTCATCTTCCGTCAAATCCGCAGAAAAGAGACGCGCTGTTATCAGAGGTGCAGTCTCTTTTAATGAAGAACGCGGTAGAGGTCGTAGAAAACCAGGAAACTCCGGGATTCTACAGCCATCTGTTTCTGGTTCCGAAACCAGACGGCTCGTTTCGTCCAGTCATAGATTTGAGCTGGATAAACAAGCTGATCGTCGCTCCGAAATTTTATATGGAGACGATTCGATCGGTCAGAGCGAGTATTCGGGTGAACGATTATGCTACAAGCATAGATCTCAAAGATGCGTACTTTCACGTCATGGTACATCCGACATTCCGAAAGTATCTACGCTTCGCAGTTCTAGGAGTGGTGTATCAATTCCGGGCGATGTGCTTCGGATTGAATCTAGCACCCTGGGCTTTCACTCGGGTAATGAACTCGGTAATGATCTATTTCCGAGCTCATTCGTCTGCGGTAACGTCGGCCTACTTGGACGACATACTTCAGAGGTACGGCAACGAGTTAACGCTTCAGAACGATGTTCAGAATCTTCTTCTATTGCTCCGACGTCTCGGTTTTATAGTAAACGCGGAGAAGTCGGATCTGGTGTCGTCCAAGTCATTCACTCATCTGGGAATGAGCTTCGAGACGCACAACAATCTCGTTCGTCTGCCGTTAACCAGAGCGAAATTAGTCAGTTGTTACGCTCGCTATTGTCAGCACGCAGACAAAGTCACAGCGAGAGAATTTATGAGACTGATAGGTCTGTGCGGAGCCGCTGCGGATCTCATTCCGATGGGGCGGTTACGCACACGTCCTCTTCAAATTTTCTTGACTCAGAATTGGAGTGTGAAAATTCATTCGCTCTACGTAGACGTTCTCTTGTCAGATCAAGTGAAACAAGAGATTCAGACTTGGGCAAACATTCAGTGGTTAACTCAGGGAGTTCCGCTGCAGTTGCCGGATCCGAGTTTTACCATTATGACGGATGCCAGTCAAACAGGTTGGGGTGCATCATTAATCCCAACGGATTCGAGATGCCAGGGTCTTTGGGATCCGCAATTCCTGTGCAAGCACATAAACATCAAGGAAATGATGTCAATTTGGCTTGCGTTACGTCACTGGATGGACAGTATTCACAATGCTCATGTCCAAATCCTATCCGACAATACGACAGTAGTGGCGTATATACGGAATCAGGGAGGCACTCATTCAGTTCCGTTGTTCAATCTAACGGAAAGAATCCTTCTGTTTGTGCTAGAACATCACGTTCTTCTTTCGGTCCGTCACATACCGGGTCGTCTGAATGTGCTAGCAGACTCCCTTTCACGAAAGGGTCGCTTGTTGCCGTCGGAATGGACTCTCAACAAACAAGTATTCAATCAGATTTGCTACAATGGGAACGGCCAATGATAGACTTATTTGCGACACATCTCAACAATCAGTTGCAGACATATGTGTCTCCGTGTCCGGATCCAAGAGCGTTTGCAGTAGACGCTCTGTCGATCCCTTGGGACGGAATGATAGGATATGCGTATCCTCCAGCGCCGTTAATTCAACAAGTATTGCTAAAGATAAAACAATCTCAATGCAAGATTCTGTTGGTAGCATCTGTCGCCACAGAGACCGTGGATAAATCTACTCAGGTGTCTGTTGTGGGACCTACCGCGAAAGCTTCCTCCACGGGAGGATCTTCTTTCGCAGGGGAAATCGCGCCAACTCCATCACAACCCGCAAGGTCTCAACCTTCACGTTTTTCTGTTGTGCGGTCCTTCTTGCATGGCAAGCACTTTACAGGATGAGCAGTGGACGCGATTTCTAACTGTAGGAGGACCTCCTCTTCGCTAAACTATGCGGCTAAGTGGAAGGTTTTTCGTCGTTGTTGTAGGGATCATTCTGTAGATATATTCGATCCCTCTATACCAGACATTGCAAACTTTCTAGTATACTTGTTTGACGAAATCAAACTGCAGCCTGTTACTATAAAGGGTTATAGGTCTATGTTATCTGATACCTATGCACATCATGATAGTTTACAAATTGGATCTAATGTCTCTTTATCTAAGTTGGTTAGAAACTTTTCGATAAATAGACCCAGAACTCTTAGATTAATTCCTAAATGGAATTTAGCTTGGGTTCTTCTTAAATTGAAGAAAAAGCCATTTGAACCTCTTGGGACAGTAGATTTCAAATTCTTATCTTATAAGACAGCTTTTCTCTTAGCTTTCTCTTCTGCTAGAAGAGTCAGTGAGCTTCATGCACTGTCGGTGGATGATTCTCACTATCGTAGTGTCGGGAACACTATCACCTTCACTACTAATGTGGGTTTTTTAGCTAAGAATCAGGCTCCTAATAAATATCCGGAACCTATTGTTATTAAGACTCTTCCGTCTTCAGACGGGCGTAGGCCTTTACTCTGTCCTGTTAGAGCGTTACGTATCTATAAACAGAGATCTCAGTTTATCAGAAAGGGACGGAAACGTTTCTTTCTGTCTTTGATGCCTAATAGAAAGGACATTTCGGTCCATTCTATTGCTAGATGGATTCAATTAACTATCCGTACTGCTTATGAGAGTTTATCTTCTTCTCAGCAGTCTGTGCTTAAGATTTCCGCTCATGAAGTAAGAGCTCTTTCTACTTCCTGGGCTTATGCTAATAGTGTTGCTATTACAGATTTAATGAAGGCTGCTTATTGGTCTCAGCCATCCACATTTACGAATTTTTATCTCAGAAATATTGAGTCCATTTCTGGAGACCTGCATTGTTTAGGTCCGTTATCTGTTGCTCAGAATGTCGTCCACTAAACAGTTGCAACTATAGTTATGCAGGCTTTCTGTTCCGGCAGTGACTCCGTCCGGCTGCCCTCTTCGCTCTGGGCTATTTGACCCAGGGCAAGGGGAAGGGGGGGGGGGGGGGGGGGGGGCGGGTGTTCCCTTAGGTCACCTGCTTTATAGTGAAAAGCAAGGGAATGCCTCCTCCAAGTCAGTATTTCTGAGTCGCTTCCGGGATGGTTTTAAAGTGTAATATTAATGTTAAAATTCATTCATGTCTTATTTTTAAAGTGTAGCTCGGTGTGAAGCATTTGTATATGTCAAGTGTCAAACAGGCTTTAATATACAATACTCGGACACTTTTAAATGACTATAAAGAGTCTCAATTCTCTGGACTACTTTATTTATTGGCTTACTTTAAAAATAATTAGTATAAGGGATATACTGGATGTTAATAGAGAACATGAATGTTATTGTGCTCAATTATTAAGGGTAGTGTATCTTTCTAATTTAATATTAAATAAGAAAGATACATGTAAAGCCTAATACTCCTTTTCTCCTTAAGGGGTTACCTCTTTACTATATAGTTGAGCTTATTGGATTTTCCTCTATGTCCTAGGCCCTCCAGCCTGTTTACTATTCAGCTAAGTCTGGGTCATTGGTACAGTATAAAAATGTTAAAAAATTTATAGTAATTTATATATTTTTTATACTTACCAATGACCCAGACGGGGATGGCCCTCCCTGGAGTTGGGAACTCTTGCCTCCCCGCTGAGTACATAGCGCTGACCAGGCACTGCCAGTAAGAATGATAATTGGTGCCAATTTCGGGACGTTCGTCACACTGCGGATGCGCAGTGGGAGCGTAGTATGGAGGTCCTTTAGGACATGATTTCTTTTTGTTTTGGATGCAAATTTTGGGGATTGGGGGGCAAAATTTGTGTTTGGCCCTGGTTTTGTTAGAGTTAGCACCAGCTAAGTCTGGGTCATTGGTAAGTATAAAAAATATATAAATTACTATAAATTTTTTAACTTTTCTTTAAAAATCATCTTTTTCAGATCCAGCTGTCGGAATGTTTTGATATTTGGTGTGCAGCATCCTTAGGGGGGTGATATTCAAGTTTGTTAAAGCCAAGTCCCTGGGTTCATATATGGGCTCCCTGTGGGATTCAATATGAGGAATATTCTTTGAAAATCTTCTTTTTTTTTAGATCCACTGGTCAGAATCTTTGGATATTTGGTATAAGCTTTTCTTAGGAGGAGCAGATGCAACTTGTTGAAATCAATTCTCTGGGTTGATATTTAGGCTACCATGTCAGGTGAGCGCCCTCAGGCCCCCTGGGGCCTCTTGTTTTATAGTGTGCTGATGTGGTTTTTTCTCCCACCACTAAGGTGCTGAGACATATATAAAGTCAAGTAGGACAGCTGGGAGTGATATGCCTGTCTCATCTCACCCATGTGACAGCTATCTCACCCCACCCACATGACCAGCCTATTTGCATATTTAATTGGCACCAAAACTATTTAATCATTGCAAATCACGTCTGCACATGTATAAACAAACAAAATGGAAGGCCGTTTTGCTTCCATAAATACGACTGACTTTTTAAATGAAAATTGAAACCAGAACACTCTAAAAAAAAACTTCAGCACACCTCAAATTGCTTTATCAGAATATCAGATAGAAATACACATCTGATATCATTACACTTTGTCAAACTGAAGTACAAGTCTGGAAATGATGGGTGCAGTCATGTCGATTTCATTTCAGGTCACTTCAGTGCATTAACCGTCAACGTGCAGTGCTAGTCTGCGTGTTGTGAAGTATATACCTTTGATATATACCACACTTCTTGACAAGCTTTCCGAGTATCTTATTGGTTTTCTTCTAGAATGAACGCACCAAGAATGATTTTTTCCTGGAAAATATGGTATTTTCTTATTAATGGCGTGACATCCCTAAAATAGTGGGGGAAAAAACATTCTCGATGGGTATCTGGGTGGAATGGGTAAATCTCACCCTCGGGGCAAGATATTTGAGTCAGACACGAGGCTTGCTGAGTGTCTGGCTCAAATATCATACCCTCAGGTGAGATTTCCCAATCCCACCAGATACCCATAGAGGATAATAATAATCTCATCTGAGTTAAACCACCCTGTAGTCACTGTAGTTTTGTGACAGATTCAAGTTTGTTCAAATTGAGTCCCTGGGTTTATATTTGGGCTCTTTTGAAGCCCAAACTTTAACATCATGCAATATGAGGAAATGTCTTTAAAAATCTTCATCTTCAGATCCAGCACTAAGAATCCTTTCATATTTGGTATACAACATCTCTGGGGAGGTCAGATTCAAGATTTTTCAAATCGAGTCCCTGGGTTTATATTTGGGCTCCCTTGAGCCAAATTTGAACTTGGTGCAACATGAGGGAATTTCTTTAAAAATCTTCTCCAGAACCATTTATTTTTTTATTTATTGGTGTTTAAGGTCACATATTTCTGTACAATGGCTAATCATGACCAACACAATTTTACGGGTGGAGGAAGCCGGAGTACCCGGAGAGAACCACCGAGCAACGGCGAGAAACTGTCAGCTCCCCAACATACCAACTCCTCGCAAGCAGGTTTAGCATTGGTTGAAGACAGGTTCACCATTGACGTGCAGTACGCCTTAGTACACAATGCCACCATGCCCCCCACGTGGGCAGTGGGGGTGAAGTGTCTTGCCCAAGGACACAACGCGGTTGCCGCAGGTGGGCTCCAGAACCATCAATTAGAATCTATTGATATTTGGCATATAACATCTCTAGGTGAGTCAGATTCAAGTTTGTTCAAATCGAGTGCCTCCACTATCTCCTGCACATTTCGGAATCTAATTTCATTGAGTGATTTCCCATGATGATTGATTCATCATTTTGATTCATTGTTGGCTACTTTGGTCATGCTGAATGCAGTTACAAATTTGAACTTGAGCATCTGTGTTCAAGAAGGTTGCATTCAATTAACTATCCAATTTCAGCTGGGTCTTCTTTGAGGAATGGGAGTACCCTTTGTGGGACATCCCACACTATACTGCACCTGGTAAAGTCGATGAACATATAGGAGAAGAGAGGACATTCTGAAAAGAAGGAAGAAGAGAAGGTTGCCCTCAGTAAGATTCCGGGAAGCCTATGGTTCAAGGGCAGTTGGACAGAGACCTGGAAACAGGAGAAGATGGCAACTGACAACTCCTCTCCAGAGCATCATCAGTCATGCCAGGCTGAAGCTCTTCACTAAAGAGGCTGGTAGACATGGAGGTGTTGGACAGGGAGAGTAAAGCAATGGAAACAGCTCATTCTGACCCTGGACGCCTTTCTGTGTTAGACCAGATCTGAGTCCTTTGCATTGCTCCTTTGGGAACAAAACATTAAACAAATCTGTCTGATGTTTTGGCCACATAAGAACAGTATGAAGGACTCAGATACTTGGGTTCTTTTATCAACGAACTTGAAAATAACATAATCAAAGAAAGTGGGGTGCTCCAAATGAGCAAGATCAGCATTATGGAAGAATTCATAGAATGGATATTCATCAGCATCCTTGATGAGCACTGCAATTCCCACCCACTCAAGAAGATGCTTCACAAGTATCTTATTACATACAAACTATGGAAAATGACCTTTATAAGTGCATGAGATAGAAAATGAATCTGCGATCACACTTGGTTACCAAATCCAGAATATCGTTATTCAGTTTGAAAGGAGATAACTAGTTGCATACCATCACTACATGCCTTAGGTAATCAGAAATCAGTCTTCTTTACTGCTCCAAATGTCTTCTTATTTGATGTATAACATCTTTGTATGGGTGATTTACTAGTGTATTCAAAACAAGATTCAGGGATCATCTGAGGTTGTTGTGTGGCTCTTGGCTTTTTACACTGTGGGTGAGGGAGAAACCCTTTTTACCTCACCTGGCCTAAAAGGCCATGTGAGCTTTTCTCATCATTTGGGGTCCGACATCCGTCGTCCGGTGTCCATAAACTTTTCACATTTTCATCTTCTTCTTAGTAATCGCTGAGCTGGTGTGAACCAAACTTGGCCGGAATGGTCTATGGGAGGTCCTCTACAAACGGTCCTCATTTTGTTCCCGTCGGATGAAAAACATGGCTACCAGAGGCATTCTTTGATTCTGGTTGGTGAATTTTCAAAAATCTTCTCCTCTGAAATTGCCAGGCCAAATGTTTTGAAACTTCATATAAATGATGACTGGGACCCCCTCTACCAACGATCCTCATTTAATGTTGATTGGGTTGCAAACATGGCTGCAATTGCAGCTTACAGTTACTGTAGAAACCATATGGGAAATCACATTTCATCTTCTTCTCTGGAACTACTGAGCCGATATGAACCAAACATGGCAGGGATGGTCTATGGGAGGTCCTCTACAAACGATCCTCATTTTGTTCCTGTGGGTTGAAAAACATGGCCACCAGAGGCATTCTTTGATTCTGATTGGTGGATTTTCAAAAATCTTCTCCTCTGAAACTACCAGGCCAAATGTTTTGATACTTCACATAAATGATGACTGGGACCCCCTCTACCAACGATACTCATTTAAGTTGATCGGGTTGTAAACATGGCCACAATTGTGGCTAATAGTTACTATAAAAACCCTATGGGAAATTACATTTTCCTCTTCTTCTCTGGAAAAACTAAGACGACGTGAAAACAAACCTGGCAGGGATAGTCTATGGTAGGTCCTCTACAAATGATCCTCATTTTGTTCCCGTGGGTTGAAACAATGGCCACCAGAGGCATTTTTTGATTCTTATTGGTGGATTTTCAAAAATCTTCTGCTCTGAAACTGCCAGGACAAATGTTTTGATACTTCACATAAATGATGACTGGGACCCCCTCTGCCAACGATCCTCATTTTATGTAGGTCAGTTTGTAAACATGGCCACAATTGCGGCTTATAGTTACTGTAGAAACTCTATGGGAAATCACATTTTCATCTTCTTCTCTGGAACTCCTGAGCTGACATGAAAACAAATCTGGCAGGGATAGTCTATGGGAGCTCCTCTACAAACGATCCTCATTTTGTTCTGATGCGTTTGAAAACATGGCCGCCAGAGGCCTTCTTTGATTCTGATTGGTGGATTTTTAAAAATTTTCTCCTCTGAAACCACAGGGCGTAATGTTTTAAAACTTTGCATGGTTGATGACTGGGACCCCCTCTACCAACGATCCTTATTTAATGTTGATCGTGTTGCAAACATGGCCACAATTGCGGCTTATAGTTACTTTCAAAACTCTATGGGAAATCACATTTTCATCTTCTTCTCAGGAAGTACTGAGCCAACATGAACCAAACTTTGCAGGAATGGTCTCCAGGAGGCCCTCTACAAACAATCCTCTTTTTGTTCCCATTGGTTGGAAAATATGGCCACCAGAGACATTCTCTCATTCTGACTGATGAATTTTGCAAAAATCTTCCCCTCTGAAACTACAAAGTCAAATGTTTTGAAACTTCACATGATTGAGGACTGGGACACCTTCTACCAATGATCCTCATGTAGTGTTGATGTAATGTTGCAAACATGGCCACAATTGCAGCTCATAGTTACCATGGAAAGCTTATGGGAAATCACATTTTTAGCTTAACTTGACATAGTCAAGATAAGCTATTGCCATCACGTGTGCGGAAGTCTGTCAGTCTGCGAGTCTGTTAGTCTGTGAATCTGTGAGTCTGTAAGTCTGTTCACATTTTCCTTTAGCACGGGCTACACCCCGCAGTTCTTGTCTGATCGTCACGAAATTTCATATGCAGGTTTGGGGTCATGTCTAGATGAGAACGTCCCCTTTTGGTCGCGATAGGGCAACCGGTATGGCTGCCCGAGCCCAAAACCCGAAAACCATTTGCACAGTCTACTGGTCATATTTATGAAGGGATTTCATTGTAACTTGGTAGGATGCCTCTGTATAATGCCTAGATGAGAACGTCCCCTTTTGGGCATGATCTATCAACCGTGATGGCTGCCCAAGCCCAAAACCCAAAAACTTATAGCACAGTCTGCAGGTCATGTTTAATATGGAGGGATTTCATTGTAACTTGGTAGGATGACTCCTTATGATCTCTAGATGAGAATTACTCGATTTGGGAATGATCTGCCAACCGTGACGACTGCCCGAGCCCAAATCCCGAAAACCTTTAGCACAGTCTACAGGTCATATTTATTGAGGAATATCTTTGTAACTTGGTGGGTAGACTTCATACAATGTCTAGATGAGAAAGTCATCTTTTGGTCCTGATTGGGCAACTGTGACGGCTACAGGGGCCCGAAGCCCGAAAACCTTTAGCACAGTCTACAGGTCATATTTATGAAGGGATTTCATTGTAACTTGGTAGGATGACTCCAAATAATGTCTAGATGAGAACGTCCCATTTTGATCGCGATCATTCAGCCTTGATGGGTGCCCGAGCCCAAAAACATTTAGCACAGGCAAAAGGTCATATTTATGGAAGGATTTCATTGTAACCTGTTAGGTTGACTCCATATAATGCCTAGATGATGACATCCCCTTTTGGACATGATTGGTCAGCTGTGATGGCTACAGGTGCCCGAAGCCCGAAAACCTTGAGCACAGTCTACAGGTCATATTTATAAAGGGAATTCATTGTAACTTTGTTGGATCACTCCAGATGATGCCCAGATGAGATTGTCCCCTTTGGTTGCGATCATTCAACCATGATGGCTGCCCGAGCCTGAAGCCCGTAAACCTTTAGCACAGTCTACAGGTCATATTTATGAAGGGATTTCATTGTAACTTGGTAGGTTGACTTCATATAATGTCTAGGTGAGAATGTCCCCTTTTGGACACGATTGGGCAACTGTGACGGCTACAGGGGCCTGAAGCCCGAAAACCTTTAGAACAGTCTACAGGTCATAATTATGAAGGGATTTCATTGTAGCTTAGTAGGATGACTCCAAATAATGTCTAGATGAGAACATCCCCTTTTGGTCGCGATCATTCAGCCTTTATGGCTACCCGAGCCCAAAGACCTTTTGCATATTCTACAGGTCGTATTTATGGAAGGATGTCATTGTAACTTGTTAGGTTGACTCCATATAATGCCTAGATGATAACATCCCCTTTTGGTCATGATTGGTCAACTGTGATGGCTACAGGTGCCCGAAGCCCAAAAACCTTGAGCACAGTCTACAGGTCATATTTATGAAGGGATTTCATTGTAACTTCGTAGGATCACTCCAGATGATGCCCAGATGAGAATGTCCCCTTTTGGTTGCGATCATTCAACCATTATGGCTGCCTGAGCCTGACGCCCGAATACCTTTAGCACAGTCTACAGGTCATATTTATGAAGAGATTTCATTGTAACTTCATAGGATCACTCCAGATGATGCCCAGATGAGAACGTCCCCTCTTGGTTGCGATCATTCAACCTTGATGGCTGCCCGAGCCCAAAACCCCAAAACCTTTAGCATAGTCTGTAGGTCATATTTATGGAAGGATTCCATTGTAACCTGTTAGTTTGACTCCATATAATGCCTAGATGATGACATCCCCTTTTGGTTGTGATTGGTCAACTGTGACGGCTTCAGGGGCCTGAAGCCTGCAAACCTTGAGCACAGTCTACAGGTCATATTTATGAAGAGATTTCATTGTAACTTCGTAGGATCACTCCAGATGATGCCCATATGAGAATGTCCCCTTTTGGTTGCGATCATTCAACCATGATGGCTGCCCGAGCCCAAAGTCCAAAAACCTTTAGCACAGTCTACAGGTCATATTTGTGAAGGGATTTCATTGTAACTTGGTAAGTTGACTTCATATAATGTCTAGATGAGAACATCCCCTTTGAACGCAATTGGGAAACTGACGGCTACAGGGGCCCGAAGCCTGAAAACCTTTAGCACAGTCTACAGGCCATATTTATGAAGGGATTTCAATGTAACTTGATAGGATGACTCGCTTTGGAATAATTTCACTGTAAGTTGGTAACTTTCGTTGATATACGTTAACTGTGAGGGCCACATACATTAACTGTAAGGCTCTTTAGTACAGTGTACACCTCATATTATTTTTATCAAAAACATAGCATACAGGAAACAGAAATGAACATATTCCCAATTATCACAATTCTTGTCTTATTTCATAATCCTTTCATAAACGTTGAACATTATCCTTTTCATCAAACACAACACACAAGTTAAACTACAGTGTCATTGACACTTTCTTTATATGTAGTTCCAGGTGAGTGATTACAGGCTCTTTAGAGCGTCTAGTTTTAAAATTCTTCCAAAGTGCTGCTCCAAATGCTTCCATGTTTATTATTTATCATCTTCGTAAGGATGATTTACAAGTTTAGGGTTTTTAGAACCTGTGGTCATATACAGGGGTGCAACAGGGCCCTAGACTTTAACACTGTAGGGAATGGGGAAAGCATTAAAATAATCTTCTCAAAAACCACTGGCCAAATGTGCTTCCATGTTTGGAATATAGCATCTTTGTAATGATGTTGAAATTAAGCATTTGGAGGCAAATTTAGGGATGTCATGGACAGCCTGAGCTTTCAACCATGTGGGTTACAGAGAAAACATTAAAAACTCTTCTCTTCACAAACTCTTCAACAAATGCTTCCATATTTGATATATTGCATCTGTTGAAAAGATGATTCATAAATTTGTTGAAATCAAACTTGTGGGGTTATATTTTATGCTGTCATGGGGCTCACAGATTTAACACTGTTGGTAATGGAGAAAATATTAAAAAAACATTGAAACAATTTCACAAACCACTGGTCCAAATAGGATCAAAACATGCTCCTCTTCCCATTTTGAGGCCAATCTTAACACAGAGTACTGTATGTAGTGTCTGGAATATGCCTTACGGGCGTCATTTAGACCATTAAGTATCAGGTGATTAGGGAAAGAAAAACAGACAGGAAAGGTCTGCTATCTCTGGAAAGACATTTTTAGATCAACTTGACAAAGTCAAGCTGAGCTATTGCCATCACATCTTGTCTGTCAGCGTACGCATGTACGTCTGGGCCTCCATACATACGTCCAGGCATACATATGTACGTCCAGGCATACGTACGTATGTCCACAACTTCCTTTGGCACACTGCACATGTCACATTTATGATCACATTGCTTTGAAATTTGGTACGCTTGTTTGGGGTGACCTCTAGATGAGAGGTATCAATTTTCTTCCATTTCTGTCAAAAAATGTTGCGCTGGCAACAGCCTTTGAATTTAGTTTAGTGAGACCTCAATATTTTTCTTTGGCACACCCTACTGGGCACAATTATAATCAGATTTCTTTGAAACCTAGTATGTTTATTTGGGGGGACCTCTAGATGGGAGCTATCAATTTTCTTCCATTTGGCAAAAATTGTTGCCGCTGGCAATGACCTTTGAACTTAGTTTAGTCAGGCATCAATATATTCCTTTGGCACACCCTACAGGATACATTTATGATCAGATCAGTTTAAACTTGGTATGCTTGTTTGGGATTACCTCTAGATGGGTCTATCGATTATCTTCCATTTTCCATCAAAAAATGTTGCTGCTGGCAATGACTTTGAACTTTGAAACCTGGTATGCTTATTTGGTGTGACCTCTAGATGGTAGCTATTGATTTTCTGCCATTTCTGGCAAAATATGTTGGTACTGGCAACAAGCTTTGAACTTAGTTTAGTCAGACATCAATATATTCCTTTGGCAAGCCCTACAGGACACATTTATGACCAGATCAGTTTGAAACTTGATAGTCTTGTTTGAGGTTACCTCTAGATGGGAACTATCGATTATATTCTATTTCCGTCAAAAAATGTTATCGATGGCAATGACCTTTGATGAACTTAGTGCACTTATGCATAAATATTTCCCTTTGGCACACCCTGCAGGGCACATTTATAATGGGATCAATTTGAAACTTGGTACACTTGTTTGGTTGTTTGGGGTGACCTCTAGATGGGAGCTATGGATTTTCTTCCATTTCCGTCAAAAAATATTACCTCTGACAACAGCCTTTGAACTTAGTTTTGTCAGACCTCAATATTTCCCTTTGGCATACCCTACAGGGTACATTTATGATCAGATCGGTTTGAAACTTGTTATGCTTGTTTGGGGTTATCTCTAGATGGGAGCTATTGATTTTTTTCCATTCCCGTCAAAAAATGTTGCCGCTGGCAACGACCTTCAATGAATTTAGTGCACTTATGCATCAATATTTCACTTTGGCACACCCAGCAGGGCAAATTTATAATCGGATCAATTTGAAACTTGGTATGCTTGTTTGGGGTGACTGCTGGATGGGAACTATTGATTTTTTTTCATTTCTGGCAAAAAATGTTGCCGCTGGCAATGACCTTTGAACTTAGTTTAAATATATTCCTTTGGCACACCCTTCAGGGCACATATATGATCAGATCGGTTTGAAACTTGGTACGCTTATTTGAGATTACCTCAAGATGGGAGCTATCAATTATCTTCCATTTCCATCAAAAAAAGTTGCCGCTGGCAACGACCTTCAATGATCTTAGTGCAGTTATGCATCAGTATTTCCCTTTGACACACCCTGCAGGGCACATTTATGATCGGATTGCTTTGAAACTTGTTATGCTTATTCAGGGTGATCTCTATATGGGAACTGTCAATTTTCTTCCATTTCTGTCAAAAATAGTTGACATTGGCAATGACCATTGAACTTAGTATAGTCAGGCATCAGTATATTCCTCTGGCATGCCCTACAGGGCACATTTATGATAGGATCGCTTGAAACTTGGTATGCATATTCTGGGTGGCTTATGGATGTTAGCTGTTCATTTCTGTTCATTTCCATAAAAAATTATTGTTGTTAGCACCAGCCTTTGGACTTAGTGCATTTTTGTAGCAACTTATCCCTTTTGTACTCTCTACAGGGTATATTTATGAATTTCCATAAAAAAGATAAAAAGACCATTGCCACCAGCCAGGACTGTCAAACGTAGTGCATTTGTGCATTAACATCTTCCTTTGGCATGCCTCAGCGGTCATGTTCATTATCGGGTTGGTTTGAAACTTCATATGCTTCTTCGGGCTGACAGAGATAGGAGCTATCGCTTTTCTTTTCATTTCTTTCAAAAACTGTCTGTCAGCAACAATCTTTGAATCTATTGCATTTGTGCATTTACATTCTTTTTTGACATGACCTACAGGGCACATTTATCGTTGGATTGTTTGTGCTCATCAGGCAAAACCTCTACATGTAGATTTATTTCTTATCAATCTACCTTACAGTTGTTTACAACAGGCTTGAACTACAGTGAAAGTCCCTAACTCGGAAAAATACTCTCTATTTTCTTCTTTCCCAAGCGATTTGGGAAAGAAAAATGGTGCAAAAGCACCCAAGAAAAAATATGACAAAACAGTGTTGAGTGTGACCGGCGCACATCCAATAGGGGGACACTCTTCTCCTTGTACTAATCCAAGGCTTCCGGAACCAGTGCGCAGACATATAACCATGTCATTCTATTTTTTCCGCCATCTTACAAAATGCGGATCGTTTCGCTCTTCAATAGTGATACCTTTTGACTCGATGTTAACAATGTTTCCTGTTCTGAATTGTGGATTCATAGCTGTTTCAGTCTTTCATTCATTAATGCTAACCCTTTGGGTTCAGCTTTTAACTGAGTTAGGTGTCAGCTGGGGCCTGTTGTGGCAGCTTTTCTCCCCTCTGTTGAGAGTAAAATTTCTGCCAGTTCCCTTTTGGATGTTTCTGCCAGTTCCCTTTTGTACTGGGGGTACTTTTCTGTTCCTGTCGGGCCTTTGTTTCCTGCCACCTTACTCTGGTAGCTGGGGGTGTCCTGATTTATTAGCTCAACTTTGACAAAGCCAAATTTGAGATATTGTCATGGCCCGTCGTCTGCCCGTCCGTCTGTCCACACACACAAATGACTACTTATGAGTTAGTAGAATTGGATACTTATGTGGTTAAATGTGGTTAAAGTGTGTTACGTGGCTAGCCACGTAACAGAATCTCTTATTGTGTTTGTGTGTGTGTGTGTGGGGGGGTTGGGGGGGTGGATAAATGTAGAGTAGGGTTAGGGCATTCTGGGGTGGGGTGGGGTTTAGGGGTGGGGTGGGGGTCAGTGAAGGGGTGTTAAAGTTATGTGGCTAGGGTTAGGGGTGGGTAGGGTTAGGGTCAGTAAAGAGTAGGGTTAGGGTTAGCTGACCCCCCAAATTTTCCCCCCCAAAACTTGCTTTATTAATTTGGACATGAGTTTTAGGTTAGCCACCTAACATGTCCATAAAATAGCCACATAAGTAGCCATTTGTAAGAACGTTCATCTGTCCGTCCGTCCGTCGCGCTGTCAAAATGGCTCGGGCTAGAGGCCGTATTTATGAACCGATCTTTACAAAACTTCTTGGGTACCTTTGTTATCACCGTGGGACGAGGACGAGTGTTTTGGGGTCCGGTCCGAAATTCAAGATGGCCGCTGGCAGCCATTTTGTACAAAATTAGGTGCAATCAGATTTTTGCGCAGAACTTCCATATGAAAGCTCTAATTTGAATAATTTTTTGTATGAATGTTTAGTACCATGGGGTACATCACATATAATACAGGTTTTTTTCTCATGCGTAAATTATGCAAATTAAACTAACTTTGATTTATTTAGTGTTGCTTTCAGCACTGTAAGTGCAAATGCCAATACGGCTCGGGCAAGAGGCCGTATTTATGAACCGATCTTTATGAAACTTCTTGGGTACCTTTGCTATCACCGTGGGACAAGAACGAGTGTTTTGGGGTCCGGTCTGAAATTCAAGATGGCCACTGGCAGCCATTTTGTACAAAATTAGGTGCAAGCAAATTTTGTGCAGAACTTCCGAATGAAAGTGCTGATTTGAATAATTTTTTGTCTGAATGTTTAGTACCATGGGATACATCACATATAATATAGGTTTTTTTCTCGTGCATAAATTATGCCAAATAGACTAACTTTGATCTATTTAGTGTTACTTTCAGCACTGTAAGTGCAAATGCCAATACGGCTCGGGCTGGAGGCCATACTTATGAGCCGATCTTTATGAAACTTCTTGGATATCTTGGTTATCACCGTGGGACGAGAACGAGTGTTTTGGGGTCCGGGCCGAAATTCAAGATGGCCACTGGTGGCCATTTTGTACCAAAATTAGGTGCAATCAGTTTTTAACAGTACAGAACTTCTATATGAAAGATCTGATATGGATAAATTTTTGTATGAATATTTAGTAACATGTAATACATCACATAAATTACGTACTTTACCTTTGTATCAGGACATTACCTAGATGTGTGTCATTGCTGTGTCACATACTATACATGTACATGTCTTATACAAGTTGAGCTACAGTGTCACTGACTCTTTCATTTTTTCTTCGGGTTAACCTTCCCATCTACATTGCTCTCACTAGACTTGCGTAGAATGATACCTTGCGGTCCATTTTTGTTGTCTTAGCATGTTGAAGTTTCCCATTATTCATGTTCCACTTTATTTGGGTGTTCTATTGAAAGACCCTTTTGGCTGGGTGGTCTTCCACTTTTGGGGCTTCCGTCTATTGTGTAGTTCGGGCACATGACATTTTCCTCCTGCACTTGTGGGAAAGGAGAATGCAGTTGTTCAGGACCTCCCAATTCGACTCTGTCTGGAGAGAGTTATACCCCCTCCTGGGGGTTTTGCAGTCTTTTTATGGTGTGGATACCGTGGTAGCTGCTGATTTTATAGCGAAGAGATGCCTGGTTCCGGGACTACTATCCCCCACCAGTCGACATCTGAGACTGTCACTAGGGTTGTGTCTCCTCATTTGGAGCTGTGCTCGGTTGCTCTATCCGCTTTTCTGCCTTTGTCAACATCTACTTATGTATCCGCTCCTGCTGCTACTCCGTCAGTGACATCATCAGTCTCCATTCCAGCCGGCCTTGGCTTATCCCTACAGGGGACTGCCAGGATTTCTGCTTCTTGGACATGGGATATCGGCCTCAACCTTCCCTGGCTTCAACTCGGAGAAGTCGGAAGTGGTTCCCGGCCAATCCCTCTGCTGTGGTCTCTCAGCCGTTGAGCCCAGCAGGTTTTGATTTGGATTCAGATGTCCATGGTGGGGTTACCGTGGACTCTGTTGCACTTCCGTCCATGCACTCTGGTCCTTCGGCCAGTTTTGTGGGACCAGCGCATTTTTATGCAGCCTGGACCTTCTGTCATTCAGAGGTCCACGGCAACTCTCCTGAGTTCCCGCACTTCAGATCCTCGGGGTATTTCATACCCCAATAAACATCTGTATTCAGATGTTTCGGCTGCCACCCATCGCCCTGCATCGGGTGTTCTAGAGGATCGGGAACCTTTGCTGGTTTAGAGGGTCAGATGCGAAGCCACTTTGTTGGGCTGTTCCTGCATCGAACTGGCAGATACGGGTTGTGAGCTTAGGGAGACCCCTCATTGCTCTCGCAGGTTCTTTCCAAGAGCCTTCCCATTGCCTCCAGCAAGGCTTCTAGTGGCTTCCAAGCGCCCTCTGCAGCGCCGCCTCCCTGGATTGGAAGCAGGCTGCTACTTTCTGATCCTCCTGGTGTTCCTACACCATGGGAGGGATTGGCTGGTATGCCCGACATGGGCTATGTGTCTTCCAACCATCAGTCTTCTGACTGGGGGGTGGCTCGTGATTTTATGTTTGAGTTCCTTCAAACCATCAGACCAGCCAGAGGTTTCAGCCAGGTCGCGATCAACGGTTGCGCGTCTACAGCCTGTGGAGCAACCTGTTTCTTGGCGCCTTCGACCGTACCAGTCGGTACAAGTGGTCGAAGCTTTTGCAGCATTGAACTCAAAGCTGAGTTCCAAGGCTATGAAGACTTCGTTCTTCTCTCAGCTGATACCTTTTTGCCCCCTGTGCATTATCGTTCCTACGATTCCGCCAATCGGTCGGTCTGCAACACTTTCACAGTCTTGGATCAGGACTCCAAGCCCAAGTCAGCCGTTATTCATATGGCGACTTTGGAGTCCATGTTGGGCTTACCCAGAGAGATGCTAGGCATGCTTTCTCTCTCGTATCACGTCTCTGCCTTGGCTGCTTATCTGCCTCCAGATAAGTTTGACGACATACAGGCTCCTTTGCATGTGATCTCTTAGACGCTCATGCATCTTACTCACACGCATGCCTGTAACACGGCTAATTTGGAATTAGTTCACCGGGATGCTGTGTTGGTCTTAAACCATTCCCTTCCTGAAGTCGCAGGGTGCGGCTCTTCGATCTGCTTCTTTGGTGGGTCCGCGACTATTCCATGATTCCATGGCGACGATCCGGGATGACGTCCTGCGTCATTCCAAAGATCACAGCTGCTTTGCCAGCTTGATCCACCTTCTCTTGGAGGCCGGGACCGTTTCAAGCCTAACAAACGCCCTTCTGCTTCCTCTGTGAAGCCTTGGACTGATCCTCCTGCTTCTTCCTCTTACTGGTAAGGAAAAGCATCGGCAGTCCAGAGGGAGATCTCAGGATCCTTCATCTAGCAGAGGAGGTGGTTTCTCCTGTCACGGGCCTCACCGGGGCTCGAAATGAAGGTTCTCGCCTCGATTCATCCCAGGTTGGAGGAGGGATATCTGAGTTTGCAGACCGTTAGACAATCTCCTGTCAAAGTTTGCGATTGAGGTCTCCAAGAACATTCATTCAGTGGGATTTTATTCCATCCTGTTCTTGATGCCGAAGAAGGATGGCTGACTGCGACCGGTTATCGATCTTAGTATCCTGAACCAGCCTATCATTGCTCCCAAGTTCAGCATGGAGACTTTCAGGTCGGTTCGCCGCTCCATTCACCAAGGAGATTTCACTTTTAGCATCGACCTGCAAGACACTTACTTTCACGTTCCGATTCTGTTTGATTCTCGTGTCTCCAACCTATTACCATCTAAGGGTACAGATCCAAGCTTTCGGAGACCTCTTTGTATGTGGGAAAGCGTAGTATCGACACTAATCCGTACCTCACTGAGCTTATTCGGCACTTTTTTTTTAAAAGGCCTAGAATTTTGCATCTTAACTCAAGATGGTATCTTTCTTGGGTGCTGCTTTGCTTGTGGGGGGGGGGGGGGGGGGGGGGTGATATGCGTTTTCTCACATGCAAGACGTTTTTTTCTGACGACTTTTGCCTCAACCAGAAGGGTTAGTGAGCTTAATGCCCTCTCTGTTGATCCAACCTTTTTCAGAAGCTCCGCCAACAGTGTTACTTCACCACTGATTGCTCCTTTCTGGCCAAGAATCAGATGCCAGAAACTACTCAACCTCCAATCTGTATCAGGGCTCTTCCTTCTGCTGAGGATTATCGCCCTTTGCTCT
Organism: Pictodentalium vernedei; assembly: GCA_031216915.1. Taxonomy (NCBI): domain Eukaryota; kingdom Metazoa; phylum Mollusca; class Scaphopoda; order Dentaliida; family Dentaliidae; genus Pictodentalium; species Pictodentalium vernedei. The sequence goes on along the minus strand of CM062296.1, from coordinate 684,396,803 downwards.
GTTCGGTTTGTGCAATTCGCATTTACCTCAACCGGATGCAGTTCAATAGGAAAGACAGGAAAAGACATACATGTATTTCTGTCTCTTATCCCTGGTCGACAGAAGATCTCTCCTCAATCCATTTCTAGGCGGATTTGTCTTGTGACTGACAATTGAATTACCAATCGTTTTTCTGCCCACGAGGTGCGTGCATTGTCTACCTCCTGGGCTTATGCTAACTCAGTCAATTGTCGGATCTTATGCAGGCAGCCAACTGGAGAAATGCTTCTACTTTGTCCACCTAGCTGCGTCAGTTGCAGAAGCAGTCTGAGGACCTTTTTTCTTTAGTCCCTCTTTTCTTCTGCTCTGGTTGTCATCAACTCTAGCCATTAGGGTTTTTGCAAGGACAGTTCCAGCCCTGTTCTTGGTACTGTACTTTCTGTCTGTTTGTCACACAGGGCCATGCGCCTCATCTCCCATTGTCATTTACTAATGGTTGTGATGTTGTGGTTTTATAGGCCTTGGGAACTCTTCCAGCGCAGTCGGGTTATGTGGGGGTTGGTTGTGTGATTCCCTCCTCCTGTTGTCTATTCAGCCTGTTGTAAACAATTGTAAGGAAGGTTGATAAGAAATTTAAATTTTAAGGTAAATTTCCTTTCTTATTATTCCTACCGCAATTGTTTACATGGAGGCCCTCCTGTCTTCTTTTTCAGGTAAGAATCCTTCCTCCCTGCTAATCAGATAACTCCAATGTTGGCGGATTCAATAGAATGACACGTTGGTTATATGTCTGCGCACTGGTCCCATAAGCAGTGGATTAGTACAACAAGAAGAGTGTCCTCTACTGGATGTGCACCGGTCATGCTCAACCCAGTTTTCTCTTATTTTTTCTTGGTGCTTTTCCACCAGTTTTCTTTCCCAAATCACTTGGGAAAGAAGAAAATAGAGAGTATTTTTCCGAGTTAGGGACTTCCACTGTAGTAGGTATAATAATAAAGGAAATTTACTATAAAATTAAAATTTTTGTGAAAAAAGTTGCTGTTTGCAATGACCTCCGAACTTACTGCATTTGTGTATCAACATTCTTCCTTTAGCCAGCCTTACAGTCTACATTTCAAATGCATGGATTGCTCTAACATTGGCACAGACAGCGCTGTTATGTTGAAGTTTCACCAAATAACATTGGAACCAATGATCTTCATATTTACCATTTCGAGTTTGTCAAGTTGAGCTGCAGTATCATTGACACTTTCATTTAAGCTTCATACCCATAGCAGCCCTGTGTCTCCAGTATCCTTTTCTACAATGCCCCCCCCCCTCCCTCCCCCCCCCCCTCTCACCCCCATTCCTGAGATTGCAAGGTGTTGAGTTGTATCTTCATTTGTTAATGACAGAATGAAATATTGTTTGGTTATTAGTGTTATGGGGTTGTGAAGACATATCAAGTTTGAATATGAAGTTGTTCTGCCTATTCTGCCTTTTGCAAACTTGAATATTTGTCTGATTTGAGGTTTCCAGATGATTTATTCAGATTTAATAAACAGAAAGAGATGATATTTAACCCCTGCCAAACAAAGGGGTTTGCTATTTGCAATCTGTTTGTCCATTTATTCTTCTTTCTATGCGACTGTCTGTGAATCAGTTCAGTCCATTTGCAGTTGGCTGGAATACCTCATTTAGCATGACAAATCAAATAAATATAACAAGATTCTTTTGAAATTTTGTAAGTGTGTATCAGATAGAAAAGTCTAGCTGAAGTGTGATGGTATCTTAGAGTTTTCTGATTCTCCTTTTTATGAAAATAATGGACTGAACTGGCTGCTTGAGTGCTAGAAGCCACCACCATGAATATCCTAGGGTATGTGGTGGCTCAGTGGTTACGGCATTGGACGTCACACCAAAGCATCCACGGATCAGTCCTCACCAGGGGTAAAGCACTTAATCCTGATTGCCCACGTGTGGGCATGGTGGTTGCTGTGTAGTAAGGCATATATATGCATGTCAAAGATGCACTTGTCTTCAACCAATGCTAACCCTGCTGGTGTAGAGTTAGTACATTGGGGAGTCCAACAGTTGCTCGCCATTGCTTGGTGGTTCCCTTTGGGTATTCCAGCTTCCTCCATTCCTCAACCCATAAAAATGTCAGACACAAGGTGACCCTGGCTCTCAAAAGTTTCACTAAACCCCAATAAATAAATAAATATGAAAAGCCTTGTAAAGGCTTTACATTGTCTGCATTAGCTTTTTGTTGGCTGTAGAACTAAAAAACATATCTAAGATTGCTATATTACAATTTATTGGAGAGTGCCAAATTATTTCTGAACAAATTCTTGATAAACTAATACTCTCTGATGGTAGGAAGGTATCTCTGAGGAAAATACACGTTCCTGTTTACCTTTGAAAAATTATTCAGTTCTATTCAAAAGTTGTTTTGTACATTTTATACCATGATTACCTATTCTACTATATATAAAAAGCCTATGACATAAATTTTAGCTTTACACACCAACCATGGTGAACGCGTGTATCTGTGGTGAACTCACCAGCAATGGGATTTCAATAGTTAAAATTCACACCTACAGTGGAACTGCATCCAAGTTGACCTTTGGTGACCTTGACCTGAATGCAAACTTATCTAATTTTATCGCTCGTCGCCACATGAAAAGTGAAATGAAACCGACAGTTATTTATTATGTTTTTAAATGAGTTTACCTCATAAGATACCAAAAATTAACAAGATACCAAAAATTAATGCATTAATTCATGTTAATAAAGCATCAATAAATTGAAATAGTATGTTATTAAAATGAAAAAGGCCCCGTGATTTTCTATCTCGTTACGGCAATAAAATTGACTGCGGAAGTACTGCCCACCAGTGCTCATTTAAACAAAAACAGATTTGCACGTGTGAATATTGTATTATTTAACATTTAAACTCCTAATAATCTGATGATCTTGGTATAAATAAAATATACCCCAAGTAGCTTGGTGTACCAAATGTTATCCACTTGTGGTGAAGTGGTGTTAACGACTTGCCAAAGCCAAGTGTTAACACCACTTTACCACTCGTCGTGAACTTTTGGTACACCAGCTACTATGGGTATATTCTATATTTATTATAGTTATTTGCATAGTCATTATTAGTTACCCTGTGTCTGATCACGTGGTACAGGTTTTTAACTACCCGAAGCCAGCCGTATCCCATGAGGCCGAACCGAATGGGATACGGCTGGCTTCGGGTAGGTAAAAACCTGTACCACATGATCAGACACAGGGTAACAAATTTATCTATTGACTTTCCGTTTTAGAAGTACAATCTATTTCATGTGTGAAGACACACAGCATGAGATCTTTTATCTTCCATTGTTGAGCCATACAGGTTTCTGTGGAATTTTTGTGCAAAAGAGTTTTGTGAAAATATGCAGATATGACTAGCGTAAAAAAATTATTGAATTTCTTTTTTTCTTTTTTGTCTCAAAAACATAGCTTATGAACCCCACATTGGAGGGTACTCGACAAGCTCATTCCAATAAGGGGTCATGAGCTATATTTTGGAGATAAAAAATTAAAATATAATACATGTACACTGTAAAACTGGAATGACGCGTCTTCTACGGGGTATGGACAGTTTGTAGATTTCGGAACGAGGCTTCCACTGGGTATGGGAAATTTGTCAGTGGCTGGGCAGATGTATCGTGGGTTTCAATGAATATGGTCTGATACCACATATCTATCAACCAATCAAATCAAAAAATTCACTTTAGTCAGTAGATAATGGTTCATAGTTTTCACACAGTGTGCCACGTAAAACTCTGGAAACACCTCATATTAACTCTTGGAACACTTCAGTTTAATTGCCTTTCATTAAGCTCTTGATTATTTCCTGAAATTGCTGCTTTATCTGAACTTCTAATCATATGATATAATCTTTCTCATCACATGAAGGTTTATTTCCAGAAATTTATCGCCTTTGTAGTTTTCTTTTTTATGGAGTTTGCTTAAGAGAAATTTGATATAGTAGAATGATTCTTTCAAAGTTTGATCTGTAACTTTTGGAATTTATCTTTATTTCAGAGATTAACAGAAGACTTTAACATGTATGCTATAATAGAGCATATGCGAGAACAGCGACCATCTATTGTGCAGACACCTGTAAGTTGAAAAAAATATGGTTTCCATACTTGATATCAGACTGTCAGTGTTTTTGAACTACCAAATAAGGGTGCAAGATATATTGATATGCCAGTATTAAAATCGGTATTGATTACATATTGACACATTAAAAAATTACCAGTATTGTGAGTTTTGTAGTGACTGATGGAAGCAAAATGGAGGTGAGTAAAAATCACTTGCCTCAAATTAAATTTACGAAAGTGAAAAGATGAGATGCATGATTATGATTTAATAGGTTGTTTTTATGTTTTAACTCTATAAATTTGCTTTTGTATATTACCATAGAATACCATTGGATTGCACACACATTGTTGAAATCCCCCCCCCCACACACACACACCCACACCCCCCTTGACAACTCTGTTGTACTCAGTTCTAATCAGTGTATTTTTCAGTGTAATATTAAAAAAATTCAAACTTGAAGTGACTTGTTTTATTGATATCTGACATTCTGTTTGCGATTTAGTTTGGGGTTGCTATCCAGTTTTCCACAGATTCCAGACCCCCCACCCCCCACCCCCCACCCCTCCCCCCCCCCCCCCCCCACATGAGTAATGAGACAAAAAATTAGAAAAGAAATTTGCTTTCGTGTGCACTACATTATGTTGGGGTTCTCTGAGGTAGGTACAGCTGGGACGTCCACACGGTCTGGCAGTCTTGGTTTATTTTACAAGTGTAGCTCACAGGTATTCTGAGCCACCAAATGTAACTTTGACAGTGGGGTTGGTTGTGAGATCTCCTACCGTCTCTGCCGGACCGTGGGTCACTGAAATAATTGATAGACTAACTTGTCAATTTTACCAGTTAAATGATAAATTGACAACTTGCAAATGAAGTGGTCTCGCCCAGTTGTACAATGTTCTCTGTGATTTACAACAAACTAGTAATATATGCTATCAACAAGTGTGGTTAACCAACCCAAGATATGTACAGCTGAGGAAAACTTTTACCAGTTAAATGATAAATTGACACCTTGCAAATGAAGTGGTCTCGCCCAGTTGTACAATGTTCTCTGTGATTTACAACAAACTAGTAATATATGCTATCAACAAGTGTGGTTAACCAACCCAAGATATGTACAGTTGAGGAAAACTTAAACCACTGTTCTGACTTGCTTCTATAAGCATGGACATCATGTTAGCTATTAACATCTTAATAAGTACTAAGTAGTTTTGCCACCAGTTATTTCATCTGGAATTAAATGACAACATTTAATTCCTGAAGAAATAACAACATATAAATTATCCTGGATCGGATAGATTTGGGATAATGCCTCAACACACAATTTACCCAGTAGAGTGACAATTGGAGGCTAAGAGATGTATGGAAGAAGATTGTTTGCAAACAGTGGAGTTCTAATCAACAAAATATTATTGTAACAAATGAACTTTTATTAAAAGTGATGAAATTATTCCAGTTTATAAATATTCTGTTCCATTAATTTATTGACTGCAATGTAATACAATCACAAACCGTTTATCCCATGAATAAACATCATCTATTACATAAGTTTAGTAGTTTTTATGAGAAGTAGACTATCACCGCACTTTTAGTTGTTACACTAGAACGAATGGACATTTGGTTTAGTTTATTTCCATAAGTTCAAGTAATCATCGGGAATAACAAATAATATAAAATAGAACACGTTATTCCAATGATTAAGTGAATATTATAGATATTAATTCAGGTAAATTATTTGTAACACAAATGTCAAATGAACGGACACTTTCTGTTTTGCACAGCATTTGTTTGAACAGCTGATTGAAAGCTTAAAATAAACACCGGTAATTATGCTGCGGTTGTATTTAGAACAGTGAGGCTACCTATGGGACATCACCTAATTCGGGATGCCACTTCAAATTACAAATACTCACGATTATGAGTGAAAATCGTTTCAGAGATCATCAGTCGACCTTTCAGGTTCAGTGCCAAGAAGCTTGAACGGTTGGGCAAAGTGACGTAGGTCTATTTATAAGTTCTAAGGCGGAACCACCGTGGGTGCCTAAAGGAACCCACACACGACACTGCACCCCAAGACAGTTATTTATGAAGCCTGTCTCAACTCCCATGATTCCTTGCATCAACTACAAGAACATGGCAACAATTACAGACGATTTGAATTTACAAAGTGCACTACGCTGATTTTAATGAGTACAACAGCGAGTAGTGACCATAACATGGGTGAAACATAATACTAATCGACCATGGAAGTATCAAGTGATATTATAATTACCGTGAAGTAAGTATTTGATGAACAGTTACCGATAATAAGATCCATCAAAGTTAGGAGACAAGTTTAGCCACCACATGTACCACGACGGAATATTATTAAATATTGCAATTTAAATGTACAAAATAATTATGGTAGAACTACATAAGTAGCAATTCGCTATACAGCATTACCTTAATTGTGGTTTGTATCTGTGTTGAATGAGTGAATGCATTTATTTGTATTCTGATTGGCAGGGGTTGTGGTTGCATCTTGCATCAGCCTCCTTTTTAGCTCACCTGGCCTAAAAGGCCATGTGAGCTTTTCTCATCACTTGGCATCTGTCGTTGTCCGTCATCCGATGTCTGTCGTCCTCTCGCGTCCGTAAACTTTTCACATTTTCATCTTCTTCTCTGTAACTGCTGAGCCGGTGTGAACCAAACTTGGCAGGAATGGTCTATGGGAGGTCCTCTACAAACAATCCTCATTTTGTTCCCGTCGGATGAAAAACATGGCTTCCAGAGGCATTCTTTGAATCTGGTTTGTGGATTTTCATAAATCTTCTCTGAAACTGCCAAGCCAAATGTTTTGAAACTTCATATAAATGATGACTGGGACCCCCTCTACCAACGAGCCTCATTTAATGTTGATCGGGTTACAAACATGGCCACAATTGTGGCTTATAGTTAAAAAAGAAATCCTATGGGAAATCACATTTTCATCTTCTTCTCTGAAACTACTGAGGCGACGTGAATACAAACCTGGCAAGGATAGTCTATGAGAGGTCCTCTACAAACGATCCTCTTTTTGTTCCTGTGGGTTGAAAAACATGGCCGCCAGAGGCATTCTTTGATTCTGATAGGTGGATTTTCAAAAACCTTCTCCTCTGAAACTGCCAAGCCAAATGTTTTGATACCTCTTATAAATGATGACTGGGACCCCCTCTACCAATGATCCTCATGTAATGTTGATTGATTTGTAAACATGGCCACAATTGCAGCTTATAGTTACTTTAGAAATCCTATGGGAAATCACATTTTCATCTTCTCTGGAACTACTGAGGTGACATGAAAACAAACCTGGCAGGGATAGTCTATGAGAGGTCTTTTACAAACAATCATCATTTTGTTCCCATGGGTTTGAAAACATGGCCGCCAGAAGCATTCTTTGATTCTGATTGGTGGATTCTGAAAAATCTTCTCCTCTGAAACCACAGGGCCAAATGTTTTGAAACTTCGCATGGTTGATGACTGGGACCCCCTCTACCAACGATCCTCATTTAATGTTGATTGGGTTGTAAACATGGCCACAATTGCGCCTTATAGTTACTATAGAAACCCTAAGGGAAATCACATTTTCATTTTCTTCTCTGGAATATCTGAGCCGAAGTGAACTCAGCTTTGCGGGAATGGTCTATAGGAGGCCCTCTACAAATGACTTTTGTTCCCATTGGTTGGAAAATATGGCCACCAGAGACATTCTCACATTTTCATTTTCTTCTCTGGAATATCTGAGCCGAAGTGAACCAAACCTGGCAGGGATAGTCTGTGGGAGGTCTTCTACAAATGCACCTCATTTTTGTTAAGGTGCATTGAAAAACATGGCTGCCAAAAGCATTTTTTGATTCGGATTGGTGGATTTTTTGAAAAATTTTCTCCTTTGAAACCTGTTTGGCCCTTCTGTCAGTAACAGCTAACTGACTTCTGTGCTTGTACATCTCTGTTTTTATGATGCCAGACAAAAGGTAATGGTGATTTTGGTGGGTCCAAGGATGCATTAAGAGGATGAGAGGAAAAAACAGTGCTTTGATGTGTTCAGGGCTGTAACTTATAGTTAGCTCAACTTTGGCGAAGCAATATATGAGGTATTGCCATGGCCCGTCGTTCGTCTGTCTGTCCATCGTGCCACACACATGGCTCGGGCTAGAGACCATATTTATGAACTGATCTTTGCAAAACTTCTTAGATACCTTTGTTATCACCGTGAGACGAGAACGAGTGTTTTTGGGTCTGGTCCGAAATTTAAGACAGCCGCTGGCAGCCATTTTGTACCAAATTTAGGCGCAATCAGATTTTTGCCAGACCTTCCATATGAAAGTTCCGATTTGAATAATTTTTTTGTATGAATGTTTAGTACCATGGGATACATCACATATAATACAGGTTTTATTCTCGTGTGTAAATTATGCAAATTAGACTAACTTTGATTTATTTAGTGTTACTTTCAGCACTGTAAGTGCAAATGCCAATACTGCTCGGGCTAGAGGCCGTATTTATGAACTGATCTTTACGAAACTTCTTGGGTACCTTTGTTATCACTGTGGGATGAGAACGAGTGTTTTTGGGTCCGGTCTGAAATTCGAGATGGCCACTGGTGGCCATTTTGTACAAAATTAGGTGCAATCAGATTTTTGCACAGAACGTCCATATGAAAGCGCTGATTTGAATAATTTTCTGTGTGAATGTTTAGTACCATGGGATACATCACATATAATACAGGTTTTTTCTCGTGCATAAATTATGCCAATTAGACTAACTTTGATCTATTTAACCCTTTCGTGACTCATCAGCGCATGCAGCGCCAGTGGTAAACTGACACTACAAACCCATCGGCGCGCTGCGTGCCGATGGCATAGTAATGTATCTACTCTCACCTCAGTCCACGGGTGCTGTCTCTATCAGTCCACAGAAATAATTTCATGCCCGAATGAATTTAGAGTTGTTTCCCTTTAGTTGATTGGCTACAGTTTTAGTGCATATTCCATCTCACAGTAATTCCACGGACGAAGATGACGATTGATAGCAACGTGGGAAAAGGATTCTGCTGTACAGTCTGGCTCAAATCAAGACACATATGACACTACTATGAGTGCTGGACGTTCAGATGATGTTGCCAGTAACATGTTACTTTCAGCACTGTAACTGCAAATGCCAATACGGCTCGGGCTAGAGGCCGTATTTATGAACCAATCTTTACGAAACTTCTTGGGCACCTTTGTTATCACCTTGGGACGAGAACGAGTGTTTTTCTGTGCAGTCCAAAATTCAAGATGGCCGCCGGTGGCCATTTTGTACCAAAATTGGTGCAATCAGTTTTTTGTACAGAACTTTTGTATGACAGTTCTGATTTGAATAAATTTCTGTATGAATGTTTAGTAACATGGAATACATCACATATAATACAGGTGTTTTTCTCGTGCAAAAATTATGCAAATTAGATGAACTTTGATTTATTCAGTGCTACTTATACACAGTAAGAGCACATGTCAATACGGCTCGGGCTAGAGTCTGTATTTATGAACCGATCTTCACGAAACTTCTTGGGTACCTTTGTTATCACCTTGGGATGAGAACGAGTTTCTGGGTGCGGTCCAAAATTCAAGATGGCTGCCAGTGGCCTTTTTGTACCAAAATTAGGTCCAATCAGTTTTTTGTACACAACTTCTATACGGCGCAGGCAAGAGGCCGTATTTAGGAACCTATCTTTACGAAACTTCTTGGGTACCTTTGTTATCACCATGGGACGAGAAGGAGTGTTTTGGGGTGCAGTCCAAAATTCAAGATGGCCACCAGCAACCTTTTTGTACCAAAATTAATGCAATCAGTTTTTTGTACAGAACTTCTGGATGAAAGTTCTGATTTGAATAAACTTTTGTAGGAATGTTTAGTAACATGGAATACATCACATATAATACAGGTTTTTTTTCTCGTTCAGAAATTATGCAAATTAGATGAACTTTGATTTGTTTAGTGCTTCTTATACACAGTAAGTGCACATGTCAATACGGCTCGGGCTAGAGTCTGTATTTATGACCTGATCTTCACAAAACTTCTTGGGGTACCTTTGTTATCACCTTGTGCCAGGAACGGGTGTGTTTTGTTGTGCCTTTGTTATCACTGTGCTATGAGAACAAATATTTTGGGGTTCAGTCAGACCCACTCTGGAACTCAAAGATTTCTTTTCTTGTTTAGCATCTAACTGTTGCCCACCTTTACAATACTTTACCTACACATTTGTTACAGGCTACGGTCAGCGTTTTTGTACAGACCGTTACAATACTTTACATGTACCTTTGTTATCAGGTCATTACCTAGATGTTTGTCATTGCTGTATCACATACTATACATGTACATGTCTTAAACAAGTTGAGCTACAGTGTCATTGACACTTTCATTTTTATTGAAAATTATTTCATGTTCCCTAATTTCGGGACATGGGCCTGATGTTATCATTCTTGCTGTGAAATTGCCACTGTTTGTTAAGTGTTTCCTTCCTCTCCTTCCTTGATACCCCCCTGTTAAGCTCCCATGCATTTTGGACCTTTTTTGAAATATTTTTCTTGAAAATTTCTTGGGAGTTTAACTGGTTTACAGAATGTTTATTCTGTATATCCCCATGGTTACATCCTCACCCTTGGGGTGTTTAGGCGTTTTGGGTTTTGCATCTACCATCTGATGTATCGCAGTTTCTTCTGATGAAGATTCTGTCTTACATCGGATAGTTTAAAAATCTGTTACTGACTTCGGGCTGTGTTGTTCAGTGCCTGGAGTCTTGTTTCCAGTTTTTATTGCATGTTGTTTACATTGACAATGGTTACTTTCTGTAAGTAATTTCCTAGTCATTATGATGTTAGGTCTTTAATCAGATACATTATATACTCCGGAAGTGTAACATTAATATTTTTATACTTTACCAATGACCCAGACATAGCTGGTGCTAACTCTTAAAAATGTAGGGCCAAACACAAATTTTGCCCCCCAATCCCCAAAATTTGCATCTAAAACCAAAGAAAACATGTCCTGAATGGCCCTCCATACTTCATCTCTACTGCGCATGCGCAGTGTCAAGGACGTCCCGAAATTGGCGCCATTAATCATTCTTTGTTTGGCCCTTCATCAGTTAACATCTGACTGATCTTTGTGCTTGTAAATCTCAGTTTAAATGATGCCAGACACATAAATATTAGAGAAATGGTGATTCTAAGGAGGATATAGAAGGAGGAGAGGAAAAATGAGTGACAGAAAATATTCAGGGCTGTAACCTAAAATTTTTTAATGAAATTATGTTAAGTTACCTATTTTCGAGGCAACAGCCTGTTGTGGTAATACTTGTTATCAAGTTACACTGCTTGTTCAGTGTTTTCCTCTCTCCCTTTCCTTTAAGTCCCCTCTTGCTATTCTCCCATGCTTTTGGCATATTTTCTGTAATATTATTACTAAAATTTCTTGAGAGTTTTAGCTGGATAACAGAATGAATTCTGTTCTTTTCCCCATGTTTACGTCTTCATCTATGGGTGGTTAGGCGTAGTGTTCTGCATCTACCATCTGATGTTCTGCAGTTTCTTCCCTGGAAGTCTCTGTTTTGCATCAGATAGTGTATTATTGGTAACTGATTTCGGGCCAGGGTGCCTGGAGTCTTGTTCTGGTGTTTTTACACTTATTGTTTACATTTACAACAGCCCTCTGTGTCAGGGGGGATTTCATGAAAATAATATCTTGATGTTAATTTAATCACAACTAGATACATTATTATTGTTCGTAAGTGTTGCATAAATTTTTAAAAATATTTTTAGAATTTTTGTCCGCACTTAGGCTTGGGATCCATTGGGGCTCAACGTTACTTTTCAGAAACTTGGGCTGTTCTGAAAAAATATTTTTCAAAATTTTTTGATTTCAGTTATTTTTTCTATGTTAATGGATCGTGTTATTATGTATTTTGATTGTCAGGGGTTGGTGCGAGTACTAGGACTTTGTTTTCTTTTCACAATGAAAGGATATTGTTCAATTGTAATAAGAGGAAATCTTCATCTGACTTTCATAAACATTGTATAATGTAGTCAGTGTGCTCGCACTAACTCCTGTTCTGTATGTGTTAATTTCGATGACAACATGGGAAGCGTGTGTCACGGTATGTTAGTGGGGAAATGGCCATTCCGGTCCTTTCCCCGCAGGGTCACTCTACTTTATCAATCTCTATTTCAGACGATCAAGAACAGGGTGATGTATCCGTGATGTCTTCCAAAAGTGTGCCTCCGTCGTCACAATTAATGAAGAGCTAGCATTACGTTAGTTGCCTAAGAGGACCCTAGTAGGTTTGACGGCCTTTGACGTCTGCTGGCTCGCCCGGTGTAGCGTCCATTCATCAAATGGTTCGGCAGCCGGGTTCGTCCGTTGCGGTCTAGAAGGAGTTTTGGGTGATGCGAGCACTATAAATCAACCAAATGCACACCCAGTGACGGCGGATTAGAGGAGAGAACGGAGGAAGCCTTTTGGTCCGGTTCCTAGCTCGTCCAGGTCCATCCGGACTGCGAGCGAGAGAGGCCCCTCTCTCGTACAACAACATATGGCCCCAGATGTTGTGGTACAAAATGTTTCGCATTCGGAGCATACGTCCGCCGCTCGGGACGCTCCGATATATAGTCAGTCCGGAGAGACTGTCAATAAGGCTTCCTCATCCTCATGGTAGCGCACACGACCACTCTTGGCTACGTGACCTCGGATATCCAGTCAGCTTCGCCAATCAGAGAATCATCGGCAACCAGGTCATACCATCCGGTAGCCAGGGACACGAGGCCTGCAGACTCCAGACGTTCGCATAAGAAAGTATGCGGCAGTCAACGTACACGGAGCTTCTAGCGGCAAAGCATCGTAAGACCGCTACTGCACAGGCCTCGGTGACGGACGTGCTATCCCAAATAGCACAGCTTATCGCAGCATCGACAGAATCTCTGTCGCATCATGTATTATCCGACGACGCTGGGTCGGGACGCTCCGCGGAAGCGGGTACGGACTTCCAAAAATTTCATCCGGTACGACGGGATGCCGAAAGGGATTCGGTGGATTTCGAGCTTTCCCTTTCGGAACAACATCAGCTGCTGTGTATGTCATCTGACTTATCTTCTAGAGGTTCTTTCGTCGGACCAGAATGCTGCGATGCCAGATAAGAAACTGATAGCGTTGGTGGACACAGAGATTTTTGGTTCGGTTCAGGGACATCGTCCCTCAGTTCCGACACAGTCCAATAATGTCACACAAACTTTCGAATTATTGAACGACGCTATATATGTATTATTATATGCTTGCTATTAACAAGCATGTCTGGTTTCTTGTTCGCAAAGTTACTGAGATGTCTTTCAAAAGTGTGCCTCCGTCGTCATAGATAATGAAGAGCTAGCGGCAATAAGTGCTCATGGAATACGTCAATCGCCTAAGAGGTCCCTAGTAGGATCGACGGAGTTGACATTCGCTAGCTCACCCGGTGTAGCGTCCATTCATCGAATGGTTCGGCAGTCGGGTTCGTCCGTTGCAGTCTAGGAAGGAGATTTGGGTGATGTGAGCACTATAATAGACTTTAGTACACACCCAGTGACGACGGATTAGAGGACAGATCGGAGGAAGCCTGTTAGTCCGGTTCCTAGCTCGTCCAGGTCTGTCCGGGCTGCGAGCAAGAGGGGTCCCTTCTCGTACAACAACATATGGGACCGGATGTTGTGGTACAGTCATTTCGCATTCGGAGCATATGTCCGCCGCTCAGGACGCTCCGTTATTATTGACAGTCCGAGAGACTGTCGATAATGCTTCCTCATCCTCACAGCAGCACACACGACCACACATTGGCTACGTGACCTCGAGTATCTGGCCAGCTTCGTCATTCAGTGATTCCACGGCGAACAGGTCACTCCATCTGGTAGCCAAGGGACACGAGGCCTATACACTCCGTTCGCTCGCATAATAGAAGTATGCACGGGGTAACGAACACGGAGCTTCAGCGGCAAAGCATCGTAAGACCGCTTCTCCACAGGCCTCAGTGACGGACGTGCTATCCAAAATAGCACAGCTTATCGCAGCATCCCAGCAAACAACAGATTCTCGGTCGGATCACGAATAATCCGACGGCGCTGGGTCGGTGCGCTCCGCTGTTGCATCAGGTACGGACGACCGAACACTTATAGGGTCCGACAGGATGGCGAAAGGGATTTGGACAATTTCGAGCTTTCCCTTTCGGAACAACAGAAGCTGCCATACATTTCTTCCGGCATTATCTTCCAGAGGTTGTTCCGTCGGACTACATTGCTGCGATGCTGGATAAGAGACTAATAGCATCATTGGACACAGAGTTTTGGATCGGTTCAGGGACATTGTCCCTGACTTGCCGACACAGTCCAATAATGTCATTAGAACATTCGAATTATTTAACGACGCTATATATAAGCTTGCTACCAAGCATGATAATCTAGTTTCTTGTCCGCAATGTTCTATTCTTCCTTTCATCAATTCTAGGAAATAATTTATATTGGCAGAACAGGGCATACCGAGAGTTCCTATGCATCTTGACGGCGGGACTGAAGACTGGGAATTATCTTTTTCGCCGTCTATGTCAATTCCAACCACGATGTTGGAAACGACAATGATGTCTATTAGACTTAATTTAGACGCTTTATCATACGTAGACCACCTTACTGAGGCGTTATCATTACGTCTTCAAGAGAAAGAATTCCAGGATATGATCCTCAATGTGATTTCTTTCAAGGGCAGTAGTTTTTCCACGTATAACTCCGCCCTTCAGTGGCATCCTAGAGTTGGTTAGACGTGACGCAGCCCTGGCTACATCCACGCGCATGGATTGTAAGGTGAAGAACTCTCTCAGAGTCGCTTCGGTCTCAGAGAAGCTTCTCTTCGACGGCAACCTTTCAGCAATCTATCAGTTGCTCGATATACACGTTCTCTTGTCTATCAAGTGTAACAAGAGATTCAGACTGGGGCAAACATTCGGTGGTTGACTCAGAGAGTGCCACTGCAGTTGCCAGATCCGAGTTTTATGATTATGACGGATGCCAGTCAAACAGGTTGGGGTACAATATTGATCCCAACGGATTCGAAGTGCCAGGGTCTTTGGGTTCCGCAGTTTCTAGGCAAGCACTTAACTTCCAGGAAATGATGTTATTTTGGCTTGCACTATGTCATTGGATGAACATTATTCAGAAATGCATGTCCAAATCCTGTCCGATAATGCGTCAGTAGTTGCGTATCTCCGGAACCAGGGAGGCACTCATTTGTTTCCGTTATTCAATTTAACGGAAAGAATCCTTCTGTTTGTTATAGCACACCAAGTTCTGCTTCGGTCCGTCATATTCCGGGTCGTCTGATTGTATTACCAGACTCCCTTTCACGTAAAGGTCGCTTGTTGCCGCCAGAATGGACTCTCAACAAACAAGTATTCAATCAGATTTGCTATAAATGGGAGCGCCCAATGATAATTTATTTGCGACACAACTCATTAATCAATTGCAGACATATGTGTTTCCATGTCCGGATCCCTGAGCTTATGTTGTTAACGCTCTATTGATCTAATAGGACGGAATGATAGGATACGCGTATCCTCAGCGCTGTTGATTCAGCAAGTATTGCTAAGATAAACATCCACATTACAATTCTGTTGATAGCATCTCTGTCTTCACAGAGACCATGGGTAAATTTACTCAGGTGTCTACTGTGGGACTTACCGCGAAAACTTCCTCCATGAGAGGATCTTCTTTCGCTGGGGAAATCGTGTCAACTTCATCACAACCCGTAAGGTCTCAACCTTCACGTATTCCGTTGTGTGGTCCTTCTTGCATGGCAAGCATTGTACAGGACGAGCTATGCACGCGATTTCTTACTGTAGGAGAACCTCCTCTTCGCTATACTATGCGGCTAAAGTGGAGGCTCTTCCGTTGTTGGTGTAGGGATCATTATGTTGATATTTTTGATCCCTCCATACTAGACATTGCAACTTTCTAGTATACTTGTTTGACAAGATCAACTGCAGCCTGTTACTATTAAGGTTATAGGTCTATGTTATCTCATACCTATGCACTCCATGATAGTTTACTATTGAGTCTTATGTCTCTTTATCTAAGTTAGTTAGAAACTTTTCGATAAATAGACCTAGAATCCTTAGATTAATTCCTATACGGAATTTAGCTTCGGTTCTTATTTAGCTAAGTAATCATTTGAGCCTCTGGAAACAGTAGTTTTCAAATTCTGACCTTTTAAGACAGTAATTCTCTTAGTCTTCTCTTTTACTGAGGAGTCAGTGAGCTTCATGCACTATCGGTGGACGATTCTCACTTTCGTAGTTTCGGAAACACTATTTCCTTTACTACTTAGGTTGGATTTTTGGTTAAGAATCAGGCTCCTAATAATATCTGGAACCTATTGTTATTAAGGTCCTTCCGTCTTCGTACGGGCATAGGCCTTTACTCTGTCCGGTTAGAGTTTACGTATTTATAAACAGATCTCAGTTTATTAGTAAGGACGTAAGCTTCTTCTGTCTTTGATGCCTAATAGAAGGACATTACGCTCCATTCTATTGCTAATGGATTCAATTAACTATCGGTACTGCTTATGGTATATCATTAACTCAGCAGTTTGTGCTTGAGATTTTGGCTCATGAAGTAAGAGCTCTTTCTACATCTTGGGCTTACATTATTAGTGTCGCTATTATAGATTTTATGAAGGCTGCACATTGGGCTCAGCCATCCACATTCATGAATTTTTATCTCAGAAATATTGAGTCCATTTCCGGAGGCCTGCATTGTTAGGTCTATTATCTACTGCTCAGAATGTCATTCACTTAACAGTTGCTACTATAGCTAGGTAGGCGTTCTGTTCCGGCAGTGACTCCGTCCTGCTGCCCTCTTCGCTCTGGGCTATTTGACCCAGGGCAAGGAGAAGGGGGGGGGGGAGGGTGTTCCCTTGGGTCACCTGTTTTATTATGAGAACAAGGGGATACCTCCTCCGGAGTTAGTAATTCTGAGCTGTTACTGGGATGGTTTTTAAGTGATAAGTTTATGTTTTAAAAATTCATTCAGGTCATAGTTTTTAAAGTATAGCTTTTGAATATATCACGTGTCAAACGGGCGTTATTATACAATCCTCAGACACTTTTAAGGAGTATAAAGAGTCTCTATTCTCTAGACTAACTTTATTTATTGGCTTACTTTAAAAATTATTAGTATAAGGATTATACTGGATATTAATAGAGTACATGGATGTTATGGTGCTCAATTATGGAAGGTGTTGTGTCTTTCTAATTTATCATAAATAAGAAAGATACATGTAAGGCCTAATACTCCTTTTCCCCTCGAGGGGATGGCTCTATTTTATATAATTGAGCTTATTGGATTTTCCTCTATGTCCTAGGCCCTCCAGCCTTTTTACTATTCAGCTATGTCTGGGTCATTGGTACAGTATAAAAATGTTAACAAATTTATAGTAATTTATATATTTTTTATACTTACGAATGACCCAGACAGGGATGGCCCTCCCAGGAGTTGGGAACTCATACCTCCCCGCTGAGTACATAGCGCTTACCAGGCACTGGTTATAAGAATGATTAATGGCGCCAATTTCGGGACGTCCTTGACACTGCGCATGCGCAGTAGAGGTGAAGTATGGAGGGCCATTCAGAACATGTTTTCTTTGGTTTTAGATGCAAATTTTGGGGATTGGGGGGCAAAATTTGTGTTTGGCCCTACATTTTTAAGAGTTAGCACCAGCTATGTCTGGGTCATTGGTAAGTATAAAAAATATATAAATTACTATAAATTTTTTAACTTTTTAGAATCAAGAAAAAAATTTTGTCTGCACTTAGGCTTTTTGGGGATCCATTTGGGCTCATCGTTCCCTTTGGGAACTTGGGTTCATGTCAAAATTTTTCGAAAAATTTTTTTTTATGAATTTATTTTTCGAAATTTTTGTATCGGATTGTATTATTATGTATCTTTGTCAGATTATTATGAGGGTTAGTGCGAGTACTGTTGGCTTGTAATTTTGGCAAAATGAAAGATTATTGCTCAAAATTGTAATTCGGGGAAATCTTCCTCTGACTCTCATGTTCATTGTGTTTGCTGCAGTCATTGTTCTCGCACTAACTCTTGTTCTGTTTGTGCCAATTGTGATGACGAAAGTTGGAGACGTGTCACGGTATGTTGTTAGTGGTGAGAGATCGATGCCTGTTCTCTCACCACAAGGTAACTCTAGTTTTTCAGTTTCTTTTTCAGGGGAACACGAACATGGTGATGTATCAGTGATGCCATCAAAAAGTGTGCTGCCATCGTCGCAATCAAACATAGAGCTAGCAGCAAAAGTGCTCAGTGAAATAAGACAATGGCCTACATCTCAGATCATGGGATTTAAGTCCTTGTTGCCAGCTAGCTCAGCCGGCGGATCTATCACTCAGAATATGGATGGTGTGACGCCGGGTAAGTCTGTGACGGATGAGGAAAGGAAAAAGGGTGTTGTGAGCACTATAATATTGAAACATGCTCACACTGTGGAGATGGAACAGAGGAAGCCAGCTAGTTCTGCGGTGGACTCGTCCACGTCTTCCCGGACTGCGAGCGAGAGAGGCCACTCTCTCTTTCAACAACATCTGGGGCCAGATGTTGTTCAGAATGTTCGTCAGTCGGAGCATATGTCCACGACTCCTGTCCGGGACACTCTGTCAAATAGGCTGCTGTGGTTGGCTAGTCTATCGGCTTCCAGTTCGTCTTAGCACACACGACCGCACCTTGGCTATGTGACTACGGAGATGCAGCCTGCATTGCCAACGAAGGATTCATTGTTGTCAAGAAAGTCACTCCATCCGATAGCCAAGGAGACGAGGCCACATGAATTGAGATGTCCACATAAGAGGATTATGTCGGAGAACCGCGACTCCACAGGCCTCTGTTACGGAATTGCTGTCGCAAATAGCGCAGCGCATCGCAGCATCCCAATAGGCTCCAGAACATCCTACGGCAGTTTCTGATGTGGAACGACATGTCGGATGAAGCTGGGTCGGTTCATTCCTCTGCTCGTTCAGATAGAGATGACCGGGAATCTAATCTGGTCCAATCAGTTAGTGAAAGGGAATTGAGTGAATTGGATTATTCCCTTTTGGAGCAACACAAGGTAGTAATGGAGTTTATTCATCAATACCTTCCAGACGTTGTTCCTTTGGATCAGAATGCTGCGACAAAGGATAAAAGACAGCTAGCGTCATTAGATTCCGACTTTTTCGGCCGGGTTAAGGAAGATATTCCTGTTTATCCGGTGCAGTCCAGTAATGTGTCTTGGACTTTTGAACTGTTAAATGACGCTATATTCAATCTATCCTCAGGGACGAGGAAAAGCAGTTTTTTATCTACACATGCTCTAGATCTGTTATTTATTAATAATAGAAATAAATTTTGAACGGCAGGTCAGGGTATTTCGAGAGTTCCTCTGCGTTTGGAGGAACAGGCTGAGGACTTAGATTTGTCCTTACCTGTGTCCTTTTCTATTCACTCAGATACAATGGAGACAACGATATATTCCAATAGAGCGAACCTATATGCTTTGTCTTACGCAAATCACCTTACTAGAGCGTTAGCGCAACGTCTCAGTGGAAAAGAATTCAAGGACATTCGTACCTCATTAAGAGTTCTTTCAAGGGCTATTGCTTATTCCACGTATAACTCTGCCTTACCAGTAGCTAATTTAGAGTTAATTAGACGTGATGCAGCCCTAGCGTCATCATCCCTAGTGGATGATCAGGTGAAAAACTCTCTTCGAGTCGCTCCAGTATCCGGAGACTATCTCTTTGATGGCAAGCTTTCGTTGATCTATGATCAGCTTACTAAGAAAGCATCTGATATTCTGCTTTTTGAAGTCAGTTTCCAAAAAAACTGATACAGCAGAAAAGGGTAAAGTAGGAGCTTCAGGACCAAGTTCATCCAAAGGAAGCTCCTCTAGAGGGTATAAGAAATCCTCAAGTAGTTACCCTAGGGATCGTGAAAATAGCGACTCGGGAAGGGGACTTGGGTCTGGCCGAGACTACTGGTCGGACATCCCCAGGTCGGCGGGCTGAGGCGCTGCACGGGGAGGACATAGTTTCTCTTCCCGTAGGCCTCACAGGTCCAGAAGGTGATGGTCAGGTCCTCCATTGCGGTCCTGTTGGCGGAAGACTGACAAGGTTTCTAGAAAATTGGATTTCAATTAAAGAGGACCAGTGGGTCAGAGGGGTTAATCTCGGATGGCCTAAGGCTATCATTCCGAGAAAAGCCTCCGTTAACACTGGTCTTAGCTTCCGACCAACCCTCTAAAAAGAGATTCTCTTCTATCGGAGGTAAAATCTCTTTTGGAGAAAAATGCAATAGAGGTTGTAGAAAACCAGGAATCACTGGGTTGTTACAGTCACCTTTTTTTGGTACCGAAGTCAGACAGCTCGTTCCGTCCAGTAATAGATTTGAGCTGGATAAACAAACTGATCGTGGGCCCCAAAGTTTTATATGGAGACCGTTCGATCAGTAAGGGCGAGCATTCGGGTGAACGATTATGCATCAATCATAGATCTAAAGGATGCATACTTTCATGTTATGGTGAATCCAGCATTCAGAAAGTACCTATGATTCGCCGTCCTGGGGGTTGTTTATCAGTTCCGAGCGATGTGCTTCGGACTCAATCTAGCACCCTGGGCATTCACTCGAATAATGAACTCGGTAATGGCATATTTCCGGGTTCATTCGTCTGCGGTAACGTCGGCCTATTTGGACGACATTCTTCAGAGATACGGCAACAGTTCTTGAGAAAGATGTTCAGAGTCTGCTTCTATTGCTCCAATGTCTCGATTTCATTGTAAACAAAAAGAAGTTGGATCTCGCTCCGTCCAAGTCGTTTATTCACTTGGGAATGACCTTCGAGACTCCAACAATCTGGTTCGTCCTCTGTTACCCAGAGCGATATTAGTCAGTTGTTATGCTCGCTTTTGTCTACATTCAGACGTATTAACAGCAAGGGAGTTCATGTGACTGATGGGACTGTGCGGAGCGGCTGCAGACCTCATTCCAATGGGCTGCTTGCACACACATCCACTCCAGATATTTTTCTCTCAAATATCATTACGTGTACGCTCCCTGTAAAACACTGCCAATCGACTCCCCACTAACTGCTCTATCAGGTGTGGTATCAAAACCCAACCACGTGACTAAAATAAGACGTACTATTAGTTATAATTAGCACAAAGTGTTTCCTAATGTTGTGACAAGGTTATGCTTCCGACCCAAAATAGGACCTCCAAACATCATTTCTCTGCCAAACAGCTGTTGATAATTAGGGAAAAAAGCACATCGCTCCCAAACTACACAAATAAAAATAAAATCGTTAAAATTTATTTTGAAATTTTGTACAAATCGACTTTTGAGGGCAGTTTCGATCTCGCATGAATATTTGTGAAGACCTTCTCGTTAGGTTTTGTCGATGTCGGTGTTTCTTTGATCCCGTAATTTTTGGATACCAATTAGCACATTTTTCCAACCAGTCGGGCAAATACTATTTTTAATATCAGAGGGAAATTTTAAAAACGCATTTCGTTTTGAATATATTGAGTAAACATCAGTCCGATTTCGTCCTTGAATTTTTACAATCCGACTATTATTAGCGAAGTTACGCCAAAAATGGAAATAATAAAAAAAATCTCATTTGTAACAGGTTGAAGAACCTTTCGAAAAGAGTCATTCAAATACACACTTTTTTTATTCTGTAGTGGTAGACATATTCCGGGCAATGAAAAAGAACTTTACACAATTTGGTTGCGTTTCCAGATATTCAGGTATTTGCATGAAGGACAGCTGACGTCAGCATAACAGGTTGAGAACAACGTAGTTTCGTTACCCACTAAACGGGCCAAATTGCCAGAGTTATTAGACCACAGACGTCTGGAAACCTGATCTAAATCACCCCTACCTCAAAACACCTCATTCTTATATGCACCCCCCCCCTCCCCCGGAATATATAAACGGATCTGTGTGCGGTTATTTATTTTGGAAGTGTGTGTATGTGTGTGTGGGGGGGGGGGCATATATAAGGTGGAGGTGTGATGTTGGGGGCGATGTGATATTAATCAGGACTCCAGATGTCTGTGGTTTGACTAGGCAGTGGGACCTGGGGCGGGATGCACAGCAACTCCGAATGATGACATCCCCTTTAATCCGAGGATGATATACAACATTTCTCTATAAAATAAAATAAGCATTCAACGGGTAATGTTGGATTTTAAAGTGTGCAGAGAACGAGCCGGTCCATTGCAAACTCACTCCAGTGACGCGGCAAAGCATCCATGTTTTACAAGGCGAAGTTCCCACTCAATGTGGCAGGGCAAAAATATAAAAAGAATACCCAAAAGACGGTTGCAGAATGTTAATCTGCACCTCCCCCCCCCCCAAAAAAATGTTCTTGGTAAAAAAAATGCAGTGGAAGACCAGTCGAGTATAGATATCATCAGACTGGTTGGTTGGTTGGTTGGTTGGGTGTGGGGCTAAGTACAAATTCAATGGAGGCAGAGAGCCAACTGTTATATAGGCCTGCCATCTTGCCATCAGAGGGTGCAGATGCGTAGGCCAACCCCACAAACATTTAATGTCTGTGGTTCCGTATCCTAATGTTCAGTGTTGCTGTAAGCTTACTATTTGTGGGCCTAGGCCTGTTAAAAAAAATTCCGGTGAACTTGGGTGGGGTAGGAATCTTACGCAGCATCAAGTGGGATATGCAAGCATCTCAACTCATGTGAAAAAAGCACTTCATTGAGCTGAGGGTCCTTTGAACGACAACCTACGGTCCATCTGCAGAAATATGTTGTGTTCGCTGTCTTTTTTCCACTGAAGCTGAGAGCATATTTTGTGAGTGGAATCCTCACTCCTTGAGTGTTTTAGAAGAGACCCTGATGTGGCGAGATGGAACGCGATGTGTCTGAATGTATCTTAGATCAGTTAAATATTATAAATTGGCAGAATTTGGGAGAGTTTTCATTTCTGTCAGAACTCAGCACAATTAGAAGAAACGTATACATATATTTTATATTTTGTTCAAAAACGATGCGTATAGCTTGAGGTTTGTTGCTTTGGACCACTGAGAAAAGTAGACCCAGGCTGTTGTAATATAACTGAATATAACACAACACTTAACACGATCAATTATTGAGTTCTCGCGGCAGCAATAAAATTTGGTAGCAATAACATTTTCTAATCCGAACTAATCATTTAATTACCCTTCAAAAGATGTAAAACAAGAGCCGACAATAGCTACTGACTGTTTCTGAAACAGCCTATGATCAAAATGAAAACATTGACTGATAATAATAGATAAAGGATAAATTACTTCTATGAGTTTATTCTTTTGAGATTTCCAACATCTGAAACTGGTTGAATTGAATTACAATTATGTACATCTATATACTTTTATATTTGCACTGCAACTTGTAAAGAAAATTTTGTTTCTAACATTCGACCTACCATTTAACAATTTTATTAGCGCTACAACAAATAATGAAATTATTTTGAATCTGTTTATAGGAAAAGACAGCAGTCGTGTGGTGTTTTCCAACAAATAGTTGTAACACAAAGAGAAAAAATTCAATTTCTAACATTCGGCCTGTCACTTAAGTTAACTGCGCACATGTTAATTACCACTACGAAAAAGCCCTGGGCCAATTTAATCCGTGGATCGACTTAGGGGCATACCTCAGTTGCTGACTTTATTTTTGGCCGACTTCTATGGACGACTTCATTTGGGGGCAACTTCCCACCATTTACACGCCCGTTTCAATCAGAAGTCATTAGATATGCCTTGGAACCAAAAGATTAAGATAAAAACCTAAAAAAATGGGAATGACGAATTTCGTGTATAGCGCTGACCGATTTTTACAGTTATGTCACGTAAAGTGTTAAATGCAAAAATGAATATTGCACAGTAATTAGACTTGAATATTTCTCCATTTGAACTTTATATTCCAAGATTATTTTAATGTGATTTTGTTACAAATTACAATTAATTGAATATATTGATATATATGCATCCCCAATAAAATATAACAAAATACAGAATAAATTTAAAAAAGATATTTGATAAATAAAAGTTGTCAGAAAGGTTTTAAACAACATCTCAAAAGTGTCATGCTTTATCAGACCAGTGCTGAAAAACCCCATCAATTAGCTCCGCCCACTCATAAAAAGTTCCTCTATAAATAGACACAGAGGTCTTAATTGAACCGGATTAACAGTAACAGCATTATGTAATCATATGTAACAATTGGGGTAATTTGGAAGACAACTTTTACAGGGACTGTACACGTAATGTGGAGTGTGAAGACGCATTCGCTCGAAACAAATATTGTTTTATCGGACCAAGTAAAACAAAAGATTCAGATTTGGGCAGACATATAAACATCAAAGAAATGATGTCAATATGGCCAGCGCTACGTCATTGGATGAACATAATTCGGAATTTGCATGTTCAAATACTGTCGGACAACTCGACAGTAGTAGCTTATATTCGGAACCAGGGGTGCACTCATTCGATTCTGTTATTCGACCTAACAGAAAGAATTCTTCTGTTTGTCTTGGAACATCACGTTCATCTATCGCTCATTCATATACCGGGTCGTCTGAACGTTCTAGCAGACTCGCTCTCTCAGAAAAGTTGCATGTTGCCTTCGGAATGGACTCTCAACAAGCAAGTATTCAGGCAGATTTGGTACCAATGGGATCGACCAATGATAGACTTATTCACGACACATCTCAACAATCAATTGCAGACTTATGTGTCGCCGTGCCCAGATCCTCGAGCGTACGCAGTAGATGCTCTCTCAATTTCTTGGGACGGAATGAGAGGATATGCATATCCTCCAACTCCGTTGATTCAACAAGTCTTATTAAAGATCAAGCAATCGCAGTGCAAGATACTGCTGGTAGCATCTCTGTTGTCTCAGAAACCATGGATAAATCTACTCAGGTGTCTTTTATGGGACGTTCCCGGAAGCTTCCTCCACGGGAGGACCTTCTCTTTCAGGGGAAATCTCGCACACTGCATCACAACTCGCAAGGTCTCAACCTTCACGTATTTCCGTTGTGCGGTCCTTTTTGCACTGAAGGTGCTTTACAGGACGAGCAGTGGACGCAATTTCTAACTGTAGGAGGGCCTCCTCTTCGCTAAATTATGCGGCAAAGTGGAAGGTTTTCTCTCGTTGGTGTAAGGATCAGTCGATAGATGTTTATGATCTTTCCATTCCAGACATTGCAAATTTTCTGGTCTACTTGTTTGACATTCTCAAACTGCAGCCAGTCACTATTAAGGGTTATAGGTCTATGCTATCGGACACTTATGCTCATCATGATAGCTTAGAAATCGGATCTAATGTTTCTTTATCTAAGTTAGTTAAAAAATTTTCGATCAGTAGGCCTAGAACCCTTAGGTTAATTCCTAAGTGGAATTTAGCTTGGGTTCTGTTGAAGCTTAAAGAAGCTCCATTTGAACCTTTGGATGCTGTAGAGTTCAAATTCTTGACATACACTACGAGTCGGAAGTAGCTGTAGCAAAACCGCAATTATTTTGCGGTTTTAATTGCAGTCATAAATGAAAATATAAACACGAGTAACTTTTATGAAAAAATATAAAACCGATAAACGCGTTTGCCGATTGTTTGCAACTGGAGTGGGAAACGCAGATAAACGATAGAGCTTTTCACGTTGTTGGTCGGAAAAATCGTTTTTTGAACATTTACTTCGTTTAGTTGAATTGCACAATTCCTGCAGCTTCGAAGTTCGGAGACAAGTTCATGGTGTTGGCCCAGAATTTGACACGCTGTTTTAAAAGCCCTGTGAATATTCAATGAAAATGCATAAGATAAAAAAGGCATTAGTATTCCGCCAAACCAGTGATGAGAGTAAAAAACGAGACAATATGCCTCGTAACATTATAGATGGGAAAGAAATTATGAAAATGCGGTGAGGCAAAACATGGAGTTGAAACGTGACTTCTCCTTCAAAAATTTCCGATTGACCTGAACCCCACCCGCCCCCCCCCCCCCCCCCCAAAAGATTATCTTTCGTGCGAATCACACATAACAGGGTTATTTCCATACCCATAAATAGAAAAAATAAACCTCCAAGTGCAATACAATGGGAGAACCTAGCAGCCCCCCCCCCCCCCCCCCCCACCACCACCACAATTTTGCCTGGGCTTTTCGATTTGTTGTGAAAAAATAATTCAGCCTTTTTGTGCGTACTGATGATGGTAAGGTAGCTTTTACTTTCCCAAATTATGCGGACATGAGCCTTTTCTGTCATTGTTATTGTCCCTGTGTTCACAGCAAAAAAAAAAATATTCAAATATCCACCCGAACAGCACATGTCAGCCACGTGCTCAACCCAAGTGGAAAACTCGGAAAATTGACATTTTGATAACATGTTTTGGGGATCAAACCTCTTCATCCCCGGGTCCCTTCTTATTACAAATGTAGGTAGGCCTAGAGGTTCGACCAAAAAAATTATCAAATATAATTTTTTCTGTGTTCCCAGCTTTTACTCAGCAACTGTGAAGTCAGCAGGTCTATTATTATCTCCGCTCATCAGAGGCGGATGTTTTGCAGTGAATCGATATTCAGATCACATGCATTTATCGAGTTGAATTGGATGAAGGGAAGAGTTTTCAAATGACAGAAAAAGAACAATGCAAGTGTTTTTCATGTATTTATTCATCAGTAACATTTGAAACGCCCCTTTTTCAAAAGGACAATGTGTATTTCACAGTCGTCAAAGTGAACACGTGATGCATTTGTGAGAAGTCTGAGAAATTACGTTTAAGACAATTTCGCTCCCAGCGCAATTCGCCCCAACATGTTAAATCGGACACCGACCCCTCCCACCATAGACAAGCTTTATAGATATTTAGCTTTACGTTGCCTGGTTACATGTACCTCTTGCAGACCTGGTACACAGATCGTGGGTGGATTTGAAAACATCCACCGGGTGAAAATTCCACGCATACGGAATTGTCAGGAAAATTTGACTGAGTGTCAGTATACTGAGTCTCAGATTAGTCCTACAATCGGAAACTACAGACCAATAATAGAAACAGTTCGTAATACCACTGGATAGTACATACCGATTACATTCTTGGCCTGTCGTTAACTTTTGTGGGGCAAATGATCTTGTTGACATAATTTGATCGCTTGCTTGTAGTCATAGGTGTGTGGGCCATTTTTTTTGTGGAGTAGGGCGGAACATTTGGGTTTGTGAAATGAGGGGTATTGCAGCTTGTAGTAGGTCACTTTCATTCCAGAGCATACATGTTGTCACGAAGTTCACTGGAGTGCTGTTATGGTGTGTAGGTATGTGTGGTGCTGGGGGGGGGGGGGGGGGGGGGGGGGGGGGGCGAAGGGAATCACAAGTGGGAGAACCGCCACATCTACACCACCAAGACAGACTATAATGGGAAAATAAAGTATACCATTTGAAACATATATGTATTTATTTAAAAGTGAGAAAACAGAAAATATAATGACAAAATATGAGGAGGTAATCGGAGGGGGGGGGGGGGGGGGGGGTATTGCAGCTTGTAGCAGGTCACTTTCATTCCGGAGCATACATGTTGTCACGAAGTTCGCTGGAGCGCTGTTATGGTGTGTAGGTATGTGTGGTGCTGGGGGGGGGGGGGGGGGCGAAGGGAATCACAAGTGGGAGAACCGCCACATCTACACCACCAAGACAGACTATAATGGGAAAATAAAGTATACCATTTGAAACATATATGTATTTATTTAAAAGTGAGAAAACAGAAAATATAATGACAAAATATGAGGAGGTAATCGGAGGGGGGGGGGGGGGGGGTATTGCAGCTTGTAGCAGGTCACTTTCATTCCGGAGCATACATGTTGTCACGAAGTTCGCTGGAGTGCTGTTATGGTGTGTAGGTATGTGTGGTGCTGGGGGGGGGGGGGGGGGGGAATCACAAGTGGGAGAACCGCCACATCTACACCACCAAGACAGACTATAATGGGAAAATAAAGTATACCATTTGAAACATATATGTATTTATATAAAAGTGAGAAAACAGAAAATATAATGACAAAATATGATAAAAGTTTGTGGGTTGGGGGATTCTCTTCTCTTGGGTCCAATTTTTAATTGTACAATGTACATGTAAAAACAGCAAACAGACAATGCTTCAATTCCAGGGAGATATTAAGCAATTCAACTTTTATCATTTCTTCAATGACTTTTGAAGAATCGTACAATGGGAAGCTGATTGATTTGTGCCCCCATCACTAATCCAATTTTGGCGAGTGTCTAATTAGACATTTATTGCCACTGGTTTACTTACTAAACAAACTCCTGTAATTTGGCAGCAGACAGTTTCGGTGAGTATCTAATTAGATATTTATTGCTTACTGGTTTGATCACTAAACAAACACCTGTAATGAACCACGTGTGCAGTTAAGTTAGGGTAGGAGTGGCTGCTATTTTTTTTTTTTCGATTGGGTGTTTTGTATCAGAACTACCCCACTAGGCCTACATGCATTTCAATGGGAAGAGATGATTCGTTATTTTTAAATAAATGATATTTTTATTGACTTTTCTTCTGTCGTTAAAATCTAGTCCCCCAAAAACACTTTACCTAATGCGGATAACATTTAGACTAACCATCAAAAAATGCATCCCAGTAATTTCCGAGAGGACTAAATTTCTTGGGTTCTTGAGGGGGGGGGGGGGGGGGGAGATCTCAACACTGTCTCAAAAATCTAGTGTATGATGTCCCAATAGAAGGGACATTTCTGTTCATTCTATTGCTAGATGGATTCAATTAGCAATTTGTACTGCTTATGAAAGTTTATCTTCTAATCAGCAGTCGGTGCTTAAGATTTCAGCGCATGAAGTTAGAGCGCTGTCCACATCTTGGGCTTATTCTAACAGTATTGCCATTACTGATCTCATGAAAGCTGCTTACTGGACACAGCCTTCTACATTTAGTTTAGTTTTAGCGTAGAAATATAGAGTCTATTTCAGGCGACCTTAGATGTTTAGGTCCTTTATCTTTGTTCAGAATGTTGTCCACTAAATGTTTACAGCTATAGTTATGTAGGTTTTTCTGTTCCAGCAGTGACTCTGTCCTGCTGCCCTCTTCGTTCTGTGGTGATTTGACCCAGAACAAGGGGAAGGGGAGGGGATGGTTTTCCCTTATATCACTGGCTTTATAGTGAAAAGCAAGGGAATAGCTCCTCTGGTGTCAGTAATTCCGAGTCGGTGCTGGGATCTCATTTATGTAATGTTTTTAAAGTGTAGCTCGGTGGTGAAGCATTTGTATGTGTCAAGTGTCATACGAGCATTAATATACAATCCTCGAACACTTTTAAATGAGTATAAAGAGTCTCATTCTCTGGACTATCTTTATTGGCTTCCCTTTATTAAATTAGTATAATGGTTTACACTGGCTGTTAATAGAGAATTATAGATGATATAATGCTTGATTATTTGGTTGGTATTTTGT
The DNA here is from genome assembly GCA_031216915.1 of Pictodentalium vernedei. NCBI lineage: Eukaryota > Metazoa > Mollusca > Scaphopoda > Dentaliida > Dentaliidae > Pictodentalium > Pictodentalium vernedei. Next base: position 684,367,121 of record CM062296.1, on the reverse strand, counting down.
CTTTCTTATTTCTAATAAATAAGAAAGACATATATAAATCCTTTCTCTCCTTTTCTCCTTGAGGAGATATTCCTTTATATATAATTGAGCTTATTGGATTTTCTTTAATGTCCTAGGCCCCCAGCCTTTTTAGCTCACCTGACTTTCAGTCAGGAGAGCTATAGTGATCACTCACTGTCCGTCGTCCAGCGTCTGTCGTCCGTCGTCCGTGAACATGGTGTTTGCATCTTCTCCTCCCAAACCGCTGAACCAATTTAATTGATATTTGAGATAATAGTTTGTTATGACATCGCAGTTTGATTTTGTTCAAATCAAGTTGCCTCGCCCGTGGGTAGGGCCACACCCAAAAAGTGTGCTGAAATCTTCAAAAATCTTCTTCTCATGAACCAGCAGTAGCAGAGACTTGTTATTTGGTGTGCAGCTTCCTTTTGAGGTGTAGACTCAGATTTGTTAAAGAGAAGTTTGTGGGGCTATACTTGGCGTCGTTATGGAAGGGGCAAAATTTTTTGCCCCGCCCAAAATTTCTTGCCCCGCCCAAAATTTCTATTTTCCAAACCGAGAGGCTGATTTGAACCAAATTTTATGTGAGGGCTTATTGGGTCATAAGTACCTAATTTATGCTGATTTTTTTTTTCCTGTAGCCCCATGGGAACCGCAGGAGCTAAAAATAGAAAAAAATTAAAACGCCCATATCTCCAAAACTGCACGGCACCAAGAATTTTTATTTGGTGTGAAGCTTCCTTAAGACCAACAGAAAGAATTGGTAAAAAAAAAATTGCCATCGGTTCTATCATAGGGTACAGTTTCGGGACTTTAAAAAAGTGCTGAGTCAGCACTTTTTAACACTCTAGGCAATGGGAAAAACATTAAAAAATCTTCTTCTTCAGATCCAGCAGGCAGAATCTTTTGATATTTGGTATGCAACATTGTAGGGTGGATCTGATTCAAGTTTGTTCAAATCGGCCCCCTGGGTTCATATTTGGGCTCTGTATAGGAGCCCGATTTCGAACTTAGTGCATTTCAGACAAATTTCTTAAAAAATCTTCTCCAGATCCAGCAGGCAGAATCTTTTGATATTTGGCATGCAACATTGTGGGGTGGATCTGATTCAAGTTTGTTCAAATCGGCCCCCTGGGTGTATATTTGGGCTCAGTATAGGAGCCCAAATTTGAACTTACTGCATTTCATGCAAATTTCTTTGAAAATCTTCTTCTCCACATCCAGCAGGCAGAATCTTTTGATATTTGGTACACAACATTGTGGGGTGGATCTGATTCAAGTTTGTTCAAATCGGCCCCTTGGGTGTATATTTGGGCTCAGTATAGGAGCCCAAATTTGAACTTAGTGCATTTCAGGCAAATTTCTTTGAAAATCTTCTTCTCAAGATCCAGCAGGCAGAATCTTTTGATTTTGGGTATGCAACATTGTGGGGTGGATCTGATTCAAGTTTGTTCAAATCGGCTCCCTGGGTTTATATTTGGGCACAGTATAGGAGCCCAAATTTGAACTTAGTGCTTTTCAGGCAAATTTCTTAAAAAATCTTCTTCTCCAGATCCAGCAGGCAGAGTCTTTTGATATTTGGTATGCAACATTGTGGGGTGGATCTGATTCTATTTTGTTCAAATCGGCTCCCTAGATTCATATTTGGGCTCACTATAGAAGCTCGAATTCGAACTTAGTGCATTTCAGGCAAATTTCTTCAAAAATCTTCTTCTCCAGATCCTGCTGGCAGAATCTTTTGATATTTGGTATGCAACATTGTGGGGTGGATCTGATTCCAATTTGTTCAAATCGGCCCCCTGGATTCATATTTGGGCTCACTATAGAAGCCCAAATTCAAACTTAGTGCATTTCAGGCAAATTTCTTCAAAAATCTTCTCCAGATCCAGCAAACAGAATCTTGTGATATTTGGTATGCAACATTGTGGGGTGGATCTGATTCAAGTTTGTTCAAATCGGCCCCCTGGGTTTATATTTGGGCTCAGTATAGGAGCCCAAATTTGAACTTAGTGCATTTCAGGCAAATTTCTTTGAAAATCTTCTTCTCAAGATCCAGTAGGCAGAATCTTGTGATATTTGGTATGCAGCATCCTTAGGGGGGTGAGATGCAAGTTTGTTCAAGCCATGTCCCTAGGTCCATATTTGGGCTCACTGTGGGAGCTTGAATTGTAACTTTGTTCGAAATGAGGAATTTTCTTAAAAAATCTTCTTCTTCAGATCCAGCAGTCAGAATGGTTTGATATGTGGTGAGTAGCATCCTTGTGGGGAGGGGGGGGGGGGATTCAAGTGTGTTAAAGCAAAGTCCATGGGTCTATATTTGGGCTCCCTGTGGGAGCCCAAATTATAACGTAGTCAATATGAGGAATTTTTCTTTAAAAATCTTCTTCTTCAGATTCAGCAGTTGGAATGTTTTGATATTTGGCATGGAGCAACCTTAGGGGGCTAAGATTCAAGTTTGTTCAAGCCAAGTCCCTTGGTTCATATTTGGGCTCACTATGGGAGCCTGAATGACAACTTAGTTCAAAATGAGGAATTTTCTTTAAAAATCTTCAGATCCAGCAGATGAATGCTTTTGATAATTTTTATGCAGCATCCTTAGGGGGGTAAGATTCAAGTTTGTTCAAGCCATGTCCCTAGGTCCATATTTGGGCTGATTGTGGGAGCTCGAATTGTAACTTGGTTCAAAATGAGGAATTTTCTTTAAAAATCTTCTTCTTCAGATCCAGCAGTCGGAATGTTTTGATAATTGGTGTGCAGAATCCTTAGGGGTGTGAGTTTCAGGTTTGTTAAAGCCAAATCCCTGGGTTCATATATGGGCTCCCTGTGGGAGCCCGAATTATGACTTAGTTCAATATGAGGAAAATTCTTTAAAAATCTTTTTTTAGATCCACTGGTCAGAATATTTGGATATTTGGTTTCAGCTTTTATTAGGAGGAGCAGATGCAACTTGTGGAAATCAATTCTCTGGGTTGATATTTAGGCTACCATGTCAGGTGAGCGCCCTCAGGCCCCCCCGGGGCCTCTTGTTTCTATTCAGCTAAGTCTGGGCCATTGGTTACAGTATAAAAATATGAAAAAATTTAAAGTAATTTATAGATTTTTTATACTTGCCAATGGCCCAGACGGGGATGGCCCTCCCATGAGTTGGGAACACATATCTTCCTGCTGATTATGTAACATTTAGCAGGTACTGGTTGTAAGAATGAGGCTTGGCACCAATTTCGGTACTTCCTTGACACTGCGCATGCGTAGTAGACAAAAGTATGGAAGACCATAAAGGACATTAATTTTTAGCTCAACTTGACAAAGTCAAGCTGAGCTATTGCCATCACTTCTCGTCCGTCGGCGTACGTACGTACGTACGTATGTTTCCTTTGGCACACCTCACAGGTCGCATTTATGATCAAATCGCTTTGAAACTTGGTATGCTTGTTTGGGGTGACCTCTAGATGGGAGCTGTCGATATTTTTATACTGTACCAATGACCCAGACATAGCTGGTGCTAACTCTTAAAAATCTAGGGCCAAACACAAATTTTGCCCCCCAATCCCCAAAATTTGCTTCTAAAACCAAAGAAATCATGTCCTGAATGGCCCTCCATACTTCGCCTCTACTGCGCATGTGCAGTGTCAAGGACGTCCCGAAATTGGCGCCATTTATCATTCTTTGTTTGGCCCTTCATCAGTTAACATCTGACTGATCTTTGTGCTTGTAAATCTCAGTTTAAATGATGCCAGACACATAAATATTAGAGAAATGGTGGATCTAAGGAGGAAATAGAAGGAGGAGAGGAAAAATGAGTGACAGAAAATAATCAGGGCTGTAACTTAAAATTTTTTAATGAAATTATGTTAAGTTGCCTATTTTCGAGGCATGGGCCTGTTGTGGTCATTCTTGCTATAAAGTTACACTGCTTGTTCAGTGTTTTCCTCTCTCCCTTTCCTTAAGTCCCCCTTGCTATTCTCCCATGCTTTTGGCATATTTTCTGTAATATTATTACTAAAATTTCTTGGGAGTTTTAGCTGGATAACAGAATGAATTCTGTTCTTTTCCCCATGTTTACGTCCACACCCATGGGTGTTTAGGCGTAGTGTTCTGCATCTACCATCTGATGTTCTGCAGTTTCTTCCCTGGAAGTCTCTGTTTTGCATCAGATAGTGTATTATTGGTAACTGACACTTCTTGTTTACATTGACAACAGCCTCTGTGGAGGGGGATTTCTTGTCTTTGTGTTAGTTTAATCATAACTGGATACATTATTATTATTCGTAAGTGTTGCATTAATTTTTTTTAAATATTTTTAAAATTTTTGTCCACATTTAGGCTTGGGATCCATTGGGGCTCAACATTACTTTTCAGAAACTTGGGCTTTTCTGAAAAAATATTTTTTCAAAAAATTTTTTGATTTCAATTATTTTTTCTATGTTAATGGATCATGTTATTATGTAGTTTTGTTTTCAGGGGTTGGTGCGAGTACTAGGACTTTGTATTCTTTTCACAATGAAAGGATATTGTTCAATTGTAATAAGAGGAAATCTTCCTCTGACTTTCATAATCATTGTATAAATGTAGTCAGTGTACTCCCACTAACTCCTGTTCAGTATGTGTTAATTTCGATGACAACATGGGAAGCGTGTGTCACGGTATGTTAGCGGGGAAATGGCCATGCCAGTCCTTTCTCCGCAGGGTCACTCTAGTTTATCAATCTCTATTTCAGACGAACATGAACAGGGTGATGTATCCGTGATGTCTTCCAAATGTGTGCCTCCGTCGTCACAATTAATGAAGAGCTAGCGGCAAAGTGCTCATGGAAATACGTCAATTGCCTAAGAGGTCCCTAGTAGGATCGACGGCCTTTGACGTCCGCTAGCTTGCCCGGTGTAGCGTCCATTCATTGAATGGTTCGGCAGCCGGGTTCGTCCGTTGCGGTCCAGAAAGGAGTTTTGGGTGATGCAAGTACTATAAATCAACCAAGTGCACACCCAGTGACGGCGGATCAGAGGAGAGAACGGAGGAAGCCTATTAGTCCGTAGTCCGGTTCCTAGCTCATCCAGGTCCATCCGGGCTGCGAGCGAGAGAGGCCCCTCTCTCGTACAACAACATCTGGCCTCAGATGTTGTGGTACAAAATGTTTCGCATTCGGAGCATACGTCCACCGCTCGGGATGCTCCGTTATATAGACAGTCCGGAGAGACTGTCAATAAGGCTTCCTCATCCTCATGGCAGCAAACACGACCGCACCTTGGCTACGTGACCTCAGATATCCAGCCAACTTCGCCAATCAGAGAATCCACGGCGACCAGGTCACGCCATCCGGTAGCCAGGGACACGAGGCCTGTAGACTCTGGACGTTCGCATAAGAAAAGTATGCAGGAGTCAACGTACACGGAGCTTCCAGCGGCAAAGCATCGTAGGACCGCTACTCCACAGGCCTCAGTGACGGACGTGCTATCCCGAATAGCACAACTTATCGCAGCATCCCAGCGATGACAGAATCTCTGTCGCATCATGTAATATCCGATGACGCTGGGTCGGTACGCTCCGCTGAAGCATCAGGTACGGACGTCCGAAAACTTCATAGGGTCCGACAGGATGGCGAAAGGGATTCGGAGGATTTCAAGCTTTCCCTTTCGGAACAACATAAGCTACTGTACATGTCATCCGGCTTTGTCTTCTAGAGGTTGTTTCGTCGGACCAGAATGCTGCGATGCTGGATAAGAGACTGATAGCGTCGGTGGACACAAAATTTTTTAGATCGGTTCAGGGACATCGTCCCTCAGTTTCCAACACAGTCCAATAATGTCACAGGAACTTTTGAATTATTGAACGACGCTATATATATTTATGCTTGCTATTAAACAAGCAAGTCTGGTTTCTTGTTCGCAAAAGTTACTGTGATGTCTTTCAAAAGTGTGCCTCTGTCGTCATAGTTAAATGAAGAGCTAGCGGCAATAAGTGCTCATGGAAATACGTCAATCGTTTAAGAGGTCCCTAGTAGGATCGATGGCATTGACATTCGCTAGCTCACCCGGTGTAGCATCCATTCATCGAATGGTTCGGCAGCCGGGTTCGTCCGTTGCGGTCCAGGAAGGAGATTTGGGTGATGCGAGCACAATAATAGACAATAGTACACACCCAGTGATGACGGATCAGAGGAGAGATCGGAGGAAGCCTGTTAGTCCGGTTCCTAGCTCATCCAGGTCCGTCCGGGCTGTGAGCGAGAGAGGTCCCTCTCTTGTACAACAACATCTGGGACCGCATGTTGTGGTACAAACGTTTCACATTCAGTGCATATGTCCGCCGCTCGGGACGCTCTGTTATACAGACAGTCCGAGAGACTGTCGATAAGGCTTCCTCATCCTCACGGCAGCGCACACGACCGCACCTTGGCTACGTGACCTCGAGTATCCGGCCAGCTTCGTCATTCAGGTATTCCACGGCGAACAGGTCACGCCATCCGGTAGCCAAGGGACTCGAGGCCTGTACACTCCGATCGCTCACATAATAGAAGTATGCACGGGGTAACGTACACGGAGCTTCCAGCGGCAAAGCATCGTAAGACCGCTTCTCCACAGGCCTCAGTGACGGACGTGCTATCCAAAATAACACAACTTATCGCAGCATCCCAGCAAACAACAGAATCTCTGTCGGATCAGGAATAATCCGACGACGCTGGGTCGGTTCGCTCCGCTGAAGCATCAGGTACGGACGACCGAGCACTTCATAGGGTCCGACAGGATGGCGAAAGGGATTCGGACGATTTTGAGCTTTCCCTTTCGGAACAACAGAAGCTGCCATACATTTCTTCCGGAATTATCTTCCAGAGGTTGTTCCGTCGGACTAAAATGCTGCGATGCTGGATAAGAGACTAATAGCATCATTGGACACAGAGTTTTTGATCGGTTCAGGGACATCGTCCCTGAGTTGCCGACACAGTCCAATAATGTCACTAGAACATTCGAATTATTGAACGACGCTATTTATAAGCTTGCTACCCAAACAGGCTAGTCTAGTTTCTTGTCCGCAAATGCTCTAAATCTGCCTTTCATCAATTCTAGGAATAAATTTGAAATGGCAGGACAGGGCATACCGAGAGTTCCTCTGCGTCTAGATGATGAGGCTGAAGACTGGGTATTGTCTTTATCGCTGTCTATGTCAATTCCAACCACGACGTTGGAAACGACAATGATGTCTAACAGACTTAACTTAGACGCTTTATCATACATAGACCACCTTACTGAGGCGTTTTCATTACATCTTCAAGGGAAAGAATTCCAGGATATGATCCTCAATGAGATTTCTTTCAAGGGCAGTAGTTTTTCCACGTATAACTCCGCCCTTCAGTGGCAACCTGGAGTTGGTTAGACGTGACGCAGCCCTAGCTACATCCACGCGCATGGATAGTAAGGTGATGAACTCTCTCAGAGTCGCTTCGGTCTCGGAGAAGCTTCTCTTTGGCGGCAACCTTTCGGCAATCTATGAATTGCTTGATATACACGTTCTCTTGTCAATCAAGTGTAACAAGAGATTCAGACTTGGGCAAACATTCGGTGGTTGACTCAGAGAGTTCCAACTGCAGTTGCCGGATCCGAGTTTTACGATTATGATGGATGCCAGTCAAACAGGTTGGGGTACAACATTGATTCCAACGGATTCGAAGTGCCAGGGTCTTTGGGTTCCGTAGTTTTCTAGGCAAGCACTTAAACTTCCAAGAAATGATGTTATTTTGGCTTGCACTACGTCATTGGATGAACATTATTCAGAAACGCATCTCCAAATCCTGTCCGATAATATGACAGTAGTTGCGTATATCCGGAACCAGGGAGGCACTCATTCTGTTCCGTTATTCAATTTAACAGAAAGAATCCTTCTGTTTGTTCTAGAACACCAAGTTCTACTTCGGTTCGTCATATTCCGGGTCGTCTGATTGTATTAGCAGACTCCCTTTCACGGAAGGGCCGCTTGTTGCCGTCAGAATGGACTCTCAACAAACAGGTATTCAATCAGATTTGCTACCAATGGGAGCGGTCAGTGATAGACTTATTTGCGACACAACTCAACAATCAATTGCAGACGTATGTGTCACCATGTCCGGATCCCCGAGCATATATAGTTAACACTCTATCGATCTCGTAGGACGGAATGATAGGATATGCGTATCCTCCAGCGCTGTTGATTCAGCAAATATTGCTAAGATAAAACATTCACAATACAATTCTGTTGGTAGCATCTCTGTCTCCACAGCGACCGTGGATAAATTTACTCAGGTGTCTGCTGTAGGACTTACCGCGAAAACTTCCTCCACGAGAGGATCTTCTTTCGCTGGGGAAATCATGTCAACTTCATCACAACCCGCAAGGTCTCAACCTTCACATATTCCGTTGTGCGGTCCTTCTTGCATGGCAAGCATTGTACAGGACAAGCAGTGGACGCGATTTCTAACTGTAGGAGGCCCTCCTCTTCGCTATACTATGCCGCTAAAGTGGAAGGTCTTCCGTCGTTGGTGTAGGGATCATTATGTTGATATTTTTTATCCCTCCATACCAGACGTTGCAAACTTTCCAGTATACTTGTTTGACGAGATCAACTGCAGCCTGTTACTATTAAAGGTTATAGGTCTATGTTATCTGATACCTATGCACACCATGATAGTTTACAATTGAGTCTAATGTCTCTTTATCTAAGTTAATTAGAAACTTTTCGATAAATAGACCTAGAATCCTTAGATTAATTCCTAAATGGAATTTAGCTTGGGTTCTTATTAAACTAAAAGAAAACCATTTGAGCCTCTTGAGACAGTAGATTTCAAATTCTGGCCTTTTTAAGACAGGAATTCTCTTAGCTTTCTCTTCTACTGAAGAGTCAGTGAGCTTCATGCACTATCAGTGGACTATTCTCACTTTCGTAGTATCGGGAACACTATTACCTTTACTACTAATGTTGGATTTTTGGTTAAGAATTAGGCTCCTAATAAATATCCGGAACCTATTGTTATTAAGGCTTTTCCGTCTTCGAACGGGCATAGGCCTTTACTCTGTCCGGTTAGAGCTTTATGTATTTATAAACAGATCTCAGTTTATCAGTAAGGACGTAAGGACGTAAAGCTTCTTCTGTCTCTGATGCCTAATAGAAAGGACATTACGGTCCATTCTATTGCTAGATGGATTCAATTAACTATCGGTACTGCTTATGATAATCTATCTTTAACTCAGCAGTCTGTGCTTAAGATTTCGGCTCATAAAGTAATAGCTCTTTCTACATCTTGGGCTTCTGCAAATATTGTTGCTATTACAGATTTAATGAAGGCTGCATATTGGTCTCAGCCATCCACATTCACGAATTTTTATCTCAGAAATATTGAGTCCATTTCTGGAGGCCTGCATTGTTTAGGTCCATTATCTGCTGCTCAGAATGTCGTTCACTTAACAGTTGCAACTATAGTTATGTAGGCTTTCTGTTCCGGCAGTGACTCCTGTTCCTGTTGCCCTCTTCGCTCTGGGCTATTTGACCCAGGGCAAGGGGGAAGGGGGGGGGGGGAGGGTGTCCCCTTAGGTCACCTGTTTTATAGTGATAAGCAAGGGGATACCTCCTCCGGAGTCAGTAATTCTGAGCTGTTACTGGGATGGTTTTAAAGTGAAAAGTTTATGTTTTAAAAATTCATTCATGTCATAGTTTTTAAAGTATAGCATTTGAATATCTCACGTGTCAAACGGGCATTAATATACAATCCTCGGACACTTTTAAAAGAGTATAAAGAGTCTCAATTCTCTGGACTAACTTTATTTATTGGCTTACTTTAAAAATAATTAGTATAAGGATTATACTGGATGTTAATAGAGAACATGAATGTTATGATGCTCAATTATGGAGGGTGTTGTGTCTTTCTAATTTATCATAAATAAGAAAGATACATATAAAGCCTAATACTCCATTTTTCCTCGAGGGGATGACTCTATTTTATATAGTTGAGCTTATTGGATTTTCCTCTATGTCCTAGGCCCTCCAGCCTTTTTACTATTCAGCTATGTCTGGGTCATTGGTACAGTATAAAAATGTTAAAAAATTTATAGTAATTTATATATTTTTTATACTTACCAATGACCCAGACGGGGGATGGCCCTCCCAGGAGTTGGGAACTCATATCTCCCCGCTGAGTACATAGCGCTGACCAGGCACTGATTGTAAGAATGATAAATGGCGCCAATTTCGGGACGTCCTTGACACTGCACATGCGCAGTAGAGGCGAAGTATGGAGGGCCATTCAGGACATGATTTCTTTGGTTTTAGATGCAAATTTTGGGAATTGGGGGGCAAAATTTGTGTTTGGCCCTAGATTTTTAAGAGTTAGCACCAGCTATGTCTGGGTCATTGGTAAGTATAAAAAATATATAAATTACTATAAATTTTTTAAATTTCTTCAATTTCCGTCAGAAAATGTTGCTGTGGCCAATGTTCTTAGAAACTTGGGTTTAGTCAGACCTCTATATTTCCCTTTGGCACACCTTACAGGGCACATTTATGATTGGTTTGCTTTGAAATCTGGCTTGCTTGTTTGGGGTGACCTCTAGATGGGAGCTATGGATTTCTTCCATTTCCATCAAAAAAATGTTGCCGCGGCCAACATTCTTAGAACTAAGTTTAGTCAGACCTCAATATTTCCCTTTGTTACACCCTACAGGGCACATTTATGATTGAATTGCTTTGAAACCTGGCATGCTTGTTTGGGAAGACCTCTAGATGGGAGCTATCCATTTTCATCTATTTCCGTCAAAAAATGTTGCCGCGGCCAACTTTCTTAGAACTTAGTTTAGTCAGACCTCAATATTTCCCTTTGGCACACCCTACAGGGCACATTTATGATTGGAGTGCTTTGAAACCTGGCATGCTTGTTTGGGGTTACCTCTAGAAGGGAGCTATCGATTTTCTTCCATTTCCGTGTGTCAAAATTGGTGCCGCTGACAGCAATCTTTGAACTTAGTTTATAGTCAGGCATCAATATATTCCTTTGGCATGCCATACAGGGCACATTTATGATCAGATCGGTTTGAAACTTTGTGTGCTTGTTTGGGGTTACCTCTAGATGGGAGCTGTCAATTTTCTTCGATTTCCATCACAAAATGTTGCCACTGGCAATGACCTTCGATGAACTTAGTGCAGTTAAGCATCAATATTTCCCTTTGACACACCCTACAGGGCACATTTATGATTGGATCGCTTCCAGACTTGGTGTGCTTGTGTGGGGTGACATCTATATGGGGAGCCGTCGATTTTCTTCCATTTCTGTCAAAAAATGTTGCCGCTGACCCTTTGAACTTAGTTTAGTCAGACCTCAATATTTCCCTTTGGCAAACCCTTCAGGGCACATTTATCCTTGGATCATTTTGAAACTTGGTATGTGTGTTCGGGGGTGACCTATAGATGTGAGCTATTGCTTTTTTTCATTTCCATAAAAAATTATTGTCGTTATCACCAGCCTTTGAACTTACTGCATTTGTGCAGCAACTTATCCCTTTTACACTGTCTGCAGGGTATATTTATGAATTTCCATAAAAAAGAAAAAAAAACATTGTCACAAGCAATGACCTTCAAACTCAGTGCATTTGTGCAGTAACATCTTCCTTTGGCATGCCTCAGAGGGTGCATTCATTATCAGGTTGTTTTGAAACTTTGTATGCTTATGCAGGGGTGACAAAGATAAGAGCTATTGATTTTCTTTTCATTTCCATCAAAAACAGTTGCTGTTAGCAACAGTCTTTGAATTTATTCCATTTGTAAATCAACATTTCTTCTTTGACATGGCCTTCAGGGCACATTTATCATAGGATTGTTTTGAACTTGGTGTGCTCATTAGGCAAGACCTCTAGATAAGAGCTATTGATTAGCATTCATTTCTGTGAAAAAAGTTGGCGTTTACAATAACCTCTGAACTTACTGCATTTGTGTATCAGCATTCTTCCTTTAGCCAGCCTTACAGTTTACATTTAAAAATGCATGGATTACTCTTACGTTGTGTCCACACAATGCTGTTATGTTGAAATTTCACCAAATAACATTGGTACCAATGATCTTCAATTTGCCATTTCACTTATAACTTACCAAGTTCATGTTTGTCAAGTTGAGCTACAGTGTCATTGACACTCTCATTATTTGTATCCATAGGCAAAATTTTTTAACAGAATATAAAAGCTGTAACATGCAAGATGAACTTAGCTAAGCCTAAATGTAAGTATTATTTTCTATTTAGCTGAAATCAATGACTTATTATTACAAGATAGGACTGCTCTTTAAAATAACCGATATTATTTTAAGGGTCAAACCAATCTTGCATTCCAAATTTCTGATTCCAGTTAAACAGAAAATAATACTTACAAACATTGAGATCTGATTAGGATAAATTTAATGGTATATATAGTGGTATTTAGTGCTTAATAGTACTCATGCAATCCAACAGAAAACAAATAAACTTTACACAGTTGGTCCATTCAATGAAGCACATACACGTAACAACTGTTTGGTGCTTAACTCATCAGCAATATAATCATCCCAGGGATCAAATAATCTCCTTTGTAATTGTTTGTATTGCTTTCTTTGTCTCTTTTTAAGCTTTCTCTTAGATATAAGTTTTACATTTAATGTCACAAGCTTGCTCTTATGTAATACATTCCCCAATGTGTAGAAGTGGGAATTGGAATTGGCTTTCAAGTTCATTCTGTTGTGCCAGACATCTGTATCTATCGTTATTTGTTCTCACACTTTGATTAAATACAATCCAATTTCTCGATGGCCACACAGAGCTCTGAACCCAATTCTTCTCAACATAATCTGAAAATTGCACCAACTGTGGTGAATCTGAACCCGGTGTAACAGGATATCTTCCCACCCAGGGGGGAAGATATCCTTGTATATCTTCCCCCACCCTGGATATCTCCCCCCCCCCCCCACCCCACCCATAAAAAAATTTTTTTTATTCATTTGACATTATTTGATGATGAAATGGTGAGAAAAGAGTTTTTGCAGAATTTTTTTTTTTTTTTCAAGACCATCCTGGATATCTTGCCCCCACCCAGTAACCGACCTATGACAAAAATGATAATGAAATGTGGACTATTTGCAGTTGCTCATGCCTTTCATATTTTAAATGGTGACATTGTGGGATGACAATTTTGTACTAAAAAAATATGCCAGCACCTTGCCACTTGCTTCAACAAAGAGTACCTTTCTCCATTTCCTATCACCACAAATGCTTCTATGTTACCGTATAAATGTATAACCATATAGATTGTATTTGGCTTGCTATCAGTTATCAGGTAAAGCATGGTTTATGAATGCATGCAGTGTGCAAGGGAACACAGTGTTGATCCGAAACCATTTTTTATGCCCCAAATCTATTTCTCTCCCATTTCATTATCAATTAATGTCAAATGTTTGACAAAATTTTTTTTGTCATGGTGGGGGGAAGATATCCAGGCCTGGATATCTCCCTCCCGTCCCCCCCCCCCCCCCACCTCCCATTCTAACCAACCCTAACTCAGTGTTTATCCAAAACCATTTTTAAAGTCCCAAATCTATTTCTCTCACCATTTCATTATCAATTAGTGTCAAATGTTCGACAAAAATTTTTTTGTCATGGTAGGGGGAAGATATCCAGGCCTGGATATCTTCCCTCCCACCTCCCATTCCAACCAACCCTAACTCAGTGTTTATCCGAAACTATTTTTAAAGTCCCAAATCTATTTCTTTCACCATTTCATTATCAATTAGTGTCAAATGTTTGACAAAAATTTTTTTGTTATGGTGGAGGGGGGGGGGGGGAGAAGATATCCAAGCCTGGATATCTTCCCCCACCTCCCATTCCAACCAATCCTAACTCAGTGTTTATCCGAAACCATTTTTAAAGTCCCAAATCTATTTCTCTCACCATTTCAATATCAATTAGTGTCAATTGTTTGACAAAAAAATTTTTGTCATGGTGGGAGGGGGGGGGAGATATCCAGGCCTGGATATCTCCCCCCCCCCCCACACCCCACCTCCCATTCCAACCAAAGGGTTACCCATGTACCTTGAAAATTGACCATGGCTGTGTCAAAGATGGAAAATTATGGGAAGTAGCTTCAAGCTGCATCATTCCTGTTGTTTGTATACAATGTTTCATGTGCTATAACAACTTTTATTGTTTAAGTGCTATAACAAATTACATTGCTTTGTTAGGTTGTTGTTGTTGATATAGTCTGGAGTGAATAAAAATATCAAATCTTTTGTGGGTAGTTAATTTTCTCTTTGTTTATATCCAGGCCTGGATATCTTTCATTATCAATTTATGTCAAATGTTTGACAAAACATTTTTTGTCATGGTGGAGGGAAGATATCCATGGGGGGGAAGATGACGTGTGACACCGGTTTTAACGAATTGCAAGAAAGAAAACAAAGAGCCATAAACTTCCTCAAGTATTTATTTGTAGCTCAAATTGGGCACACCTGTTCTCAAGATTGTGAATGGTATCCTGCAGGCAATTTTTATACCCTCACTTTGTTTTCAAAAAGTGGGGTATACTGGATTGCCCCTGTCCATGAGTCTGTGTATCTGTGAGTGTGTCCGTCCCTCTGTATGTCTGTCCATCTGCACTCAGACGTCTGTTCACATTATAACTTCAACATTACTGCTCAGATTTCGATGACATTTCATACAGATGTTCACTATCGTGAGACCTTCGGCAGCATCAGCCATTTTGCTGTTGGAATATTTTTTCTGTGAGTTATGGCCCTTTGAATAAACAAAAATAGGCTGTTTTTTGTCAGCTCACGTCGTATCTGAGGTATGGATCATTGGATCTCAGTGAAATTTTGAATGAAAATTGTTTAAGGGAAAGGCTTTCAAATGAGTCTCTAATAATATTTCTTACTTTTCACTTTTTAGACTTATCTCCCTTCTTAATTTTGAAAATCGCTGTTTATCTCGTAAAATAGCCAATTTTTTGTCTCTTTGCCTCATATTTCAGGTTTGGGTTGTCAGATTTCAATGAAATTCGGAATGAAGATTGTTTATGGGAAAGGCTTTCAAATGAGTCATGTCCCTGCAGTAAAACAAAAAAAATACATGTAAATCACCTCCCCACATGTGGCATTATGTCTTTGTTTTATAAGGTTTAGGTCATCAGATTTCAATGAAACTTGGAATGAAGATTGTTTATGGGAAAGGTTTTTAAGTGAGTCATGTCCCTGCAGTAAAACAAGTGGCATTATGTCTTTGTTCTCCATCTCTTATGTGGATGGTCCGATCATCACTAGACTTCAGTAACAGGTGTTTATGGCCTTCACAATTACCTTGCTGTAAAAGAGAGACAATAATTTTGCCATTTGCCTTGTAAAATAGCCAATTTTTAGCTCAACTTTGGCGAAGCCAAATTTGAGCTTATGCCATGGCCAGTCGTCCGTCTGTTCGTCAACAATTCAATACGGCTCGGCTCGTATTTATGAACCGATCTTTACGAAACTTCTTGGGTACCTTTGTTATGACCGTGGGACGAGAACGAATGTTTCGGGGGTCCGATCTGAAATTCAAGTTGGCCGCTGGCGGCCATTTTGTACAGACTTAGGTGAAATCAGATTTTTGCGCAAAACTTCCATATGAAAGCACTGATTTGAATAATTTTTTGTATGAATGTTTAGTACCATGGGATACATCACATATAATATGGGTTTTTTTCTCGTACGTAAATTATGCAGATTAGACTAACTTTGATGTATTTAGTGTTACCTTCAGCACTGTAAGTGCAAATGCCAATACGGCTCAGGCTGGAGGCCGTATTTATGAACTGATCTTTACAAAACTTCTTGGGTACCTTTGGTATCACCGTGGGACGAGAATGAGTGTTTTTGTGTCTGGTCTGAAATTCAAGATGTCCGATGTCAGCCATTTTGTACAAAATTAGGTGCAATCAGATTTTTGCACAGAACTTCCATTTGAAAGTGCTGATTTAAAAATTTTTTTGTGTGAATGCTTAGTACCATGGGATACATCACATATAATATGGTTTTTTCTTGTGCAGAAATTATGCAAATTAGATGAACTTTGATTTTTTCAGTGCTACTTACACACAGTAAGTACACATGTCAATACGGCTCGGGCTACAGGCTGTATTTATGAACTGATCTTCACGAAACTTCGTGGGTACCTCTGTTATCATCTTGGGACGAGAACGAGTGTTTCTGAGTGCGGTCCAAAATTCAAGATGGCTGCCAGTGGCCATTTTGTACCAAAATTAGGTCCAATCAGTTTTTCGTACACAACTTCTATACGGCTCAGGCTAGAGGCTGTATTTATGAACCGACCTTTACGAAACTTCTTGGGTACCTTTGTTATCACTGTGGGACGAGAACGAGTGTTTTTGGGTGTGGTCCGAAATTCAAGATGGCCACCAGTAGCCATTTTGTACCAAAATTAGTGCAATCAGTCTTTTGTACAGAACTTCTGTATGAAAGTTCTGATTTGAATAAATTTTTGTATGAATGTTTAGTAAAATGGAATACATCACATACAGTACAGGTTTTTTTCTCGTGCAGAAATTATGCAAATTAGATGAATTTTGATTTATTTAGTGCTACTTATACACTGTAAGTGCACATGTCAATACGGCTTGGGCTAGAGGCTGTATTTATCAACCGATCTTCACGAAACTTCTTGGGTGCCTTTGTTATCACCTTGGGACGAGAATGAGTGTTTCTGAGTGCGGTCCAAAATTCAAGATGGCTGCCAGTGGCCATTTTGTACCGAAATTAGGTCCAATCAGTTTTTTGTCACAACTTCTATACAGCTTGTATTTATGAACTGATCTTCACGAAACTTCTTGGGTACCTTTGTTATCACCTTGGGACAGGAATGAGTGTGTTTTGGGGTGCCTTTGTTATCACTGTGCTATGAGAACAAATATTTTGGGGTTCAGTCAGACCCACTCTGGGACTCAAAGATTTCTTTTCTAGTTTAGCATCTGACTGTCACCCACCTTTACAATACTTTACTTTATACATTTGTTACAGGCTACGGTCAGTATTTATGTACAGACCGTTACAATACTTTATATGTACCTTTGTTATCAGGTCATTACCTAGATGTTTGTCATTGCTGTATCACATACTATACATGTACATGTTTTGACAAGTTGAGCTACAGTGTCATTGACACTTTCATTTGTCTGTTCACCTCATATCTCTAGTTTGGGGTTTGCGGCGCTCAGTGAAATTTGGGATGAATATAGTTTATGGGAATAGCTTTCATGGTATCATGGTTCATTTCTTCCCTTATCATGATTGTTTGGCAGTATACACTGTGGGGGTATGCCCCAGATGCCCCCCCCACCCCCCCCCCCCCCCCACACTCTTGTTAATTATGTTTCAGGACTCACCACATGCCTTTGTCGTCTGACAACAGCGATAGTTCAATACTCTTGCCATGGTCATATTTTGGCGCCACCTTCTTAGAAAAAATGACACTGGGTTCATGGTCATAAAACAACTGTAAGAATTATCAAAGTGGTGTTTAATTGTAACTAATGCTGTGTAAATACTTACAAGTTTTGTAATAACAAATGAACGGTATTTACAAAAGATGTGCAACAGTAAGAGATGATACTAATAAATACCCAAGTTGATCATTCCTTGAATAAAGCTTACAAATCTTCATATTTTTTTTAAAAAGTTGGGAAAAATAGTGGGTTGAATTTACCGAAGTGGGTCAAAATTACCGATCAGTAAGGCGGTCAATGGGAGGGCTTCTGAGTCGGGGAATATAGTGGTTCAAAGTTACCGAAATTGGGTCAAAATTACTTTTTTGGGTCAAAATTACCGATTTGGGTTGAAATTACTTTGGGTTGAAATTGCAGTGGGTCGAGGTTAATGGATACCAACTTGCCTCACCAGCTTTTCTGTACTATGGACAGTAGCATGCGCAGACAAGCTGTCTTGAATGCTAACGGTGGTCACCCTAAGTATTGAAAATAACCTGCATGTAATTTTTGTTGTCTTGAATGAATTAAAGTGTTTTTTATTGATCAACATGCATTTTGTGATTTTTTGCAAAGGTGCAGTTTTGCCCTTAACACTCTGTTGTCACCAACAATGTAATGCTGATCCCCTCTATTAATTGATTAACTATCTCAACCAACAACAAAATGTTGAAATACTGGCCAAATACCAACCTCTGACCTCAGAAATACAGGTGATCCTTACCAAAATGTGAGTAGCATATATGATCTGAAAAAGTGGTGAATCGCTTGTACCACCCCCCATGCCCTGCCGCTACTGGAATACAGCCAGTAATTGCACTCACACACTGAGTAAAAATATCAAGAGTTTTATTGAGAATCAAAGGTGGGTAGCAAATGGCTTTTTGAATATAAATAATTTTCTCATAAAAGTATTAATTTTTTTCCAGGAGCAGTATTTATTGGTACATTTAGCTACACAGGCCTTGTTCAAAGAGCACTTGGAACTAATAGAAGATCATATTTATGCTAATTTTGATTACTCGGCGGTATGTTCAGTTTTAAATCAACTAATTAGTGTTGTTTAACTCTTCACCCAACACAAAATTTTTTGAAACAATTTAAATAAAACTATATCATGTGACACCCTCATTGAAATGAGCTTATTGAGCTCATTCCAGTAAGAGGTCACATGTTATGTTTTGGTCGAAAAAATTTCTCTCAGTTTGAATATTACATGGTGTATGTGACCAATTTCATTAGGTAAAGGTTTAATAGATTACAATTTGTCCATCTGTGTATTGATCTTATAAATTTCAGTTTTCTACTCATGTTATCTAATTTTTAGTTAATTCATTTTCTAACACAAATTCCAAATACAATACCATACTTGGACCAAAAAAATATGGTTTGGTTCCGGTTACCCCACCGACCGTAACACTATTTTTTATTAGCTCAACTTTGGCGAAGCCAAATTTGAGCTTTTGTCATGGCCCGTCGTCCGTCTGGCCGTCTGTCCATCTGCCTGTCCGTCTGTCCGTACGTCAACAATTGGATACGGCTCGGGCTAGAGGCCGTATTTATGAACCGATCTTTACGAAACTTCTTGGGTACCTTTGTTATGACCGTGGGACGGGAATGAGTGTTTTTGGGTGCAGTCCGAAATTCAAGATGGCTGCCAGCCACCATTTTGTACTGATGATGCAGAAATCTGTTTTTTGTACAGAACTTCCATATGAAAGCTCTGATTTGAATAATTTTTTGAATGAATGTTTAATACCATGGGATACATCACATATGATACAGGGTTTTTTCTCGTGCGTAAATTGTGCAAATTAGACTAATTTTGATGTTTTTTGGTGTTACTTTCAGCACTGTAAGTGCAAATGCCAATATGGCTCGGGCTAGAGGCCGTATTTATGAACCGATCTTTACGAAACTTTTTGGGTACCTTTGGTATCACCGTGGGACGAGAATGAGTGTTTTGGGGTCCGGTCCGAAATTCAAGATGGCCGATGGCAGCCATTTTGTACAAAATTAGGTGCAATCAGATTTTTGCACAGAACTTCCATATGAGAGCACTGATTTGAATAATTTTTGGTGTGAATGTTTAGTACCATGGGATACATCACATATAATACAGGTTTTTTTCTTGTGCAGAAATTATGCAAATTAGATGAACTTTGATTTTTTTTTCAGTGCGACTTACACACAGTAAGTACACATGTCAATACGGCTCAGACTAGAGTCTGTATTTATGAACTGATCTTCACAAAATGTCTTGGGTACCTTTGTTATCACCTTGGGATGAGAACGAGTGTTTCTGGGTGCGGTCTAAAATTCAAGATGGCTGCCAGTGGCCATTTTGTACCGAAATTAGGTCTAATCAGTTTTTTGTACACAACTTCTATACAGCTGAGATTAGAGGCCATATTTATGAACCAATCTTTACGAAACTTCTTGGGTACCTTTGTTATCACTGTGGGATGGGAGCGAGTGTTTTTGGGTGTGGTCCGAAATTCAAAATGGCCACCAGCAGCCATTTTGTACCAAAATTAGTGCAATCAGTCTTTTGTACAGAACTTCTGTATGAAAGAAAGTTATGATTTGAATAAATTTTTGTATGAATGTTTAGTAACATGGAATACATCACATATTGTAAGGTTTTTTTTTTCGTGCAGAAATTATGCAAATTAGATGAACTTTGATTTATTCAGTGCTACTTACACAATGTGAGCACACATGTCAATACGGCTCAGGGTAGAGGCTGTATTTATGAACCGATCTTCACAAAACTTCTTGGGTACCTTTGTTATCACCTTGGGACGAGAATGAGTGTTTCTGGGTACGGTCCAAAATTCAAGATGGCTGCCAGTGGCCATTTTGTACCGAAATTAGGTCCAATCAGTTTTTTGTCACAAGTTCTATACAGCTCGTATTTATGAACTGATCTTCACAAAACTTCTTGGGTACCTTTGTTTTCACCTTGGGACAGGAACGAGTGTGTTTTGGGTGCCTTTGTTATCACTGTGCTATGAGAACAAATATTTTGGGGTTCAGTCAGACCCACTCTGGGACTCAAAGATTTTTTTCTAGTTTAGCATCTAACTGTCACCCACCTTTACAATACTTTACCTATACATTTGTTACATGCAACAGTCAGTATTTATGTACAGACCGTTACAATACTTTATATGTACCTTTGTTATCAGGTCATTACCTAGATCTTTGTCATTGCTGTGTCACATACTATACATGTACATGTCTTTGTCTTGACAAGTTGAGCTACAGTGTCATTGACACTTTCATTGAAATTGAAAACAAACAGAAAAAAAACCCCACACAAACGCCAATTTTTACAACAACGACGCAAATAGTGCTGGACATTTTTTGATATACCGATTTACATATATAATCTGTACCATGTTCAAAACCATCACAGCCAAATTAAATCATAATTGGTAATGGTATACCAAAGTCGTTTTAACTCTGGTATGCAAATTTCAACTTTTTTTATCACGGTTTACAAGAAGTGAATTTTCTTCACTGGTGTAGATTACTATTGGTTTAAATTTGTGTCTTTCCATTTTTACCACCCTGTCTACCCTCACAGACCATGGGACCTTTCTTTATTACTTTTCACTCCAAACTGATCAAATGGTTTGTCTCGACAGTCACCATTATTACGAAAATGATAGAACATTGTTTACCTCGAATTTGTCAGAAACAAGTTGAGGTGAAAAACCACAACCATGTGTACTGCATTCCACAAAGCATGCGTAGTCAGTCACATTTAACATTTGACCAATTGCATTCCTGCTATTTAAAACCAGGAATTTTTTCTTGGGAAATGCAAAGGGATTCCCTGCAGTTTTACACTTGTACTTCAAAGTGATTAGCTGTATGCATACAGTGATGTCATGATTGCATCTTGCCTTCAAAATAGAGTGCATGCAAGTGTTTGATACAAGTTCAACACAAGGTACATTATTGTTTTCAAATAAACAAAAGCAAGTCATTTGTGCTTCCTCTTCCAATCGCGAATAAAGCATCTGCTGATATCAAAGCAGTATATTTCAGTCAAAACTGTTGGAAGAAATTGGTCCTAAAAATTAACTCAAGCACAAATTCAAGGGAAAAAAATAGAAAAGACAATAAATATCCCGACTTACCGACCCTTTTTTTTTCTGCTACGTAACCGGAACCAAACCATTAATTTTTTTTGCCTTATGTTTGAATAACAAAAAAATCTTCCATTTGTCCTTCTTTTGTACTCTTTGCTCTTCATTCCCCTCATTAGCCTCAACTTAAAGAGTTTGTAACACTGAGATGTCTTATTCAGGGTTCTCGCGGACTTTGGATTCAAGGAACAGCCTTGAATTCAACAAAGTGTTGTTCAAGTGCTTGAAATCCTTGAAAATGGCCAAGGGAACCTCGAAAATCCTTGAATTTTTTGCGAAATAAAAATGTGTCGACGGTATCAATAATTAACAGCCTTCAGACTTTTCTGGTTTTAAAATTACAGTAACAGCAGACAGGTAAGAAATAGCCCAGTTAACTGCGAGAGAAAAATCGATAATCCACAATTCAATGCATTATCTGCTTTCTCATTGGACATCATTTCTGATCTTATCCATTCGAAAAGCACGACGCATATTTCTGTGTTGTGACATGTCCAAAATGTCGTCTCTGAAAGTCTGAATTTAGAATCTTTGTGAGATTGTTTTTCTATGATTATTTAATAATTAATAAATAGCAACAGAGAAATGTTCATTCCAAGAAAGCTGGATGGAAACAGAAAAATACACAGTGAGGTTAGTCCCCAGGGTGAATGGCAATAGGTATTCTGCAAAGTGCTAATTGGGTCAAAAAAATTCTATGTTGCCAGCATGGAAAAATCCACACTTGATTCACACATGAAATCGGACAAACATGTTAAAAAGTCGAAGTACAAAAACTCTAACATGACTCTCTCGTTAACCCTTTACCCAACGTAACGGCCCAAACCGGCCTACGCTATTCTCCAAAATCGCCAATTAATTTTCAATATTTTTTTCATTTTTTGTCTCAAAAACATAGGTTATGACCCCTCTTTGGAACGAGCTCGTCAAGCTCGTTCCAATGAAGGGTCATAACCTATGTTTTTGAGACAAAAAATGAAAAACATTAGTTATTCAAGAATTTTGTTTGCAAGTGTCCTCTGCTTTTCATGTTAGGTAATGTTTGCAAGTGTCCTCTGCTTTTCATGTTAGGTAAAGGGTTAACGTTTGGATTAAAAATGAATCGGTGCTTGGTGTGTTCTGCTCAGCTTCAGGTAATATTGCACCTGTTAGTAATTCTGTTATGGCTGCTGAAATTTTGTGGGCAACAAAATGTTTGATGAGTCATTACAGTTTCAACAGTTGTTCAGATGTTTGAATGCTTTTCAGACTCATGTTCTCGGGCAGCAAGGTAGCTGAATAGTTCACTTGTAGGGAGAACAAATGCTCGTATATTGTCACATTTGGAATTGACCCATACCTCGGTGAACTCACGGTTGGAAAGGTGAAAAAGGCCAAGCATTTTGTCATATTGTTCGATGAATCACACAGTGACTCTTTGGAACTTAAACAAATGGATGTACATGTATATGAAACCAATTATTAGAAGGACATTCAGCAGTTCATTTGACAACTCGCAGCCTGAGTTCCAATGTGTTCTATATGCCAGTAGGCACATAGAACACATTGAAACTCAGGGGATGAACAAAATCAACAAAAAGAACACATTTTATCACCAACCAAATTTGCGAGGGGAACCTGTGTTACTATGTTTAGCTATCGCTAGCTATTCAAATTGTAATTGTGGTACACGATTTGAAGAAAACTATGTGAAATCCTGCAAAGTAATGAACTGCTGAATGTCTAATAATTGCTTTCATAGACATGAAGGTATGTAATAAACACTTCCATGGCACAAGTACCATGTCGATTGACCCATTCTCATGCATGTGTCATTCTGTGTTTGTTACATGCCTTCATGTCTATGAAAGCAATTATTAGAAAGACATGGTACTTTTGGTTGCCACATGTTGTCTTTTTATAACCAATGCAAACTTAAAAAAAAAAAAAAATGAAATTGTTTATGCCTGATATTTTACCCAAGTCAGTAAAATCGTTAAATTTGTCCCCTTGGGTGCAAGAAGGCTTTGCAATGCTTTAGCTATTGTGTAGATTATGCGGCCTAAAACATAAAACAAACCAAGAGCATGTACTTTTGATGGCAAAGAAATAATTAAAAAAATAAAATAAAAAACTGCCTGCCCACATGCAATTTTTAAAAAAAAATGGCATGAGAAACAGAAGATCTACTTTGTGGGGCCTAACTGAATTAATTGACCCAATTTTACCATGATTATACATGATTATTATTAATTTGGCAATGATGAGAACACAAATTATTAACTACTTTGTGGGGGCCTAAGGAACATTTTAACAGAAAATCACACCCTCACTTTGCAGAATGTCACATAGTTTTACTCTAACCACAGTGATGTGGAATGTGGATTTTTTTTCAATAAATTTTCTTTAGCAAATTCAAGTTATTTTCTTTTATTATAAGAATCAGTTTTGGTGTCAGTTAAGGTGGAAATTATTTTGTAAATACCAAGAAAATTTCACCTAATTTTCAGAGTAAATTGCAATTTTTCATAAAGCAATGTCAGTGTCACTTTTTGATGAAGGCAGAGCGAAATTTTGCAATTCAAGGTTACTTCTCTGCCCAAATTGAATGTGAGGGTTGTTTGTGATCAGACTGTTGTATGCCTCTTTAAGTAAGTAAAGTATTCAAAAAATTCTTTCACTTGTAGGACAGCGAAACAGAAAATAAACTTGATGAGAAGGAAATTGGTGAGTTTTCTGAAAGTTTTGTATATCAGATATGTATATACCAGAATCAAAGATAAAATTTCAAAAGAAATTTAGGAAAGATGACAGAAAGTTTTGAGGCACTCCGGTTTCATATATGCATTAGGTTTTGCAACAATCTTTTAAATCTTATAATATACAAAAGACTGGCAACCAAAACTCCATGATCTGCTTGGTGAATTATTTTGCTTGCCAACAGACATGTTAACTCTCCCAGAATGCCTGGAAAAATCCCGTAAATTCAGTGTAGTTCCTAGCTTCTCAGAAGGGAATCAGTTTTTGAAAGAAATCCCAGAAAATAGTACAGTCGAATATTTTTCCATTTTGAGACATTCATTGTCAAATCATAGACCTTCAAAACTCCAATCATAATGATGAAACAAAAATATGCATACAAGTGAATTATATTTAATAAATAAGAGTCTTTTATTATATGCTAGCCTGTGAATTATCGCAAATTATCTAAAAGATATTTCTCAATATCCATTGACTCGAGGAATATCCCCCAGTAGCTTACTAAATGACGTCACGCTACGCCACATCACATCGCCTTGAAGGACGATCAGCTGATCTCTGTTATTGTTTTGAAATGTACGCATTTGGAGTCTAATTGGGCTGAATATTGTGCAATAAAATGTCTCGTAGCCCATAATGAAAAAGAAAATCTCCTCTATTTTAGTCAGTATCTGGAATTATCTCATGAGTGTGGACCTGAAAGTTTTATTTTTCACGAGGAGTGAAAAATAAAATTTTCAGGTCCACACGATGAATTCTTAGCTCACCGAAGGGAGCTAAACTTATCGCTTGTCATTGTCCGTCGTCTGTCGTGAACATTTTTCAAAGACTTCTCTTCTGAAACTGCTAGGTCAATTTGCTCGAAACTTGGTATGGATGTTTATTACCATATGTCAATTCAAGTTTGTTCAAATGAAATGGACATACCTACTTGGGGCTCCATAGAGGGCATAAGTCCGATAGCACCCTATGTGTATTAAAGAAATTACTAAAAAATCTTCTTCTCCAGCACAAGTGGGCAGAATCATTTGATATTTGGTATACAGCATTATGGGGTGGATCTGATTCAAGTTTGTTCAAATCGACCCCTGGGTTCATATTTTGGCTCATTATAGGAGCCCGAATTTGAACTTAGTGCATTTCAGGCAAGTTTCTTTAAAAATTTTCTTCTCAAGATCGAGCAGGCGGAATCTTTTGATATTGGGTATGCAGCATGCTTAGGGGGGTGAGATTCAAGTTTGTTCAAGCCAAGTCCCTGGGTTCATATTTGAGCTCACTGTTTGAGCCCGAATTATAACTTAGTTCAAAATGAGGAATTTTCTTTAAAAATCTTCTTCTTCAGATCCAGCAGTCAGAATGCTTTTGATATTTGGTATGCAACATCCTTAGGGGGGTAAGATTCAAGTTTGTTCAAGCCATGTCCCTAGGCCCATATTTGGGCTCACTGTGGGGGCTCAAATTGTAACTTAGTTCAAAATGAGGAATTTTCTTAAAAAATCCTCTTCAGATCCAGCAGTTGGAATGTTTTGATATTTGGTTTGCAGCATCCTTATGGGGGTGAGATTCAAGTTTGTTAAAGTCAAGTCCCTGGGTTCATATTTGGGCTCCCTGTGGGAGCCCGAATTATAACTTAGTTCAATATGAGGAATATTCTTTAAGAATCTTTTTTTTTTGATCCACTGGTCAGAATCTTTGGATATTTGGTATAAGCTTTTCCTAGGAGCGGCACATGCAACTTGTTGAAATCAATTCCTTGGGTTGATATTTAGTCTACCTTTTCCGGCATGCGCCCTCAGGCTCCCTGGGGCCTCTTGGCCTCTTGTTTTATTCAGTTAACCACTCGATCTGTGATCCACTATGGCAAAGCAGAATACAATTTAAAAATGGGTCACAACTTGCTCACAGAAATTCACCTTGCTTCCTTGGCAGCTGAAAATTGATACTCAAGGGAAGTATTTTCATGTAGTCAGTAATATAGATTTCCATTCTGTTAACGAATAATAGTTGATTCATCTATCCCCGAAAGTTCCAAATGGTATTGACACAGGTGAAAACAAAAATCTGAATTACTGATGATGAGAAAAAATCCTGAACCCACCCCATCCCCGCCCACAAGGCCCAAACATCCCATCACAGAAATCGGTGCATGTAAAGAAAATTACATCTAAGAAAAAGGAAACATGGATTAAATTGTGTGCATCATGAAAAATGAAATTACACTTTATTGCCCATTCTAGAAGGGAATTATATGCTCAGTGCACTTCAGTCAAATTGTAATCGCAGGTGGTGTTGGTGGGGGAGGTAGCGAGGATAGTGGGGTGGGGGGATGTAGGAGGATGCTTGAAGAAAAGAGGGAGGTGAGAATATTTAAAGCAATTTTTTTAACCTGTCATAGAGGGAATCAGCAAATTTTTAGCCTTTGTACCACTGGGTGCAACGTGGACCTAGTGGTAGTCCAAGAGCAGAAAATTTCTAGTTCTTCTTGTGTATAGTGTTTGCATGTGTACTTTCCCTGAAATTTATCCAATTTCCCTGAAAATCACCTCACGTTCACTGAAAATGTTTCTCTGAGGTTAACAGGTCTGCTTACCAGTTATATTTTTTATAAATAATTTTGATTGTTGTCCATGGCTGGTAGGGAGGGGGAGGGGGGGGATGAACAAGCAACCAAAACTCCATATGAAACACCTGTTAGATTTTTCTGCTTGCCATCAATATTTCATAACTAACTTGAATGTTGGAAGGGGATGGGGGTGGTGGGGGCAAATTAGCAGACTGGCAAGACATTAGATTGAATTTTGTAATCTCTATTTTGGTATCTACCTACCCTAATTTGCTTTTTTCCATCCAGTTTCAAACACCCACCCCCTAATACATTTGATTTCAAGAATTTGTTGCACTATGGGTGAAAAAAGCTATGTAACACTGTCTCAGCACTCGAATCCTCTCATCTCTTTATGATGGTCCCATCTCTGGAAGACCAAAATTATTTTGCTTACTAAATTAAATGCCATGATTAAAAATATAACTAGTAAATTCTAAACAATTCTGAATGTCTTAACAATGTAAGATTTGAAGAGTATATACTGTGTGTACTGACTTTTGTCCAGTCAGAGTATGATAGACCTAGAAAAAATTGTACAGAAATTGTTTGAATGTTTTCAGATTCTATGAACATCCCTCAACTACAGAATAAAAATGTGCGCCAAGTCATGTCATTCCCAAGAAATCCAAAATGACATCCAAGATGGCCACCAAAATGAACAAAAAATGCATCACTCATTTCAACTCCCTTATTTGACGTTATAGTATGACAATATAGGCTGATTGATACATGTCAATATAGGCTGATTTATACATGTATCGTGATTACAGACAAAACTCCATTATATGGTACCAAATTTGCCTATATATCATCCGAAGTGACCACTAAGACGAGGCTCTAAAATGGAAAAAAAATATGTTTTCAGGTGAATTCTGCAAAATATTCTATCAATGTCTTGAATTTCTAGGAGGATTATCAAAATTACCCACCAGTCATAATGAATGGTACCTCACCCGTAAATTAAACATTTCTCAGCTGCTGTGTTCACCTTAATGTCGGACTATCAAATTGTTCACGATGAATGGTATTGGACTTTCGACCGATCTGGTGATAGAGCAGAAATTAATGAAAAGTCTTAAAATAGCTGGGGTCTCACCAGAGGTGGGATGATAGACTATGAACGAGCGGTTTATGTCCTTTCCGGACGTGCTTGTTCTGAAATTAATGATGCCATGCAGAATATATCTGGGTGTTCATATAACAAGTGAGCAGCACAAAAATTGTGGAAAGGTAAGAAAATCCAGAGATGAGCACAACACAATAACTGTATTGAGACATTTGCAGGAGAGAAACCCCTGTGTGCGTGTGTCCGAGCTGAGAAATACAGATGGGCATCGTTTCCAATCTCAGTAAAGTCGATAAAGCACATGATATTGGTGAATGAGTTGTTCCTAAAATGGTTGGCTTGGATGCCAATGATTACACTTTTAAAAAGAAGGATCAAGTCATCCAAGTGAATGACGAATGTGAATTGAAAGTGGGTGATGTGATTGTGAAAATAGATCCACAGCTTCTTTTCCAGAGACTTGTTGTTGTTGTTCTGAGAACAATATCCAGTGATGAGTTTTTGGCTGTGTTTTCTATTGAGTTGAGTACATACTCGATGTCTTTGTTCGACTCTCCTGACAGTCAGAAAGGCAGACAAGTCTGCATTAGTGGAGGCTATCCATTCAATAGTCAAGCCAGATGCCCATTTTGACTGCAACTCTGGTGAGTATGTTTCAGATGCTAGAATGCTGTTGAATTGGCTCCTGTAGACTAGGGGCAAAACCTTCAGAAAAATTTGTGAGGCACGTGGACTTTGTCAAGTCCCATTATCTGGGGGCAATTGTGGTTTTTGATGGCTACACAAGTGGTGTATCAACTAAGGATAATACACACTCGAGACGACTTGAATCGAGGGGCTGTGTAGAGATCATTGTCAACTCCCAAAACTTTCTGAGTGTTAAGAAGGAGACGTGTCTCTCCAATAGTAAAAACAAGCAAGTGTTTGTCACATTGCTCAGTGGATATATATTGAGCAGGGCGGAATAAGTACCATACATGCCAATGGTGACTCGGGTGTCCTCATAGTTCGAACTATGATTAACATGGCAAGACAAGCACCTGCGTGTCTCATAGGAGATGATACTGATCTTCTTGAAGTATCTTCTTGTAAGTCAATAGATCTTGCATCAAGGTCTAGCTCAAAGAAGAACAAACGTGTCTGGAATATACAGGAAATAAAAGAGAGTTTAGGTGTCGGCATATGTGCACACATTCTTTTTCTACATTCTGTTATTGGTTGTGATACTACATCATGGATTTTTGGTGTTGGCAAAGCTACTGCTATCAAACTATTTAGATCCAGTCCACACTTTAGATCGACCGTATATTCCGGGTATTTTGTAAACGTCCCTTTGATGTGAATAGAGATGAAATAATCTCAGCTGGCGAATCTGCATTCATTTGTCTATATAAAGGTGTGGAGACTGGTAACTTGGACAGTTTGCGAGGGTCCATCTTTAGAGATAAGGTATCCCAATCGGTGTCTGCTGTCGACCCCAAAATACTCTCACCAACTAAGAGTTCTGCTCAATATCATCCCATGAGGATGTACCTCCAAATATGTGAATGGAGAGGTGAAGATTTGTTGATAGCCACAGACCGGGGATGGTCTATGAAGGAAAACGTTCTGTATCCTTTGAATACAAATAAACCCCTAGCACCTGAAAGTCTTCTGAAAATTGTTCACTGTAACTGCAAAACTGGCTGTAAGTCGGCACAGTGCAGTTGCAAAAAATGTGGCATTGAATTTACCACGATGTGTGGGTCAAGTAGAGGTATGAGCTGTGACAATGCACAGCAGCCAATAGTAGACGAAGATTGAAAGTTTGGGTTTGTCTGTTTTGTTTTATTCTATTTGTGATTTTCTTGATAAGAGAGAAATATCTTCGCTCTCTGGTTTAGCATTGTGAAGTACATAGTGTGTCCTTATGCACTCAAAGATATTATTTTTTGTGCTTTGTTTTTTGGGGGGTTTAGAAAGTAGTCTATAATTGCCCTATCCATCTGCCCTAATGATCCCAATGATTGGGGGATGTAATGCTAAGGATGATCATTTTGACCCTGTTATGTTTGGTTTCTGGTTTCATTTCTGAGCAGAGGACATATTGATATGTTGACAACTGATTCCTGTTAATGTAACATGCATGGTAGTTATTTGCATTCTGCTGTTCATTTCAAGAACATCACAGTATTTGGTCTTGTGCAACATTCTTATGCCTTTGTTGGATATAAAAGTGATTTTTGGTGGGTGTTTCTGGTTGATGTAAATCTCAGTATGAATATGCACACTGAGCAGTCACCTTTACACAAAGAAGCTTGTACAACATCATAGCACATTGACCTCTTTTGGTTCATTTGCAATCTACGTGAACCTTATAAACTTTGTAATTATGTGTGCTCCACACGAATGTTGTGAACAAAATTGATGCAGGCTATTTTAGGATGGCCACCCTCTGTGATAGTGTAGTGTATTTTGTAATATGCGCACAAATCTCATCTCTATTTCCGAAAACAAACACAAAAATATGAAAAAAATCAATTATTTCGAATTTTTGCCACCATTTTGTCTGTCATCCTGAATTCAGGTGAACAAATGCAATCCCAAATGTATCTGGTTATTGTAGAAATGATATCCATTGTAATGGAGCTCATCTTCTAACGATTTATAAATGCATGATGTCATCATAACGAGTTGGTCGATTTTTCACAATCTTGGACACCATGTTGAATTGTCTAAAAATGCATGCGAGTTCTAGCTTGTTTTTTTTTTGTCTGCTGTTGGGGAAGGTTTGTAGATTTGAAAAAAGTTAAAAGCATATGTTTACAAATGAGCTCGAAGTTAAAATTTTCAAAAAAACTTTTAAAATCTGGCTCCCTCCACTCTCATCATGGATAAAATTTCAGGAAACAAATGGTTGTTCTCCCAAGTATTTCCTATTTCTGATTAGTGTGCCAATGACTGTAGGTGAAGGGACAGTATCTAAAATTTTGGTCTGATGAAAAAGAAAGAAGAAAGAAACAAAACAAAAAACTGGATGGTTTTGAAATCGCAAAGCGAATTTCCAGAAATCATTCAAAGAAGCACGGCCAATGCTGAAAGGGCAGCCCACACCATTTGGGTGATAAATGCCCTTTTGGTGGCCAAGTTGTGTGTATTGTGATTATATTTTATAAATTTTGAAGGGCAAATGTTAAAAATGATATTGAAAAGAGAAGGTAAACACAAGAAAGTAAGATCAGTACCCAGTCGTTATTTCAGCACATCTGCGGTATCTGACATCTTATTTACTGAGTTATTTCAACTTTATATCTTGGACCATGAGTACTAAAATGCCCTAAGATTTTGACTTTCTGAAATGTAATTTTGATATTTACCAGATATAGATGTAGGGCTGTCACTTAAAGGGGAAGAGGGCTGAAGGAGGTAGAGTTTTTTGCATTTTTGTCACATTTGACAGCATAACGATCTGTGTGTTTTGTCCATGGCCATATATATAAATGACGGGGCCACCCTGTAATTATTAATGTAGGGGGTGTAAAATCATAAAGTTACGTAAAAATGTAAAAAATGATGTAAAATCAAAATATCCCAAAACAACTATCTTTTTATTTTTTTGAGAAATCAGACAAACTTTCATTTTTGTGATGATGACGTCAACAACCGTTACTGCCGCAGCTACCCTAGATGAATTTTTCTTCATCTAAAAATTGATTGCATTTTAAGATGTGGTTTTTATTGGAGCATATATTTCAAACACTTTTGGAAGGAGAGTTGAATAATGTCCTTTAAAAAACCCAAAATTTGAATTGACTTTAAAACCTAAAAACCAAAAATTCATGTATCTCTTATTTTTCAAGCTTTACAACATTCTAAAATTTCAGAAAAATCCTGCACATTTGAAATTTTGATCGTATGATACCCCATTGCATCATCTCAGCGTTGGGGTTTAATGGTTGAGAATTTCCTATGACAGCAGTACATTTTTAGATATGTTTTTAGCTCACCGAAGGGAGCTAAACTTATCACTTGGCGTCCGTCATCGTCCGTCCGGCGTCGTGAACATTTTTCAAATGACTTCTCCTCTGAAACCGCTAGGTCGATTTGCTTGAAACTTGGTATGGATGTTCATTACCATATGTCAATTCAAGTTTGTTCAAATGAAATGGACGTGCCCTCTTGGGGCTCCATAGGGGGCATAACTCTGATAGCACCGTATGAATTATAGAAAAATTATTAAAAAATCTTCTTCTCCAGAATCAGTGGGCAGAATCTTTGGATACTTGGTATGCAGCATCTTGGTATGGGTTTGATTCAAGTTTGTTCAAATCGGCCCCCTGGATTCATATTTGGGCTCACTATAGAAGCCCAAATTCGAACTTAGTGCATTTCAGGCAAATTTCTTAAAAAATCTTCTTCTCCAGAACCAGCAGGCAGAATCTTTTCATATTTGGTATGCAACATTGTGGGGTGGATCTGATTCAAGTTTGTTCAAATTGGCCCCCTGGATTGACATTTGAGCTCTGTATAGAAGCCCGAATTTGAACTTAGTGCATTTCAGGCAAATTTGTTAAAAAATCTTCTTCTCCAGATCCAGCAGGCAGAATCTTTTGATATTTGGTATGAAACATTGTGGGGTAGATCTGATTCAAGTTTGTTCAAATCGGCTCCCTGGATTCATATTTGGGCTCAGTATAGAAGCCCGAATTCGAACTTAGTGCATTTCAGGCAAATTTCTTAAAAAATCTTCTTCTCAAGATCCAGCAGGCAGAATCTTTTGATATTTGGTATGCAACATTGTGGGGTGGATCTGATTCAAGTTTGTTCAAATTGGACCCCTGGGTTCATATTTGGGCTCAGTATAGGAGCCCAATTTGAACTTAGTGCATTTCAGGTAAATTTATTTAAAAATCTTCTTCTCAAGATCCAGCAGGCAGAATCTTTTGATATTGGGTATGCAGCATGCTTAGGGGGGTGAGATTCGAGTTTGTTCAAGCCAAGTCCCTGGGTTCATATTTGGGCTCACTGTGGTAGCCGAAATTATAACTTAGTTCAAAATGATGAATTTTCTTTAAAAATCTTCTTCAGATCCAGTAGGTATATTTGGTATGCAACATTGTGGGGTGGATCTGATTCAAGTTTGTTCAAATCAACCCCTGGGTTCATATTTGGGCTCAGTATAGGAGCCCAATTTGAACTTAGTGCATTTCAGGCAAATTTCTTTAAAAATCTTCTTCTCCAGATCCAGCAGGCAGAATCTTTTGATATTTGGTATGCAGCATCCTTAGGGGGGTGAGATTCAAGTTTGTTCAAGCCATGTCGCTAGGTTCATATTTGGACTCACTGTGGGAGCTTGAATTGTAACTTAGTTCGAAATGAGGAATTTTCTTTAAAAATCTTCTTCTTCAGATCCAGCAGTCGGAATGTTTTGATATGTGGTGTGTAGCATCCTTAGGGGGGTGAAAGTCAAGTTTGTTAAAGCAAAGTCCCTGGGTCCATATTTGGGCTCCCTGTGGGAGCCTGAATTATAACTTAGTCAATATGAGGAATTTTTCTTTAAAAATCTTCTTCTTCAGATTCAGAAGTCGGAATGTTTTGATATTTGGCATGCAGCATCCTTAGGGGGTGAGATTCAAGTTTGTTCAAGCCAAGTCCAGGGGTTCATATTTGGGCTCACTGTGGGAGCCCAAATGATAACTTAGTTCAAAATGAGGAATTTTCTTTAAAAATCTTCTTCTTCAGATCCAGCAGATAAATGCTTTTGATATTTGGTATGCAACATCCTTAGGGGGGTAAGATTCAAGTTTGTTCAAGCTATGGCCCTAGTTCCATAAAATTTGTCTCTCATGACTTCATTCCTTTGTAGTGTTGATGAACTATGTCTAACTGAATGTGACCCACAAATACTTCTTTGAACCACTTTGGCCGGTGAGCGATTAAGGATCCTTGGGGCCTCTTGTTTTGCAAAGGTTATATTTCCAAAATGTCAAAAAGATAGAGTTAAATATGAGCTGCAAATTTCAATCTTGAAAAAAAGTCTTAGAATCTGGCTCCTTCCAATGAATGGTTGAAATTTCAAAAAGTGAAACCTGATGGATCAACTTCAGATGAATGAAAATAGATGTGCAAAGTTTGAATGCTGTATGTTTAAAAGTATGGAGCTGCGTGTGTCACAAAATCAGCATTTTCAATCAGTACCCATTACGTGTACACTCCATATGAAAAAATCATCCAAAAATCGACTGAGTGTGTTATGTGTAACTACATAATGTCAGATGTCCACTCACTAATCAGTGTTGATTGGACTGTATTGGGAAAAGATTCGCCAATTAACATATTAATTTCTGTTCACTAAATCTTTTTTTGTACCTGATACATATTGTTTGGGAATTTTGTATATCAAATAAAATCTTTAAAGGTGAAAATTGGCTTGGTAAATCCCGTTATTTTGCGTGATAAATTTGACCCAAAAAATGAGAATTTCGCCGATCGCGTGCAACAGTGTGGCTCTTCTGTCAATTGGATCTACATTGCATGAAATATTCTGAAGTCATTGAAGACCGACAAACAGACTCAGTATTCAGTCTGTTTTCCAACAGACACGGAAAGTTTGTGATTGCTTTTTGATTGCTTATACATTTTTATTTTTGAACATCAAGAGAATTTACCTGTTTTTGTCAGGGAAATAACATCATAATCCACCCAAATGTCAAATTATAACACGATTTTTGTGACATATCTGGCAGCTATTTACAGCCTCGGAAATTCAGTGAAGTGGATTGTTGTCGAAACAGATCAGATCCACCCGCGCGGGCCTTTTTTCCAGAGCTATTTTAAAACACGGCATCCAAATTCGCACTCGGGAACCTTTCGATCGATAAAGCGTGTCCCCACGAAAACGAAATTACGCCATACCAGGAAAACATTACTTAAATTGATGGTTGTGAGAACAACACCGCAACATCTTATGGCAACTGGGGCAGACAGTCATAGCAGCCTCGAAATTGCCGAGAACACCAGTTTTGCCATTTTTTGTGGGGGTGGGGAGGGGTGTGGGGAATGGAAGGGAAAAAAATCGTCCAAACTCGTTACTCTCAACCCAACTCGGATCATGCCATGCATCATACTGATACTATGAGGATAATTAACGCCCCCCTTCTTCATGAAATTCTTGATCCGCCACAGCAGGGATCCACCTGTCTTCTTGGTTGTCTCTTAACCCATTACCCAATGTGGATAGCAGACGTTGCTTGCAAAATAAATTCTTGAATAACATTTAAAAATTTCAAACTTTTGTCTCAAAACATTGCTTATGAACCCATATTGGAACAACTCGAGATCATCGAGCTCATTCCAATGAGAGGTCATAAGCTATGTTTTTTGGACAAAAATTTAAAACATAATAAAATTTGAATGGTGATTTTTGTGTATAGTGCTGGCCGAATTTGGCTGTTGACGTTGGGTAAAGGACTAACAGAAGAAATTTTGCGAGCAATTTAGTTAGTTATTGAAAGTTGTTTTGACGAGTGGGAAATCCACCTGCAGATATCACTTGCAGTAATTCATTACCTCCGTTCTTTGGAGGATGTGCAGCTATAAAGTGCCTAAACTGTGACATCGGAGAATTTGGGAAAACCTGAATATATTACTGCTTGTTTAAATAACAGGAATAAGAAGTGGAACTGGTATTCATTTGATTTACACAGAGACGAAAAAGCGTAAATATTTTGAGTAACAAGAACAAGAACGATACGTATTTTACACTGAAGTTTATTTAGTTTATTTAGGCCTAAAAAAATAAAAAATCTGTTTCTCAGGCCATCCCGCATGGTCCTTTTGGCTGCCGCATGCTCTCTTTTTATAACCAATTTAAACTCAAAAAAAAATAAAAATTAAATGGTTTATGTCTGATATTTTACCCAAGTTAAAAAAATTGATGAATTTGTCCCTTGAGTGCAAGAAGGATTTGCAATGCTTTAGCATTGCAAAATCTTCTTGCACTCAAGGGATGAAATACACCACCACCCATGCTATTCTGTAGATTATGAGGCCTAAAACTTGAACCAAGAACATGAACTTTTGTTGGCAAAAAAGTAATTACTGAAATAAAAAATAAAATAAAAAAATGCTCGCCCGCAGGCAATTTCACAAATAATGGACTGAGAAACAGAAGATCTACTTTGTGTGGCCTTAGAAAAAATATATAAAGTTTGAATGGAGAATTTTGTATTTAAGGTGGGTCGGTTTTGGCAGTTACGTCAGGTAAATAGTTAACAGAAAACTTGCTAGCAGTTTTCATGCTTTTTTCCCCACATTGGACGATTAATTTTTTTAATGAATAATACATTCTCATGTTAGTTCATCTAAACTATTTCGGTAAAAAGCTCATGCTACAATAAAAATGAAATCACCGGGGTTTAACTTTGAAATGTCCGGGCACTCGGCACAGTACAGAACCACAATCCCAATGTCAGAAAACCTATTGCCACAGCGAAATGGCAGGATGTATCGCCAAGATTTTCACATTGTTGTTTCAAAAACACCGTACACCCAGAACACATTTTATTCACTGAAATACTCATTCTATTCTATAATTTCATTTAAAAAATACAGATGAACCGTTACGAGAATGAATGAAGACAAGATCATTTCGACGGAGACAATCCAACCTTCAGTTATACGGGGGGAGTCCAAATCATATATCAGCGAAAATTTTATTTTAATATGAAAACAAATCGAAAATCTCACGAATTAACAAGCGGATTTTTTCAATTCCTATATTAAACCGCAGTACAGAGTTCTGGAAATGAAAAATATGGCATTTGTATCTGAATATTTTATTAAATGTTGGTTTTAGAAATTTTCTGACTGAACAATATAATTGCTAATCAGGGACAGTCTCTGAAAGATTTTTCTCGCGAAATATTAATTGGTTATGTAATCCTTCTCACGTGACTGCACTAAACCAACTTTTTCATACCTGGTCATTTCTACACAAACGACGGGGTATTAACAAGTGCGGTTTTGTATGCAATGTACACGTAATGCTAAAATTTGAAGTGATGTGAAAATTTAAAAAATGGCAGAATCTCAAATTAAAAAAAAACATGTGTCTCCTTTTTACCTGCGTCGCCAGCGGCAGAGCAGGTCTAGTAACGGCTCGACTCCATCCGTCAGTCCATCAGTCCGTCCGTCCGTCCGTCCGTCCGTCCATCAGTCCGTCCGAAACACTTTTTCCGTCAAAGTTTTCTTGGCTTCTATGAAAGGGAATGATTTTATATTTGGTCTGCTGCTTTATAATGATGAGTTGTATCGTGTATGCAATTTTCAGATCTGCCATGCAGCCACTTCCTGTTTGCCAATACTTTGAAATTTTACTGTACCCACTGAACATTGAAATTTTCCATCAAGGTTTTCTCGGCTTCTATGCAAGGGATTGATTTTATATTTCATCTGGAGCCTGATAATGATCAGTTGTATCATGTATGAGATTTTCAGATCTGCTGTGCAGCCACTTCCTGTTTGCCGATTCAATTACATGCAGCGACGCAGGTCCAGACCCGGTATTGGTCTTGGCTTGTTTTTGTACTCTATGCCGTACAATAATTTCTTGAAAATTGAACAGAATTGAAATTTTCTGACTTATGATACCCTATGATGTCAGTTGAGGATTTAAGAATTTCTGTGACAACACATTTTTAGGTATGGTTTTTATTGGATACACGGTATTCAAAGTTTTAAAGAGGAGAGTTTGATACAGCTGTTAATATAAAAAATATACCAGACATTTAAAACCTGCATTGCTCTCATCATGGTTAGAATTTCAGGAAACAAATGGTTGTCAGGGCCAGTTGTTCATATTTCTGATAAGTGTACCAATTTCATAAGTGTGGGTTAAGGAGAAGTACCTAAAATTTTGGTCTGATGAAAAAGAAGGAAAAAAAGAAAACTTTGTTGAATGTTTTCAAAAATAGGCCAGCATTTGCTCCAAGTCATTTTGACTTTGTTGAATGACCTATTTATTCTTCTGGCTCTGTATGTCAACCTCCAGTTTCAGATGCTGGCTCACTACCAATGACGAACAATCAGATGATGATGAAGCCAATGGAGAGGAATGTTATTTTCACCAGTTTCACGACATCCCTGAAGCTCTTGAGTTCATATATCCTGAGGTCAGGCCATACTTAGTACCTATCTCATCTCAGCATGGATCTATGGTAGGGAGAAGAGCATCCTTGTCTCTCCCTAGCACTCGTCCATCAATGATGCTTTTGTGTCCTTGAATGATAAACGTCAGTACAAGGTGCTTAAGTCCTCCTGTTTCGGAAGATCAGATATGTGTCTCCCTCACAAGAGGTGTAAGACATCATGGCTGTTGTGGAGAGGACATTTTGTCTGATCCTCTCCCACTTGACGAGGATGTATATGTGCTGGAATTCTCCATGCCAAGAACAATGCCAAGAACAATTACTGTTTCAGCACTCACTTTGAAGATGGTAATTAGTCTTTCAAAAGAGACAATAGCGATTTTGTCTCTTTCTGATCATTTGGTCACAGAGTCAGCTGCAAGGTTTTCAGAATGGGAAGATCTGGATGATACTGCAAACTCATGCAGATGCCTTTCACGTCAGGGTTGAATGTGGTTAATGCATAAGCCAGCGTAGTTGTAAATCTTGAAGTTGACTGTGTATTGAATACTAATACCTCCCTTCTGGATCATTCAGTTAGTGCAGATCAGGCTTCTCATTTCATTCACAGCAGATTCCCATCTTACTCACAATTTGATCTCTACTACTATTCCTGCAGATCTAACTTGAGTGTCTAGTAGATTCCGAGATAGGGGTGGTACTACACAAAGAAGCAATCAAGGTCATTCATAATATAGAGTCACCATGGTTTTACAGTCAACTCTTTCTTGTGCCAAAGAAGGATGGTCAGCTCAGACCAATTATCAATCTGAGTTATCTGAATCATTCCAAGTTCAGCATGGAAACTTTCAGGTCAGTTGAGAGCACTTTGCATGAGAATCATTTTGCTGCGAGCATGGATCTCCAGGATGCATACTTCCCTATTCTGATTCATGCACATTCACTGAAGTATCTCCAGTTCTCCTTTCAAGGCATCGTTTATCATTTCAAAGTGAGGACATTCATTCTAAATCTAGGTCCTTGGGCATTCACAGAGCTGATGAATCAAGTGATAGCATATCACCAGGCACATTCATCAGTATTGTCTTTGGCATATCAAGACGACATCCTCCAGAGACATGCAAACTCAACTCTTTTGGAGAATGATGTCAGTCTTCTGGAGCTGGTAAAGTCACTCGGTTTCCAACCCATTTGGGTGAAGTTGGACTTGGTTCCATGTCAGGAATCTACTCACCTCGATATCGAATTCATCACCCATCAGAATCTTGTTTGAGTCCCTCTCGCAAAAGCCAGAATTCTCACTGATTTTGCGATCTCCTTCAAAGTGACTCAAGTCACAGCCAGGGAATTTCTTCATCTTATAGCCTTTACCTCTCCATGAGAGACCCCATTCCTCTGGGTAGGTTATATCTTTGTCCATTGCACATTTACCTGATACAGAGATGGAGGCCGATTGTAGACTCATTAGACATTTTTATTCACTAAGCCGAGTCCATTTGCAATCACATGTCAATGTGACAAGATATCGCATGGATAAAGCAAGGGATTCTCTTGGATTCTTCAAGCCTGGCTCACATTCCTTAAATAATCAGGGTTGGGGAGCAGCCTCTGAACCTGTGCATACAAGATACATGGTCTGAGGAACAAGCAATTCTTCACATAAATCTCTGGCAGTTGGGCACTGGTTACCTCTTCTTGCGAGACATTCTATTGTCATTCTATCAGACAATTTGACAGTAATGGCATACACCAGGGGTCAGATAGGGGCACTCCCTTGATTCCTATGTATCGTCTGATGAGAGATCTTCTCCTAATGCAACAGAACTCCATTCTATTGCTAGTCAGACACTTTCCAGGTCACCTAAATGTGTGAGCCGACTGTCTGTCCTGGAAGGGAAAGATTATCCTGTCCGAGTGGACTCTCAACAGAGGGATCGTCAGGTTGATTTTCCTCAACTGAGGCACTCCTCACATAAACCTGTGTGCGACAAGGTTTTACTACCATCTAGACACATTCATTTCTCCTTGTCCATATGCTCTCTCACTCGACTGGATACAGGATAGATGGCTATGCCTTTCCACTGACACCAATTATCCAGTGTGTTCTCAACAAAATTGAGATCCCACATTGCCGCATCATTCTGATTGCTCCCCTCTCACCTCAGAAAATCAGGAT
This sequence comes from Pictodentalium vernedei, assembly GCA_031216915.1. Taxonomy (NCBI): domain Eukaryota; kingdom Metazoa; phylum Mollusca; class Scaphopoda; order Dentaliida; family Dentaliidae; genus Pictodentalium; species Pictodentalium vernedei. The sequence continues at coordinate 684,326,750 of CM062296.1, read as the reverse complement.
CAATCAAGTCAGACCCCCTTCTTCTAGATATTTGCATATGATTAACTCTTTGCAAAAATATCCTTCATCAGAGATTTCAGCTCACCCCGAGACAGCACCTTCATGCTTGTCTTTTATCAGGTTTTGTCCCTGACAGAGAGGCTTTCCTAGAAGAGCAGTAGAGTGCATTTCTACTCCAAGAAGGCCCTCCACTGGCTTAGCTTACATCGCTAAGTAGGATGTGTTTGTGTGGTGGGGTCAGAGGAATGACGTTAGTTTTATTCATCCAACCATAACTCAACTGGCTGATGTCTTCATATTTTTATACTGTACCAATGACCCAGACATAGCTGGTGCTAACTCTTAAAAATGTAGGGCCAAACACAAATTTTGCCCCCCAATCCCCCAAATTTGCATCTAAAACCAAAGAAAACATGTCCTGAATGGCCCTCCATACTTCACCTCTACTGCGCATGCGCAGTGTCAAGGACGTCCCGAAATTGGCGCCATTAATCATTCTTTGTTTGGCCCTTCATCAGTTAACATCTGACTGATCTTTGTGCTTGTAAATCTTAGTTTAAATGATGCCAGACACATAAATATTAGAGAAATGGTGATTCTAAGGAGGATATAGAAGGAGGAGAGGAAAAATGAGTGACAGAAAATATTCAGGGCTGTAACTTAAAATTTTTTAATGAAATTATGTTAAGTTACCTATTTTCGAGGCAACAGCCTGTTGTGGTCATTCTTGTTATCAAGTTACACTGCTTGTTCAGTGTTTTCCTCTCTCCCTTTCCTTTAAGTCCCCTCTTGCTATTCTCCCATGCTTTTGGCATATTTTCTGTAATATTATTACTAAAATTTCTTGGGAGTTTTAGCTGGATAACAGAATGAATTCTGTTCTTTTCCCCATGTTTACGTCTTCACCTATGGGTGGTTAGGCGTAGTGTTCTGCATCTACCATCTGATGTTCTGCAGTTTCTTCCCTGGAAGTCTCTGTTTTGCATCAGATAGTGTATTATTGGTAACTGATTTCGGGCCAGGGTGCCTGGAGTCTTGTTCTGGTGTTTTTACACTTATTGTTTACATTTACAACAGCCCTCTGTGTGAGGGGGGATTTCTTGAAAATAATATCTTGATGTTAATTTAATCATAACTAGATACATTATTATTGTTCGTAAGTGTTGCATAAATTTTTTAAAATATTTTTAGAATTTTTGTCCACACTTAGGCTTGGGATCCATTGGGGCTCAACGTTACTTTTCAGAAACTTGGGCTGTTCTGAAAAAATATTTTTTCAAAATTTTTTGATTTCAATTATTTTTTCTATGTTAATGGATCATGTTATTATGTATTTTGATTGTCAGGGGTTGGTGCGAGTACTAGGACTTTGTTTTCTTTTCACAATGAAAGGATATTGTTCAATTGTAATAAGAGGAAATCTTCATCTGACTTTCATAATCATTGTATAATGTAGTCAGTGTGCTCGCACTAACTCCTGTTCTGTATGTGTTAATTTCGATGACAACATGGGAAGCGTGTGTCACGGTATGTTAGTGGGGAAATGGTCATTCCAGTCCTTTCCCCGCAGGGTCACTCTACTTTATCAATCTCTATTTCAGACGATCAAGAACAGGGTGATGTATCCGTGATGTCTTCCAAAAGTGTGCCTCCGTCGTCACAATTAATGAAGAGCTAGCAGAAAAGTGCTCATGTAAATACGTCAATTGCCTAAGAGGACCCTAGTAGGTTCGACGGCCTTTGACGTCCGCTAGCTCGCCCGGTGTAGCGTCCATTCATCGAATGGTTCGGCAGCCGGGTTCGTCCGTTGCGGTCTAGAAGGAGTTTTGGGGTGATGCGAGCACTATAAATCAACCAAATGCACACCCAGTGACGGCGGATTAGAGGAGAGAATGGAGGAAGCCTTTTATTCCGGTTCCTAGCTCGTCCAGGTCCATCCGGACTGCGAGCGAGAGAGGCCCCTCTCTCGTACAACAACATCTGGCCCCAGATGTTGTGGTACAAAATGTTTCGCATTCGGAGCATACGTCCACCGCTCGGGACGCTCCGATATATAGTCAGTCCAGAGAGACTGTCAATAAGGCTTCCTCATCCTCATGGTAGCGCACACGACCGCTCTTGGCTACGAGACCTCGGATATCCAGTCGGCTTCGCCAATCAGAGAATCATCGGCGACCAGGTCACACCATCCGGTAGCCAGGGACACGAGGCCTGCAGACTCCGGACGTTCGCATAAGAAAGTATGCGGCAGTCAACGTACACGGAGCTTCTAGCGGCAAAGCATCATAAGACCGCTACTGCACAGGCCTCGGTGACGGACGTACTATCCCAAATAGCACAGCTTATCGCAGCATCCCAGCATCGACAGAATCTCTGTTGCATCATGTATTATCCGACGACGCTGGGTCGGGACGCTCCGCGGAAGCAGGTACGGACGTCCGAAAATTTCATCCGGTCCGATGGGATGCCGAAAGGGATTCGGAGGATTTCGAGCTTTCCCTTTCGGAACAACATCAGCTGCTGTGTATGTCATCTGACTTATCTTCTAGAGGTTCTTTCGTCGGACCAGAATGCTGTGATGCCGGATAAGAAACTGATAGCGTCGGTGGACACAGAAATTTTTGGTTCGGTTCAGGGACATCGTCCCTCAGTTCCGACACAGTCCAATAATGTCACACAAACTTTCGAATTATTGAACGACGCTATATATATATTATTATATGCTTGCTATTAACAAGCATGTCTGGTTTCTTGTTCGCAAAGTTACTGAGATGTCTTTCAAAAGTGTGCCTCTGTCGTCATAGATAATGAAGAGCTAGCGGCAATAAGTGCTCATGGAATACGTCAATCGCCTAAGAGGTCCCTAGTAGGATCGACGGAGTTGACATTCGCTAGCTCACCCGGTGTAGCGTCCATTCATCGAATGGTTCGGCAGTCGGGTTCGTCCATTGCGGTCTAGGAAGGAGATTTGGGTGATGCGAGCACTATAATAGACTTTAGTACACACCCAGTGGCGACGGATTAGAGGACAGATCGGAGGAAGCCTGTTATTCCGGTTCCTAGCTTGTCCAGGTCCGTCCGGGCTGCGAGCGAGAGGGGTCCCTCCCTCGTACAACAACATATGGGACCGGATGTTGTGGTACAGTCATTTCGCATTCGGAGCATTTGTCCGCCGCTCAGGACGCTCCATTATATTGACAGTCCGAGAGACTGTCGATAATGCTTCCTCATCCTCACAGCAGCGCACACGACCGCACATTGGCTACGTGACCTCGAGTATTCGGCCAACTTCATCATTCAGTGATTCCACGGCGAACAGGTCACTCCATCCGGTAGCCAAGGGACACGAGGCCTATACACTCCGTTCACTCGCATAATAGAAGTATGCACGGGGTAACGAACACGGAGCTTCGGTCGGTTCACAAATAATCCGACGGCGCTGGGTCGGTGCGCTCCGCTGTTGCATCAGGTACGGACGACCGAACACTTATAGGGTCCGACAGGATGGCGAAAGGGATTCAGACGATTTCGAGCTTTCCCTTTCGGAACAACAGAAGCTGCCATACATTTCTTCCGGCATTATCTTCCAGAGGTTGTTCCGTCAGACTACATTGCTGCGATGCTGGATAAGAGACTAATAGCGTCATTGGACACAAGAGTTTTGGATCGGTTCAGGGACATTGTCCTTGACTTGCCGACACAGTTCAATAATGTCATTAGAACATTCGAATTATTTAACGACGCTATATATAAGCTTGCTACCAAGCATGATAATCTAGTTTCTTGTCCGCAATGCTCTATTCTGCCTTTCATCAATTCTAGGAAATAATTTATATTGGCAGAACAGGGCATACCGAGAGTTCCTATGCGTCTTGACGGCAGGACTGAAGACTGGGAATTATCTTTTTTGCCGTCTATGTCAATTCCAACCACGATGTTGGAAACGACAATGATGTCTATTAGACTTAATTTAGAAGCTTTATCATACGTAGACCACCTTACTGAGGAGTTATCATTACGTCTTCAAGAGAAAGAATTCCAGGATATGATCCTCAATGTGATTTCTTTCAAGGGCAGTACTTTTTCCACGTATAACTCCACCCTTCAGTGGCAACCTGGAGTTGGTTAGACGTGACGCAGCCTTAGCTACATCCACGCGCGTGGATAGTAAGGTGAACAACTCTCTCAGAGTCGCTTCGGTCTCGGAGAAGCTTCTCTTCGACGGCAACCTTTCAGCAATCTATCAATTGCTCGATATACACGTTCTCTTGTCTATCAAGTGTAACGAGATTCAGACTGGGGCAAACATTCGGTGGTTGACTCAGAGCGTGCCACTGCAGTTGCCGGATCCGAGTTTTATGATTATGATGGATGCCAGTCAAACAGGTTGGGGTACAATATTGATTCCAATGGATTCGAAGTGCCAGGGTCTTTGGGTTCCGCAGTTTCTAGGCAAGCACTTTACTTCCAGGAAATGATGTTATTTTGGCTTGCTGTATGTCATTGGATGAACATTATTCAGAAACGCATGTCCAAATCCTGTCCGATAATACGTCAGTAGTTGCGTATCTCCGGAACCAGGGAGGCACTCATTTGTTTCCGTTATTCAATTTAACGGAAAGAATCCTTCTGTTTGTTATAGCACACCAAGTTCTGCTTTGGTCCGTCATATTCCGGGTCGTCTGATTGTATTAGCAGACTCCCTTTCATGTAAGGGTCGCTTGTTGCCGTCAGAATGGACTCTCAACAAACAAGTATTCAATCAGATTTGCTATCAATGGGAGCGCCCAATGATAATTTATTTGTGACACAACTCACTAATCAATTGCAGACGTATGTGTTTCCATGTCCGGATCCCTGAGCTTATGTTGTTAACGCTCTATTGATCTAATAGGACGGAATGATAGGATATGCGTATCCTCAGCGCTGTTGATTCAGCAAGTATTGCTAAGATAAACATCCACATTACAATTCTGTTGATAGCATCTCTGTCTTCACAGAGACCATGGGTAAATTTACTCAGGTGTCTACTGTGGGACTTACCGCAAAAACTTCCTCCATGAGAGGATCTTCTTTCGCTGGGGAAATCGTGTCAACTTCATCACAACCCGCAAGGTCTCAACCTTCACGTATTCTGTTGTGTGGTCCTTCTTGCATGGCAAGCACTGTATAGGACGAGCTATGGACGCGATTTCTTACTGTAGGAGAACCTCCTCTTCGCTATACTATGCGGCTAAAGTGGAGGCTCTTCCGTTGTTGGTGTAGGGATCATTATGTTGATATTTTTGATCCCTCCATACTAGACATTGCAACTTTCTAGTATACTTGTTTGACAAGATCAACTGCAGCCTGTTACTATTAAGGTTATAGGTCTATGTTATCTCATACCTATGCACTCCATGATAGTTTACTATTGAGTCTTATGTCTCTTTATCTAAGTCAGTTAGAAACTTTTCGATAAATAGACCTAGAATCCTTAGATTAATTCCTATACAGAATTTAGCTTCGGTTCTTATTTAGCTAAGTAATCATTTGAGCCTCTGGAAACAGTAGTTTTCAAATTCTGACCTTTTAAGACAGTAATTCTCTTAGTCTTCTCTTTTACTGAGGAGTCAGTGAGCTTCATGCACTATCGGTGGACGATTCTCACTTTCGTAGTTTCGGAAACACTATTTCCTTTACTACTTAGGTTGGATTTTTGGTTAAGAATCAGGCTCCTAATAATATCCGGAACCTATTGTTATTAAGGTCCTTCCGTCTTCGTACGGGCTTTGGCCTTTACTCTGTCCGGTTAGAGTTTACGTATTTATAAACAGATCTCAGTTTATTAGTAAGGATGTAAGCTTCTTCTGTCTTTGATGCCTAATAGAAGGACATTACGCTCCATTCTATTGCTAATGGATTCAATTAACTATCGGTACTGCTTATGGTATATCATTAACTCAGCAGTTTGTGCTTGAGATTTCGGCTCATGAAGTAAGAGCTCTTTCTACATCTTGGGCTTACATTATTGGTGTCGCTATTATAGATTTTATGAAGGCTGCACATTGGGCTCAGCCATCCACATTCATGAATTTTTATCTCAGAAATATTGAGTCCATTTCCAGAGGCCTGCATTGTTAGGTCTATTATCTACTGCTCAGAATGTCATTCACTTAACAGTTGCTACTATAGCTAGGTAGGCGTTCTGTTCCGGCAGTGACTCCGTCCTGCTGCCCTCTTCGCTCTGGGCTATTTGACCCAGGGCAAGGAGAAGGGGGGGGGGGGGGGGGGGGGGGGGGAGGGTGTTCCCTTGGGTCACCTGTTTTATTATGAAAACAAGGGGATACCTCCTCCGGAGTTAGTAATTCTGAGCTGTTACTGGGATGGTTTTTAAGTGATAAGTTTATGTTTTAAAAATTCATTCAGGTCATAGTTTTTAAAGTATAGCTTTTGAATATATCACGTGTCAAACGGGCGTTATTATACAATCCTCAGACACTTTTAAGGAGTATAAAGAGTCTCTATTCTCTAGACTAACTTTATTTATTGGCTTACTTTAAAAATTATTAGTATAAGGATTATACTGGATATTAATAGAGTACATGGATGTTATGGTGCTCAATTATGGAAGGTGTTGTGTCTTTCTAATTTATCATAAATAAGAAAGATACTTGTAAGGCCTAATACTCCTTCTCCCCACGAGGGGATGGCTCTATTTTATATAATTGAGCTTATTGGATTTTCCTCTATGTCCTAGGCCCTCCAGCCTTTTTACTATTCAGCTATGTCTGGGTCATTGGTACAGTATAAAAATGTTAAAAAATTTATAGTAATTTATATATTTTTTATACTTACCAATGACCCAGACGGGGATGGCCCTCCCAGGAGTTGGGAACTCATACCTCCCCGCTGAGTACATAGCGCTTACCAGGCACTGGTTATAAGAATGATTAATGGTGCCAATTTCGGGACGTCCTTGACACTGCGCATGCGCAGTAGAGGTGAAGTATGGAGGGCCATTCAGGACATGTTTTCTTTGGTTTTAGATGCAAATTTTGGGGATTGGGGGGCAAAATTTGTGTTTGGCCCTACATTTTTAAGAGTTAGCACCAGCTATGTCTGGGTCATTGGTAAGTATAAAAAATATATAAATTACTATAAATTTTTTAACTTTTCTGCTTGACTCTAAGGGCCACCAACTTGTCACTATTTAAAGTTATCACTTTATGTTATCAGAGATGTTTTGGTTCATCAGGGGCTCCCACATCGGCTTTGATCACTTTTTAGACAATCTCATAAAACATTTCAGCGGATGCTGAATTTAAGCTCCTGATATACAAGACACCTTTTCTCTTGACTTTTGCTTCTGCTTGACAAGATGCTCTGTCTATTGAAACTGAATTCTGTCACAGTGAAGGTAACACAATCACTGTCACTATTAACACTACTTTTCTGCCTAAGAATCAAGTACCAGATGTAGCAGCTGTCCACATTCTTATTAGGGCTCTTGCTCCTGAAGATCAGTCTGGGAATAGACCACTTTTGTGCCCTGTTAGAATATGGAGAAATTGAAGACCTATAACATCAGTAAGATCCAGCATTCATCAGTGCAACTTTGCTGTGAGTATAAACCTCAAGGACGTCTATTTCCATATTGGGATTCATCAAGCATTCAGGAAATACTGAAGTTTTGTCATCATTGGGAAGGTTTATCAATTCTCGTCCATATTCTCTGGTTTAAACCTGGCCGCTTGGATAATAACATTATCACAAGGAAACTCTGTTTCAGGATGTCCAGAAGCTGTATATATGTTCTTCAGTCACTCGAAATTGTCTTCAACCTACAAAAATCAGATTTAACTCTGCCAACTGCTTTTTTTCATCTAGGCATGGAATTTTGGAGATGTTTAAATCTTGTTCGACTTCCTATAACAAGAACTTATCTAATTCCTCTATTTTATGGAAATAGACTCAGTGACTATGAGAGACTTCACGAGACTTCTAGGTCATGTCTGTGTCAAGTAGCTACAGACCTAATTCCTCACGGTCATCTGTTCATGTGACCTCTCCTGTTTTACTTTCTAGACAGCTGGTCAGTCTAGGTTGACATGTTGGACAAATGCATTCCTCTGTCTTCAAGGAACAAATATAGAAATGGATGGACTTGAGTGGATGATGCAAGGGATCCAGTGGACACTCTGCCTTTGACTTTCCTGTTTATAGCAGATACCAGCTGCAATCAAGGCTGGGGAGCCTCCTTGATTCTGGACAGTTTAGTGTGCAACGATCAGTGGGACAACAATCAGTTAGCTCTTCACATCAACCAGGAGGAGATGCTGACAATTTTTGTCAGTCTACGTCGCAGAAAACACTTTTGTTTGGTTCTTTTGGACAATTCAACATTTGTTGCATATTTGCGGAACCAAGGAGGGACCCGTTCTCATCCAACATTCGAGTTAGCGAATCAGGTTCTTTCACTCATTCAAGAAGTCAACATTTTGCTACATTCCAGGTCAACTCAGTGTAATGACAGGCACTCTCTCGAGACATGGATGAATCCTTCCAACAGAATGGATTTTCAACAAATGAGTCTCCCTAGCTATCAGTGCATGTTGGAAGATGGAACAAACAACTACAGACATTAGTATCTCCATGCCCAGAACCAATAACATTCGCAGGTTGTGCCCTGTCCATATGCTGGAGCGAAATATTCCGATATTCCTTCTCACTGACTCTGTTGATTCAACAAGTGCTTTTGAAAATCAAACAGCCTCTTTGCACAATCATTCTGGTTGCCTCTGTCAACCTCTTCTTTCAGACACTCCTTGTCATCTACTGCTGTGGGAGGACCTCTTGTTTCAAGGCAAGAACTGTACTCTCTTCATGGCAATCCAGAAACTCTTAACCTTCACACTTTTCCATTGTTAGTTCTTATTATTATCAATGCCTTCCATCGAGTAAATACTGCTAGACCTCTACTATGCCCAGTTGGGGCTCTCAGAACTTCTATAAGAAGGTCCAGTTCATAAGAAAAGGAAGAAAAAGACTCTTCCTTTCTATTATATCTGGCAAACAGAATATCTCTATCCACGCCATTTTCAGGTGGTTTTAGTCATCTATCTGCATCACATATAACAGCTTATCTGATTTGGATAGCTGGGTTTATTAAATCTCAGCTCATGAGGGCAGAGCCTTATCCTCTTCATGGGCGAACTCTAACTAATTCAATGGCATTGTCTGACATTATTAGCTCACCTGACTAAAAGTCAGGATGAGCTATAGTGATCACTCACTGTCCATTGTCCGTCATCCGTGAGCATGGTGCTTACACCTTCCCCTCCTAAACTGCTGAACCAATTTTAGTTAAATTTGAGATGATTGCTTGTCCTGACATTGCATTTTGGTTTTTAGCTCACCTTGACATAGTCAAGCTGAGCTTATTTAATTGCTCTCCATCCAAAGTCTATCCGTCTGTCGTCCGTCAAGACACTATATTTTGGACTTCTCCGAAACCGCTGGGCCAATTTAAGTGAAAGTTTGTGTGAGTAATGGTCCCAAAGAGGCATTGCATTTTTATTCAACTCAACATGCCTAACCCCATAAGGAGGGGGGGGGGGGGGGGGGGGGGAACGGGGAAAAATGCTCCAAAATGTTTTTAAAATCTTCTTCTCATGAACCAGTGGGTACAATGACTTGACATTTGGTATGGAGCTTCCTTTTGAGGTGTAGAATCAAGTTTTTTCAAATGAAATTCATGTAGCAATATTTGGCTTTGTAATGGGAGGGGTAAGATTTTTGGCCCCGCCCAAAATTTCCATTTTGTGAACCGATGGTCCAATTGGAACCAAAGTTTGTATGTGGTATTATTGGGTCATAAGTACCTGCGAAATGCAAAAAAAAACATTTCCCAAGTCCCTGTGGGAACCCCAGGAGCTGAAAATAGAAATATTTTCAAACGTTCATATTTCCAAAACCACACGCAACAGAGAATATGGTATGAAGCATCCTTAGAACCAGTAGAATTAAATGGTAAAAAGAATTGCAACCCCCCCCCCCCCAGCAGCCCAAATTTTAACTTCGTGCTATATGAGAAAATTTCTTTAAAATTATTCTTCAGATTCCCCAATCAGAATTCTTTAATATTTGGTATACAACATCTCTAGGGAGTTGAGATTCAAGTTTTTTCAATTCAAGTTCCTGGGTTAATATTTGAGCTCCCTATGGGATCCCGAAATTTAAATCAGTGAAGTACATTACGTGTACGCTCCCTGTAAAACACTGCCAATCGACTCCCCACTAACTGCTCTATCAGGTGGGGTATCAAAACCCAACCACGTGACTTCAATAAGACGTACTATCGGTTATAATTAGCACAAAGTGTTTCCCAGTGTTGTGACAAGGTTATGCTTCCGACACAAAATAGGATCTCCATACATCATTTCTCTGCAAAACAGCCGCTGATAATTAGGGAAAAAAGCAAAATGCTCCCAAGCTACACAAATAAAAATAAAATCGTTAAAATTTATTTTGAAATATCGTACAAAATGACTTTTGAAGGCAGTTTCGATCTCATATGAATATTTGTGAAGACCTTGTCGTTACTTTTTGTTAATGTCGGTGTTTCTTTGATCCAGTAATTTTTCGATACCAATTAGCACATTTTTCCAACCAGTCGGGCAAATACTATATTTAATATCATGGGGAAATTTATAAAACGCGTTTCGTTTCGAATATATTGAGTAAAAATCAGTGCGATTTCGTCCTTGAATTTTTAAAATCCGACTATTATTAGCGAAGTTACACCAAAAATGGAAATAATAAAAAAAAATCTCATTTGTAACAGGTTGAAGAACCTTTCGAAAAGAGTCATTCAAATACACACCTTTTTATACCCCACGCAATGAAGTTGCTGGGGTATAATGTTTTTGACTGGTCCGTCCGTCAGTCCGTCAGTCCTACTTATTTTCCGGACTTTTATTCTACACGCTTCCAGATATTGAGCTGATATTTGGTATGTGAGTCTAACATGGTGTCCTACAGATCAAGTTTGCATTTTTTTCCACTCCACTGATTTTTACAGAAATTACAGCCCTTGAACTTTGAAAAGTTCATCAAAATTACAGTTTTCCAGACTTTTTTCCTACACTCTTCCAGATGTTGAGATGATTTTTGGTATGTTAGTCTAACATGGTGGCCTACAGAACAAGTTTGCATTTTGTTCCGCTCCACTGATTTTTACCGAAATTACGACCCTTGGACTCTGAAAAATGCATTAAAATTACAGTTTTGTGGACTTTTTTTCTACACGCTTCCAGATATTGAGCTGATGTTTGGTATGTTAGTCTGACATGGTGGCCTACAGATCAAGTTTGCATTTTGTTCCGCTCCACTGATTTTTACCGAAATTACGGCCCTTGAACTTTGAAAAGTTCATCAAAATTACAGTTTTCCGGACTTTTTTCCTACACGCTTCCAGATATTGAGCTGATTTTTGATATGTTAGTCTAACATGGTGGCCTACAGAACAAGTTTGGGTTTTGTTCCGCTCCACTGATTTTTACCAAAATTACGGCCCCATAGACTTTGAAAAGTTCATCAAAATTACAATTTTCCAGGCTTTTTCTCTGCTTGAATTCTTTCAATACCGTTGAAACTACAGAACACTGTTTTCTGCAGTATTCCTAGAATCTATGTTTATTTTTAAAAAATGATTAGAGCTTGAAATATCAGGGCGCGTGGGGTATGTGAGCGTGCTCACTAAGGTTCTATATTTTATTCTGCAATGGTAGACATATTCCGGTCCATGAAAAAGAACTTTACACATGGCTGCGTTTCCAGGTATTCGAATGAAGGACAGCTAACGTCGACTTAACAAGTTGAGAACAACGTAGTTTCGTTACCCACTAAACGGCCCAAATTGCCAGAGTTATTTGACCACAGACGTCTGGAAACCTGATCTAAATCACCCCTACCTCAAAACACCTCATTCTTATATGCACCCCCCCCCCCTCGAAATATATAATACACAGATCTGTGTGTTATTTATTTATTTTGGAAGTGTGTGTGTGTGGGGGGGGGGGGGGGGCATATATAAGAGGGGGTGTGACATTGGGGATGATGTGATATTAATCAGGTCTCCAGACGTCTGTGGTTCGACTAAGACTAAGCAGTGGGACCTGTGTGTGGGATGCTCAGCAACTCCGAACTACAACATCCCCTTTAATCTGAGGATGGTACACAACATTTCTCAATAAAAAAATAAGCGTTCAACGGGTAATGTTGGATTTCAAGGTGTGCAGAGAACGAGCCGGTCCATTGCGAACTCGCCCCAGTGTCGTGACAAAGCATCCATGTTTTACAAGGCGATGTTCCCACTCAACTTGGCGGGCCAAAAATACAAAAAGAATACCCAAAAGACGGGTGCAGAAGGTTAATCTGCCCCCCCCCCCCCCCCCGCCCCCCAAAAAAAAATGTTCTTGGTAAAAAGAAATGCAGTGGAAGACCAGTCGGGTATAGATATCATCTGACTGGTTGGTTGGTTGGTTGTAGAAATATGTTGTGCTCGGTGTCCTTTTTCACCAAAACTGAGAGCATATTTGTGAGTGGAAACCTCACTCCTCGAGTGTTTTAGCAGAGACCCTTCTTTATGTGGCAAGATGGGACGCAATGTGTCTGAATGTATCTGAGATCAGTTAAAAATTATAAATTGGCAGAATTTGGGAGAGTTTTCAGTTACCCGTCTGAACTCACTAAAATTAGAAGAAACATATACATATATTTTATATTTCATTAAAAAACGATGCGTATAGCTTGAGGTTTGTTGCTTTGGACCACTGAGAAAAGTAGACCCAGGCTGTTGAAATATAACTGAATATAACACAACACTTAACATGATCAATTATTGAGTTCTCGTGGCAGCAATAAAATTTGGTAGCAATAACATTTTCTAATCCGAAGTAATCCTTTAATTACCCTTCCAAAGATGTAAAACAAGAGCCGACAATTGCTACTGATTGTTTCTGAAACAGCCTCTGGTTGCAATGAAAACATTGACTGGTGACAATAGATAAAGCATAAATAACTCCTATGAAGTTTATTCTTTTGAGATTCCCAAATTCAGAAACTGATTAATTTGAATTACAATTATGTATATCTATATACTTTTATATTTGCACTGCGACTTGTAAAGAAAATTTTGTTTCTTACATTCGACCTACCATTTAACAATTTTATTAGCACTACGACAAATATTGAAATTATTTTGAATCTATTTATAGGAAAAGACAGCGCTCGTGTGGTGTTTTCCAACAAATAGTTGCAACACGATGAGAAAAAATTCAATTTCTAACATTTGGTCTGTCACTTAAGTTAACCGTACACATGTATATTAGCGCTACGAACAAGCCCTGGGCCGATTTAATCCGTGGACCGACTTAGGGGCATACCTGAGTTGCTGACTTTATTTTTGGCCGACTTCTCCCATGGGCAACTTCCAACCATTATTTATTTATTTATTTATTTATTTATTTATTTATTTATTTATTTATTTATTTATTTATTTATTTATTGGGGTTTAAGGTCACATATTTCTGCACAATGGCTAATCATGACCATGGCAGTTTTACGGGTGGAGGAAGCCAGAGTACCCAGAGAGAACCACCGAGCAATGGCGAGCAACTGCCAGCTCCCCAACATACTAACTCCACACAAGCAGGGTTAGCATTGGTTGAAGACAAGTGCACCATCAACGTGCAGTACGCCTTAGTACACGACATCACCGTGCCCCCAAATGGACAATGGGGGTGAAGTGTCTTGCCCAAGGACTCAATGCGGTTGCCGCAGGTGGGATTCGAACGACTTCCCACCATGTAACTCTTTGTAGACTTTATACCACAATAACAAAGCTTGAATTTTTTTTTGGCGACAATTTATTGGAAAACATCCAGTGGTGTTTTGAATAGATAGTTACAAAAAATGAGAAAAAAATCCAAAACAATTTCTATAGCCCTGTGTCTTGCAGCACACTGAGAGACCATGTGTTCGAGTGTTGTTTTCTTAATACTGGATACCTACCTGTCTTTTCCACCTAAGATTGCCGTATGTACATGTGCCGAGTCGACATCCAGTAAGAGCAGGCTTCGACACCCTTATAGTTTAAAGTCCCCTCCCCCCACCCATAAATAACAGATGTATGCCCCCCCCTCCCCCTCCACCACAAGAGTTGTCAAAATATTTTTTGCTTCCAAAACACAGCTTATGACCCCTGATTGAAACATACGCTATGCGCTTGTTTCAGTCAGAAGTCATAAGATATGCTTTGGAAGCAAAAAATTAAGATAAAAACCTAAAAAAAATGGGATTGACGAATTTCGTGTATAGCGCTGGCCGATTTTTACAGTTATGTCACGTAAAGTGTTAAATGCAGATAGGAATATTACACAGTAATTACACTTGAATATTTCTCCATTTGAACTTGATATGCCAAGATTATTTTAATGTGATTTTTTGTTTTTGTTACAAATTACAATTAATTGATTATATTGATGTATATGCATTCCCAATAAATTATAGCAAAATACAGAATAAATTTCAAAAAGATATTTAATAACATTTGATAAATAAAAGTTGTCAGAAATGTTATAAACGACATCTCAAAAGTGTTATGCTTTATCAGACCAGTGCTGGAAAACCCCATTAATTAGCTCCGCCCACTCATAAAAAGTTCCTCTATAAATAGACACAGAGATCTTAATTTAACCGGATTAACAGTGACTGTATTATGTAATTATATGTAACAACTGGGGTAATTTGGAAGACAACTTTTACAGGGACTGTACACATAATGTTTGAGGGAATTTCTTCAAAAATCTTTTACTTCAGATTCAACAGACAGAATCCTTTCATATTTTGTATACAACATCTTGGGGGGTAGGGGGGAGGTCAAGTTTGTTCAAATTGAATGCCTGGGCTAATATTTGGGCTCTCTCTAAATGAGCCCAAATTTTAACTTAGTTCAATATGAGGAATAATCTTTAAAAATCTTCTTCAGATTCACCTATCAGAATCTTTTGATATTTGGTATACATCATCCTTAGGGAGGTCAGATCTAAGTTTGTTGAAATGAAGTTCCTGGATTAATATTTGGGCTGCTCTATTGGAGCCTGAATTTTAAACTTAGTCCAATATGACGAATAATCTTTAAAAATATGCTTCTTGAGATACAATCAGAATCGTTCTATATTTGGTATACAGCATCCTTTGAGGGTTCATATTCAGTTTGTTTAAATAAAGTCCCTGGGTTGATATTTGTGTTCCCTATGGGGGGAGGGTCAAATTTTAACATAGTGCAAAATTGGTAATATTCTCAAAGTGTTTTCCAGAACCACCAGTCAGAATCTTTTGATATTTGATATACAACATCTTTCAAGTTTATTCAAGTCAAGTCCTTAGATTGATATTTGTACTCCCTAGTTTTCCATTACTGAAAATCTGGGCATTATTTCTGTAATAGCATCCCAATACTAGAAAAAAATCATTTGGCATGGACTGCAGAGTTAGAAATAATGAAATAACTTCATTCCTCCGTTCTGTTAACTAGCCATTGATGGTAATTAAATCCTTTAAACAACTTTGGTCAGGCGAGTACCTCAGGGCCCCAAAGGGATGAGTTAACAAATGGTTTTCCATAGTCAAATTCCCCAAATGTCTAACGAAACAAGAGACGTTTATCTCCATTGTAATTTCTGTCATTATTAGAAATGAAAAAATTCTCCATTCCCATTTTATTTGAAGAAGAACAATAAACAAAACTCTGTCTTTTTTGCTCTCTGTCTATTTGTCATGATCGAATGTCCAGAAAACAACTCAGGTGGGAGGGGGGGGGGGTTGTGGAGGGAGGGTTCGATGTGTGATAGGAGCAGTTTAGCATCATTGCTAACGCAAAGCGTGGATACAGATAATTGACCCGCTTTCTGCAATTAGGACACTGGAAGATTGAATTTACCTGAGATTAGAGCACGGAGCCGACCGACTCTCAACCAATAAAATTATGGGTTCAGAAAGAACGACAAGGTCAAATTTAACTCATGAATTACAATCTCTTTTAGAGTCTCTTCTTCCTAGAGTTACTTATGCAAGCCTGCATTCAAATCCATCCTAAGACCTGTTATGACCCTCCATCCTGTTATTTATTCAGCTACCATTGGGCAGGTCATAATGGTGGATAAATATTGGAAATTTAAAGTAATTTCTGTATTTATCATACCTACAACTGGCCCAGACAGGAAGTGCCCTTTTGTGAGTTGGTCACTCACACCTCCCTGCACATAACTGTTAACACTGATTTCATTGAAACTGAATTGGCCAAGCCCAAACCGTCACTGACATGAAATATTATTTTGCCAAGCTGTTTGGAAGGAAAAGTTTCCAACACAACCTTTATGATGGATGGATGATCGATGGCAGATGGACAAAGAGCTAAAAATTAAATACTGGTACACCTTAGCACAATCATGCCACAATGTTATTAAAGTGTTTCAATGAGCAGCTTCAATATTGTAGTTTTGTGCTGTTGAAATCTGTTGCCCTTCTTTTGGCTAAATGGTAAATGGCCTTCTATATACTGACTATTGAATCTTGCTTGCCATCTTACCTGCAGCTTTTACTTTTGGAGAGTAGACAACAGTGCACCTCGGTTCCACCTTGCAAGTCATTAACCCGTACCTAAAGAATCGGCTGCATCCATCGCATAATATATAAATTGGGCGGTAGAATTTTTTTTCAAAAATTCAATAAAACCATATCAAGTGACCTCTCATTGGAATGAGATAGTTCCAATGAGGGGGTCATATGATGTGGTTTTGTTGAAATTCTTTTTAAGAATTGGGGGAAAAAATTAATATAAATTTTGATATCACATGCTTTCTGTAATGGGTTAAAATTAAAATCTGCTTGTTGGAATAGGTCAAATAATACAATGTCTGCACAAAAATGTGAACAATACACCTTGAATAATTATAAGCTGTAGCATTTGTGCAGATTGTGCTGCTTTAACTTCTCATTACTGTTGATTTTCATATTTCAATAACAACTGTAGGTATTAACCCTACTGTATGCAGAAATTTAACAAAGTTTTCTTTTTTTTCACTCAAAAGTTGTTGTAAGAATTTGCGTTTAGGTGTTGTAAGAATTTGCGTTAAAGTCAGCTTTTGTGCAGATTGTGCTGCTTTAACTTCTCATTACTGTTTATTTTCATATTTCAATAACAACTGTAGGTATTAATCCTACTGTATGCAGAAATTTAAGGGAAATTTTCTCTTCTTTTCAGTCAAAATTTTCATGTTTTTCTCGGACTTAGTAAATTTTAAGTTGTAAAACTTTGTAAACTTTGTGTTTATGTGAGTTGTGTTTCTATGTGTCTTTCCAGGCGATTAATATTCTACGCTTGGGTTACTGAACTCCATTGCAGTAATATTTAACCCTCATTGCATGCATATTTGAGGAATTTGAGGCTGATTTTCTGCCAAAACTTGTTGTAAGAATTAGTGTTTAGGTGTTGTAAGAATTTGCGTTAAAGTCAGCTTTTGTGCAGATTGTGGTGCCTTCACCTCTCATTACTGTTTATTTTCTCATTTCAATAACAACTGTTGGTATTAACCCTACTGTATGCAGAAATTTAACTGATTTCTTTTCTTTTTTTCAGTCACAATGTTCACGTTTTTGTCTGACTTACTCAGTTTTAAGTTCTAAAAGTTTGTGTTAAGGTGAGGTGTTAAGGTGAGTTCTGTTTCTATGTCTTTCCAGGCAATTGATATTGTACGCATAGGTTACTGAACTACATTGCGGTAACGTTGCGTCCTTATTACATGCATATTTGAGGAATTTGAGGGGGATTTTTGGGACTTATATTCACTTTCTTTAAAAAAAATTTTTTTTAACTTTTTTTTTTTTATTTAATACTTTCTCATACTTGTTACTAGTAACATTAAGGCTTATTTTAGTTGTTGATGTGATGTATTTTTGTTGGGCCGTATAGTCACTTTCTTGAACGAATGTTTTTCCGCAACTCCTCTTTAACCAATGAATGTACTTCAATTACAATTTCAGTGATTTATGAAAGCCTTTCCTAATTCTTATTTATGATTTAATATCTGGCCTCACGATTCATATTCTTAATCATAAACATTTCTAAAAGAAAAAAATGCTTTTATATCCAATGATTCTATGTTGAATTGATATATAATAAATGCAGAAATATAGACTTTCCAAAGCCATCACATAAACCACATTAATCATTTGATGCCTAGTTAATGATTTATATTAACTAAATATTAGGCATGTTACATTGGAACGACATTATCAAGCGCGAATGTAGGTGAGCGTTGGGATGTAACATCCCTCTTGTTACTCATGCATTCCGAGTGGAATCATCTGATTGATTTACAATTGCTCCATTGAAGTTGCATTTCATGTATTATACCCAAATCAAATAAATTAGATTATTTCTGCGAAAAGTTTATTTTAAAAATTGGGTAATATTTTTAGAATCCCTACTTATGTCCACCAGTGGAGTGAACAGTGTGCAGATATTTGTTGATGCTTTGCTTGAAAACATTTCCCAATGCTGGGACTCAACAATAGCGTGCTTCACTTCAAATGGTAGCAAGCAGTATTCAGTGTGCCTCCCATTTTCAAAATGGAAAGACTGAATCCCAACCAATTTCCTCCCTTGGAGCAGTTGGACCAATGACATAAAATTTTCTTTCTTAATAATTTAATCTCATATATCACAATCCTACCTTCCTAAAATTGATCATTGAGTTTATTTCTCCATAATTTAACACTGATGTCAGTCCCACTGTAGCAAATGGGAGAAACATATGTTTTGTCTCTCTTCTTGTAATTCCATAATACTGCCAACTGTCTTTGACCTGACTCTACTGTTCAGTATACTGATACAAAATTGCATTGCTATAAGGCTGATGTTTATTAAATTATAAAAAATGACTCTTGTTATGAGTAAAAGTATTAAGTTATCAGGAGTTTGTATGTATTGGGTCCATAAATACTCGAATACAGTGTGTATTAGGGGTCTCTGATACAAAATCTGTATCATGCAACTGCACAATACAACTGTGAGCTTGGTTGTGATTTGTGTATGTTACTATTTATAGAACATTACAAGCTTTCGAAATGTGTTTGCGGGGGACCTTGTACATTTCAGTATATGATAAGATAAAAAAAACACTTCTCAAAAGTATAATTATTAAATTATGGAACCACATTACTTTTATGCTTTTGTATCTGAAGCACTGGAAGCATTCAAACTGGAACAACACGCAGTTATTTATAATGTCAAGCCACATAGTCTTTTTTATCTGAGGAATCCTCAGTGAGGATCACAAAAGTTCAAGGTAGCCACATACAGTTTCATCTAAAATGACAAGCATTTTTATGAGTCTGTGAAAATAAAATTTGAAATTAAAATGCTTGTTAACCATGCACACGATATCACAGTTTAGTATTTTTATAATTTTTTGTAACCAATTTTCCAAAAATTTCAAGCTTGTTCCAGTGAGGGGGTCACATGATATTGTTTTGTTGAAGTTTGTGGAAAAATAATATTTTGTCAACCGCTCAATTTGTAAATTATGTGGGTGGATGTGTACGATTCGTTAAGTAAAGTCTTGATCAGGCTATTACAATTGAGAATTGTAAGATAACTCTATGATCACCATTATGTATATGTACAAAATGTTGAATCAGAGTCTCTCTCTTGTTATATCTCGACTCATAAACATAATTGTGATAATATATATCAAAAATATTGGTACACAAATTTACTCTATTGCCTTATGTTTGATAAATAATTTGTCTTCAATGTTTGAAAAAAATGGTCAAATTATGCAAATAGATTGTCCATCCGCTGCCTGTCATCCGCCATATGTCCATCTGTTTTTTTTTGTCTGGAGATTTTCTTGGCTATCTAGGGCCATTCCCCTCGAAACTTGGTTTGCATGTTCACCACCATGAGAACCAGTGCATGTGCGATTATAGTTCTGGTGGGACTATTTTTGACAAGAGTTTTCAACGTAGAATAATTTGCCTCATCGGTCTGAGATTTTCCCAGAGGTTTATGGACCAATTCTTTCAAAACTTGGCTTGCATGTTCACCACTACGGGAACCTGCGTATGTGTGAATACAGTCTTTGTGGGACTATTTTTGCCATAGTTATGCCCCTTTTTGACTTAGAATAATTTGCCTCATCGGTCGGAATTTTGTCTGGAGATTTTCTCTTAGGTTTATGGACCAATTTTTTCAAAACTTAGCATGTATGCGCACCACCATGGGAACCTGTGCTTGTGCTATTATAGTTGTGGTGGGACGCTTTTGGCGTGAGTTATGCCCCTTTATGATTTGGAATAATCTGCTGCTTAAGTCTGAATTTTGTCCAGAGGTTTTTGGACAAAATTCAGACTTAAGCAGCAGATTATTCCAAATCATAAAGGGGCATAAACATGCAAGTTGAGTCTGTCTTTGACCATGACAGGATGCTTATTTGCTGGTTTGCCAGGATATATGTTCATGCATGCTTGGAATGCACTGGCTTCCAGTCTAATCATTCTAGCAATTGCTAATTTAAAAGGCCTGCCAAAGAGAAAAATGATTCCTACATCTTTGATGATTTGAACAGGCTTTTACAAGTTTTTTATCTAATTCAGGGAAATCTGATGGTAGACATGAGACTGAAGTTCACACACCAGCACCAGTTGTGCGCACAAGTTTACAACATCGCCAAGAGAGACAAACTATAGTTCAAAGAACTGTTGAAGAACTTGTATCGCAGATTGAGAAAGCGTCTGTACAAGATTCCAATACAAAGAAACCAGTACCACAGCAACGAAACATAAATAAAGATGTGGAATCCACCACTAGTAGTGTTAACAAAATATCCAGCAAAACTGAGGTTAGAAAAGTTGCTACTGAGATTAAACAAGGCAATGCTGATAAGGGAAAAGAGGTGATTGTTGAAAGTAAGGTTCCAAATCAGTCTTATGAGAATATTGTAATCACAGAGAAAAATGTTCCCACTCTTGACAGAAAAATAAGCTATGCAAATATAAATTCTTCAACTGGGCAGCCACGTGTTCCTGAAACTGAACAAAGTTCTGGAACAAAAGCAAATAATATTGATTCTTCAACAGTGGAACCACATGCCTCCAGTCCTGATAAAATACAAGGCAGGAAACCAAGTTATACAAACATAGATTCTTCAACGGGTAAACCTGTTATACAAAAGAATGAAAATAAATTTGTCACAAAGATATCTATTGGAGCTTCAGTTGACACAAAACATGCCCCTTTAACTTCAAAAGGCAGTATAAAAAAGAAGGATATTAACTCAAATGTATCTGCTGCTACTCCTGTTGCTGCTGCTGCTGCTATGAAGCAGCCATCAAGTAAAAGTATTGTGCCTCAGCCAAGTTCTGATGTGTATGCAGTAATAGAGAAAATGGAATCAGCAAAAGATCGCCCAAAATCCGAATCAGAGATAATTTCTGAGAAAACAAGTGAAGCAACATCAGGACAACCACGGTCTTCCCACACAGGTAACCTTATATTTTCATGCTCAGTAAACAAAGATAAAATTTCATTACAGTGGTTTATAATGCAACTAGAAATTTAATCAAATTAATCTTGTTTGACAGAGTACACTGAGCTCTTGTCAAACAAGATTGAATTGTTTAAATTCCTTGTCGCATTATGGGAAAAGATAGCAGGTTGAAATTTTAATTTGACTCCAGTGTGCAAAGGGTTGTAATTGTATGTATTTGTAAAACACCAAATCATTAATAATAAGCTTTTGTACAAATTCAGTATCTTCATACAGGAAGAATTTAGGATCTAGTGGTGGAGGTAGTTTCTCCTGTTTTAGTAGGCCTTGAGTTTGGGAGAGGGGAAGGGCACCATTTAAACCATCTGATATTGTTAGTATGGATCATATAACACACCCTTCCTTTTGGCCTTTGTGCCAGCTGGACATATCGTGAATAACATGCTTTATCCATTGATCCCCAGTCCAACAAAAGTGTTGGTAATACCATTACTTTTATTATTAACAGTTCATTTTAAGTGAAAAATCATTGACTGGAGACTATTCTCTCTATTCTCTGCATTGACTCTTTCCATATGTAGTGGGTATATATGGCATATGCTATTGCCAAACATTGTCATTCAATCGTACTTTCTTGCTGTGTTTGTTTCCAAAACATAGTTCATGAGCCCTCATTGGAATGAGCTCATTCCAATGATGGGTCCAATGAGGAGTCATAAGCTATGTTTTTGAGACAAAAACGAAAAACCTATAGTTATTCAAGAATTGTTTTGCAAGTGTTCTCTAGCTGAGTTAGGAAATGAGTTTAGGTTCTGTCTCCTTTTGGTGAGAGTGGAAGCAAGCCTTTATTATGTCCTTTTAAAGCAATTAGAATGTGTGTTAAAGGGACACATTTTATCACGAAAGGCAGGAAGAGTATTTTTTTCATTTCAACTGAACAGGAAATATATTTTTCATGCTGGATTTCAGCAGCTATCTACATTACATATGAGAAACTAACTTTGAACAGCTGATAAAATTAACACATTTGATATCTTCTTTACCTTTAGGAGCCTTGGACAATTTTTCAGAATTTCCAGACTACCACAACCCACTCCTCTAGTGACACAGAGTCTCTAGGAAAATTTTGGCTTCCTAAATAGGCAGCCAAGACTTCACTTAAAATCACTGCTGGGGAAAGTCTGTTCTAGTCTACAAGACTTCCTTACATTGGAGTACCTTTTCTGAGGCAACAAAATTAATAAAAGTTGGAAAAAGACGCTTGAGGGCTCATTCTGAATTTACAAGGTCAGGAAAGAATTTAGAAGAAAAAAAATTGTTAATGGAAAATCATGGGGAAATTATTGAAAACTGAGTTTTTTCAAAAAGTAGTGGAAAAGTTATGGAATCCTGTCTAACACTTTACCTAACGAATCGTCTGCATCCACCCACGTAATTTGCAAATTAAGCAGTTGAACAAAATTAATTTTTCAAAATATTTCTACAAAACCATATCATGTGACCCCTCATTGGAACGAGCCCATTGGAAAAATTTTTTAAAAATAGTAATTAAAATAATAAATTTTGATATTCTCTACATAGGGTAAAAGGCTAAACATATTAATTTTTGAACTTTTTAATCCTTTTTTAACTCATCCGAGCAAAGCTTTGTTGATCACTTTGCATCTCTCATCATCTGCCCTGAACTTAACATTATCAAATACTCCTCCAAAACTAATGAACCAAATTGAACCAAATTTGGTATGCATGTGTTTCATATCCCATGTCAGTTCAAGTTTGTTCAAATAAAGTTTTCACACCTACAAGGGTGCACCATAAGGGCATAACACTGTTAGCATCTAGAATGTTTTTTAGCTGCGACTAGGAGCTCAATAAGTGGCAATGTCGGTCTGTCTGTCGGTCTGTCTGTGACCAACGAGTTTGTCTGTGACCAACGAGTTTCAAAACTCAATAACTTTTGAAATACTTGATGGAATGACTTCATATTTGGCATGTAAGTGTATCTTATTGATGTCTAGTCACTCACTGTTCAATGCATGTGTTGTTCCAAATATTTTTCTTGGAGTTATGGCCCTTGATGAACTTAGAATTTTGTGAGATTGCACCACCCGTTGTAGGTACGGCGTCGATGTCGCGATTTTTCTAAAGTATTAAAAAAATCCTCTTCTCTTGAACCAGTAGATATTTGGTATACAACATCCTCTTGGGGGAGGGGGTGGGGGAGGATGCAGATTCAAGATTAAAATTTGTACCAAGCAAGTTCTTGGGGCTTGTCTCTGGGCTTGTCTCTGGGCTCTCTATGGAAACTCAAATTTTAACTCACAGTTAAAACTAGAAGTCCTGTCGTGACTAGTTCAGAAAATGCTTGTTAGTTAATGAGCTAACTAGTGCAGAACATTTAAGTAAACCAAGTTAAATATGTGATAACTTCTGTGCTATGTAATGCAGAATGTAGTGTGCTATTCACAAGGTCGATAATTTTGATCTGTGATGCATATCATTAGGAAAAGAAATGTGTTATTACTGGACTCAAACATTCTTCGATTTCATTTTGAATAAGGTTAGCCTGGTAAATTAGTGATGACAATGAAATAGTCCAGGCACATTAGACATAAAAATGAGAAAGTAAGGAAAAAAATCGGAGAAAGCTGATTTTTTTATATGTTTCCGGGACACACATTGCGGATAAAATGTGAAAAGTCCCCACGAATCCGAGTTGAGCTTTTTTAGTTATAGCTTTTTTTTTAAGAAAAAAAAAATTTAAAAAAAAATTTGACCCAGCTCCATATTTCTCATTCTTATTCGCCTTAGTAGGGTGAGAATCATAAATATCGTGCTGAATTATATTGAGAATACATATCCCCAACAGAAAATGCCAACTTTGTACCAATCCTCACACTCAATGGTGAAATATTCACGAAAATGTACAAAATTACGAAAAAAAATTTATTGTTTTCATACACACAACGGTACACAACGTCCATTAAATCAAATCTACGACTACTTTGGGAGTTAAATTATATATCAAAAATTGCAGAAAAGCAGTGGCTTTGTAATGATATATAACAATAGTCATTTATTCCATAACGAACTGGTGAAACGTGTGAAATATTAACCATACCCCCTAAACTCAAATTCAAACGGCATCGACTTTTCTCATTCAAATACCGTATTATAGCATCATTGTTTCAATTTCCATGTTCGATTAAATCACATAATGTGGTGTTCGCCTACACTCAAGATGCATTGGCATGTAATGTGTGCACGCCCTTGATGTGTACTCATAAACAAAGTTTTTGTTAGACTCGGCGGCTTCCATATGATTATGTCATATTTAGGGGCAATTGGTTCGATCATGGCTGGTAGCGGCTTGGATGAACTTTGGGGGACTGTTTATGCTGGTGGGTCAATCCATCATTTGATCAGTGGTCATGCATATTCAAGAGCAGTTCGTGCCCATTTGCTAACACAAATTGCCATTACAAAACTTGTGTTTGAAGAAAGCCGAACACTAGATAACATAGACTGCACAGAAGTCAATGAAATATTCTGTGGACTTGCCAGAGGTGACTGTACAACAGCTGACACTGTCAATCAAGAAAGTGTCAACCATCTACTGTCAAAATTACACGAACTGCTCCAGAATGCGTCCGTAGGACGCACAGGAAAGCTTTGGGTACAATACTACGAGCAAATAGGTCTTCTCCAGTTGTTCTTGATCTTCTCCAGTTGTTCTTGAGAGCAGAGCGCACAGGCGACTGGGAACTCCACACATATTGTGTTCGCAATATGATTCCAGTATTTCACGCAGGTGGTCATTTTGCATACGCAAAAAGTTCTCATCTCTATTTGCAGCAGATGAATGAGCTAACAGAAATAATGCAACAGGATGATTTGAAGTTGTTCACTGAGAAAGGTTACTTTACCATAAGGCGCTCAGATAAATTCTGGGACGGGATATATTCTGATCAGACCATAGAGCAGTGTTTAATGAGAATGTTCAAGCTCTCTGGTGGTCTCACACATGGCAGGGGAATAACCGATAGCACTGTTGCGAAATGGGTACATGGACTACCTCTTTGCCTTCCGATATGTAATGCTCTCGAAAATTTTGTTCATGTTCACACTGGTCATGGCGAACAACATTGGGATGCCAATGATATCACCAAATTATTGAACTGGCTTCAGAGTGCATTCCCCCTTTCAGAATAGAGATCCACTACAATTAGTCTCTATAGCGACCGGGCTTGTGGCCGACGAAACTGTGAACTGTGACCAAGTTCGCAAAATTGGTGAATGTTGCGTATCGAATGTTGTAAGCAAAACGTTCAACAGCATCAAACTACGACGTGTTGACACTGTGAAGTCTTTCGCATCGATGGCAAATAGCATCAAAGTCCGTGGAAGTAAGGTAGTGATTAACCCCACAATTCTGTTCAACCGCATCACATGTGTTATTCAGTCACAAGCAGAGATGGAAGAGTATCTCAAATATGAACTCGCCCCGAAACCACCAGCATTGTTTGATTCTGCTGGAATGAGGAAGACACAGAAAAGCACGCTCGGTAAGATCCTCAAAACATACGGTTCCGAGCAAACTAAAATCCCAGAACATTCTCTGTTTGTTGTAGATGGTGGATTTTTATTGAGGGCAGTTGTATGGCCTAAACAGTCGTCATATAAGGACATATGTACATCATATTCCAATTATCTAGTGAGACATTTTGGGGCGAACGTCGTGGTTGTTTTTGATGGTTATGCTTGTACAATGTCGACAAAGGGCATGGAACAAGCCCGTAGATCTAAAGACAGGTATTCCAATGCCATTGATATCAATATTTCACCCGAGTTACCAGCCACCACACCCCAATCCGATTTCCTTGCAAATGCCAAGAACAAAACCCAACTGATCGATCTTCTAATGCAGGAGCTATCTGCTATCAATATTCAGTCCAAGCAGGCCGAGGCTGATGCTGATGTACTGATAGCCGAAACTGCACTTGACATCGCTCAAGATGACAACAATGTTGTCATTGTGGGAACAGACACAGACTTGTTAGTCATTCTTACCTCTCGAGTTCAACCGGGATGTAATATTCACATGATGTATTCCATTACCCCAAACTTACTAGTTTCAGTTAGTGAAATAGCAACCAAAATGGGTGACCATAGAAGCAACCTCCTTGTAGCACATTCTATAAGTGGTTGTGACACTACTTCTGCACTCTTTCGAGTTGGTAAGAAGAAAGTATTCAGTACAATTGTCTCCGATGTTACTAGCGACTCACAACAGTATGTCAACACAATTTTGGCGGATGACAGTACACCAAGTGCAGTAGCCGCTGCCGGGGAACAACTTCTCCTGATCTTATACGGGAGTAAAACTGTTTCCTCTCTCGACCAATATAGATATGTCACTTACAAGCGTTATGTTGCAAAATCTAAACTGAATAAACCATCGACCTAGCCTCACTCCCACCAAGCAGCGATGCTGCACAACAACATGTCTACAGATGTTATCTCCAGGTCCAACAATGGCTGGGCACTTCGCTTCCTCCGACGGATTGGGGGTGGTCGCTAGACAATGGACTTCTTGTACCGACTGCAGCCACAAAGCCATGTGCCCCCGATAACCTACTGAATCTGATCAGTTGTGGTTGCAAGAGTGCTTGTACAAAAAGGTGTGGGTGTAAGAAGGCAGGACTCTCTTGCTCAGGTTTGTGTAATTGCAGTTTGGATTCTTGTAACAACCACAGAAACACTGTCCTGTCGGAAATTTCTGAGTTCGATGAATGATATGTATATAGGTCATGTCATTTCTGTATATAGCGTTGATAATAGTCAATGTAACTTAATCCATGTTGATTGATTTGTACATTCTGTAAATATTATTTATTGATTTTTGTACATTCTGTAAATATTATTTATTGATCTAATGCTGCCAGACACAGACGTGTCTGTTCGGTCCCAAGCCCGAAAATAGTTGAGTTCTCATGCTGACGAATTTTATGCCAAAAGGGGAACTCGGCCAGAAGCAGAGGGGGTCTTCCATAATGTCTATTTTGTAAGCAATGATAAAAGTCTTCAAATGGTGGTGGATTTTTTATCGTCTGTCCAACTAACATCCCGTTCTGTACTACGACCCTTTGGGCAAATCCGTTAGGAAAATCGTCATTTTTTGCGTAAATCCGATACTTTTTTGTGAATTTTCAATAATTTTTCGCAGAAATTGTCACAGAATGCACATTTTCCTCTAGGTAAATGTATATTAGACATTATGTAGCTCGAAATACGCGTAAACAAAAAATACAGTTGGATCAATTCGAGGTTACAAAGTTCGTGCGATTTTTTTTTATTTTTTTCAAACGCGTTTTCGAAAAAAGGCTGTAGAAAAAAAAGCTCAACTGGGATTTTAGGGGACTTTTGTCTAATCGTTCAGTGACATGTACTCGACATTCCCTGAAAAAATCAGCTTTCTCCGATTTTTTTCCCTAGTGAAACCTAATGTTCTTGGGCTAAAAGAAATGAAATGACCAATGTTAATTTTCTCAAGAAGCCTGGACAGTGAAAGCAAAGTCATTGCCATATTGTTTTATCATCTTTTAAATGAGTTTGTGCTATGTCATTTGCAGGGACAAGACTTGTGTGAGATGCGTATGTACGAACAGCCCAGCATATGATCGTTTTGAAAAAGCCTAACAAAAATGTTTTGACACTAATTTCTTATCAACCTACCTCAATTGTTTACTACAGGCTTGCACTACAGTGGAAGAACTTAACTCGGATAAAATACTCTCTATTTTAATCTTTCCCAAGATGTGGGAATTAAAAGTGGTGTAAAAACACCACGAAAAAATAAGCCAAAACAGGGTCGAGCGCCATCGGTGCACACCCAGTATGGGCCGCTCTTCCATAGTACAAATCCACGACTACCGTAAAACAGTGCGCAGTGCGTCAATTCGTCATTCTTTTGATTATCCGCACACGTGGTGGATGTGTGCCATCTTGCTCCATAACAGTGATATTTTAACTCGTCGATAATGGTTTTCCTGTGACTGGAATTATGGATCTGAAGATCATATTATAACAGGACTCTGTTTTATATATTCTCGTTTATATTTTCAACCACATTCTCATTGTATATTATTTACTATTCCGTTTTCGTGAATGTTTTGTATTCGACATCGTGTCATCGCGATTCGACAATGAATTCTTCGGTTGATGAATTTAATTGTTATTGGAGTTAGGTGTCAATCAGGGACTGTCTGGACAGGATTTCTTCACTCTGTTGAGGGCTGAATTTCTGTTTTTTCGGTCCCTGTCGACCATCTGGGTTCTGTCGTGTATCCACCGTTTTTTTTCTGCCACCTTCTCTCGTAGTTGAGGGTGTTCTTCTACTTTCTGTTTCTGTTGAGTTCACCTTTTTCTTCTACTGCTCTTACCTCTGTTATTTCCAGTTCGGTTCCTTTAGGGCAATTCCTTTTGCCCTCGCCTTGGTGCGTTCTCGTGACCATTTCTTCCGTACCCGCGGGTGGTGTGGAACACTGTCGTTTCGGGAGCCTCCTGACTCAACCATGTCTGGTGTGAGTTTATCCCCTCTGTGGGGGATGTGCAACTCCTCCCACCCCCGTGGGGTGGGGGGGGGGGGGCACTGTCGTTTCGGGCCCGCCGACTCGACCACGTCTGGTGTGATGCGCAGCTCCTCCCGCTCCCTCGGGAGGTGGGGAATGCTGTCGTTTCGGGGTCGCCCGACTCGACCACGTCTGGTGAGAATTGCTCCCCCTCCGTGGGGGATGTGCAGCTCCTCCCGCACCAGCGGGGGGTGGGGAACGCTGTCATTTCAGGGCTTCCCGACTCGACCATGTCTGGTGAGAGTTATTCCCCTTCCGTGGGGAATGTGCAGTTTTTTTTACCGTAGTGGATTCTGCGGGAGCTGTTGAATTTCTGGTGAAGAGATGCCTGGTCCCGGGACTATGCGCCCTCTCCATTCGATATCTGAGGCTGTCACTAGGGTTGTGACTCCTCCTTTGGAGGCCAAGCTAGGTGGCTCTCTCCACTTTTCCGCCAGTTCCAACAGCTCCCGTCGTATCTGCAGCTACTGCTGTTCTGTCTACAACGTTATTGGGCACCGTTTTTAGCCAACCTCGGCTTATCCCTGCAAGGGTCTGCAGGGATGTCTGTAGTGTGGTTGTGGTGGTATCGGCCCCAGCCTTCCCCGACTTCAACTCGGCGAAGTCGGAAGTGGCTGCCGATTGAACCCCCTAAAGTGTCTTTTCAGCCGTTGAGCACAGTAGTTTTATACTTGCAATGGTCTGCTGCGGTGTCTGGGAGTGTAGACGTGGGGGTATTGGCCTCAGCCTTCCCTGACTTCAACTCGGCAAAGTTGGAAGTGGCTGCCGGCCGGACCCTCTACTGTGGTCTCTGTGCCTTCGAGCACCACAGTTGTGTTATTGGTTTCGGATGTTCTTAGTGACTATGAACTCTGTGGCGTTTCCGTCCACTCATTCTGGCCACACGACCAGTTTTGGGGGACCAACGTCTTTTGTGCAGACAGAACCTTCTGCCCCGCAGAGGTCCGCGGTGACTCTCATGAGTTCCCGCTATGTTGATCCTCGGGGTGTGTCGTACCCCTATACACGTCTGCCTTCAGAAGTTTCGGCTGCCGCCCGTCGTCCCGCGTCGGGTGTTTTGGAGGATCGTGACCCTTCGCTGGTTAACAGGGTCAGAGGTGAAGCTACTTTGCCGGTTCGTTCACCTGTTGAACCGGCCCGTACGGGCAGTGAGCTTAGGGAGGCCTCTCCTTACTCACTCAGGTTCTGTCAAAGAGCCTTCCCGTTGCTTCCAGCGAGGCAGCTAGTGGTTTCCAGGCATCCCCTATGGCGCTGCCTCCCAGGATTGGAAACAGGCCGCTTTCTGATCCCCCTGGTGTTCCGACACCATGGGAGGCGTCGGCTGGTTTGCCCACGATGGGCTATGTGTCTTCCGACTCAGGGGAAGAGACAGTCATGCTTGATGTCGAGAGCCAGCAGTCTTCGGACTTGAGGGCAGCTCTTGATTTTGTGTTTGGGTTCCTTCCAGACCTCAAACCATCAAACTAGCTGACAGTATCAGCCAGGCCACGATCATCGGTCACGCGCCAACAGCCTATGGAGCAACCTGCTTCTGGGCGTCTTCGACCGTGCCAGTCGGTACAGTTGGTTGAAGCATTTTCAGCCTTGGACTCTAAGCTGACTTCAAAGACTATGAAGGCTCCGTTCTTCACCAGGGTTGACACCCTTTTGCCTCTGGCGCGCAGGGGTGCAGAAATTGCACGAACGACCGTTTTGTTCGTGCATCATTAGTGAAAACTGCAATTGGCAAAACCGTGTTTCCGTTCTTCTACAAATTTGGCCTACCCACTTTGATGTGCCCGGAAATAAATCGTGCATGTTGTTATTTGCATTCAATAAAAAGTGTCTGCATTTACATGATTTTAATGAAATAAAAATTTTCCAAGTTCGGGTGTTTCGTTTTTATTTATCAGTTAAAAGCAATGTGCATCGACCACAGTCGGATTGAGTCGACAAGCTGAGACTGGGTTTCATTGTTTTTCGAAGTGGCTGGGTTGTCATGACAAATAAACAAGTGATCTAATTTCACACGATACACATCGCCAATTGGTCAATAGGTATAGACTATTTCTACAATCGTGTTTTGCAATCCACATAAAAGTGGTTATCAGTGAAAACATGATTGTATAAACAGAATATACCCATCTTTTATAGTAAATAAAAAAACATGTGTACCGCAAATTTTCAAAATAGCAAATAAGCAACAGTCTGTGAATGAAAATACTTTTAAAAAGTGGTCAAGTTCCGAACTATTTTTATATGATCTCAATGAGAACGGGAAAATTGAAAACTTACGTTGTACAATATGCAGCGAAAAGTGGGATTATATACAGAAGGAAGCGAAATTAAGAGGGTTGAAAGGAGTGCCCTGAACAATGTGAAAACGTACATTGATGGCGTGAATTATGTACATCGCGCAAATGTTTCAAGGCACTGCAAACCTGGTTCATTGCATGAATTTGCATTGACCCTGAAGAACAGACTCTCCAGCAGTGACACAACACAAGCATGTAATATTAATTCCAACACAATGACCAGGCAAACAGACTCGGCTTCGGGGACATCTGCAAAGCCATCATTGTCAAACCAACATTAGACACAATTTTAATAGTCAAAGGCCTTAACTTAAGTGAGATATTGTCACCCGCATCACATTCGACAATGAATGCCATTGAATGGCAAAAACACATTTCTTAGCAGTTTCATGTTTGTCAGTTTCAAAGCTTGTTTAAAAAATAAAATTTTGGTGACCCAAAAATAAAGTGAATTTTCAGCCCCAAAGCCACCAGAAGGCTTCATTTGATAGCACATTTCAAAATTTTTCTGGGGGGAGAACCCCCCCCCCCCCCCCCCCCAGACCCACCTAATCTGCTCGTGCATTCGGCACTCTCTGTAGATGCTTTCGGCATCTACAATGGGTTATGCAAAAAAAATTGGGTTATGCAAAAAAGAATTTGCATAACCGGTTTTCAGGTTTTCAGGTTATCCCAAAATTGAATTCCTGCACCCTGGGCACGTTATCGTTACTACGATTCCGCCAATCCATCAGTCTGCCAGACTTTGACGGTTTTGGATCAGGACTCCAATTCCCTCCGGTTTTCCAAGCCCAAGTCTGCCGTCATTCCGATGACGACTCTGCAGTCCACGTTGGGCTTATCGAGAGAGATGCTTGGTATGCTTTCTCTCTCAGATCACGTCGTCTCAGCTTTAGCTGCTTTATCTGCTTTAGCTGCTTATCTGCCTCCAGATAAGTTTGACGAGGTACAGGATCCTTTGTGTGTGCTGTCCAAGGTGCTCATGCATCTTACTTACACACATGCCTGTAACACGGCTAATCTGGAATTAGTTTGAAGGGACTCTGCTGGACACAGACCGATCCCTTCCTGAGGAGCAGAGAGCTACTCTTCGATCTGCTTCTTTAGCAGGTCCGCAACTTTTCCATGGTTCCGTGTTGATGGCCCGGGATGACTACCTACGTCATTCCAAAGATCAGCTGCTGTTTCTTCAGCTTGATCAGCCTTCTAGGGGAGCCTAACAAGTACCCTTCTGCTTCCTCTGCGAAGCAAAAAGCTGATCCTTCTGCCACCGCTTCTACTTCTTACTCAAGGGGTAAGGGTAAGCGTCGGCAGACTAGAGGGAAGTATCAGGATTCTTCATTCAGTTGAGGAGGTGGTTTCTCCTCTCGCGGGCCTCATCGGGGCTCAAAATGAAGGTCCTCACCTCGACTCATCCCAGGTTGGAGGAAGGATAGCAGAGTTCGCAGACCATTGAGCCACCATCACATCTGATCCTTGGGTGTTAGATGTTGTTCGGTCCGGACTGCGAATATCCTTCCGAAGGCACCCCACTCTGACCAGGGTGCCTCTTCCAACCACAGTTCCTTCAGACGTTTTACGTTGGGAACTTTTGTCCCTGGAGATAGACAATCTCCTGACAAAGGGGGCGATCGAGGTCTTCAAGAACATTCAGTCAGTGGGGTTCTATTCCCGCCTGTTCTTGGTGCCGAAGAAAGACGGCCGACTCCGACCGGTTATCGATCTGAGTATCCTGAACCAGTCTATCATTGCTCCCAAGTTCAGCATGGAGACTTTCTGGTCGGTCCGCCATTCAATTCACCAGGGAGATTTCGCTTCCAGCTTCGACCTGCGAGACGCTTACTTTCACGTTCCGATTCATCGGGCGTCACGGAAGTATCTCAGGTTTGCTTTTCTGGGGCGAGTTTACCAGTTCAAGGCCATGACTTTCGGCCTCAACCTGGCTCCTTGGGCCTTCAACTGACTGATGTCGCATGTGATAGCTTTCCATCGCACTCAGTCCAGGGTGACTACTTCGACATATCTGGACGATATCCTCCAGAGGCATTCCAATACTGCCTTCCTGGAGTCGGATGTCGCCACTCTGTTGAGCTTGCTCACGTCGCTTGGTTTCAGAGTCAACGAGGAGAGGTCGGACCTGGTCCCTTCTCAGTCGTTTTGTCATCTGGGGGTGGCTTTCCGCACCCAATTCAATTTGGTGGGGGTTCCCCGGACCAAGGCTGTGATTCTCTCAGCTTTTGCTCTGACTCTGTCCCAGTCCACATCCGCGACAGCACGGAGTATTCTCCGGCTGATCGGTCTCTGCGGTTCGGTGACGGATCTCATTCCTCTAGGTCGGCTGCGTGTCAGACCTCTCCAATACTTTCTGCTCAGTCGTTGGAGGCCGAATGTCGATTCTCTGGATCTGGTGCTTCAGTTACCAGATTCTCTTCTCCTCACCTTCTCCACTGGACCAATGTTCAGTGGACCACGCAGGGTGTCCTGTTGGACTTACCCAAGTCCGATCGCGTTCTGATGGCAGATGTCAGCTATCTTAGATGGGGTGCGACGTTGGATCATCTAGGTCTTTCCCTTCACGGGATGTGGGACCAGGATCGAGCATCTCTACACATCAGCCAGCAGAGCTTCTTGCTCTTCTTCTGAGTTTCAGGCAGTGGATCCCTCACCTGTCGAATCGTCAGGTCCTTCTGTTGTTCGACAATTCGACAGTGGTTGCTTACATTCGGGACCAGGGCGGCATGCACTCGGTTCCAATGTACGAATTGGCTCGGGATCTTCTACTGCTCGCTCAGGATGTCAGCGCTGGGGTGGTTGTTCGTCACATTTCCGGTCGTCTGAACATCCTAGCCGACTGCCTGTCCCGACGGGGCAGGTTCTTTTCCACCGAGTGGATGCTCCACATGGCGGGTTCCATCGATCTCTTTGCGGCTTGTTGGAACCATCAGGTGGACACTTTAGTGTCCCCGTGTCCAGATGCTCTGGCTTTCGCCATGGACGCTCTGGCCCTCCTTTGGGACGGTCTTGTCGGCTATGCCTTCCTGCCGGTTCCGATTCTGCTTCTGGTTCTCTCCCAGATATGAACCGCCTCGGTGGGTGTGGGTCAATCTGCTCCGCTCTCTGTTAGCGGCGGTTCTGGCATGTCTCCCTCTACATCGCGGCTTTCTTTGCCAAAGTCGCCCGAGGAGGTTTCAAGTTGACTCGACTTCATTGTGCCTTGGCACATGTCTTTTATCGAGTTCTGTATCCTCCTTAGTGGTTTTTCGAGACATGCAGTGGAGTTGCTTTTCTTCTTCAAGGAGGCACTCATTCCACTGGTTTAGCCTCTTTTGCTAAGTGGAAGGTTCTTCTGTCGATGGTGTGCAATCACTCTGTTGCTTCTGTCACTCCTTCGATCACACCGCTTGCGGAGTTTCTGGTTTATGTTTG
Source organism: Pictodentalium vernedei (assembly GCA_031216915.1). NCBI lineage: Eukaryota > Metazoa > Mollusca > Scaphopoda > Dentaliida > Dentaliidae > Pictodentalium > Pictodentalium vernedei. Next base: position 684,291,803 of record CM062296.1, on the reverse strand, counting down.
TTTCTGGGGGTCTCCAGCAATGGGTACAAGTCCATGCTTCGGAGACCTTTTTCATATGTGGTACCGCATTGTTTCGACACTCATTGTTCAGCTCTTTTTCTTGAAAAGGCCTAAGACTTTGCAGTTTACTCCAAGATGGTCGCTTTCTTGGGCGCTGCTCTGCTTGGGGGTGGGGGGCATTCGCGCCTTTATCCTGGATGACTATGCGTTTTCTCACATGCCAGATCTCTCCTGCATCCATTTCTCGATGGATTTGTCTTGCTATTCGTGCAGCTTCTGCTCGTCTAGCTACTGGTGATTGTATTACCAATTGTTTTTTCTGCCACGAGGTGTGTGCATTGTCTTCCTCTTTTAATAACTCTGTCATGTTGTCGGATGACGAATGTTATACTGGCAGCCTGGAGAAATGCTACATTCTCCTTTTATCTTCGACAGTTGCAGGAGCCAGTAGAGGACCCTGGTCCTTGGGGCCCTCTTTCTTCGGTTCAGGCTGTTGTCTATCCCAGCCTTTCAGCTTTTTTTCAGGGTCAGTTCCAGCTCTGTGCTGTTACTGCCCTTTCTGTCTGTGCGTTGCACTTCACCATACGCCTCATCTTTCATTGTCTTTTCTAATGTTTGTGATGCTATGGTTTGATAGGCCTAGGGATCTCTTCCTCTGTCCACGGTTCCAGTGCTATTGAGTTATGTGTGGGTTGGTTATGTGATTCCCTCCATCCTTTTGTCTATTCAGTCTGTAGTAAACAATTGAGGTAGGTTGATAAGAAATATAAATTTTATAGTAAATTTCCTTTCTTATTATACCTACCGCAATTGTTTACATGGAGGCCCTCCCGTCTTCTTATTCGGGTAAGAATCCTTCCTCCCCGCTGATCACATAACTCCTGTGTTGTTGGAATCAAAAGAATGACGAATTGACGCACTGCGCACTGTTTTACGGTAGTCATGGATTTGTACTATGGAAGAGCATCCCATACTGGGTGTGCACCGATGGCACTCGACCCAGTTTTGGCTTATTATTTCGTGGTGTTTTTACACCACTTTTCTTTCCCACATCTTGGGAAAGATTGAAATAGAGAGTATTTTATCCGAGTTAGATCTTCCACTGTAGTGCAAGCCTGTAGTAAACAATTGCGGTAGGTATAATAAGAAAGGAAATTTACTATAAAATTTATATATTTTATCAAGTAATATCTGTGACATTGTTCAACTAGGAAAGCATGAATAAATTTGTTCATAAATTACTGTATCTCAAAACTCCAAATATGATAATACCTTTCAGTCGCTAACTAAATTTGTAACGAACAATTCTCAGCAAATTTTGGGTCTCATTTAAAACGTTCTCATTCCTTTATGAGGTCTTGTGTGGCATATCACTTGCTATACCAAAAAATAACAAAAATTGTGAAGCTGTGACTCACTGTTCAGTATGATGGGAATCACCCAAACCGTCCCCTGGCTGAAACCGACTCCCATCGTTTGATCTGAATTGTCCCTGCTATTTGACCCAAACCTTCAGCAGCCAGACCGATCAATAAGGCTGTTGAAAGATTTCACCCATATCACCCCCAGGCCAAACTGTCCCCTAAATATTTCAGCCGACAGCTCTCAACATTACTGATTGGCTGCTGGCTACCTGAAAAACTGCCGCAAACAGAACAAAAAATCGTTTACAGTATGTTTACATCGAGAAGGATTGCGTTCAGTCATATTTATTGGTGCTTAATGCCACATCAGCGGCTGTGGCCAGGATATAACCTCAGCTGCCGATGTGCCATTAAGCATCGCTGAATAATAATAAATAATAATCATATTTGTTCCATAAATGAGAAGCAAGAAAATAAAATATTCAAAACAAACTATAACAATATGGAAATTAAAACCTGACAAGCACTCTCTCCAGATGTGAATGTACAATAAGTTGAGCTTACATGTAGGCATACATCCACAGTTCACTGAAGAACACAAGTATTTACGATAATGATGAAAGAACACCGAAAAATGCACAAGAGTCTGTTTGAGAATGGCTTTAGGACGAAGCATCTCTGGATCAACTTTTAAGTGTGTCGGGTGAAACCTTCACCATGCACATGATTTAATGGCAATTCATTCTAAATGAACTCTACGCCTATATTTGAGACATGACCTGATCGAGTCTCGGGTGGAATGGGTCCATAAATTCCCCAACCCACCCAATGTTTGAGATATCCGGCTGGAACTGTGCAAATTTCAGCTTCAGGAAACTCCACTTGCACTCAGACATGTTAAGCTGATGAATTGTAAAATAGTGAGATTTCTGAGCAAAAATAATGAGATTTTTATAAGAATAAAATTTATTGACTTTCAGTTTTAGGCAGAAAAATGGAAAATGGTAAGTCTCCCTCTAAAATAGTGAGACTTAACATGTCTAATTTATAACCACCAATCAGAACCTTTTGATGTTTAGTATACCACGGTTAGACTCAAGGCTGTTCAAATCAAGTCACTGGGTTCATATTTGGGCTGCATTTGGGAGCCTGAATTATGACTTTGTGCCATATTAGGAAAATATTCTTTAAAAAGCTTCTTCTCCAGAATCACCAATCATAATCTTTTGATATCAGGAAAACAACATCCTTAGAATGGTCAGTTTCAAGTTTGTTCAACTCATGTCCCTGAGGTAATATTTGGGATCCTTATGGGAGCCCAAATTTTAACTTTGTCCAATATGAGAAATAATTTTTAAAAATATTCTTCTTAAGATACAATGATCAAAATCTATTGATAATCGGAGTGCAGAATCCTTATAGAGATCAGATTCCAATCTATTCAAACCAAGTCACTGGGTTAATATTTGGGCTCCGTATTGGAACTTAAATTTCAATTTAGTGCAATATGAGGAATAGTCATTAAAAATTTTCTTAAGAATTACCATTCAGAATCTTTTGATATGTGGTATACAACATCTTTAGGTATGTCAGATTGATGTTTGGGCAAATCAGGTCCCTGAGTTCAAATATGGGCTACATATAGGAGCCTGGATTTTAACTTTTGCAATGTGAGAAATATTGTTTAAAATTCTAATCCAGAACCAGCAGTCAAAATTGTTTGATATTTTGTATATGTTATCCTTGGTGCAAATGGGTGGTGGGGGGGGGGGGGGGGGGTGCTGTCATGGGGGTGTCAGACTCTAGTTTGTCAAATCAAGTCCCTAGGTTAATATTTTGGCTTCCTATGGGCACTCAAATTTTCACTTAGTCCAATATGAGGAATAATCTTTTAAAATCTTCTCCAAAACTATCAGCCAGAATCTTTTGATGTTAGGTATACAATATCCTTAAAGGCATCACATTCAGGATGTTCATATCTAGTCCCTAGGTTAATATTTAGACTACTAATGGGAGCCTGAATTCTGCAATATGAGAAATAATCCTTTACAAGATTCTCCTTTGAACAACTTTCTCAAGTGAGTCCCTCAGGTCCCCTTGTTATTAAAGTATTTTGTCTACTTTTGTGTATTCATGAAGTTATAATGCTATGTATAGCTGAGTGTACTTGAGTATTATAGTTGTATTGTATGCTCTTGCACAGCTACTATGAATATTTTGCATTAAGTTGGATGTGGGCTAATTTTTGTTTTACTTTTTTTCTAAAGTATTCCATGTTTAATAATCCCAACCCCTTCCTTGATTCGATCCTTAATCTTATCTCATTTTATTTTTTTTTTTTTTGAAATTTCAGTGCCTAGAGTGAATAGCAAGGTGGTAAGTTTAATACAGATAGTACAGTTTATATTTCTTTTATGCAACTGTTAAACATCTAAATATAAAGTATTATTACCCTTTTAAAATTACACAAGCTTCCTGATTGGTCAGTAACTAATGCAACCAGTTTGGTACATTTAACATTAATGGGGTGTACAAAGTTCAAAGGGGTGTATGAGAATATTATCTGAGAGCTAAAAGGGGTGTACAGATATTCTGTGGCACACTTTGCCGATTTCCTTTTCACCCATCACCTCGAACATTTTCATCAGTAATAATAAAGATTCAGACTCACAAATAAAATGAGAACAATATTGTTTCATGAGAATATTCTGAAAACTTGAAATAAAACATGTGCACATCCCCCCAATGTCCAAATTTACTGTCGAGAAGAGAAGAGGGATTCTGTTGTGGTGTTTCTACACTACAGATCCATTGTGGTTTCTAGGCATAGGCAACCTGTCTTGTTATATGAATTGTCTCTTCCGTGGAACTTATGAAAGCACTTGTACAAGTTTGAATATAGTGTCCCAGATTATCCAAGATACACAATGCACCACTGTATCGAATAAACCACTTTAAAAGTCAACTTGTGTCCCACAATAATAACAACACATCATTTCCCAATGTCATTGAATTGAAATCTCCCAAATGTTTGAGTTCAATCAAAGGCAAATAATTCTGAATCGTTCTTGTTCAATAATAAAGAAAGGTATGTTTCTTTCAGTTTCTCTAATTATTACTTTTATGAAGGTTTTTGTCACTGGAATACTGTTTGGGGATTATGTAATAAAACAAAACTCAACATACTGAAGGGGCAGGGTAGTAAATTTGTCACACAGTGTTTCAGCATGGTGGATTGGACTGTACTACCCTTTTGAGATTCATATTTCCTTGGGCTTCTGTAGTACAGTCCCATTCACCCTGCTGAAACATCATGTAACTAATACTCTCCTTTTTACTTGTTGGATACTTGTAAATTCTATCACGGATCCATTTACTAAAACAAGTGTTTTTAGCTGAGAGTGTTGCACTTCCGCATCAATCCATCATCTATAATTAGAACCCCTGCAGTCATGCTGAGGGCTGCTAATACGAAAAATGTTGGGATGCTAATCCCAAAGAGTAGCCCAATAAAGAATTTTATAACACATCCATTAAACTTTAAACCCTTGTATTTAACGGAATCTCTGCTATGCCATAAATGTTTCTGTATTCAGTGGATGATGTACAAGCTGGAACTATTTTCCCAGCACTGTTTATACTAGTTCATTTCCCATCGAGTCATTAGTTACACTTCGAAAAATTTCCAAATTTTGTTGTACAATTATGGATCGTCTGTCGCATAGTGTGAAAATGAAAACGTCCAAAGCAAAAGAAAGTTGGTTCGCAAAAAAAATTAGTTAACCAAAAAAGTTGTTTTTCAAATCATTTTAACAAAACCATATCATATGGCTCCCTCATTGGAATGAGCTCGTTCCAACAAGGGGTCATGTGATATGGTCTTTTTTAAAAAAAAATTTTAAATTTGAAAAAACAATAATTAAAATAATGAATTTTGATATCCTGTGTTTTGGGATGGGTTAAGTGAATATTTTTGTTAGGCAAAACTTCGAAGTTCCCCTGAATTATGGCCCTTGTTGGACATAGAATGCATCAAATATTTGGTTTCTGGATGATAACTTTTAATATTTGTTTTCCGATTGGTTCCAAACTTGGTATGTTGTTTAATCACAACAAAATACAGGTCAAGTTCGAATATGGGGTTGGTCCAAACAATTTTCACTCTCACCCCCCATCCTTACCCCAACCCTTCAAAAATACAGAACGGGCATATAATGTCCCGCTATGCGGTGCTCTTGTTTCCCCATGCTTACGTCCTCACCCTTGGGTGTTTAGGCATTGTTATCTGCATCTACTATCTGATGTACTGCAGTTTCTTCTCTGGAAGCCTCTGTTTTACATCGGATAGTGTTTAAATTGGTTACTGATTTTGGGCCATGGTTACAGTGCCTGGAGTCATGTTTCTGGTTTCTGTACACTTTTGCTTATGTTAACATTGGTTACTTCTGAAAGTGATTATTTGTCTTCTATTAGTTCTGCTCATAGCCAGATACATTAATATTGTCTGCAAGTGTTGCATTCATTTTTAAAAATGTTTTAAAATATTTTGTCCACACTTGGGCTTTTTGGGGATTCATTTGGGCTCATTGTTCCCATTGGGAACTTGGGCTCTTCTGAAAAATTTTCCCAAAATTTTTTTTTTTAAATTATTTTTTTGAAATGTTATAATGGATTATATTATATTATGTATCTTTGTTTCAAGGGTTAGTGCAAGTACTATGACTGTTTATATTTTTTCATGATGAAAAAATATTGTTAAAATTGTAATGCGAGGAAATCTTCCTCTGATTCTCATGTTCATTGTGTTTCTTGTAGTCAATGTACTTGCACTATTTCTTGCTCAGTGTGTGCTAATTGGAATGACAACATTGGAGACGTGTGTCACGGTATTTTGTTAGCGGTGAGGGGTCCATTCCGGTCCTCTCTCCGCAAGGTCACTCTAGTTTATCAGTCTCTTTTTCAGAAGAACAAGAACAGGGTGATGTTTCTGTGATGTCTTCAACAAGTGTGTCTCTGTCGTTGCAGTATATTAGGGCTAGCGGCTAAGTGCTCATGGAAATACGACAACTGTCTAAGAGGTCCCTAGTAGGATCGATGGCGTTGATCATCCGCTAGTCCACCCGGTGTAGCGACCATTCATCAAATGGCTCAGCAGCCGGGTTCGTCCGTTGCGGTCCAGGGAAGCAGTTTGTATGATGCGAGCACTATAAACATGGAACGTGCACACGCAGCGACGATGGATCCGAGGATAGTATGGAGGAAGCCTGTCAGTCCGGTAGCTAGCTCGTCCAGGTCTATCCGGACCACGAGTGAGAGAGGCCCTCTCTCTCTTACAGCAACATCTGGGCCGCGATGTTGTTGTATGTTCGTTCGTTAGTCGGAGCATATGTCCACTCCTCCTGCTCGGGACGCTCCGTCACATAGACAGTCCGGCGTGGCTGTTCTATTGGCTTCCTCAACCTCACGTCAGCACACATGACCGCACCTTGGCTATGTGACCACAGATTTCCAGTGGACATTCGCATATTATATAAATGCAAGAATGAACGTCCTTGGAGCTCCTGCTTCGCCGACCAGGGAATCCACGTCGACCAGGTCACGCCATCCGCTAGCCAAGGACATGAGGCCTTTCCAGTTGGGACGTTCGCATATTATATAAATGCAGGAATGAACGTCCCTGGAGCTTCCAGCGGGTAATTACGTAAGACCGCGGAACCACAGGCCTCTGTGACGGACTAGCTATCGCAGATAGCTCAATTCATCGCAGCATCCCAGCAGCTATCAGAAACTTTTTTAATAAAGAACTATCTGAGCAAGCTGGGTTGGTTCGCTCCCCTGCAGAGTCAGTAGACGACCATGTCTATTTACTCCAGTATACTGGAGAACACAATTTAGATGCATTTTCTCACCCACATCACCTTACCAGAGCGTTATCACTACGTCTCGAAGCGAAAGAATTCCAGGATCTTCAATCTTCCTTAAGAGTTCTTTTGAGGGCTATAGCATATTCTACGTATAACTCTGCCCTTTCAGTGGCAATATGGAATTAGACGTGATGCTGCCCTGGCTGCATCCACAAGAGTGGATAGTAAGGTGAAAAAACTCTCTTCCAGTCGCTCTGGTCTCAGGAGAGCTTCTCTTCATCGTTAAGCTTTCTACAATCTATATTAGATTACTAAGAAAGCTCCGGATTCTCTGCATTATTCCTGTTTGAAAAAGCCGGACTCAGCAGGGAGAAGTAAGGCAGGTTCTTCGGGGGCGAATACGTCCAAAGGAAGTTCCTATAGAGGATCTAAGCCTCTACGTCTTACTCCGGAGACCGTCAGAGTAGCGACTATGATAGGGGTCGTAATGCTGGTCTGAAATATCGGGTCAGACGCCCCTAGGTCGACTGGGCAAGGTGCGGGTCGTGGAGGATGTGTTTTCTCCTTCCACAATCCTCGCATGACCAGGAGGTGATTCCACGTCGACCAGGTCACGCCATCTGCTAGCCAAGGACACGAGGCCTTTCCAGTTGGGACGTTCGCATATTATATAAATGCAGGAATTAACGTCCCTGGAGCTTCCAGTGGCTAATTACGTAAGACCACGGCTCCACAGGCCTCCATGACGTACTTGCATTCACAGATAGCTCAATTCATCGCAGCATCCCAGCAGCCATCAGAAACTTTTTCAGTAAAGAACTATCTGAGCAAGCTGGGTCGGTTCGTTCCTCTGCAGAGTCAGTAAGGGACGACCAAGATTCTTATGTGGTCCAGGCGGATGGTAAAGGGAATCAGCCCAGCTGAAATTTTCCCTTTCCGAACAACTTAAGGTGGCCGTAGATTTCATCCGGCATCACCTTTTAGAAGTTGTTTCTCTGGACAAAAATGCTGCGTTACCTGATAAGAAACTGAAAGCATCACTGGACACAGACTTTTTCGGCCGGATTAAGGACACCGTCCCTCAGTTTCCGACCCAGTCCAGAAATGTATTGGACATTTGAACTTTTGAATGACGCTATATTCAAGCTAGCCTCAAAGACTGGCAAATTAGGTTTCTTATCGCCTAGCGCTATTCAGCGGCCTTTCATCTATGCAAGACATAATTTTGAAACGGCAGGACTAGGCATGCCGAGAGTTCCTCTGCGTTTCGACGACTAGGCTGAAGACCTGGAATTGTCATTGCCGGCGTCCATGTCTATTACTCCAGTGTACTGGAGATGACAATATTGTCTAATAGAATTTAGACGCATTATCTCACGCAGATCACCTTACCAAGAAGAACTTTACGGCATTCTTCATGGTTACGGCAGCAAGTTAACGCTTCAGAACGATGTTCAGAGTCTGCTTCAATTGCTCCGACATCTCGGTTTCTTAGTAAACGAAAAGAAGTCTGATCTAGTGCCATCCTATTCATTCACTCACGTGGGAATGAGCTTAAATGTGTCTGCCGTTAACCAGAGCGATTTTAGTCAGTTGTTACGCTCGCTTTTGCCTTCACTCAGATGTAGTAACAACGAGAGAATTCATTAGACTGACAGGTTTGTGTGTACCCGCTGCAAATATTATTCCAATGAAGCGGATACGCACTCGTCCACTCCACAGATATTTTATCTCAGAATTGGAGTGTGAAGACTCATTCGCTCAAATCGAACATTGTCTTGTCGAATCAAGTGAACAAGGGTTTCAGACTTGGGTAGATTTTCAGTGGTTAACTGAAAGAGTACCACTGCAACTGCCAGATCCGAGTTTAACGATAATGACAGATGCGAGTCAAACAGGTTGCGGCGCAACTCTGAGCCCAATAGATTCATGGTGCCAGGGTCTTTAGGATCCGCAGTTCCTAACAAGTACATAAACATCAAGAAATGATGTCAATATGGCTTGCGCTATGTCAATGAACATTCTTCTGAATTCGCATGTTCAAAATCTGTCCGACAATTCGACAGTAGTAGCATATATTCGGAACCTGGGAGGCACTCATTCCATTCCGTTATTCAATTTAACGGAAAGGATCCTTCTGTTTGTCCTAGAGCATCAAGTTCTTCTATCGGTCTGTCATATTCCGGGTCGTCTGAACGTTCTAGCGGACTCCCTTTCTCGGATAGGTCGTTTGTTGTCGTCAGAATGGACTCTCAACAACGATTTTTCAATTTTGCTACTAATGGGATCGTCCAAGAATAGACTTTTTTGCGACGCGTCTCAACTATCAGTTGCAGACGTATGTGTCGCCGTGTCCAGATCCTCGAGTGTTTGAAGTAGATGCTCTCTCGATCTCTTGGGACGGAATGATAGGATACGCGTATCCTCCAGCGCCATTGATTCTGCAGATATTGCTTAAGATAAAGCAATCTCACTGCAAATTCTGTTGGTAGCATCTCTCATCCCAGAGAGCATGGATAAATCTTTTCAGGTGTCTGCTGTGGGACATGCTGCGGAAGCTTCCTCCATGAGAGGATCTTCTTTCACAGGGGAAATCACGCACACTGCATCACAACTCGCAAGGTCTCAACCTTCTCGTATTTTCGTTGTGCGGTCCTTCTTGCACGGCAAGCAATTTACAGGACGAGCAGTGGACACAGTTTCTAACTGTAGGAGGGCCTCCTCCTCGCTAAATTATGCTGCTAAGTGGAAGGTTTTCTCACGGTGAGGTAGGTATCATTCTGTTGATACCTATGCACATCATGATAGTTTACAGATTGGATCTAATGTCTCTTTATCTAAGTTACGAAAAACTTTTCAATAAATAGACTTAGAACCCTTAGATTAATTCCTAAGTGGAATTTAGCTTGGGTTCTTCTTAAGCTTAAAGAAGCGCCATTTGAGCTCCTTGATACAATGGATTTCAAATTCTTATGTTATAAGACAGCTTTCTCTTAGCCTTCTCTTCGGCTAGAAGAGTTAGTGAGCTTCAGGCACTATCTGTTGATGATTCTCACTTCCGTAGTGTAGGTAATACCATTACCTTGACTACTAAGGTTGGATTTTTGACTAAAATCAGGCTCCTATAAGTATCCAGAATCTATTTTTATTAAGGCTCTTCCGTCTTCAGACGGGCATAGGCCTTTAATCTGTCCTGTTAGAGCTATACATTTTTTACAAACGTAGATCTGAGTTTATCAGAAAGGGATGTAAACGTCTCTTTCTGTCTCTGCTGCCTAATAGTAGGGACATTACGGTCCATTCTATTTCAAGGTGGATTCAATTAACTATCCGTACTGCTTATGAAAAATTATCTGCAACTCAGCAGTCTGTGCTTAAGATTTCGGCACATGAAGTATCTGTTCCGGCATCGTATCTGTCCTGCTGCCCTCTTCGCTCTGGGGTATTTGACCCAGGGCTAGGGAAAGGGGGGGGGGGGATGGTGTCCTCTGGAGTTAGTAATTCCGAGTCGGTGCCGGGATGGTTTTAAAGTGTAAAGCTAATTCATATAATATTTTAAAAGTGTAGCTCGGTGGGAAACATTTGTATATGTCACTGATCATACGGGCGCTAATATACAATCCTCGAACACTTTTTAATGAGTATAAAGAGTCTCATTATCTGGACTATCTCTAATTATTGGCTTTCCTTTAATAAGATTAGTATAAGAGATTATACTGGATGTTAATAGAGATCATTGATGATTATTGTGCTCAATTACGGAATGATATTGTGTCTTTCTTTTTGATACAAACAAGAATGATACATATAAAACCTGTGCTCCTCTTCTCCTTGAGGGGATAATTCTGTTTTCATGTTATTGAGTCTATTGGATTTTCTTGTATGTCCTAGACCCTCCAGCGGGGGCACGGTGGCTCAGTTGGTGGAGGTGCAGGCTGCAAGCCGAGAGGTCCTCGGCTCGAATCCCACCTGCAGCAACCGTGTTGTGTCCTTGGGCAAGACACTTCACCCCGATTGCCTACATGGGGGCACGATGACGCTGTGTACTGAGGCGTACTGCACGTCGATGGTGCGCATGTCTTCAACCAATCTAACCCTGCCTGTGCTGCGGTGCAGAGTTCAGAGTTACAATGTTGGAGAGCTGACAGCTGCTCGTCGTTGCTCAGTGGTTCTCTCCGGGTACTCCGGCTTCCTCCACCCGTAAAACTGTCACGGTCACGATTAGCCATTGTGCATAAATATGTGACCTTAAACACCAATAAGTAAGTAGTAGGCCCTCCAGCCTTTTTTCTATTTGGCTAAGTCTGGGTCATTGGTACAGTATAAAAATGTTAAAAAATTTATAGTAATTTATATATTTTTTATACTTTCTAATGACCCAGACAGGTATGGCCCTCCCATGAGTTGGGAACACATACCTCCCCGCTGATTACATAACGCTTTCCAGGCACTGGTTGTAAGAATGACATTTGCGCCAATTTCGAGAGCTCCTTGACACTGCGCATGCGCAGTGGATAGAAAGTATGGAGGATCATATAGGACACTGATTTTCGGTTTTTGATGCAAATTTTGGGGATTGGGAGACAAAATTTGTGTTTGGCCCTATAATTTAAGGAGTTAGCACCAGCTAAGTCTGGGTCATTGGTAAGTATAAAAAATATATAAATTACTATAAATTTTTTAACATTTTTATACGACAACTAATGGCCCAGACAAGCTTGTGCAAACTCGAAATTATCAAAGGTCAAACACAAATTTTGAACCCCCCAATCTCCAAAATTTGCATACAAAACCTATCTGACCCTCCATACTTTTACTCTCTGCACATGCGCAGTGGTCAGGAAGAGATCGGAATTGACGCAAACATTATTCTTTGTTTGTCCCTAAAGTCAGTAACAATGAGCTGACATGTGTGCTTTAAAATTTCCTTTTTAGTTTAACTTGAGAAAGTCAAGATAAGCTATTGCTATCACGTGTGCGGAAGTCTGTGAGTCTGCTGTGAGTCTGTGAGTCTGTTCACATTTTCCTTTATCATGGGCTACACCACGCAGTTCTTGTCTGATTGTCACGAAATTTCATATGCAGGTTTGGGGTCATGTCTAGATGAGAACCTCCCCTTTTGGTCGCGATCGGTCAACCAGTATGGCTGCCCGAGCCCAAAACCCGAAAACCATTAGCACAGTCTACAGGTCGTATTTATGAAGGAATTTCATTGTAACTTGGTAGGATGCCTCTGTATAATGCCTAGATGATAACGTCCCCTTTTGGGCATGATCTGTCAACCGTGATGGCTGCCCAAGCCCGAAACCCAAAAACTTTTTGCACAGTCTGCAGGTCATGTTTAATATGGAGGGATTTCATAGTAACTTGGTAGGATGACTCCTTATGATGTCTAGATGAGAATTTCCCCATTTGGGCGTGATCTGCCAACCGTGACGACTGCCCGAGCCCAAAACCCGAAAACCTTTAGCACAGTCTACCAGTCATATTTATTGAGGAATTTCATTGTAACCTGGTGGGTTGACTTTATATGATGTCTAGATGAGAAAGTCCCCTTTTGGACGTGATTGGGCAACTGTGATGGCTACAGGGGCCCAAAGCCTGAAAACCTTTAGCACAGTCTATAGGTCATATTTATGAAGGGATTTCATTGTAACTTGGTAGGATGACTCCAAATAATGTCAAGATGAGAACATCCCATGTTGATCACGATCATTCAGCCTTGATGGGTGCCTGAGCCCAAAAACCTTTAGCATAGGCAAAAGGTCATATTTATGGAAGGATTTCATTGTAACTTGTTAGGTTGACTCCATATAATGCCTAGATGATGACATCCCCTTTTGGTTGTGATTGGTCAACTGTTATGGCTACAGGTCATATTTATGAAGGGATTCCATTGTAACTTTGTAGGATCACTCCAGATGATGCCCAGATGAGAATCTCCCCTTTTAGTTGCGATCATTCAACCATTATGGCTGCCTGAGCCCGAAGCCTGAATACCTTTAGCACAGTCTACAGGTCATATTTATGAAGGGATTTCATTGTAACTTGGTAGGTTTGACTTCATATAATGTCTAGATGAGAATGTCCCCTTTTGGACACGATTGGGCAACTGTGACAGCGACAAGGGCCCGAAGTCCGAAAACCTTCAGAACAGTCTACAGGTCATAATTATGAAGGGATTTTATTGTAGCTTGGTAGGATGACTCCAAATAATGTCTAGATGAGAACGTCCCCTTTTGGTTGCGATCATTCAGCCTTGATGGCTTCCCGGGCCAAAAAACCTTTAGCATAGTCTATAGGTCGTATTTATGGAAGGATTTCATTGTAACTTGTTATGTTGACTCCATATAATGCCTAGATGATGACATCCCCTTTTGGTCGTGATTGGTCAACTGTTATGGCTACAGGTCATATTTATGAGGGGATTCCATTGTAACTTTGTAGGATCACTCCAGATGATGCCCAGATGAGAATCTCCCCTTTTAGTTGCGATCATTCAACCATTATGGCTGCCTGAGCCCGAAGCCTGAATACCTTTAGCACAGTCTACAGGTCATATTTATGAAGGGATTTCATTGTAACTTGGTAGGTTTGACTTCATATAATGTCTAGATGAGAACGTCCCCTTTTAGACACGATTGGGCAACTGTGACAGCGACAGGGGCCCGAAGTCCAAAAACCTTCAGAACAGTCTACAGGTCATATTTATGAAGGGATTTCATTGTAACTTCGTAGGATCAGTCCAGATGATGCCCAGATGAGAATGTCCCCTTTTGGTTGCGATCATTCAACCATGATGACTGCCCGAGCCCAAAGCCCGAAAACCTTTAGCACAGTCTTCAGTTCATATTTATGAAGGGATTTCATTGTAACTTGGTAGGTTGACTTCACATAATGTTTAGATGAGAACAGCCCCTTTTGGACACCATTAGGCAACTGTGATGGCTACAGGGTCCTGAAGCTTGAAAACCTTTAGCACAGTCTACAGGTGATATTTATGAAGGGATTTCATTGTACCGTGGTAGGATGACTCCAAATAATGTCTAGATGAGAAGTCCCCTTTTGGTCATGATCATTCAGCCTTGATGGCTGCCCGAGCCCAAAACCCCAAAACGTTTAGCATAGTCTATAGGTCATATTTATGGAAGGATTTCATTGTAACCTGTTAGTTTGACTCCATATAATGCCCAGATGATGAAATCCCCTTTTGGATGTGATTGGTCAACTGTGACGGCTTCAGGGGCCCGAAGCCCGAAAAACCTTGAGCACAGTCTACAGGTCATATTTATGAAGGGATTTCATTGTAACTTCGTACGATCACTCCAGATGATGCCCAGATGAGAATGTCCCCTTTTGGTTGCGATCATTCAACCATGATGGCTGCCCGAGCCCAAAGCCCAAAAACCTTTAGCACAGTCTACAGGTCATATTTATGAAGGGATTTCATTGTAACTTGGTAGGTTGACTTCATATAATGTCCAGATGAGAACGTCCCCTTTGGACGCAATTGGGAAACTGACAGCTACAGGGGCCCGAAGCACGAAAATCTTTAGCACAGTCTACAGGCCATATTTATGAAGGGATTTCAATGTAACTTGATAGGATGACTCGTTTTGGAATAATTTCACTGTAACTTGGTAACTTTTGTTGATATACATTAACTGTGAGGGCCACATACATTAACTGTGAGGTCATATTAACCCACCCCTCAGCTCTTTAGTACAGTGTACACCTCATATTATTTTTATCATAAACATATTCCCAATTATCACAATTCTTGTCTTATTTCATAATCCTTTCATAAACATTGAACATTATCCTTTTCATCAAACACAACACACAAGTTAAGCTACAGTGTCATTGACACTTTCATTTGAGGATGCCAGACACAAATCAATGCAAGAATTAGTGGAACCAAGGCTGTTAATGGATGGTGGAAGTGAACTACAGTGGTTTCAGATGTTCAGGGCTGTAACTTTATAATAATTTTTAAAATTATTTCATGTTTCCCATTTTCAGGGCACATCTGACATTATTCTTGCTGATGATTATTCCACTGTTTGTTCAGTATTCCTTCTCTATCCTTCCATGAACCCTTCCTGTTAAACTCCTAAGCTTTTTTGGCTATTTTTTATTAAATTTTTTTATTAAATTTCCTGGGAGTTTAACGTGTATAACAGAATATTTATTCTGTTTATCCCAATGGTTACGTCCTCACCCTAGGTGTGTTAGGTCATTTTAGTCTTGCATCTTCCATCCGATGTATCCTTTTTTCTTCGTATGAAGATCTAGCTTTGCTCTGGTAGCATTTAAATTGATTTCAGACTTTGGGCCTTTTTGTGCCTGATGTCTTGTTTCTGTTTTTTTCCTTGACGTTGTTATCCACACTTAGGCTCTATCAGGATGCCCTTGGGCTCATTATGTTCCCCATGGGAACTTAGGCATTTTTTCAAAATGTTTTCAAAAAAATTTTAAAAAATTTTTGAATTTAATTTCAATTGCGATTATTCATGTATCTTTATCATGTATTTTGTTGTGGAGTTTGTAGGAGTGCTATCGACTTTGTCTTTTGATTGTAATTATGAAAGCTTACTGCTCTAAATGCAAGGCAAGGAAATCTTCCTCAGATTTACATGCTAGTTGCCTTGCCTGTAGTCCATGTACTCCTGCAGATTCTTGTCAACTGTGTAACATTGGCATGACAAACATTGGAGATGGGTGTTGGGATGCATTGTTGGCGGTGAGGTTCCTATGCCGGAACTCTCACCGTAATATAATTCAAGTTTTTCAGTTTCTATTTCCAGAGGAACCTGAACATGGTGATGGTATTGTGACCCCCATCCAAGTGTGCTACCATCGTTGTGCTCTGCTGAGCAAATAGAGCTAGCTGCAAGGTGCTCATGAATTAAGCAAGGGATAAGGCCTCTAGTTAGTGTTCTTAATCCCTTGCAAGCAGCTAGCTCGACCAGTGAAGCGGTTACTCCATCCGTGGGAGCCATGACACTGGATATGTCCATTGTGGTCGAAGGAAGTATAGATTTGGGTAGAGCGAGCACCTTAAAAACAAAAGCTCACCCAGCGATGACAGAAATAGGGAGGAAGGCAGCAAGTTTCTTTTCAGGGGGCACGACGAAGTCTGACAAGGCTGCGAGTGGGAGAGGCCCCTCTCTAACCTAGCAACTTCTGGGGCCAGAGGTTGTTATGAGAGACTTGCACAAGCCGGAACCAAGTTTTCTTTTCGGGAGGCTCGGCGAGATCTGATAAGATTGCAAGCAGGAGAGGTCCCTCTCTAACCCAACAACATTTGGGTGCCAAATGTCTTGAGAAACTTGCATGAGTCTGAGCATATGTCCGCCCGCCGCTCGGGATGCTCCGTCTAACCTGCAGCCAAGGTCGGCTTCAGTCACGGCTTCCTCTGCTACATTATAAAAGCACACATGACCTCATGCTAGCTACCCGACTTTGGGTATCCAGCCAGTTGCGTGAAGACGGAGCCAGTCTTCGCCCGTGAAGTAAAACCATCTTGTAGCTAGCGATCTGAGGCTTTCTTTGTTCATCGGGACGTTTGGAGAAGAGATCTATTCCCGGATCTTAGTCCCAGGAGTAGCAAGCGGCGAAAAAACAGATAACCGCTACTCCTCAAGCCTCGGTAATGGACTTGCTGTCGCAGATTGAGCAGCTGATCGCAGCAAGTGCAAGAGCAGCCTCCCGTGGTGAACTGTTGGATGGTGCTGGGTCAGTCCAATCATCTGTTCACACAGATGCAAATGACCTGACCGAATATCACAGCTAAATCAGTCGGATGGCGAAAGGGTCAAGGAAGAGGATTACCCTTCCCTTTCGGAACAGCATATGCCCGCGATGAATTTTATTTATCAATACTATACTATACTGACTTTGTTCCACCTGATCAGCAAGCTGCGACTACTATAAAGAAACTGCTGTCGTCTTCACAAGTGTCGGAGGCCTTCGGCCATGGTATCAACGCCATATTCACCTCTCTAGTGCTAAGAGGAAGGCGGTTTCTTATCAACATCTTCAATAATATACCGTTCCTTGGACTGCTTTCATTTAAAACGGTTGGAGAAGATGTTCAGATAGCTCCTCTGCGTTTAGATGAGCAGGCCGGGGATGAAAATATGTCCCTACCTGCATCATTCAATATATGCTCAGAAGTGATGGAATGTGCTACTTCATCCAATAGGTCGAATCTGGATGTGATGTCCTATGCAGATCACCTCACCAGAGCTATGGCGCAACGTCTTAATGGGAAGGAATTTGAGGACATTGTTCCCCGCTTAGAGTTCTTTCCAGGGCAGTCATGTCTTCCATGTACAACACCACCCTGACAGTGGCAATTGGGAGTTGATCAGATGTGATGATGCCCTTGCATCGTCATCACTTATAGATGACAAGGTGAAAAGCTCTCTCCGAGTCGCTCTGGTCTCTGGATATACTCTGTTTGACGATGAGCTTTCATTAGTCTTTGAACAGGCTATAAGAAAGCTTCCAAAACACTGCTACTGAAGTCTGCGCCTCAACATGCTTCAGCAGACTGGGGTAAGTGAGGTCGCTCCACTTAATAAGCTAATGGATCTCCTTGTGAGGGTACAATTAACCCTCTTATAATTACTCTGGTAGCCGTCAGTACAGCGACTCGGAAAAGGGGCACAGGTTTGATCCAGACTATAGGTCAGACACCTCTAGATGACGGGACGAGGTTCTTCGCGGGGAGGATGTGGCACTTCATTCCCTACCTTGCACGATGATAGTTGTAAGTCTCCATTCAGTGAGCCTTCAAAGTTGCAACTTACACCGTTATATCTGTCTTCACGGAGATGAAGACTTATAAGCTATGGCTAACATTGTAAGTCTCCATAGTGAGCTTGTAAGGCCACAGTTATCAGCCTTTTATTGTCTTCACATATAGGAAGACCTTTAGCTGCTTCAGCTAGGCTGAGTTCGTTGTCCTATCAGGCATGATACCATATGTTAGAGGAGGTTAATATGTTAGAGGAGGTTATTCTCTTCCTACCGGTATGGTTTGGTGTTAGTAAAATGAGGCGAAAAGCCCTATTCATGACGCCATATTTACCTAGTGTGATTATGTCGATATGGTGTATTTGTTCTTCACGTCCCTCTCCGTCCTTAGTGACATTATGGAGTCGGTCAGACGTGAGGGAGCCCTGTGGTTCCTATTCCATTTCATGACTAACACAAGAGCAATTAAAGTAATGCGGGTGAGGGGGGTTCAATAGAATTTGAATCCCCCCTCCCCCCTGTAAGTCCTGTATGCATTTAGTATATACATGCCTTTCATGGCTTCTTGATTGGCGGCTGGGTCATGTTCTAATGGCATCCTCATGGGCACATCCACTTTTTAGTTGGTTTGTTTCCTGTGGTTGTTCGTTTATAAGTCATAAATGAGCATATGATTCTTTATAAATAAAATTGCTAGCCTTCATGTACCTGTATGGTGGACATGTCGGTTATCTGGGCGACATTCTCCAATGTGGCAATTAGTCCACTCTGTAAAATTTGCTCAGGGCAGTCTGGCCTTTCTTACGATGTATGAGTTTATTACTCAGTTAACATATTTATTTGCATATTTATGTTGTATTATTCATTCAGTTTCCTGGTTACACTTTTATCACTCGGTCATACCATGGTTACAAGCTGTATTCAGATGAGTATATGCAGGATTTCATTGCTCACATGCATTATATGTCCATTATTACGCAGACACATTGTTGACAGACTATATAAATTCTTGCTCTGCTTATAGAGCTTATGAGAATTTTGGGGGCTATTTGGATCAGTTATGGAACTGCCAATAGTTCATTTTCGGGCTTCCTGAGATAGCCCAAATTGTACCAGAATTTCTATATTTTTATACTGTACCAATGACCCAGACATAGCTGGTGCTAACTCTTAAAATATAGGGCCAAACACAAATTTTGCCCCCCAATCCCCAAAATTTGCATCTAAAACTAAAGAAAACATGTCCTGAAAGGCCCTCCACACCTCGCCCCCACTGCGCATGCGCAGTGTCAAGGACGTTCCGAAATTGGCGCCATTTATCATTCTAAGTTTGGCCCTTCATCAGTTAACATCTGACTGATCTTTGTGCTTTTAAATCTCAGTTTAAATGATGCCAGACACATAAATATTAGTGAAATGGTGATTCTAAGGAGGATAGAAAAGGAGGAGAGGAAAAGAATGTGTGACAGAATATTATCAGGGCTGTAACTTAAAATTTTTTAATGAATTTATGTTAAGTTACCTATTTTCAAGGCAGCAGCCATTTTGTTGTCATTCTGATTATTTGTTACACTGTTTTTTCAAGTGTTTTTCCTCTCTCCCTGTCCTTTAAGTTCCCCCTTGCTATTCTCCCATGCTTTTGGCATAGTTTCTGTAATTATTATTACTAAAATTTCTTGGGAGTTTTAGCTTAATAACAGAATGAATTCTGTTCTTTCCCCATGTTTACGTCTTCACCTACGGGTGGTTAGGCGTTGTGTTCTGCATCTACCATCTGATGTTCTGCAGTTTCTTCCCTGGAAGTCTCTGTTTTGCATCAGATGGTGTATTTTTGGTAACTGATTTCGGGCCTGGGTGCCTGGAGTCTTATTTTAGTGTTTGTACACTCATTGTTTACATTTACAACAGCCCTCTGTGTGAGGGGGGGATTTCTAAATAATAATATCTTTATGTTATTTTAATCATAACTAGATACATTATTATTGTTCGTAAGTGTTGAATAAATTGTTTAAAATATTTTTAAAATTTTTGTCCACACTTAGGCTTGGGATCCATTGGGGCTCAACGTTACTTTTCAGAAACTTGGGCTGTTCTGAAAAAATATTTTTTCAAAATATTTTGATTTCAATTATTTTTTCTATATTAATGGATCATATTATTATTATGTATTTTGATTGCCAGGGGTTAGTGCGAGTACCAGGACTTATTTTCTTTTCACATTGAAAGGATATTGATCAATTGTTTTAAGAGGAAGTCTTCCTCTGACCTTATTATCATTCTATATGTGGTCAGTGTACTCGCATTAACTCCTGTTCTGTATCGTATGATTTCGATGACAATATGGGAAGCGTATGTCACGGTATGTTGTTGGGGATTTGGACACTCCGGTCCTTTCCCCGCAGGGTCACTCTACTTTATCAATTTCTATTTCAGACGATCAAGATTAGGGTGATGTATCTGTGATGTCTTCCAACAGTGTGCCTCCGTCGTCACAATTAATGAAGGGCTAGCGGAAAAGTGCTCATGTAATACGCCAATTGCCTAAGAGGACCCTAGTAGGTTCGACGGCCTTTGACGTCCGCTAGCTCGCCCGGTGTAGCGTCCATTCACCGAATGGTTCGGCAGCCGGGTTCGTCCGTTGCGGTCTAGAAGGAATTTTGGGGTGATGCGAGCACTATAAAATTAACTTAATGCACACCCAGTGACGGCGGATCGGAGGGAGAACGGAGGAAGCCTTTTAGTCCGGTTCATAGCTCGTTCCGGTCCATCCGGACGGCAAGCGAGAGAGGCCCCTCTCTCGTTCAACAACATCTGGCCCCAGATGTTGTGGTACAAATGTGTCGTTAGCGGAGCATACGTCCGTCGCTCGGGACGCTCCGTTGTATAGGCAGTCCGCTGAGACTGCTAAGGCTTCCTCTTCTCGTCAGCGCACACGACCGCACCTTGGCTGCGTGACCGCCGATATATTACCAGCTTCGCCGATCAAGGATTCTTCGGCGACCAGGTCACACCATCCGGCAGCCAGGGATTCGAGACCGATGGACTCCGGACGTTCGCATAGGAAGTATGCGGGAGCCATCTGATGCGGAGCTGCCCTCGGCGAAGCAGCGATAGACTGCGCCTCCGCAGGTCTCGACGCCGGACATTCTTGTGCACATAGCACAGCTTATCGCAGCATCCCTGCAGCCGACAGAAACGGTGTCGGATCGAGAATTATCCGACAGCGCTGGGTCGGTAGCCGGGGACTCGAGGCCTGCAGACTCCGGAAGTTCGCATAGGAAGTGTGCGGGAGTCAACGTACACGGAGCTTCCAGCGGCAATGCATCGTAAGTCCGCTACTGCACAGGCCTCGGGAACGGACGTGCTTTCCTTAATAGCACAGTTTATCGCAGCATCCCAGCATCAACTGAATCTGTCGCATATATTTTATCCGACGATGCTGGGTCGGGACGCTCCGCGGAAGCGGGTACGGACGTCCGAAAGTTTCATCCGGTCCGACGGGATACCGAAAGGGATTCGGTGGATTTCAAGCTTTCCCTTTCGGAACAACATATGCTGCGATGCCGGATAAGAAACTGATAGCGTCGGTGGACTTAGAAAATTTTGGGTTCAGTTCAGGGACATCGTCCCTCAGTTCCGACATAGTCCAATAATGTCACACAAACTTTCGAATTATTGAACGACGCTATATATATTATTATTTTATGCTTGCTATCCAAGCATTTCTGGTTTCTTGTTCGAAGAGTTATGAAGATGTCTTTCAAAAGTGTGCCTCTGTCGTCATAGTTAATGAAGAGTTAGCGGCAATAAGTGCTCATGGAATATGTCTATCGCTTACGGAGTGACATTCGCTAGCTCACCCGGTGTAGCGTACATTCATCGAATGGTTCGGCTGCCGGGTTCGTCCGTTGCGGTCTAGAAAGGAGATTTGGGTGATGCGAGCACTTTAATTACTTTAGTACTCACCCAGTGACGGCAGATTGAGGACAGATCGGAGGAAGCCAACAACATAGGGGACCGCATGTTGTGGTTCAGATATTTTACATTCGGAGCATATGTCCGTTGCTCGGGACGCTCCGTTATATTGACAGTCCGAGAGACTGTCTTTAATGCTTCCTCATCCTCACAGCAGGGCACACGGCCGCACATTGGCTACGTGACCTCGAGTATCCGATCAGTTTCGGCATTCAGTGATTCCACAGCGAATAGGTCGCGCCATCCGGTAGCCAAGGGACACGAGGCCTATACACTCCGTTCGCTCGCATATTGGAAGTATGCACAGGGTAACGATATCGGAGCTTCCTGCGGCAATGCATCGTAAGACCGCTGCTCCTCAGGCCTCAGTGACGGACGTGCTATCCGAGTTAGCACAGTTGTTTCGCAGCATCCCAGCAATTGACGGTTTCTCGGTCGAATCAGGAATTATCCGACGGCGCTGGGTCGGTGCGGTCCGCGGTTGCATCAAGCTACGGACGACCGAACGCTTTATAGGGTCCGACAGGATGGCGAAAGGGATTCGAAAGATTTCGAGTTTTCCCTTTAGTAGTATCGGAAGATGCCTTTCATATCTTCTGGCATTTCTTCCAGTGATTATTTTTCGGACTTCATTGCTGCGATCTTGGATAAGAGACTTATAGCGTCATTGGACTCGGATTTTTCGATCGGTACAGGGACTTTGTCCCTGACTTACCGACGCAGTCCAATATTGTCATTACAACATGTGTTTTATTTTTCGACGCTATATATATTATATATATATATACAAGCCTGCTACTAAGCATGATAGTTTAGTTTCTTGTCCGCGTGGCTCATTTCTGCCATTTTATCTTTTTTACATATAGTTTATTTTGGCAGAGCAGGGCATACCGAGAGTTCATATG
Organism: Pictodentalium vernedei; assembly: GCA_031216915.1. Classification (NCBI taxonomy): domain Eukaryota; kingdom Metazoa; phylum Mollusca; class Scaphopoda; order Dentaliida; family Dentaliidae; genus Pictodentalium; species Pictodentalium vernedei. The sequence goes on along the minus strand of CM062296.1, from coordinate 684,268,931 downwards.
CGTCTAGACGGTGTAATTAAAGACTGCATATATTCTTTTTCGCCGTTTATGTCTTTTCCAATTTCAATGTTGGGAACGACATTATGTATAGTAGACTTAACTTAGACGCTTTATTATACGTAATCCGCCTTACTGAGGCGTTATCATTACGTCTTCAAGAAAAGATTTACGGGATATTATTCTCAATGTAATTTCTTTTGAGGGCAGTAGTTTGTTCACGTATAACTCCGCCCTTCAGTGGCTGATTGGAGTTGGTTAGACGTGATGCAGCCCTAGCTACATCCACGCGTGGATAGTAGGTTAAGAACTCTCTCAGAGTCGCTTCGTTCTCGGAGGAGCTTCTCTTCGACGGCAACTTTCCGGCAATCCATGAATTGCTTGATTTATACATTCTCTTGTCTATCTAGTGTTACAAGAGATTCAGACTGGGGCAAACATTCGGTGGTTGACTCAGAGAGTGCCGCCGCAGTTGCCGGACCCTAGTGTGACTGTTATGACGGTTGCCAGTCAAACAGATTGGGATATATACTGATCCCTACGGATTCGAAGTGCCAGGGTCTTTGGGTTCCGCAGTCTTTTAGCTATCAGTTTAACTTCCGCGGAATAATGTTTTTTTAGGCTTGCTTTATGTCATTGCATGAACATTATTCAGAAACGCATGCCCAAATTCCTGTCCTTTAATTCGACAGTAGTGGCGTATCTCCGGAACCAGGGAGGCACTCTTTCGTTTCCGTTATTCAATTTAATGGAAAGAATCCGTCTGTTGGTTATAGTACACCAAGTTCAGTTTTGGTCCGTCATATTCTGGGTCGTCTGATTGTCTTATCGCACTCCCGTTCTCTTACGGGTCGCTTGTTGCTGTCAGAATGGACTCTCAACAAACAAGTATTTAATCAGATTTGCTATCTATGGGAGCGCCCAATGATGTTTTATTTATGACACAGCTTGCTAATCAATTGCAGACGTATGTGTTGGCTTGTCCAGATCTCTGAGCTAATACTGTTAACGCTCTATTGATCTATAGGACGGAATGATAGGATACGCGTATCCTCCGGCGCTGTTGTTTTAGCAGGTATTGCTAAGATAAACAACCACTATACATTTCTGTTGATAGCATCTCTATCTTCACAGAGATCATGAGTAATTTACTCTCTTGTCTACTGTGGATCTTAACGTGAAATCTTCCTCTATGTGAGGATCTTTTTTCACTGGGTAAATCGTGTCATCTTTATCACAACCAGCAAGGTCGCAACCTTCATGTATTACGTTGTGTGGTCCGTATTGCATTGTAAGCACTGTACTGGACGAGCTTTGGACGCGATTTCTTACTATAGGAGATCCTCTTCTTCGCTATTCTATGCGACTAAAGTGGAGGCTCTTCCGTCGTGGTGTAGGGATCATTATGTTCATATGGTTGATCCCTCCATACTACGCATTGCTAGTTTTTAGTATACTTGTTTCACAAGATCTACTGCAGCCTGTTGTTTTTTAGGTTATAGGTTTATGTTACCTCATACCTATGCACTCTACGATAGTTTACAATTGAGTCTTTTGTCTCTTTATCTAAGTCAGTTAGTAACTTTTTGATAAATAGACTTAGAATCTTTAGATTAAATTCCTATACGGATTTTAACTTCGGTTCTTATTTAGCTAAGTAATCATTTGAGCCTCTGGAAACAGTAGTTTTCAAATTCTGACCTTTTAGACAGTAATTCTGTTAGTTTCTCTTTTACTGTAGAGTCAGTGAGTTTCATGCACTATCGATGGATGATTTTCACTTTCATAGTTTCGGAATCAATACGTCCGTTACTATTTAGGTTGGATTGTTGCATAAGAGTTAGGCTCCTATTATCCGGAACCTATTATTTTAAGGTCCTTCCGTCTTCGTATGGGCATAGGCCTTTACTCTTTCCGGGTACAGTTTATGTATTTATAAACAGATATCTGTTTATTACAAGGGCGTAAGCTTCTTCTGTCTTTGATGTCTAGTAGAAGGACGTTACGCTCCATTTTATTGTTAATGGATTCTATTAACTAGCGTACTGCTTATGGTATATCATTGGCTTAGCAGTTGTGCTTAAGTTTTCGGCTCATGAAGTAAGAGTTCTTCTACTTCTTGGGCTTACATTAATAGTGTTGCTATTATAGATTTTTGAAGGCTGCTCATTGCGCTCAGCCATCCATTCATGAATTTTATCTCAGAAATATCGAGTCCATTTCTGGAGGCCTCTATTGTTAGGTCTATTATCTACTGCTCAGAATGTCATTCACTTAACAGTTGCTACTATAGCTAGGTAGGCTGTCTGTTTCGGCAGTGTCTCCGTTCGGCTGCCCTCTTTGCTCTGGGCTATTTGACCCAGGGCAAGAAAAAGGGGGGGGGGGGGGAGGGTGTTCCCTTGGGTCACCTGTTTTTACTATGAAAACAAGGGGATACCTCCTCCGGAGTTAGTAATTCTGAGCTGCTATTGGGATGGTTGTTTAGTGAGAAGTTTAAGTTTATAAAATTCATTCAAGTCTTAGTTTTTAAAGTATAGCTTTTGAATATTGCATATGTCAACGGACATGATTATGCAATTCTCACACACTTTTAGGAGTATAAGAGTCTCTATTCTCTAGACTTACTTTATTATTGGCTTACTTTAAAAATTATTAGTATATGGATTATTGGATATTAATAGAGTACATGGATGTATGAAGCTCAATTTTTGGAAGGTGTTGTATCTTTCTAATTTATCATAAATAAGAAAGATACATGTAAGGCCTATTACTTCTTTTCCCTACAGGGGATGACTCTATTTTATTTTATTGAGCGTATTCCATTTTGCTCTATGTCCTTGGCCCTCCAGCCTTTTTACTATTCAGCTATGTCTGGGTCATTGGTACAGTATAAAAATGTTAAAAAATTTATAGTAATTTATATATTTTTTATACTTACCAATGACCCAGACGGGGATGGCCCTCCCAGGAGTTGGGAACTCTTGCCTCCCCGCTGAGTACATAGCGCTTACCAGGCACTGGTTTTTAGAATGATAAATGGCGCCAATTTCGGAACGTCCTTGACACTGTGCATGCGCAGTGGGGGCGAGGTGTGGAGGGCCTTTCAGGACATGTTTTCTTTAGTTTTAGATGCAAATTTTGGGGATTGGGGGGCAAAATTTGTGTTTGGCCCTATATTTTAAGAGTTAGCACCAGCTATGTCTGGGTCATTGGTAAGTATAAAAAATATATAAATTACTATAAATTTTTTAACTTTTCGAAGTGAGAGGCTGATTTGAACCAAATTTGATATGAGGGCTTATTGGGTCATAAGTACCTAATTTATGCCAAAACAATTTTTCCTGTCGATACATGGGAGCCGCAGGACATAAACATAGAAAAAGATTTGTGCTTATATTCATCATACATGTTCCTCGGTATCATTGTTCCATGATTAATCCCTCATACACTGCATTTTACACATTTTTTTTGACATTTTTAGTTGCGTTTAGTTTTCTGTTTAGCTCGAAATTTCATGTTTAACTAAGTGTTTAGGTCAGCTGCTGTGCACCTTCTCTTCCCATGGCACTTATATTCATCATACGTGTTCCTCAGTATCATTGTTCCATGATTAACCCCTCATACCCTGCATTTTACACATTTTTTTTTACATTTTTAGTTGCGTTTAGTTTTCTGTTTAGCTCGGAATTTCATGTTTAACTTAGTGTTTAGGTCAGCTGCTGTGCTCCTTCTCTTCCCATGGCACTTATATTCATTATACATGTTCCTCAGTATCATTGTTCCATGATTAACCCCTCATACTCTGCATTTTAAACATTTTTCTTGACATTTTTAGTTGCGTTTAGTTTTCTGTTTAGCTCGGAATTTCATGTTTAACTTAGTGTTTATGTCAGTTTCTGTGTTTTACTTTTAAGAGGTTGTGTTTAGGTCAGCTTTGTCGCATGTTATGAGCCTGTTTGATACAGTTCTTGTGTTTTCCAAAATTACTATCAAAGAGGAATATTGGTGAGCTATAGGGCATTGGCATCTTCTTGTTTTAGATCCACTGGTCATGTACCGTATTTACTCTATGTATTAATACAGTTTAAAATAATAATTTTTTTACCTGTCTCAATACTTGGAAATTGGAATTAAATGCCCAAAAGATGTGTATCAATAATTAGAAAAACTTAAAATTCTTGGGAAAATAGATCGACATGATGTACAAACAGCTGATCACCGGTATGAGAAAGGTCATGTGTGTACACACGAGATCTCGGGAATGGACGCGACAACACTGATTGACATTTTTCAAGAAACTTTAACACGCCTACGACACACTTTTCCAGTCAATAGCACTCAAACATACATTCACGTTTTGACCCAAAAAAATCAGACCATGCCTTTGATATATAATAAATCATGTTTGTTACCTTTTCCTTTGTTGTTGGAATTTAAAACAACACCGGGCTGTATGTACTTGATCACACATTACTGCCATGAAACAGGTGTTTTCTCATCAAATGAACCGCTGATATAAACAAAACAATCACGTGCTCAGGGTTGAACAAAAAACTGTTACTGCTTGTGTTTTGAGAAAAATTTGCACCACAAGCAGTTTCCCTGACTTCAACTCGGCGAAATTGGAAGTGGCAGCCGGCCGGACCCTCTACTCTGGTCTCTGCGCCGTCGAGCACCACAATTGTGTTATTGGATTCAGATGTTCTTAGTGGCGTTTCCGTCCACTCATTCTGGCCACACGACCAGTTTTGGGGGACCAACGTCCTTTGTGCAGCCTGGACCTTCTGCCACGCAGAGGTCCACGGTGACTCTCATGAGTTCCCCCTATGTTGATCCTCGGGGTGTGTCATACACCTATACACGTCTGCCTTCAGACGTTTCAACTGCCACTCATCGTCCCGCGTCGGGTGTTTTGGAGGATCGTGACCCTTCGCTGGTTGAGGGTCAGAGGTGAAGCCACTTTGCCGGTTCGTTCCCCTGTCGAACCGGCCAGTGCGGGCAGTGAGCTTAGGGAGGCCCTCTCCTTACTCACTCAAGATCTGTCAAAGAGCCTTCCTGTTGCTTCCAGCGAGGCAGCGAGTGGTTTCCAGGCGCCCCCTATGGCGCCGCCTCCCGGGATTGGAAACAGGCCGCTTTCTGATCCCCCTGGTGTTCCGACACTATGAGAGGCGTCGGCTGGTTTGCCCACAATGGGCTATGTGTCTTCTGACTCAGGGGAAGAGTCAGACATGCTTGATGTCGAGAGCCAGCAGTCTTCGGACATGGGGGCAGCTCTTGATTTTGTGTTTGGGTTCCTTCCAGATCTCAAACCATCAAACCAGCTGACAGTGTCAGCCAGGCCGCGATCATCAGTCGCACGCCAACAGCCTATGGAGCAACTTGCTTCTGGGCGTCTTCGACCGTGCCAGTCGGTACAGTTGGTTGAAGCATTTTCAGCCTTGGACTCTAAGCTGAGTTCCAAGGCTATGAAGGCTCCGTTCTTCACCAGGGTTGACACCTTTTTGCCTCCGGTGCATTATCGTTACTATGATTTCGCCAATCCGTCAGTCTGCCAGACTTTGACGGTTTTAGATCAGGACTCCAATTCCCTCAGGCTTTCCAAGCCCAAGTCTGCCTTCATTCCGATGACGACTCTGGAGTCCATGTTGGGCTTATCGAGAGAGATGCTTGGTATGCTTTCTCTCTCCGATCACGTCTTCTCAGCTTTAGCTGCTTATCTGCCTCCAGATAAGTTTGACAAGGTACAGGCTCCTTTGTGTGTGCTGTCCAAGGCGCTGATGCATCTTACATGCATGCCTGTAACACGGCTAATCTGGAATTAATTTGGAGGGACTCTGTGCTGGACACAGGCCGATCCCTTCCTGAGGAGCAGCCCGCTACTCTTCGATCTGCTTCTTTGGCAGGTCGGCAACTTTTCCATGGTTCCGTGTCGACGGTCCGGGATGACGTCCTACATCATTCCAAAGATCAGCTGCTGTTTCTTCAGCTTGATCAGCCTTCTAGGGGAGGCAGGGGCCATTGCAAGCCTAACAAGTACCCTTCTGCTTCCTCTGCGAAGCAAAAGCAAAAGGCTGATCCTTCTGCCACCGCTTCTACTTCTTACTCCAGGGGTAAGGGTAAGCATCGGCAGACTAGAGGGAAGTATCAGGATTCTTCATTCAGTTGAGGAGATGGTTTCTCATCTCGCGGGCCTCGTCGGGTCTTGAAATGAAGGTCCTCACCTCGACTCGTCCCAGGTTGGAGGAAGGATAGCAGAGTTCGCAGACCGTTGGGCCACCATGACATCCGATCCTTGGGTGTTAGATGTTGTTCGGTCCAGGCTGCGAATATCCTTTCGACGGCACCCCACTCTGACCAGGGTGCCTCTTCCAACCACAGTTCCTTCAGATGTTTTATATCGGGAACTTTTGTCCACGGAGATAGACAATCTCCTGACAAAGGGGGCGATCGAGGTCGTCAAGAACATTTAGTCAGTGGGTTTCTATTCCTGTCTATTCTTCCTGCCGAAGAAGGACGGCCGACTCCGACCGGTTATCGATCTGAGTATCCTGAACTAGTCTATCATTGCTCCCAAGTTCAGCATGAAGACTTTCAGGTCAGTCCGCCGTTCAATTCACCAGGGAGACTTCACTTCCAGCTTCGACCTGCGAGACACTTACTTTCCCATTCCGATTCATCAGGCATCATGAAAGTATCTCAGGTTCGCTTTTCTGGGACGAGTTTACCAGTTCAAGGCCATGGCTTTTGGCCTCAACCTGGCTCCTTGTGCCTTCACCTGACTGATGTCGCATGTGATAGCTTTCCATCGCACACAGTCCAGGGTGACTACTTCGGCATATCTGGTCGATATCCTCCAGAGGCATTCCAATGCTGCCTTACTGGAGTCGGATGTCGCCACTCTGTTGAGCTTGCTCACGTCGCTTGGATTCAGAGTCAACGAGGTCCCTTCTCAGTCATTTTGTCATCTGGGGATGGCTTTCCGCATCCAATTCAATTTGGTGGCCAAGGCTGTGGTTCTCTCAGCTTTTGCTCTGACTCTGTTCCCCGTCCACGTTCTCTGGATCTGGTGCTTCAGTTACCAGATTCTCTTATCCTCACCTTCTCCACTGGACGAATGTTCAGTGGATCACGCAGGGTGTCCTGTTGGACTTACCCACGTCCGATCGCGTTCTGATGACAGATGTCAGCGATCTCGGATGGGGTGCGACGTTGGATCCTCTAGGCCTTTCCCTTCACGGGATGTGGGACCAGGATCGGGCATCTCCAAACATCAGCCAGCAGAGCTTCTTGCTCTTCTTCTGAGTTTCAGGCAGTGGATCTCTCACCTGTCGAATTGTCAAGTCCTTCTGTTGTTCGACTATTCTACAGTGGTTGCTTACATTCTGGACCAGGGCGGCATGCACTCGGTTCCAATGTACGAATTGGCTCGGGATCTTCTACTGCTCGCTCAGGATGTCAACGCCGGTGTGGTTGTTCGTCACATTTCCGGTCGTCTGCACGTCCTAGCCGACTCCCTGTCCCGACGGGGCAGGTTCTTTTCCACCGAGTGGATGCTCCACATGGCGGGTTCCATCGATCTCTTTGCGGCTCGTTGGAACCATCCGGTGGACACTTTCGTGTCCCCGTGTCCAGATGCTCTGGTTTTCGCCGTGGATGCTCTGGCCCTCCTTTGGGACGGTCTTGTTGGCTACGCCTTCCTGCCGGTTCCGATTCCGCCTCAGGTTCTCTCCCAGATATGAACCTGCAGTCGTCAAATCCTTTCGATCACACCCGTCTCCTCGGTGGGTGTGGGTCAATCTGCTCCGCTCTCTGTTAGCGGCGGTTCCGGCATGTCTCTCTCTACATCGCAACTTTCTTTGCCAAAGTCGCCCAAGGAGGTTTCAAGTTGACCCGACTTCATTGTGCCTTGGCACATGTCTTTTATCGGGTTCTGTCTCCTCCGTAGTGGTTTTTCGAGACACGCAGTGGAGTTGCTTTTCTTCTTCAAGGAGGCACTCACTCCACTGGTTTAGCCTCTGTGGCTAAGTGGAAGGGTCTTCTGTCGATGGTGTGCGATCACTCTGTGCTTCTGTCACTCCCTCGATCACACCGCTTGCGGAGTTTCTGGTTTATGTTTGTTTCTGGGGGTCTCCAGCAATGGGTACAAGTCCATGCTTCGGAGACCATTTTCATATGTGGTACCGCATTGTTTCGACACTCATCCTTGCCTCTCCAAGCTTGTTCAGCTCTTTTCCTTGAAAAGGCCAAGGACTTTGCAGTTTACTCCAAGATGGTCGCTTTCTTGGGCGCTGCTCTGCTTGGGGGTGGGGGGCATTCGCGCCTTTATCCTGGATGACTATGCGTTTTCTCACATGCCAGATCTCTCCTGCATCCATTTCTCGATGGATTTGTCTTGCTATTCGTGCAGCTTCCACTCGTCTAGCTACTGGTGATTGTATGACCAATTGTTTTTTCTGCCACGAGGTGCGTGCATTGTCTTCCTCTTTTAATAACTCTGTCATGTTGTCGGATGACGGATGTTACACTGGCAGCCTACTGGAGAAATGCTACATTCTCCTTTTATCTGCGACAGTTGCAGGAGCCGACAGAGGACCTTGGTCCTTGGGTCCCTCTTTCTTCGGCTCAGGCTGTTGTCTATCCCAGCCTTTCAGCTTTTTTCAGGGTCAGTTCCAACTCTGTGCTGTTACTGCCCTTTCTGTCTGTGCGTTGCACTTCACCATACGCCTCATCTTTCATTGTCATTTCTAATGTTTGTGATGCTATGGTTTGATAGGCCTAGGGATCTCTTCCTCTGTCCACGGTTCCAGTGCTATTGAGATATGTGTGGGTTGGTTATGTAATTCCCTCCATCCTTTTGTCTATTCAGCCTGTAGTAAACAATTGAGGTAGGTTGATAAGAAATATAAATTTTATAGTAAATTTCCTTTCTTATTATACCTACCGCAATTGTTTACATGGAGGCCCTCCCGTCTTCTTATTCGGGTAAGAATTCTTCCTCCCCACTGATCACATAACTCCTGTGTTGTTTGGAATCAAAAGAATGACGAATTGACGCACTGCGCACTGTTTTACGGTAGTCGTGGATTTGTACTATGGAAGAGCGTCCCATACTGGGTGTGTGCCGATGGCGCTCGACCCAGTTTTGGCTTATTTTTTCGGGGTGTTTTTACACCACTTTTCTTTCCCAAATCTTGGGAAAGATTAAAATAGAGTGTATTTTATCCAAGTTAGGTTCTTCCACTGTAGTGCAAGCCTGTAGTAAACAATTTCGGTTGGTATAATAAGAAAGGAAATTTACTATAAAATTTATATTTTCAATGCAAAAACTTGTATGCTATTTTGGTTATATTCACTTCAAGGTATTAATATTGTGACTGAAAAATAGTACTACCTTCAGCTCCATAGTGGAATAATTGGCACACACATCTTCTCATTATTCAAAATGTTGCATTCAATTCTTATATGACTGTCTTCTACACACAAAATGTATTGAATTGCGACAAAGAATGGGTCATGAATTATTGCAAGTCAATGCAACATTGACAAATCATTCCCTGAGTTCCAAAGTGTTCTATGTGCCAGTAGGCACATCGAACACATTGGAACTCAGGGGACGAAATGATAATAGATTTTAACGGCCGCCCCAAACAGGTCTGGCATTCCAGAAAATCAAGGGGTGCAAAAAATTGCCCTCCTCAATTTTTTCTAGGCGTGCATCACTCCTACACTCCAAAAGAATGCCAGGCCTGGTTTAATAAATGAAGAGGTTATTACTTCATTTGTTTCATATTGGTCAATATGAGACTAACAAAGTAATAACCTCCAAATATTTCTTGTATCCTTTGAAAGTTATTATGCTTCCTTCTCACCAACATAACTTTCTTTCAGTATCTAGGTAACAATCTGTACTTTGTAAATAGTTAAATATAATATTACAGTGGAACCTGTTAATTGATTACCCACTTCTTTGCCACTGAAAATTATTCATTTAAAACAATCTATTAATTGAAAACAGAATGTGTTTTCATTTTTGTAATTCACTGAAAAAAAAGACAAAGTTTCACAATCCATTCCAATGAGATGTCATAAGCTGAATTTAAATGCTCTTTGAGAATGGTACAGGCTGGTTTTGGTCATTACTTGTTGAGTACAGAGTTGATATAGATGAGATTTACACCAAGACTGTACAGTGCACAGGGTTAGTTACTCACTTAATCCTTTACCTAACATGAAAAGCAGACGACACTTGCCAAAAAAATTCTTGAATAACTAAATTTTTTCATTTTTTGTCTCAAAAACATAGGTTATGACCCCTCGTTGGAACGAGCTCGAGGAGCTCGTTCCAACGAGGGGTCATAACCTATGTTTTTGAGACAAAAAATGAAAATATTTTGAAAATTAATTGGCAATTTTTGAGAATAGCGCTGGCCAGTTTTTGGCTGTTACGTTAGGTAAAGGGTTAATACTGAATTTTTTTTATAACCAGAAAGAGTGACTAATCCTGTACTAAAACAGGGTTAGTCACACTTTCTGGTTATAACAAATTGGTAACTGCCATGTCACACATTTCATGAAAATGTACACTCACTAAGGCTGAGCAGTGCACAGGGATAGTTGCATAATTGAGATGATCTTTTTTGAGAACCAGACAGAAAAGAGTAACTATCCGTGTGCATTGCACAGAGTTAGTTGGTAAACTTATGTACACTGACTAACCATAGGCATTGCACAGGATTAGTTGATAGGCTTCCATATTACACACTACATGGAAATATACACTTATTAAGGCTGTAAAAATGCACAGGTTAGTTGATTACATGTTACATAGATGCAGAATTTAAATAACTAATTGGAATACTTACACTGGGTTGTGGAATTTTTTAAAATGAATTTGAAAAGTGAAAAAAATGATCTATTTTCAATTAACAGCTTGTTTTGACCCTTTACGCAACGAATCGCCTGCATCCACCCACGTAATATGCAAATTCAGCAGCTGAAAAAAATATTATATTTTTATACTGTACCAATGACCCAGACATAGCTGGTGCTAACTCTTAAAATATAGGGCCAAACACAAATTTTGCCCCCCAATCCCCAAAATTTGCATCTAAAACCAAAGAAAACATGTCCTGAATGGCCCTCCAAACTTCACCTCTACTGCGCATGCGCAGTGTCAAGGACGTTCCGAAATTGGCGCCATTAATCATTCTAAGTTTGGCCCTTCATCAGTTAACATCTGACTGATCTTTGTGCTTGTAAATCTCAGTTTAAATGATGCCAGACACATAAATATTAGTGAAATGGTGATTCTAAGGAGGATAGAGAAGGAGGAGAGGAAAAATGTGTGACAGAATGTTATCAGGGCTGTAACTTAAAATTTTTTAATGAAATTATGTTAAGTTACCTATTTTCGAGGCAGCAGCCATTTTGTTGTCATTCTGGTTATTTAGTTACACTGATTTTTCAGTGTTTTCCTCTCTCCCTTTCCTTTAAGTCCCCTCTTGCTATTCTCCCATGCTTTTGGCATAGTTTCTGTAATTATTATTACTAAAATTTCTTGGGAGTTTTAGCTGAATAACAGAATGAATTCTGTTCTTTCCCCATGTTTACGTCTTCACCTACGGGTGGTTAGGCGTTGTGTTCTGCATCTACCATCTGATGTTCTGCAGTTTCTTCCCTGGAAGTCTCTGTTTTGCATCAGATAGTGTATTTTTGGTAACTGATTCCGGGCCTGGGTGCCTGGAGTCCTATTTTAGTGTTTTTACACTCATTGTTTACATTTACAACAGCCCTCTGTGTGAGGGGGGGATTTCTTAAAATAATATCTTGATGTTATTTTAATCATAACTAGATACATTATTATTGTTCGTAAGTGTTGAATAAATTGTTTAAAATATTTTTAAAATTTTTGTCCACACTTAGGCTTGGGATCCATTGGGGCTCAACGTTACTTTTCAGAAACTTGGGCTGTTCTGAAAAAATATTTTTTCAAAATATTTTGATTTCAATTATTTTTTCTATATTAATGGATCATATTATTATTATGTATTTTGATTGCCAGGGGTTGGTGCGAGTACCAGGACTTTGTTTTCTTTTCACATTGAAAGGATTTTGATCAATTGTAATAAGAGGAAGTCTTCCTCTGACTTTTATAATCATTCTATATGTGGTCAGTGTACTCGCATTAACTCCTGTCCTGTATCGTATGATTTCGATGACAACATGGGAAGCGTATGTCACGGTATGTTAGTGGGGAATTGGACACTCCGGTCCTTTCCCCGCAGGGTCACTCTACTTTATCAATTTCTATTTCAGACAATCAAGATTAGGGTGATGTATCTGTGATGTCTTCCAACAGTGTGCCTCCGTCGTCACAATTAATGAAGGGCGAGCGTAAAAGTGCTCATGTAAATACGCCAATTGCCTAAGAGGACCCTAGTAGGTTCGATGGCCTTTGACGTCCGCTAGCTCGCCCGGTGTAGCGTCCATTCATCGAATGGTTCGGCAGCCGGGTTCGTCCGTTGCGGTCCAGAAGGAGTTTTGGGGTGATGCGAGCACTATAAATCAACCAAATGCACACCCAGTGACGGCGGATTAGAGGGAGAACGGAGGAAGCCTTTTAGTCCGGTTCATAGCTCATTCTGGTCCATCCGGACCCCTCTCTCGTACAACAACATCTGGCCCTAGATGTTGTGGTACAAAATGTTTCGCATTCGGAGCATATGTCTGTCGCTTGGGATGCTCCGACATATAGGCAGTCCGGAGTAGACTGTCAATAAGGCTTCCTCATTCTCATGGTAGCGCACACGACCGCTCTTGGCTACGTGACCTCGGATATCCAGTCAGCTTCACCAGTCAGAGAATCATCGGCGACCAGGTCACACCATCTGGTAGCCAGGGACACGAGGCCTGCAGACTCCGGACGTTCGCATAGGAAAGTGTGCGGGAGTCAACGTACACGGAGCTCCCGGCGGCAATGCATCATAAGACCGCTACTGCACAGGCCTCGGGAACGGACGTGCTTTCCTAAATAGCACAGCTTACCGCAGCATCCCAGCATCAACTTAATCTGTCGCATATTTTTTATCCGACGATGCTGGGTCGGGACGCTTCGCGGAAGCGGGTACGGACGTCCGAAAATTTCATCACGTCCGACGGGATACCGAAAGGGATTCGGAGGATTTCGAGCTTTCCCTTTCGGAACAACATATGCTGTTGTGTATGTCATCTGACTTGATCTTCTACAGCTTCTTTCGTCGGACCAGAATGCTGCGATGCTGGATAAGAAACTGATAGCTTCGGTGGACTTAGAAATTTTTGGTTCGGTTCAGGGACATCGTCCCTCAGTTCCGACATAGTCCAATAATGTCACACAAACTTTCGAATTATTGAACGACGCTATATATATTATTATTATATGCTTGCTATTTCCAAGCATTTCTGGTTTCTTGTTCGCAAAGTTACGGAGATGTCTTTCATAAGTGTGCCTCTGTCGTCATAGTTAATGAAGAGCTAGCGGCAATAAGTGCTCATGGAATATGTCTATCGCCTAAGAGGTCCCTTGTAGGATCGACGGAGTGACATTCGCTAGTTCACCCGGTGTAGCGTACATTCATCGAATGGTTCGGCTCCCGGGTTCGTCCGTTGCGGTCTAGGAAAGAGATTTGGGTGATGCGAGCACTATAATTACTTTAGTACTCACCCAGTGACGGCGGATTGAGGACAGATCAGAGGGAGCCTGTTAGTCCGGTTCCTGGCTTGTCCAGGTCCGTCCGGGCTGTGAGCGAGAAAGGTTCCTCTCTCGTCCAACAACATAGGGGACCGCATGTTGTGGTTCGGATATTTTACATTCGGAGCATATGTCTGTCGGTCGGGACGCTCCGTTATATTGACAGTCCGAGAGACTGTCGATAATGCTTCCTCATCCTCACAGCAGGGCACACGACCGCACATTGGCTACGTGACCTCGAGTATCCGATCAGTTTCGTCATTCAGTGATTCCACGGCGAATAGGTCACGCCATCCGGTAGCCAAGGGACACGAGGCCTATACACTCCGTTCGCTCGCATATTAGTAGTATGCACGGGGTAACGATCACGGAGCTTCTAGCGGCAATGCATTGTAGGACCGCTTCTCCACAGGCCTCAGTGATGGACGTGCTATCCGAGTTAGCACAGTTTTTTCGCAGCATCCCAGCAATCAACAGTTTCTTAGTCGAATCAGGAATTATCTGACGGCGCTGGGTCGGTGCGGTCCGCGGTTGCATCAGGTACGGACGTCCGAACGCTTTATAGGGTCCGACAGGATGGCGAAAGGGATTCGAAAGATTTCGAGTTTTCCCTTTCGTAGCATCGGAAGCTGCCATTCATATCTTCTGGCATTATCTTCCAGTGATTGTTATTTCGGACTACATTGCTGCGATGTTGGATAAGAGACTTATAGCGTCATTGGACACGGAATTTTGGATTGGTTCAGGGACATTGTCCCTGACTTACCGACACAGTCCAATATTGTCATTAGAACATGTGTATTATTTATCGACGCTATATATGCATATAAGCCTGCTACCAAGCATGATAGTTTAGTTTCTTGTCCGCAATGCTCATTTCTGCCTTTTTATCATTTATACGAATAATTTATTTTGGCAGAGCAGGGCATACCGAGAGTTCATATGCATCTAGACGGCGTGGTTAAAGACTGGAAATATTCTTTTTCGCCGTCTATGTCTTTTCCAACCACAATGTTGGAAACGACAATGATGTCTAGTAGACTTAACTTAGACGCTTTATCATACGTAATCCACCTTACTGAGGCGTTATCATTACGTCTTCAAGAAAAGAATTACGGGATATTATCCTCAATGTGATTTCTTTTGAGGGCAGTAGTTTGTTCACGTATAACTCCGCCCTTCAGTGTCTGATTGGAGTTGGTTAGACGTGACGCAGCCCTAGCTACATCCACGCGCGTGGATAGTAAGGTGAAGAACTCTCTCAGAGTCGCTTCGTTCTCGGAGAAGCTTCTCTTCGACGGCAACTTTTCAGCAATCCATGAATTGCTCGATTTACACGTTCTCTTGTCTATCTAGTGTTGCAAGAGATTCAGACTGGGGCAAACATTCGGTGGTTGACTCAGAGAGTGCCACTGCAGTTGCCGGATCCGAGTGTTATAATTATGACGGTGGCCAGTCAAACAGGTTGGGATATAATATTGATCCCAACGGATTCGAAGTGCCAGGGTCTTTGGGTTCCGCAGTCTCTAAGCAAGCACTTATCTTCCGCGGAATAATGTTTTTTAGGCCTGCTTTATGTCATTGGATGAACATTATTCAGAAACGCATGTCCAAATCCTGTCCGTTAATTCGACAGTAGTGGCGTATCTCCGGAACCAGGGAGGCACTCATTCGTTTCCGTTATTCAATTTAATGGAAAGAATCCTTCTGTTTGTTATAGTACACCAAGTTCTGTTTCGGTCCGCCATATTCTGGGTCGCCTGATTGTTTTACCGGACTCCCGTTCACTTATGAGTCGCTTGTTGCCATCAGAATGGACTCTCAACAAACAAGTATTCAATCAGATTTGCTATCAATGGGAGCGCCCAATGATAATTTAGTTACGACACAGCTTGCTAATCAATTGCAGACGTATGTGTTTGCTTGTCCGGATCTCTGAGCTAATGTTGTTAACGCTCTATTGATCTAATAGGACGGAATGATAGGATATGCATATCCTCCGGCGCTGTTGTTTCAGCAGGTATTGCTAAGATAAAGAACCACAATACATTTCTGTTGATAGCATCTCTGTCTTCACAGAGACCGTGGGTAAATTTACTCTGATGTCTACTGTGGGACTTAACGCGAAATCTTCCTTAATGAGAGGATCTTTTTTCGCTGGGTAAAATCGTGTCATCTTTATCACAACCCGCAAGGTCGCAACCTTCACGTATTCCGTTGTGTGGTCCGTATTGCATTGTAAGCATTGTACTGGACGAGCTTTGGACGCGATTTCTTACTATAGGAGATCCTCTTCTTCGCTATTCTATGCGGCTAAAGTGGAGCCGCTTCCGTCGTTGGTGTAGGGATCACTATGTTCATATTGTTGATCCCTCCATACTGCTCATTGCAACTTTTAGTATACTTGTTTGACAAGATCTACTGCAGCCTGTTATTATTAAGGTTATAGGTTTATGTTACCTCATGATAGTTTACAATTGAGTCTTATGTCTCTTTATCTAAGTCAGTTAGTAACTTTTTGATAAATAGACTTAGAATCATTAGATTAAATTCCTATATGGAATTTAACTTCGGTTCTTATTTAGCTAAGTAATCATTTGAGCCTCTGGAAACAGTAGTTTTCAAATTCTGACCTTTTAGACAGTACTTCTGTTGGCTTCTCTTTTCTGAAGAGTCAGTGAGTTTCATGCACTATCGGTGGATGATTTTCACTTTCGTAGTTTCGGAATCACTACTTCCTTTACTATTTAGGTTGGATTTTTGCATAAGAGTTAGGCTCCTAATATCCGGAACCTATTGTTATTTAGGTCCTTCCGTCTTCATACGGGCATAGGCCTTTACTCTGTCCGGTTAGAGTTTATGTATTTATAAACAGATATCTGTTTATTACTACGGGCGTAAACTTCTTCTGTCTTTGATGCCTATTAGAAGGACGTTACGCTCCATTCTATTGCTAATGGATTCAATTAACTATCGATACTGCTTATGGTATATCTTTGACTCAGCAGTTGTGTTTGAGATTTCGGCTCATGAAGTAAGAGTTCTTCTACATCTTGGGCTTACATTAATAGTGTCGCTATTATAGATTTTTGAAGGCTGCTCATTGCGCTCAGCCATCCACATTCATGAATTTTTTATCTCAGAAATATTGAGTCCATTTCTGGAGGCCTCTATTGTTAGGTCTATTATCTACTGCTCAGAATGTCATTCACTTAACAGTTGCTACTATAGCTAGGTAGGCTGTCTGTTTCGGCAGTGACTCCGTTCTGCTGCCCTCTTCGCTCTGGGCTATTTGACCCAGGGCAAGAAAAAAGGGGGGGGGGGAGGGTGTTCCCTTGGGTCACCTGTTTTTCTATGAAAACAAGGGGATACCTCCTCCGGAGTTAGTAATTCTGAGCTGTTATTGGGATGGTTGTTCAGTGAGAAGTTTATGTTTTAAAAATTCATTCAAGTCTTAGTTTTTAAAGTATAGCTTTTGAATATAGCACGTGTCAACGGGCATGATTATGCAATCCTCAGACACTTTTATAAAGAGTCTCTATTCTCTAGACTTACTTTATTTATTGGCTTACTTTAAAAATTATTAGTGTAAGGATTATACTAGATATTAATAGAGTACATGGATGTATGATGCTCAATTTTGGAAGGTGTTGTATCTTTCTATTTATCATAAATAAGAAAGATACATGTAAGGCCTATTACTTCTTTTTCCCTAGAGGGGATGACTCTATTTTATATTATTGAGCGTATTCCATCTTGCTCTATGTCCTTGGCCCTCCAGCCTTTTTACTATTCAGCTATGTCTGGGTCATTGGTACAGTATAAAAATGTTAAAAAATTTATAGTAATTTATATATTTTTTATACTTACCAATGACCCAGACGGGGATGGCCCTCCCAGGAGTTGGGAACTCTTACCTCCCCGCTGAGTACATAGCGCTTACCAGGCACTGGTTATTAGAATGATTAATGGTGCCAATTTCGGAACGTCCTTGACACTGCGCATGCGCAGTAGAGGTGAAGTGTGGAGGGCCATTCAGGACATGTTTTCTTTGGTTTTAGATGCAAATTTTGGGGATTGGGGGTCAAAATTTGTGTTTGGCCCTATATTTTAAGAGTTAGCACCAGCTATGTCTGGGTCATTGGTAAGTATAAAAAATATATAAATTACTATAAATTTTTTAACTTTTCGAAAAATTTCAACAAAACCATATCATGTGTCCCCTATTTGGAACGAGCTCGTCGAGCTTGTTCCAAAGAGGAGTCACATGATATGGTTCTGTTGAAATTTTTTGAAAAAATTTAAAAAATGATATTTCAAATAATAAATTTTGAAAGAGTCTGCGTTGGGAAAGGGTTAAGAGGAGTATTCAATTGACAGGGATATGCTTACCATATTCTAGAGATAAGCTGAGTATTTATTCTATTATATCTTGTTTGGCAGAACTTATTGAGCTCTGTCAAACAAGATATAATAGGTTGATTGCCGTATTGGATGTACTGAGACCAAATTAGTCTACAAACGAGCTGATTGTCAAGGTAATTTCTCGATATTTTACAAAATTGTGTATTCAATAAACATTAGTTTTCTCTATAGCCTATATGCAAATTTGTACTAAAAGTATGGTAAATGGTTTTGTATTTGAAAGTATATTCAATTAACAGAGTTTTTCAATTTACAGATATCCAATTAAGTAGGCTCCACTGTATCATATGTGTCTTCTGAAAATATCTGGAGAGAAGCTGAAATTTTCTTTGCTGTCAAAATTTAATTTGGCATCAAATTAGAAGAATTATTAATACAGCATCACATGGTAACCTATCGGAAAGAGAGTTTTGTGATGCTTTTCCACTTCCTCTGTTTTTACTACACCAGCCATGCTGTAACAGAATTTGCCTGAAAATAAATATCGAACAGCTAATGAGGGATCTTGTTTTAGCGAGATCACATGTTAGTTGTTGGTATTTATTTTGGTGGAAAAGCTCTTAAGATGTAAATGGCATGCCACTCTATTCATATTTTGATGGAATCAGAATTATTATTTTGTTGTAACCTGTAGTTTGTTCACATATTTTCTCACTGACGTAATCCCCATTTAACGTAAATGATCGTTCGCGAGTCCTGCATAGCTTACATTTCTTGAAAGGTCCTCAAATGTTTAACAGTGCCAGTGATAGAATTTGCATTTGGACAGGAGTCTGGTATAGTCTTTTTTTCTTTTCTTTTTTTTCAGGATGAGGAGACTTTACCTCCTTTACCGTCCAGACATTATGATGATCCTTTTGCAGGTTGGTTGTCAAATAGTATTCCAGCCACTTAGAAGTATTAACCCTTTCCAGACTGTAAAATTTAAATTTAATAATATTTGTATGTTCATTATATACAAGGTTTATACAAGTCTCTCCCAACCCTTAAGTCCTCATACAGCTATGCTTTGAAAAAGTTGTCCAAAGTGTATTCTTCCCTGAGAAGTCGACTGGTAGGATGCATTTGTCTTGACAGTATTTTTACATCATTGTTGGCTGCCTGTACAGGCAGCCAACAATAATTTAGAAACATTGTTAAGTCATCTACAGCTATGTACATGTATATATTGTAATTATTAATGTGATAATTAATCTGAGGACTTAAGGGTTAAAATAACCCTCGCAGGTGTACATAAACCACGCATTTTTCAAGGACAGGAATATGCAACTCGCCATTCTAAAGCAATATAAACAATGGCATAACTAATTGAAGCCTAGTCCTCCTTAAATACAGTGCCCCCTCCCCCTCTAAATACAATCTTTGTGGAGTTGCTACTAACGTAATTACAGATAACATGCCACATGTTGTGTCAATTGACATTCTATCAAGACTCATAATATCCCCAGGTACCATCATTTGAACATATTTTTTCAAAAACATTTTTCGTGGGATCCCTGTGGGAACTCCAGGATGTGAAGCAGTGCTTATTTACTGTGGTAAACAAACTCTTGTTTTATTGGTAAAATAAGATTCTGTAACCAATGCTTGGGTTGAAGTCCTCTAAAATGGGCAACCTGGGTATAAACAATTGGCTAAACTTGACTCTATGTCATTCCATGTTGTGGTCACGATTAGCCATTGTGCAGAAATATGTGACCCTAAACCCTAATAAATAAATAAATGAGTATTTTGGTGGGAGGAGGCTCCCAGACTTCCCCCAGTGGAAGAGAGACATACTCTAATCTACCTCTTTCACTCAGGCATCCATTATATGCCAACAGTATGTTAAACTGGAACACCCCTAATATTGAAAGCTGGCTACCGGTACATACCTGCTTCTAAATTATCTTCAGATTCCCTAATGATTCAAAATTACATCTTTTGCATCATCAAGATACATGAATTTTTGTTTCGTAGCTGTAAATATTGTGATATGAGCAATAACAAGTGATAAATTGTTCATGTGTAAACCTTCATATGTTTTGAACAGAAAGCCTCACAGAGCATAAAATAGAGTTATAACCACACAGAGCATAAAAGATATATATATATATCCTAAATATATCAACACACCTAAACAGTTACATGTGTTTTACTGTTCAATTTGGCCAGTCTGTTTGGAAAGGGTTAAGAACTCTGGCTTTTAGGTAACTCTTTACCCAATATACGCAATATCAAAATTTTTATACAACAACCAATGGCCCAGACTAGCTGGTGCTTACTCAAAAATTAATCCAGGGCCAAACACAAATTTTGCCCCCCAATCCTCCAAATTTGCATGCAAAATTGAAAATTTAATGTCCTATCTGGTCCTCCATACTTATTGGATCTGCGCTATATCCAGGAAGACACTGAAATTGATGCAAACCATCATTCTTTGTTTGGTCCTGAACTCAGCAACAAGGAACTGACATCTGTGCTTTTAAATCTCATTTTTGAGGATGCCAGACACAAATCAATGGTAAAACTGGTGGATCCAAGACTGAAAATGGAAGATGGAAGGAAACAACGGTGGTTGGAAACATTTAGGGCTGTAGCTTTATAATAATTATAAAAATTATTTCAGGTTTCCCAATTTTGGGACATACGCCTGACATCATCATTCTTGCTAATGATTTACCCACTATTTGTTAAGTGTTCCTTCCCTATCCCACCTTGAAGCCCTGCTGTTAAACTCCTAAGCTTTTGGCTATTTTTATTGAATTTTTTTCTTAAATTTCTTGGGAGTTTAAAGTGTATTACAGAATGTTTATTCTGTTTATCCCCATGGTTATGTCCTCACCCCAGGAGTGTTGGGTCATTTTGGTCTTGCAGCTTCTATCCGATGTATCATTTTTAGTTCAACTTTGACGAAGTCAAATTTGAGCTATTGTCATGGCCCGTCGTCCGTCTGTCCGTCTGTCCGTCCGTCCGTCTGTCCGTACGTCAATAATTGGCTATGGCTCGGGCTAGAGGTCGTATTTATGAACCGATCTTTACGAAACTTCTTGTGTACCTTTGTTATGACCCTGGGATGGGAACGAGTGTTTTTAGGTGTGGTCCAAAATTCAAGATGGCTGCCAGCGGCCATTTTGTACCGATGATGCAAAAATCAGTTTTTTGTACAGAACTTCTGTATGAAAGTTCTGATTTGCATAAAGTTTTGTATAAATGTTTAGTACCATGGGATACATCACATATAATACGGGTTTTTTTCTCGTGCGTAAATTATGCAAATTAGACTGACTTTGATTTATTTAGTGTTACTTTCAGTGCTGTAAGTGCCAAGCTGCTATGGCTCGGGCTAGAGGCCGTATTTATGAACCGATCTTTACGAAACTTCTAGGGTACCTTTGTTATGACTGTGGGACGAGAATGAGTGTTTTTGGGTGCGGTCCGAAATTCAAGATGGCTGCCAGCTGCCATTTTGTACTGATGATGCAGAAATCTGTTTTTTGTACAGAACTTCCATATGAAAGCTCTGATTTGAATAATTTTTTGTATGAATGTTTAGTACCATGGGATACATCATATATAATACGGGGTTTTTTCTCGTGCGTAAATTATGGAAATTAGACTAACTTTGATGTTTTTTGGTGTTACTTTCAGCACTGTAAGTGCAAATGCCAATACGGCTCGGGCTAGAGGCCGTATTTATGAACCTATCTTTACGAAACTTCTTGGGTACCTTTGTTATCACCGTGGGACGAGAACGAGTGTTTTGGGGTCCGGTCCAAAATTCAAGATGGCCGATGGCAGCCATTTTGTACGAAATTTGGTGCAATCAGATTTTTGCACAGAACTTCCTTATGAAAGCGCTGATTTGAATAATTTTTTGTGTGAATGTTTAGTACCATGGGATACATCACATATAATACATGTTTTTTTCTCGTACAGAAATTATGCAAATTAGATGAACTTTGATTTTTTCAGTGCTGCTTACACACAGTAAGTACACATGTCAATACGGCTCGGGCTAGAGTCTGTATTTATGAACCGATCTTCACGAAACGTCTTGGGTACCTTTGTTATCACCTTGGGACGAGAACGAGTGTTTCTGGGTGCGGTCCAAAATTTAAGATGGCTGCCAGTGGCCATTTTGTATCGAAATTAGGTCTAATCAGTTTTTTGTACACAACTTCTATACGGCTCAGGCTAGATGCCGTATTTATGAAACGATCATTACGAAACTTCTTGGATACCTTTGTTATTACCGTGGGGTGAGAATGAGTGTTTTTGGGTGTGGTCCGAAATTCAAGATGGCCACCAGCAGCCATTTTGTACCAAAATTAGTGCAATCAGTCTTTTGTACAGAACTTCTGTAGGAAAGTTCTGATTTTAATAAATTTTTGTATGAATGTTAGTAACATGGAATACATCACATATAGTACAGGTTTTTTTCTCGTGCAGAAATTATGCAAATTAGATGAACTTTGATTTATTCAGTGCTACTTATACTCTGTAAGTGCACATGTCAATACGGCTCGGGCTAGAGGCTGTATTTATGAACCGATCTTCACAAAACTTCTTGGGTACCTTTGTTATCACCTTGGGACGAGAACGAGTGTTTCTGGGTGCGGTCCAAAATTCAAGATGGCTGCCAGTGGCCATTTTGTACCGAAATTAGGTCCAATCAATTTTTTGTCACAACTTCTACACAGCTCATATTTGTGAACTGATCTTCACGAAACTTCTTGGGTACCTTTGTTTTCACCTTGGGACAGGAATGAGTGTGTTTTGGGGTGCCTTTGTTGTCACTGTGCTATGAGAACAAATATTTTGGGGTTCAGTCAGACCCACTCTGGGACTCAAAGATTTCTTTTCTAGTTTAGCATCTGACTGTCACCCACCTTTACAATACTTTACCTATACATTTGTTACAGGCTACGGTCAGTATTTATGTACAGACCATTACAATACTTTATATGTACCTTTGTTATCAGGTCATTACCTAGATGTTTGTCATTGCTGTGTCACATACTATACATGTACATGTCTTTGTCTTGACAAGTTGAGCTACAGTGTCATTGACACTTTCATTTTTCTTCGTATGAAGATCTAGCTTTACATCTGGTAGCATTAAAATCTGTTACTGACTTTGGGCCTTTTTACGTGTATGATGTCTTGTTTCCGGTTTTTTACTTGACGTTGTTTACATTTATTTATTTATTTATTTATTTATTTATTTATTTATTTATTTATTTATTTATTTACTGGTGTTTAAGGTCACATATTTCTGCACAATGGCTAATCATGACCATGACAGTTTTACGGGTGGTGGAAGCCAGAGTATCCTAAGAGAACCACCGAGCAATGGCGAGCAACTGTCGGCTCCCCAACATACTGACTCCACACAAGCAGGGTTAGCATTGGTTGAAGACAGGTGCACCATCGACGTGCAGTACGCTTTAGTGCACAGCGTCACTGTGCTCCCACATGGGCAATGGGGGTGAAGCGTCTTGCCCAAGGACACAACGAGGTTGCCGCAGATGGGATTCAAACCGAGGACCTCTCGGCTTGCAGCCTGCACCTCTACCTACTGAGTCACCGTGCCCCCACGTTGTTTACATTGACATCGTCTTCAATATATGTAGTATTTAGTATTATATTACTGTAGGATTATTGTAGGATACATGTATTATGATTCCGGTAGTGTAGCAAATAAAATTTGGATTTTGTACACCTTTAGGCTCTATCGTGATGCCCTTGGGCTCATTATGTTCCCTTTGGATTTAATTTTTTGAATTTGATTTTGATTGTAATTATTCATGTATCTTTATTATATATTATTATATTGTGGAGTTTGTAGGAGTGCTATCGACTATGTATTTTGATTCAATCATGAAAGCTTACTACTCTAAATGCAAGGTGAAGAAGTCTTCCTCGGATTTACATGCGTGTTGCCTTGCCTGTAGTCGATGCACTCCTATGGATTCTTATCCTACATGTGTAAATTGGGATGACAAACGTTGGAGATGGGTGTCACTGTACGTCATTGGCGTGAGATTCCTATGCCGGAACTCTCACCACAAGATAATTCAAGTTTTTCAGTTTCTTTTTCAGAGGAACAAGAACATGGTGATGGTATTGTGACACCCACTAAAAGTGAGCTATCGTCGTCACGCTCTGATGAGAAAACAGAGCTAGCTGCAAAGGTGCTCATGAATATTAAGCAAGGGATAAGGCCTCTAGTTAGTGTTCTTAATCCCTTGCAAGCAGCTAGCTCGACCGGTGGAGCGGTTACTCCATCCATGGGAGCCGTGACACTGGGTATGTCCGTTGCGGTCGAAGGAAGTGTAGATTTGGGTAGAGCGAGCACCTTAAAATCAAAAGCTCTCCCAGTGATGACAGAAATAGGGAGGAAGTCAGCAAGTTTCTTTTCAGGGGGCACGACGAAGTCTGACAAGGCTGCGAGTGGGAGAGATCCCTCTTTAACCCAACAACATTTTGGGCCAAATGTTGTTTTGAGAAACTTGAACCGGCCGGAGCATACATCCACACCTGCTGCTCGGGATGCTCCATCTAGACTGCAGCCAGCCTAGGCTACAGTCACGGCTTCCTCCACTACGATTCAAAAGCACACACGACCGCATTCTAGCTACCCAGCTTCGGATATCCAGTCAGCTGCTCAGAGACAGAGCCAGTCTTAGCCCGTGAAGTCGGACCATCCGATAGCTAGGGAATCGAGGCTTCGATCATCGGGACTTTCAAAGAAGAGATCCGTCTCCGGAACTGCATCGCAGGAGCAGCAAGTGGCTAAAAAACGGAAAACCGCTGCTCCTTAAGCCTCAGTAACGGACTTGCTGTCGCAGATTGCGCAGCTGATAACAGCATCCCAGCAAGTGGAAGAGCAGCCTCCTGCAGACTCCAGTAGTGAGCTGTCGGATGGTGCTGGGTCAGTTCAGTCATCTTCACATGCAGATATGATGGACCGAATGTCACAGCTGATTCAGTCGGATGGTGAAAACGACAAGAAGAGGATTACCCTTCCCTTTCAGAACAGCATATGGTAGCGATGGAATTTATCCATCAATACTATCCTGAATTTGTTCCACCTAATCAGCAAGCTGCGATAACTAGGGAGAAACTGCTGTCGTCTTTAGACGCAGACTTTGTGCAGAGGAATGGAAGTTCTTCCCTTCCCGATACAGTCTAGACAGGTGTCGCAGGCCTTTGGCATGTAGATGATGCCGTATTTAACCTCTCTAGTCCTAAGAGGAAAGGCGGTTTCCTATCGACATCCTCCATAAATATACCGTTTCTCGGACCACATTCATTTAAAATGGTTGGAGAGGATGTCCAGAGCACTCCTCTGCATTTAGATGAGCAGGCCAGGGATTTAGACATATCCCTACCTGCATCATTTAAATATGCTCGGACGTGATGGAATGTGCTATTTCATCAAATAGAGCGAATCTGGATGCAATGTCCTAAGTAGATCACCTTACCAGAGCTATTGTGCAACGTCTTAATGGGAAGGAATTTGAGGATGTTTGCTCCTCACTTAGAGTTCTTTCCAGGACAGTCATGTATGCCACGTATAACTCTGCCCTGACAGTGGCAAATTTGGAGTTAAAATCAGACGTGATGCTGCCCTTGCATCGTCATCACTTATAGATGACAAGGAGAAAAGCTATCTCCGAGTCACTCTGGTTTCCGGACATACTCTCTGTTTGACGACAAGCTTTCATTAGTCTATGAACAGGCTACTAAGAAAGCTTCCAGTGCTCTGCTTTTGAAGTTGGCGTCTCAACAACATGCTTCAGCAGACCGGGGTAAGCGAGGACATTCTAAATCAAAATCATCTAAAGGGAACTCCTCACGAGGATATAAGTAACCCTTTTATAATTACTCCGGAGGTCGTCAGTACATCGACTCGGGAAAGGGGCATAGGTCTGATCAAGATTATAGATCAGATGCCCCTAAGCCAACAGGACAAGGTTCTTCGAGGGGAGGACGTAGTTTCTCCTCTCGTAAGCCTCGTAAGTCCTACAGGTGATGGTCAATACCTCTATTGCTTGCCAGTTGGCGGAAGGTTATCAAACTTCACGAGAAACTGGATAGCAGTCACGGAAGATTAGTGGGTGAGAAGTGTAGTCTCGGAAGCCCTACGGCTAACATTCTGAGCAAAACCCCCACTAACAAGATGTCCGTGTTGGACAAATCTTCCGGCGGATCCTTTCAAAAAGGAGTCTCTCCTAGCGGAGGTACAGGCTCTTTTATTAAAGGAAGCAATATAGGTCATCGAGAATCAAGATTTTCAAGGTTTTTACAGTCACCTGCTTCTCGTACCGAAGCCAGACGGCTCGTTCCGACCGGTAATAGACTTGAGCTGGATAAATAAGTTGATCGTGGATCCAGAGTTCAATATGGAAACTATTTGGTTGGTAAAAGTGAGCATTCGAGTGGACGACTATGCGGCAAGCATAGATCTAAAAGATGCTTAATTTCATGTCCTGGTACATCTGGCATTCAAAGAGTACCTGCGGTTTGCCGTGCAAGGAGAGGTTTACCAGTTCAGAGCAATGTGCTTCAGTCTGAACCTGGCTCCTTGGCCTTTCACTTGAATAATGAACTCGGTAATGTCATACTTCCAAGCTCAGTCGTCTGCGGTAACGTCGGCTAACTTGGACGACATTCTTCAGAGATACGAGAACAGAATTATTATTCAGAATGATGTTCAGAGTCTGCTACAACTGTTCCATGTTCCAACGTGTTGGTTTCATAGTAAACGAGAAAAAGTCAGATCTAGCTCCATCCAAGTCATTCACTCACTTGGGAATGAGCTTCAAGACTCACAACAATCTGGTTCATCTGCCGTTACCCAAGTGAAATTAGTCAGTTGTTATGCTCGCTTTTGTCTAAACTCAGATACAGTAACAGCAAGAGAGTTTATGTGACTGATGGGGTTGTGCGGAATGGCTGCGGATCTTATTCCGATGGGCCGCCTGCGCATGCATCCCCTCCAGATATTCATTACTCAGAACTGGAGTGTGAAGATGCCTTTGCTCAAAACCAGTAATGTTTTAATGGACCTAGTAAAACAAAAAGTTCAGATTTGGGCAGATCTTCAGTGGTTAACTCAAGGAGTTCCGCTTCAACTGCCGGATCCGGCTTTCACGATTATGATGGATGCGAGTCATACAGGCTGGGGTGCATCCCTAAGCCCCGCAGACATGAAGTGCCAGGGTCTTTGGGACTCTCAGTTCCTGGGGGCGCGGTGGCTCAGTTGGTAGAGGTGCAGGCTGCAAGCCGAGAGGTCCTCGGTTCGAATCCCACCTGCGGCAACCGCGTTGTGTCCTTGGGCAAGACACTTCACCCCGATTGCCTACATGGGGGCACAATGACGCTGTGTACTAAGGCGTACTGCACGTCGATGGTGCGCATGTCTTCAACCAATCTAACCCTGTGCTGCGGTGTAGAGTTCACAGTTACGATGTTGGGGAGCTGACAGCTGCTCGTCGTTGCTCGGTGGTTCTCTCCGGGTACTCCGGCTTCCTCCACCCATAAAACTGTCACGGTCACGATTAGCCATTGTGCATAAGTATGTGACCTTAAACACCAATAAATAAATAACTCTCAGTTCCTAGGGAAGCACATAAACATTAAAGAGATGATGTCAATATGGCTTGCACTACAACATTGGATTCGCCAAATAGCGAATGTCCATGTTCAAATGCGGACAACTCGACAGTAGTTGCTTACCTCAGGAACCAAGGTGGCACTCACTCGATTCCATTATGCGAATTAACGAAGAAAATTCTCCTATTCTTTCTGAATCACCACGTTCATCTCTCAGTCCATCATATACTGGGTCATCTGAACGTATTAGCAGTCTCGCTCTCTCGGAAAGGTCGCCTGTTGCCATTGGAGTGGACTCTCAACATGCGAATATTCAGGCAGATTTGCTACCAGTGGGATCGTCCCATGATAGATCTTTTTGCGACACACCTAAACAATCAGTTACCGACGTTCGTGCCGCCATGCCCAGATCATCGAGCGTACACAATAGACGCTCTGTCGATCTCATGGGACGGGATGATAGGATATGCATATCATCCAGCTGCATTCATTCAGCAAATTCTGTTAAAGATCAAACAGTTTCATTGCAAAATCTTGCTTGTAGCACCTCTGTCGTCACAGAAACCTTGGATCAATATACTCAGGTGTCTTTTATGGGACATTCCCTGGAAGCTTCCCCCACGAGAGGATCTTCTTTATCAGGGGAAGTCCTGCGCACTGCATCACAACCCGGAAGTTTTCAACCTTCACTTATTTCCGTTGTGCGGTCCTTCTTGCACGGAAAGCATTTTACAAGACGAGCAGTGGACGCAATTTCTAACTGTAGGAGGGCCTCCCTCTTCGTTGAATTATGCAGAGAAGTGGAGGGTTTTCTTCCATTGGTGTATGGATCAGTCGATAGACATATATGATCTGTCCATACCACAAATTGCCAATTTCCTGGTCTACTTGTTTGATGATCTCAAACTGCAGCCCGTCACTATTAAGGGCTATAGGTCTATGTTATCAGACACTTAAGCTCGTAATGATAACTTGGCTATTGGATCAGATACTTCTTTATCCAAGCTAGTTAGAAATTTCTCTATTAATAGCCCCAGAACACTCAGATTAATTCCTAAGTGGAATTTGGCTTGGGTTCTGTTAAAGCTTAAAGAAGCTCCGTTTGAGCCGTTAGACATCGTAGAGTTCAAATTCTTGATCTATAAGACGGCGCTTCTCTTAACCTTTGCATGTGCTAGAAGAGTCAGTGAACTTCATGCATTATCTGTTGATGAATCTCATTACCGTAGTGTGGGTAATACCATTACCCTCACTACGGAAGTGGGGTTTTTGGCTAAGAATCAGATTCCGGACAAGCGGCCAGAGCCTATTGTCATTAAGGCTTTACTGTCCTTGGATAACCGTAGACCTTTGCTGTGTCCAGTCAGAGCAGTGAGCATTTATAAACGTCAATCAGATTTTATTAGAAAGGGAAGAAAACGTTTCTTTCTTTCTTTGATTCCTAACAGAAAAGATATTTCTGTTCATTCTGTCGCTGGATGGATTCAGTTGGCAATACGCATTGCCTACAAAAATCTATCTTTGGATCAACGTTCTGTCAACAAGATTTCAGTGCACGAGGTTAGAGCACTGTCCACTTCTTTGGCTTAATCTAACAGTATAGCCATTACTGATCTTATGAAGGCTGTGTACTGGACACAGCCCTCTACATTTACCAAGTTTTACCTTAGAAATTAAGAGTCCATCTCCAGTGACCTTAGATGTTTAGGTCCTCCTTCTGTTGCTCAGAATGTCGTCCACTAAAATGATTATATCTATAGTTATTTAGGCAGCCCGTTCCAGCAGTGACACTGTTCCGCTTCCCTCTTTATAATCATCTGGCTTTATAGTGAAAAGCTAGGGAAGATCTCCTCCGGTGTCAGTAGCTCCGAGTCGGTGCTGGAATGGTTTTAATGTGTAGCTCGGTGTGAAGCAAATAATATGTCTCATTATGTATTGTTTTTAAAGTATAGTTCACTGTGAAGCATTTGTATATGTCACTTGTCAAACGGGCGTTAATATACAATCCTCAGACACTTTTAAATGAGTATAAAGAGTCTCATTCTGTGGACTGTCTTTATATATTGGCTTCCCTTCACCGAATTAGCATAATGGGTTATGCTGGCATTAAATGGAGAATTATATAATATGTAATACTCAATTACATTTTTGGTGTTATGTCTTTCTCGTCTTTCTCTTTCCTCGCATATGAGAAAGACATATATAATTCCTTTCTCTCCTATTCTCCTGTAGGAGATATCCTTTATGAAGTGATTGAGTAATAGGATTTTCTTCTTATGTCCTAGGCCCTCCAGCCTTTTTACGATTTAGCTAATCTGGGCCATTGGTTGTTGTATAAAAATATTATAAATTCAAAGTAATTTGTATATTTTTTATACTTACCAATGGCCCAGATGGGGATGGCTCTCCCATGAGTGGGCACTCATGCCTCCCCACTGTTTACAACATTTAGCAGGCAATTTTTAGAAAGAATGATGGTTGGCACCAATTTCGGTGTCTTCCTGGATACTGCGCATTCACAGTTCGCAAAAAATATGGAGGACCAGATAAGACATAAAATTTTCGGGTTTTGCATGCAAATTTTGGGGATTGGGGGGCAAAATTTGTGTTTGGCCCTGGATTATTTTTTATCTTAACTTGACAAAGTCAAGATAAGCTATTGCCATCATGCATGCAGAAGTTTGTTAGCCTGTGAGTCTGTTCACATTTTCCTTTAGCACAGGCTACACCCCGCAGTGCTTGTCTGATCATCACGAAATTTCATATGCTGGTTTGGGGTCATGTCTAGATGAGAATGTTCCCTTTTGGTTGCGATCGGTCAACCGGTATGGCTGCCCAAGCCCAAAACCCGAAAGCCATTAGCACAGTCTACAGGTCGTACTTATGAAGGGATTTCATTGTAATGTGGTAGGATGCCTCTGTATAATGTCTAGATGAGAACGTCCCCTTTTGGTCATGATCTGTCAACTGTGATGACTGCCCAAGCCCGAAACCCAAAAACTTTTAGCACAGTCTGCAGGTCATATTTAATATGGAGGGATTTCATTGTAACTTGGTAGGATGACTCCGCATGATGTCTAGATGAGAACTTCCCCATTTGGACGCGATCTGTCAACTGTGATGTCTGCCCGAGCCCAAAACCTGAAAACCTTTAGCACGGTCTACAGATTATATTGATGGAGGGATTTCATTGTAACTTGGTAGGTTGACTTCATATAATGTTCAGATGAGAACGTCCCCTTTTGGACGCGATTGGTCAACTGTGACAGCTACAGGGGCCCGAAGCCCAAAAACCTTTAGCACAGTCTGCAGATCATATTTATGAAGGGATTTCATTGTAACCTGGTAGGATGACTCCAAATAATGTCTAGATGAGAATGTCCCCGTTTGGTCAGGATCATTCAGCCGTGTTGGCTGCCCGAGCCCAAAACCCGAAAACCTTTAGCATAGTCTAGGTAGCATTTATGGAAGGATTTCATTGTAACTTGTTAGGTTGACTCCACATAATGCCTAGATGATGACATCCCCTTTTGGTCAGGATTGGTCAGGATTGGCCAACTGTGACAGCTACAAGGGAGCGAAGCCCGAAAACCTTTAGCTCAGTTTACAGATCATATTTATGAAGGGATTTCAATGTAACTTCGTAGATCACTCCAGATAATGGCCAGATGAGAATGTCCCGTTTTGGTCATGATCAGTCAACCATGATGCCTGCCTGAGCCCAAAACCCGAAAGTACAGACTACAGGTCGTATTTATGAAGGGATTTCATTGTAACTCGGTAGAATGACTCAGTATAATGTCGAGATGATGACATCCCCTTTTAGTTGCAATCAGTCAACCGTGATGGCTACACAGGCCTGAAAACCTTTTGCACGTTCTACAGGCCATATTTATGAAGGGATTTCATTGTAACTTGATAGGATGACTCGTTTTGGAATAATTTCACTTTAACTTGGGAACTTTTGTTGACATACGTTGACTGTGATGGTCACATATATTAACTGTGAAGGCCACATTACCCCACCCCTCAGTTCTTTAGTACAGTCTACACCTAATATTATTTTTATTAAAAACATAGCATACAGGGAACATAAATTAACATATTCCCAATTATCACAATTCTCGTCTTATTTCATAATCCTTTCATAAACATTGAATGTTATCCTTTTCATCAAACACAACACACAGACAAGTTAAGCTACAGTGCCGTTGACACTTTCATTTGAGTTAGCACCAGCTAGTCTGAGTCATTGGTAAATATTAAAAATAGACAAATTACTTTGAATTTATAATATTCTTTAAAAATCTGCTTCTTCAAATCCACCAATCAGAATCTTTTGATATTTGGTATGCAGCATACTTAGGGGTGTGAGATTCAAGTTTGTTAAAGCCAAGTCCCTGGGTTGATATTTAGGCTCACTGTGGGAGACCAAATTATATTTATTTATTTATTGGTGTTTAAGGTCATATACTTATGCACAATGGCTAATCATGACCCGACCAAATTATAACTCAGTTCAATATGAGGAATATTTTTCAAAAATCTTCTTCACATCCTCCAGTCAGAAACTTTTGATATTTGGTATACAGTATCCTTAGGTGGGGAGATATAAGTCTATTGAAGCCAAGTCTGTAGGTACATATTTGGGCTTCCTGTGGTAGCCCGAATTGTACCAAAATTTGTATTATCTGAACTGAGAGGCCGATTGGAACCAACTTTGATATGAGGGCTTATTGGGTCATAAGTACCTAATTTATCCCCCCAAAAATTTTCCTGTTGCCCCATGGGAACCGCAGGCCCCAAAAATAGAAAAAATTTAAAACGCTCATATCTCAAAAACTACACGGCACTGAGAATTTTTATTTTGTGTGAATCTTCCTTAGGAACAGCAGAAAGGAATGTTCCAAAAAAAAAAATTGCCAGCAGTTTTATCATAGGGTACTTTTCCAGGACTTTGAAAAAGTGCTGAGTCAGCAGTTTTTAACTCTGTGGGTAATGAGAAAAACATTTAAGACTCTTCTTCTCCCAAACCACTGCTCCAAAGGCTTTCAAATTTCACATATAACATCTTCGGAAGATTGTTTCACACATTTATTGAAAGCAAATCCCTGGGTCCATATTTGGGCTCTCTATGGGAGCCCAAGTGTTTAAATTAGTGCAGTATGAGGAATACTCTGTAAAAATCATCTTCTTCAGATCCACTAATCAGAATCTTTTGACATTTGGTGTGCAGCATGCTTAGGGGGGTGAGATTCAGGTTTGTTCAAGCCAAGTCCCTGGGTTCACATTTGGGCCCTCTGTGGTAGCACGAATTATAACTTAGTTCACAATGAGGAGTTTTCTTCAAAATTCTTCTTCTTCAGATCCAGCAGTCAGAATGTTTTGATATTTGGTATACAGCATCCTTAGGGAGGTGAGATATAAGTTTGTTCAGGCCAAATCCTTGGGTTGATATTTGGTAAAGCCAAATCCCTGGGTTCATATTTGGGTTCCCTGTGGGAGCCCAACTTATAACTAAGTTCAATACGGGGAATATTCTTCAAAAATCTTCTTTTTCACATTCACCAGTCAGAATCTTTTGATATATGGTATACAGTATCCTTAGGGAAGTGAGATATAAGTTTGTAAAAGTCATGTCCCTGGGTTGATATTTGGTAAAGCCAAGTCCCTGGGTTCATATTTGGGTTCCCTGTGGGAGCCCAAATTATAACTTAGTTCAATATGGGGAATATTCTTCAAAAATCTTCTTCTTCACATTCACCAGTCAGAATGTTTTGATATTTAGTATACAGTATCCTTAGGGAGGTGAGATATAAGTTTGTTCATGCCAAATCCCTGGGTTGATATTTGGTAAAGCCAAGTCCCTGGGTTCATATTTGGGTTCCCTGTGGGAGCCCAAATTATAACTTAGTTCAATATGGGGAATATTCTTCTAAAATCTTCTTCTTCACATTAACCAGTCAGAATCTTTTGATATTTGGAATACAGTATCCTTAGGGAGGTGAGATATAAGTTTGTAAAAGTCAAGTCCCTGGGTTGATATTTGGTAAAAGTCAAGTCCTCAGCAACATTGGAGATAAAAGGCATTGTGAATTGGCCCACTGACTATTTTAGGGGTGTCAAGGGGCCCCCAGATTTTAACACTGTGGGTAATGGAGAACAAATTAAAAAATTAATTTTCTTTACCACTGTTTCAAATGCTTTCATGTTTGGCACAAGAGGTATTTTAACTAGGTTGTTCAAATCAGACCCTGGTGCCATGTTTGACTTTAACTTTTTCATAGCTATTAACAGGAGGGTTTGTTTTCAGAACATGGGGCATGTCTTAGAGACCATTATAATTTAATTTTCTTTAATGGGTGAGTTTTTCCTTTCTGGATGAATAATTTTCCTATCGTATGAAGAATGGTTTTGCTTTTCCCATTTGTCAAATAAAACATTTTATTACAAGCCTGTTCTATGAAATCCCCATGTACAGCAACACCAGGTGTGGAACAGAAATCATTGACAAACTATTTTTAAATAGAAGTGAAATATCACTGGAATTTTCTACAAATTGTGCACTGCAATTACAATTTGAACCACTAGCGGTAGCTAAACATAATAACATGGGTTCCCCACACAAATTTGGTTGGCAATAAAATGTGTTCTTTTTGTTGATAGTTCATCCCCTGTGTTCCAATGTATTCCATGTGCCAACTGGCACATAGAACACATTGGGACTTAGGGGATGAGTTGTCAAATGAATTGCTGAGTGTCCTTCTAATGATTGTTTTTAAAGATGTGAAGGCATGTAATAAACACAGAATTACACACTCATATGAATGGGTTAATCGATATTGCATTGACATGAGTGCCAGCGTTGAAGGATAAAACGAGAGGCTTGTGTAGTTCTGTGTATATGGGTGTATCCAGTGATGTAATAAAAACTTAACTGCTGCAGGTGGGCTGTTAGTATTGTTATTGTTTGTTCACAGTAGTTTGTCTCTTTGATATTCAAAACCACGTATATTAGCCTGGGTCGAATATAATAAAACTGTCACAAACACAAAATTTGATATAACTGTTATGATAAAATGATGGAAAAATCAGCCACATTAGGCTATGATATGATATAAGCAAAAACTCTGAATTAAATTATAACAATTGAAAGGAATTATCTGTTACTTTACCAGAGTATGAATTTGCAATTGGTGTGTTAAGTTTTTAATGAAGTGCTATATGGATGTAGATTTCAAACATGGTATGCTACTTGCTTATATTTTTTTGTAGATTTCAAACATGGCAAGCTACTTACTTATATTTTTTCATGCAGACTTCTACAGAAGTGATTCTAGAGCTTATCTTAGAAATCAAAGCTGATATACACTTAAAATCGCTGTGCTTCTTTCTCATTATCTCTAGATGCACCTTTGTGTATTTGGGATTTAGGTTTGTCTTTTTTACAATTTGCAGGCTTAAATTTTTATTTTATATTTTCAGTGCTCTTTTAATGCAGCTTTATAATAGATTTATGTTAATACCTGACGTACATCCTTAAAATTACTTCTACTTCTTTTTTTTTTTTCGTATTCATGTATTTTAGTACAGTATCTGAGTTTTGATTTTTATCTGTTTTTTTGTTTGGTTCAAAGTTGAATTCAAAATCCTGGAAGCAGGAAGGTTGTTTCTGGAGAACACTTAAGAAAATATTGTAGATGCAGTTTCCAAATGGTACCTTTTTTTCATTTTGCTCAAACAAGGTGAGGCAATATGCAATGATGTGGTTTGGCACTGGACCAAGGCCCAGCTTTTATTACATTTAAATGTGAAACCATCTAATCATGTATTACTGTAGCCATTGCTACATTTGACAATCTCATTTTGGCACTCACACTGAATGCAACATTAATATCATTTCTGGACTGACTCCTTGTATGGATTTGGAAGATTAAGTACTAATGGTCTTCATCACCTCCCATAAAATATGCCAGAATTTGTTTGCACACAATATTGTTTGCCATAATCATCTTCGCAAATGAACAGATCATCCATGAAGGCAAATCTTGAAAAAAAATTGGTCAGGAGACAAATGATTACTTACAAAGACATCTTCACTGAACTTGTGGTTTTTCAAACTGTGGTTCCCCTTTTTCTTGTGTCATAAGCGACAGATGCGTCTAAATCCCGTATGGAAATACAGACAACACCCATTTCTGGGTAACTCTGCTCATCTGTCTTCATCCCATGGTCTATTATTACTTGAAACTGACACACAATTCATTCACTCATGACTTTCCTTGAACAGTATAAGTGGTGAAAGGTTATGCATAATTTCTGACAGCTTGTTTCAGAGTTATTTTATTTTAAATCTGTTCCTCATTTGAAAAGTTGTTAGTGGGTTTTCATTGCCTATGGCAGTTGTTCTGAAGACAAAATCCAAAATGGTTGAAGTACAAATTGCAAGCAATTCATACTGCTGTTAACAAAAGTATTAACCCTCAAAATAATACAAAATATTGTATCCAACAAATGAGATGACTTCCAAAAGTTTATAGCTTGCTGTTGAATCCCTTACATGTATTCTTTGATTCTGTTGTTTTGTTACATTGTTTTCTATTAATTTCATGAGTTGTTCCTTTTTAACTGTTTGTGTGATGTATACAATTGACACTTCCAGTAATAAAATATTGTTTAACCCTTTACCCAACGCAGTCGATTTCAAAATGTATTATTTTAAATATCATTTTTTAAATTTTTTCAAAAAATTTCAACAAAACCATACAATGTGACCCCTCTTTGGAATAAGCTCAAGGAGCGCATTCCAAAGAGGGGTCACATGATATGGTTTTGTTGAAAATTTTGAAAAAAATAATTTTTTTTTCAGCTGCTGAATTTGCATATTACGTGGGCGGATGCGAACGATTCGTTAGGTAAAGGGTTAAACTAAAAATATTCTATTTTTTTTAATTCTGGCAATAAGTATTGGAGAATAGGACTTTGAATGAAGATTGAATGTTTCAGTGATGCTGTTAATAATTTTTTTTTTTTCTGAAATGGAAAAGAAAAATTTGACATGCCCATTTTCTGAGCATGCAGCAGTGTTTGTGAATCAAAGTAGTTTTTTTATTTGACCTTATGTAGGGCCTGTTTTTGAATTTATTGCTTGATTTTTCTGGCGACTTACAATCTGCGTTCTCATAGTGGATGAATTATTTGTTAATAAGCTTCAACTTTCTGTTTTAGAAGAGAAAACAGCTTCCACATCTGACCAACCACTTGGAACATTTTCAAGATTGAGAAATAAAATTGTAAGTTTGTATTTTTTGTACGCTATGAAGAACTGTAAAGTTGAAACAATTTTAACCTTCCTACATAGATTAGTAATTTAGAAGTGAACTCTGCATTGTCATATAGTAGATATAACCTGCATAATTATTCATGAAAGCGTATAATTATTAGGCATTGAATGGAATTGTGTATATTTCCCATCATTTATTTTTAGCTCTACTTTGGCAAAGCCAAATTTGAGGTCTTGCCATGGCCCGTCGTCTGTCCATCCGTCCGACTGTCTGTCCATCACGCCGTACACATGGCTCAGGCTAGAGGCCGTATTTATGAACCGATCTTTACGAAACTTCTTGGGTACCTTTGTTATCACCGTGGGACGAGAACGAGTGTTTTTGGGTGTGGTCCAAAATTCAAGATGGCCGCCGGCAACCTTTTTGTACCAAAATTAGTGCAATCAGTTTTTTGTACAGAACTTCTGTATGAAAGTTCTGATTTCAATAAATTTTTGTAGGAATGTTTAGTAACATGGAATACATCACATATAATACAGGTTTTTTTCTTGTGCAGAAATTATGCAAATTAGATGAACTTTGATTCGTTCAGTGCTACTTATACACAGTAAGTGCACATGTCAATACGGCTCAGGCTATAGTCTGTATTTATGAATTGATCTTCACGAAACTTCTTGGGGTACCTTTGTTATCACCTTGTGACAGGAACAAGTGTTTTTGGGTGCCTTTGTTATCACTGTGCTATGAGAACAAATATTTTTGGGTTCAGTCAGACCCACTCTGGGACTCAAAGATTTCTTTTCTAGTTTAGCATCTAACTGTCGCCCACCTTTACAATACTTTACCTACACATTTGTTACAGGCTATGGTCAGCATTTATGTACAGACCATTGCAATACTACATGTACCTTTGTTATCAGGTCATTACCTAGATGTTTGTCATTGCTTTGTCACATACTATACATGTACATGTCTTAAACAAGTTGAGCTACAGTGTCATTGACACTTTCATTTTAAAAACTAAGAACAATAAAAACATAAATAAGCCCATAAAAATTGAAAAAAAAACTTGTTCGTTTAAACCTCAGACCATGTTAATGACAGTTCATCACAGTAACCTATATGTTCCTATGAGACCCTACCCAAA
This sequence comes from Pictodentalium vernedei, assembly GCA_031216915.1. Classification (NCBI taxonomy): domain Eukaryota; kingdom Metazoa; phylum Mollusca; class Scaphopoda; order Dentaliida; family Dentaliidae; genus Pictodentalium; species Pictodentalium vernedei. The sequence continues at coordinate 684,230,746 of CM062296.1, read as the reverse complement.
GTCCAAAACCCACATCGTGAAATGAACAAGGCACCTTCAATGAACAAGGCAACTTTAACGATAACAAACTTAGTAAATAAACCTCTCGTGTACCCTACAACATCACTGGACAACAAAAAATTGATAATTTAGATAAAGGTCGAGGTTACGCCATCTCAGTTCAAACCATGAACAAGTTCATGATTTGGACTGATATGGAATAACCTTGTCTTTTTTATAAGTGGGTTGTGAAGATACATTCATAGAATGATCACTGGCCTTGAAAATATTATTTTATTGGCAGTATGCACTTTGAATCTCCTCCCATTGTTATCATCTTTCAAATATTTCACTTTGTGATGTCAGATGGTAACATATGCAGGTGCACGGTGGCTCAGTAGGTAGAGGTGCAGGCTGTAAGCCGAGAGGTCCTTGGTTCGAATCCCACCTGCGGCACCCGCGTTGTGTCCTTGGGCAAGACACTTCATTTCCATTGCCCGCATGGGGGCACGATGACGCTGTGTACTAAGGCATACTGCACGTCGATGGTATGCATGTCTTCAACCAATCTAACTCCGCCTGTGCTGCAGTGCAGTCCTGTGCGGAGTTACGATGTTGGGGAGCTGGCAGCTGCTCGTCGTTGCTCGGTGGTTCTCTCCGGGTACTCTGGCTTCCTCCACCTGTAAGGCTGTCACGGGCATGATTAGCCATTGTGCATAAATATGTGACCTTAAACACCAATAAATAAATAAATAAATAATGGTAACATATGCCACTGGAGCTGTAAACATAGAAAAAACTAAGTGTGCTCTCGTCCAATCAGAGGGCGAGGATTTTAGTCTTATTGGAACAAAACTTTGTTCATAGGTTTCTGGAATGCTGTCATTTGCAATCTATTGAAATTGCTGTTAAGTAATTGTGAAACAGTGTCAATGACAGAAATTCGTATAATAGCCAATATCAGTTTTATTTAATGGAAAGTGTTTGGATGTTCAAAGTTGGACTCTTTTTAAGAAACTTAAATGCAACATTTTGAATTACTTTTATCACTACATATTTATTAACAATAAATTATTTTCCAATTTCAATACTTGCTCAACTTCAAAGAAGGTAATGTCTTTTCTCATTTTCTATATTTACATAATGTTTTATTGCCAAGATATTTGTTGCCGATGAAGTGCTAAGAATTAATAAATAAATAATAAATTCAATGTACAAGTAATGTGAAGAAGGCTTAATATGAATTGCATGTGCATCACAATTAGTTCCGATTAATTGATAATTTGTTCACATCAGGTGTATTTTTATACTATAACCCAATGGCCCAGACTTAGTTGGTGCAAACACAAAAGTTATCAAGGGCCAAACACAAATTTTGAACCCCCCCCCAATCCCCAAAATTTGCTTGCAAAATCGAAAATTAAAAGTCCTATCTGGTCCTCCATACTTTTACTCACCGTGCATGCACAGTCGCCAGGAAGTGACCGAAATTAGCCCAAACATCATTCTTTGTTTGGCCCTAAAGTCAGCAACAATGAACTGACATCTGTGCTTTAAAATCTCTTTTTTTGAGGATGCCAGACACAAATCAATGCAAGAATTGGTGGATCCAAGGCTGTTATTGGATGATGGAATTGTTCAACGGTGGTTTTAGACTTTCATGACTGTAACTTTATAATAATTAGAAAATTATTTTTTGTTTCCCAATTTCGGGACTTACGCCTGACGTCATCATTTTTGTTTATGATTATTCCACTGTTTGTTAAGTATTCCTTTCCTATCCTTCCATGAACCCTTCCTGTTAAACTCTTAAGCTTTTTGGCTATTTTTTATTGAAATTTTTTATTAAATTTCTTGGGAGTTTAACATTTATTACAGAATATTTTTTCCACATGGTTACGTCCTCACCCTAGGGGTGTTAGTTCGTTTAGTCTTGCATCTTCTAACCGATGTATCGTTTCTTCTTCGTATGAAGATCTAGCTTTGCATCTGGTAGCATTTAAATTGGTTTCTGACTTTGGGCCCTTTTGTGTGCCTGATGTCTTGTTCACATTGACATTGTTTACATTGACAATGTCCTCATATATAGGTAGTTTTTTATATTCTATTACTGTAGAATTACTGTAGGATAATGGATTATTATTCCTGTAGTGTAGCTCAAAAAATTTGGATTTTGTCCACACTTAGGCTCTGTCGGGATGCCTTTGGGCTCTTAATGTTCCCTTTGAGAACTTAGGCATTTTTTCAAAATATTTTTTTCCCAAAAATATTTTGAATTTAATTTTGATTGCTATTATTCATATATCTTAATTATATACATTTTGTTGCGGAGTTTGGAGGTCTGATATCAGCTTCAGTCGATGCACTCCTGTGGACTCTTCATTTTGTCAGTTTCTATTTCAGAGGAACATGAACATGGTGATGATATTCTGACACCCATCCAAGTCTGCTACCGTCGTCATGCTCCATTGAGCATATAGAGCTAGCTGCAGTGATTGCAAGAGTTATGGCCTTTTGTTAAGGGTTTTAATCTCTTGCAAGCAGCTAGCTCCACTGGTGAAGCGGTACTCCGTACGTGGGTGCCGTGATTCCATTGCAGTCGAAGGAAGTGTAGATTTGGGTAGAGCACGCACTTTAATATAAATACGCTCACCCAGCGACGACGGAAATAGGCAGGAAATTGGGAGGAAGTCAGCAAGTTTCTTGTACTCAGCGAGGTCAAATAGACCATGAGCGGGAGAGGCCCCTCTCTAACCTAACAGACATTTGGGGCCAAATGTTGTTATGAGAAACTTGCACGAGTCGGAGCATATGTCTGCCCCCCCCCCCCCCTCACTCGGGATGCTCTGTTTAGTCTGTAGCCATGGTCAGCTTCAGTCATGGCTTCCTCTGCTATGTATTACAAGCAGAAATGAAGTTTTCTGGTTGGAAACTTGTACGAGACGGAGCATACGTCTGCCCACCGCTCGGGATGCTCTGTCTAGTCTGCAGCCGGGGTCGGTTTCAGTCACGGCTTCCTGCGCTACGTTATTAAAGCACACACGACCGCATCCTAGCTACCCGACTTTGGATATTCAGCCTGCTGCGCGAAGAAAGGACCACTCTTCGCCCGTGAAGTCGGACCATCCAATAGCTAGGGAGACGAGGCCTCGATCATCGGGACGTTCGAAGAAGAGATCCATCTCCGACACACCATCCCAGGAGCAGCAAGCAGCTAGGAAACAGAAGACCGCTGCTCCTCAGGCCTCGATGATGGACTTGCTGTTGCAGATTGCGCAGCTGATCGCAGCAACCCAGCAAGTGCAGGTGCAGCCTCCCTCAGACTCAGAACCTGTGCTGTTGGATGGTGCTTGGTTGGTCCAGTCATCTTTTCACGCAGATGCAATGGACTGAGATTCGCAACTGATTCTCTCGGATGGTGAAAGGGATAAGGAAGAGGATTACCCTACCCTTTCAGAACAGCACAGGGTTGCAATGGATTTCATCCATCAATACTACCTTGAATTTGTTCCGACGAATCAGAATGCTGAGACAATAAGTGAGAAACCAAGGTCGTCAATGTAGTGATTCGGGAAAGGGGCGTAGGTTTGATTGGGACTATCGGTCAGATGCCCCTAGGCCAACGGGATGAGGTTCGTCGCGGGGAGGATGTAGTTTCTCCTGTAAGCCTCGCAGGTCATACAGGTGATGTTCAAGACCTCTATTGCTTGCCAGTTGGCAGAAGGGTATCATCTTCGCAAGAAACTGGACAGCAGTCACGGAAGATCAGTGGGTGAGAAGTGTAGTCTCGGATGGCCTATGGCTATCATTCTGACATGGCACCCCCACTAACAAGATGTCTGTGTTGGACAGATCTTCTGTCGAATCCTTTCAAAAGAGAGTCTCTCCTAGTGGGGATACAGGCTCTATTATTAAAGGAAGCAATAGAGGTCACCGAGAATCAGGATTCTCAGGGTTTTTACAGTCACCTGTTCCTCGTACCGAAGCCAGACGGCTTGTTTTGACCAGTAACAGACTTGAGCTGGATAAACAAGCTTATCGTGGCTCCAAAATTCTATATGGAGACCATTCAGTTGGTAAGAGCGAGCGTTCGAGTGGATGACTATGCGGCAAGCATAGATCTAAAGGATGCGTACTTTCATGTCCTGGTACATCCGCCATTCAGAAAGTACCTGCGGTTCGCCGTACAAGGGAAGGTATATCAGTTCAGAGCAATGTGCTTTGGTCTGAACCTGGCTCCCTGGGCATTCACTCGTATAATGAACTTCGTAATGTCATACTTCCGAGCTCATTCGTCTACGGTAACGTTGGCTTACTTGGACGACATTCTACAGAGATACAGCAACAGAATTATTCTTCAGAACGATGTTCAGAGTCTGCATCTTTTTGTTCTAACGTCTCGGTTTCATCGTAAACAAGAAAAAGTCGGATATAGCTCTATCTCACTTGGGAATGAGCTTCAAGACTCACAACAATCTGGTTCATCAGCCGTTACCTAGAGCAAAATTAGTCAGTTGTTATGCTCGCTTTAGTCTACACTCAGACGCATTAACAGCGAAGGAATTCATGCGACTGATGGGGCTGTGTGGAGCGGCTGCGGATCTTATTTCGATGAGCCACCTGTGCACGCGTCCCCTCCAGATATTCTTTACTCAGAACTGGAGTGTGAAGATGTATTATTCACTCATAATCAGTATTGTTTTAACGGACCTAGTAAAACAAGGGTTCAGATTTGGGCAGATATTCAGTGGTTAACTCAGGGAGTTCTGCTGCAACTGCCGGATCCGGCTTTCCTGATTATGACAGATGCGAGTCAGACGGGTTGGGGTGTGACCCTAAGTCCCGCAGACTTGAGGTGTCAGGTTCTTTGAAACCCTCAGTTCCCAGAGAAACGCATAAACATCAAAGAGATGATGTCAATATGGCTAGCGCAACAACATTGGATTCACATAATAGCGGACGTCCATGTTCAAATTTTGTCGGACAATTCGACATTAGTAGCTTACATCAGGAACCAAGGCGACACTCATTCAATGCCATTTTGCGAATTAACAGAGAAGATTCTCCTATACGTCATGAATCATCATGTTCATCTTTCTGTCCGTCATTTACCGGGTCGTCTGAATGTACTAGCAGACTTGCTCTCTCGGAAAGGTCACCTGTTGCCATCGGACCAGACTCTCAACAAGCGAATATTCAGGCAGATTTGCTACCAGCGGAATCGTCCCATGATAGATCTGTTTGTGACACACCATTACCGCTGTTCATGTCGCCATGCCCAGATCGTCGAGCATATGCAGTAGACGCTCTGTTGATCTTATGGGACGGAATGATAGGATAGGCATATCCTCTAACTCCGTTGATTTAGCAGATTCTGATTAGTTCAAACAGTCTCGTTGCGAAATCCTGATAGTAGCACCTCTGTCGTCACAGAAACCTTGGATCACTCTTCTCAGGTGTCTGTTATGGGACGTTCCCTGGAATCTTCCTCCACGAGAGGACCTTCTTTATCAGGGGAAGTATTTGTTCTTTACATCCTTCTCTTAGTACCATTATGGAGTTGGACAGACGTGAGGAGGCCTTGCAGTTCCTATACTATTTGATGACTAACACAAGAACGATTCAAGTAATGCGGGTGAAGGGGGTTCGATATTTCGAATCCCCACCCACCCCCCACACTGCCAATGTGTTAAGAGGTGATTACCGGGCAGGAAGTAGTTTTCTCCCCATAAGCCTTGTATGCATTTAAGTACATACATGCATTTCATGACTTCTCGATTGGCGGCTGGGTCATGTTCTATGGCGACCTCATGGGCACATCCACTTTCTAGTTGGTTGGTTTCCTGCGGTTGTTCGTCTATATGTCATATCTGAGCATATGATTCATTGTCAATAAATTGCTAGTCTTTGGGTACCTGGGAGGCTGTCTAGTCAGTTAACTGGTATTCAGATGATTACATGCAGGATTTCAATGCTCACGTGCATAATAATAGCATTATTAGGCAGACGCATTATTGTATGTTATGGACCTTAGGAACAATGAATTATTTCGGGGGCGGTCCGTGACGAGTCTGTTTATCATAGCTCGATTCATTTCTAGATCCAGGTTTCTATTAATGGCGGTACCCAATCGAATACATCTTGTCTTACACTCTCGTATATTTACACGTTTCCAGGAACATAGATATCGGATAGAACACATCTGGGAGTGTTATTTACTGGAATTTATTGTACACCTAAATGGGGTCACCTGTGGGTTACCTTGGAAGTGTGTTTACTCTCCAGAGATCGTTCATTGTGATTCTATTGGACATGCGTATGTTATATATTATATCACAGGTTTTCGACCTATTTGCGTATGCCGACTCCGGTATACGTTACAAGTGGGCGATATTAATTACCGGGATTGCCGCTGTAGCCTTAGCTTCTGAAGTGGCGTTAAGCACTAATTTATTAATGATAATTAATATCTGGGTGTCTATTCGACGAATATTTATATTGTTATTTGATACCGCTTTTACTGATTCAAGAGCGCTCCCCTCTTCTTTTTGAAGATTCCTTCAAAAGGGGGGGTGGGGGATTTTTTACCTCTCCTCCGGCTTGATAAGTATGTAACTATGAGTGAAGCTGTTTTGTCTGTAGATTATATCCTGGATACAGCTTGTGTTTTATTGTATATGGCATATGTTTGTGGGGAATATCCTCTCTTTCTCAAATACGCCATCCTAATTTCTGGGGCTTAGTCCGGACTAGCCTTAAAAATTGGGAACTCGTTACATCCAATTAACATAGTCTTCATGCTAAGAATACAGAATTACTTGAATTTGGCTCCTTATTGATGATATGTCTTCTCTATTACTGTATAGAGAGACATACATGTAATTCCTTTTAAATTTAATTTCCTTTCACATTGGATTACAGGCTTGGAACTATGTTGGTCTACTAATTCTGAAGTCCTAGGTCCTCGGCCTTTTTACGATTCAGCTAAGTCTGGGCCATTGGGTTATAGTATAAAAATATTATAAATTTAAAGTAATTTGTATATTTTTTATACTACCAATGGCCCAGACGGGTATGGCCCACCCATGAGTGGGCACTCATACCTCCCCTCTGAGTTATTATGAACACTTTGATATCAACAAAGTCTTATTACCAAAGTAAATGAAACACTCTACCAGTTATATGGAGGATTGCATGATTTTTTGGGAAGTCAAAATTGTAAAAGCCGAAAAATTAAAATGATTTTATTAAAATTAAAGTGGACATTCTTCAAAAATATTTTCGCATTAACAGAACATTATTTTGTTTCTGACTGAATCATAATTTAACCCATAACAAAGTGGACATAATATCAAAATTTGTCACCATACCTTGTGACCCCTCATTGGAACAGGATTGGTGAGCTCATCCCAATGAGAGGTCACATGGTATGGTTTTGCTTAATTTTTTTCTCAATTGCTCCATTTGTAAGGGTTTCTCTGTAAATGCATTGTATTTTTATACTAAAAGATTTCAATAGCTGAAACTCGGTTTCTTCTCATTTTGTAACTGTGTATGTTTTGTAATAATCAAGTGTTAAAAATTAATTTATTTGAGAATAAAAAATTAAGAATAATATACACAGTGTGAAGGGGATGGGTTGGCACCAAATTACCCCCAGAGTGAATTTTCCACTCACATTAATTCTTTTCTTTCTATGAGAAAAAGCATAAGAACAGCAAGCAAATGTTAATCTGGTAGTTAATCAATAGAAAATTTGCTATCTGAAACTGAAAATTCATTACCACTTAAAAATTTGCTTTGCAAGTGATTCAGCTGTAATTGACCCCCCCCCCCCCCCCCCCCCCCCCCCCATACTGTTCAGGTTCTTAAGAAATTCAGACTTGAAGAACATTTGCAGTTTTTCATGATAACTAGACATTTTCACTCAGATGCATGTGAATTCCTTGAAAATCCAAATACAGATAACATATTTTTCTCTCAATTCGAGGTTGTATATTCATCAATACATGTTTTGTATCTGGAGAGAGAATTTTTAATCAAACAGGAACTCAAAATTTCTAAGGTCACTGATAAGAAGACTTGCAAATTTTCTCTTTATGTACCATCTTGTTCACCTGATGGACCTTCAACAGAAAATTTGCTGACCGACTTCATGTTTTTTTCTCAATGAATGTAAATGTTTGTAAAGTGGTGTTAAAAATTCACTGCAGTTGATTTGGTTGATACCTACCCTCCTTGTAGTGTACTATTTAAATTATTAAATTGTGAATACATATGTATACCGTACTGACTTGTGTCGAAGCCCAGGGGATGCTTGCAGTGGATAAATTTAAAAGTTGGGGGGGGGGGGTGGGGAGGGGGGGCTTCGGGACGAGTAATAGTGCTTGCACATCGCGTTGGGATGCATCGGAAATTGGCGATTCAAGACAAGTAAGTATCCACGGGTAGGACTACTTACCGAGAACAAATTAAAATAATAAATAAAGGCAAATATAAATATTAATTGTTAGCATATAGGTGCTCTATGTTGTATATAAAATAAGAAAAGTCAAATTTAGAGCTTTCAGACCGACTCAGTCTGTGGTGATGGGGATTATTTATCAATTTCGTATTCGGCCCAAACCGAGAAGAGACTACTCGCCGAGAACAAGATTGTGACTGTTAATTAACACTGAGAAGAGACTACTCGCCGAGAACAAGATTGTGACTGTTAATTAACACTGACTGCATGTAGTTTCATTTGTTCTCGGTTCAAAATTAATAAATAATTCCCATCACATAGACTTTAAATTTGTTTTTTTTAAATATAGAAACACAATTCCCATCACCATTTACCAGGGCTTTGGACCTGCAAGTCAATAGCAGTTACGTAACATGCAGCCGGTTTAAAAGTTCTGTCAATTCCAATTATTGAGCCACTTTGAATTGCGGATTTCAAAAGATGAATTTGGTCCTCGATGTGACATATTACTGAAGGCGTTTTTTTTCGGGTTAAGACTTATTCAAAGCCAACTCAACGCAGGTACTGACTAACTCTCAGTTCCGTGGAACGAGACTCATCTCCAAACAAAGCAACCGATATGACATTAAATAGACAGCTTCCTTTCCCAGTCATCGAAATTGCAACAGAGTCTTTCCACTGAGGACCGAGAAGCTGGCGGGCAAATTTATTTCCCTCCTTGGAGCATCAAAAACTGACCCATTGTTGGCCACTGCTGTGAGCCTCAAGTGAGAATCTTCCCAGTCAAAAGAACCAGACTTGTACAAGCAACTCAGACAAATGTGACTCAGGGAACACTTAGACAAATGAGAAAACGCCTTAACTTTCAGTTTCTCACACTCCAAGTGATACCAACAATCACAAATATCACAAGCTATGCTTCTGATTTTGTGGCGCTCTTCACCACAAACTCCACATGGATACAGCGGTACTTTTATTTTCATTTTCAAATTTTGTTTTGTTCTCGGCAAGTAGCCTCTTCACGGTTCCCCACCGAATGTGGGAATTAATAAATAATCCCATTCACCGTAGACCTGGCTGGTTTAAAATGGTTTTGTTACTAGTTTGTACATAATGTATAGTAGATACATGCCTTATACGCTAACAATAAACTTTTATTTTCATGTTGAAATATTATTTTGTTTTGTTCTCGGCAAGTAGTCTCTAGAGTAGATACATGCCTTATACGTAAACAATAGACTTCTATTTTCATTTTTAAATTTTGTTTTGTTCTCGGCAAGTAGCCTCTTCTCGGTTCCCCGCTGAATGTGGGAATTAATAAATAATCCCATTCACCGTAGACCTGGCTGGTTTAAAATTGTTTTGTTACTAATTTGTACATAATATACAGTAGATATATGCCTTGTACACTAACAATAAACTTTTATTTTCATGTTGAAATATTATTTTGTTTTGTTCTCGGCAAGTAGTCTCTAGAGTAGATACATGCCTTATACGCAAACAATAGACTTCTATTTTCATTTTTAAATTTTGTATTGTTCTCGGCAAGTAGCCTCTTCACAGTTCGGCTTCGAGCGTGGGAATTAATAAATAATCCCCATTCACCATTGACCTGGCTGGTTTAAAATTGTTTGGTTATAAATTTCCACATAATATAGAGTACTTACATGCTTTATACGCTAACAGAAAACTTTTATTTCTATCTTTATATATTATTTTGTTTTGTTCTCGGCAAGTAGTCTCTTCTCGGTTCGGCGCCGAAGGCAAAGGATTAATGAATAACCCCCTTCACCATAGACTTGGTCGGTCTAAATTCTAGCTTTTACATAAATAGAGTACCTATATGCCAACAATTAATATTTATTTTTGCCTTTATTTATTATTTTAATTTGTTCTCGGTTGTTCTCGGTAAGTAGTCTCACCGAGTATCCACTGGGTATGTTACATTTCTTTGGAAACCGCCTACCAATTTTATAGAATTTGCTTTAAAAATTCTCATAATTATCTTGTACATACGTTTCAGATTTCGGTTTTAATCCTCAATTTAATGAATAAAACAAACAGAAAACCATGCGGTGTTGTTTTCATTTTTTTTTTGTAAAGGTTACTCTCGAAGCCAGAAATGGACGTAAGTTTGTCAATCAACACTGCAAACCACCCCCTTGAAAACAGACAAACATAGTCTGTTTACAAATAGCTGTTTTTTTAAATATGTATATTATTGCGAATAAAACAAAATATAGCTTCACACAAAATCAATAAAAGAAATCTTAATATGAAGACCAGATAAAATTTACACAGCGGAATATGAATAACAAAATAGTTGCCTCCCTTGGCAACATTCGAAAAATTGATTTTACACTGAAAGTCATAACTTCACATGTTGCAGAGCATGATGAAATGATAAATGAGCATGTTTTATTGAACCAATAAGTCATAAATCATATCCCTGGTTATATTGTTATATAATTCCCAAAAAACAGAGTTGTAATTATTTTTTATTTTTAATTACCACTTTCTCGTTAATTTCTGAACACCCGTTTTTCACAATGAGTTGTGCACTCTCGAAAGTGGCAGTGTTCTTTCACAATGAGTTGTGCACCACTCGAAAGTGGCAGTGTTCAATCAGTATCTTTCTGATGATATTCAACCACTGTGAAAACTATATGTTGTGGGCGTGTTTCAGACAACTATTGACAGCAGCCTGCACAATCATTTGAAACAAGTGACAGCTTCCAAAAACGAGGTTGACAAAAAAATAAACAAGTCAATTTTGCTTGGGATATATAATTTTTTAATAAAGACTTATTACACTGAACACAGACATAATGAATTACACAAAAGATGAATTTAACAACACAACAATCTCAACTCCAAAAAATATACATAATACAGTATTACAGTTCTATTCGGTAAGTACAGTGTTGCAACAAGTCACCTATTTTTCCATTTGATGCCTGTAAATTTGACGTCTCAAACAACTTTTGTCCAATTTGAAACTTGGGGGGTGGGCTTTGACTCGAGTAGGGCACCCTGGTTCACAAATCTGAAAAATTAGGGGGTGGGCTTCGACACGAGTCAGTACGGTATATATCAAAGTTTCAATTTTTGTATTTTATCAGCAATACAAAACAATACATATGAAAATAAAACTACACCCCCCCCCCCCTCCCCCCCCCCCAAAGTCTTGAAAATCCAGGGTAAAAAGGTGACTTTATTGTGTCAATTGGTATGGGACATTAAAGTAAAATAACAATTATTTGGCAATCACAATTACAAAAAAAAAGTTCCATTTATTGGAACTATGTATACGTCTGAAAACACTGACATAAAATTGTAAGACTGACAATGTCCATGGTTCTGCAAACAGTAGTGAATGGTGCTAGGGTGTGTCTGGCACCTTTTCCTTTCCAACCACCCATTTTTCCCAAAAAAGGCTCTCTCAACACCCCTAAATCGTCCTAATGTCACATTGAGAATCATTAGAAAAGGTTGGCTACTGTTTGTCAATTGAAAATTTCTGATCAGAACCCTGACTGTACAATGAATAATTGTTCAGACTGATGACAACCATGAATTATACTGACAATGTAAAGTACATACACAGTGTTTTGGGATGCAGCCATCAAGACAGTGTAATCTACCTAGTACCTCAGCTCTTACTTGCTAGACCAATTGAGGCCCTGGTGGACAAATTCGTAGTTCATGAATTTCCAATAGTATGTTGACTTAAAAATGCTTTTTGGGCAGTGATCAGGATTAAAGTGGAAAGTGTATCACAAAATACATTGCAACATTGGTGATTCATTTTCCATTTTTCATCGGGCATCGAAACAGTATAGCCCAATGAGTACTTAATAAATCTCCTCATTTGAACTCTGAGAAGTGGAGCAGTGCTTGATTACAGTGATAATTAACCCTCTGCAAACTGATGTCAAAATACTTGAAATTTCAAGCAGCGAGTTTTTCCATAATGCGACTAGGAATTTAACCCATTCAATCTTGTTTGACAGAGATCATTGCGAAAAATTGAAATTATTTTATTATAAATTAAAGTAGATTGAATTGGTTAAATTCCTAGTCATATTAGGTTTCTCACTCCAGGCGTTTCTTAAAAGATTCCATTATACAGTGGAGCCCACTTAATTGGATATCTCTTAACTGAATTACCCTGTTAATTGAATATAATTTCCCAACACAAAACCATTTGCCATACCTCCAGTACAAATTTGACATGTTAAATGAATATAGGTCATAGAGAAAATTCCTGTTAACTGAATAAAAACTTTTGTATCCTGTCGAGAAATTACCCATACTCACCCCAGGTTTTCTTTGTTATAGACCTATTTGGCCTCAGTGCATCTAATACAGGCATTTAATCTATTATATCTTGTTTGACAGAGCTCATGGAGCTCTGTCAAACAAGATATAATAGAATAAATGCCAAGTTTATCTCTAGAATACAGGAATGTGACACAATGAAATAGTGCCAGTAAACACCCCCTCCTTCACTTGTAAATGGGGAGTAACTCTATTGACTTTTATGGCCCTTTTCGTGATAAGTTTTAATTTTCACCTTATCGTCTGGCTCTCCGGGTGCATATAATGAGCGAGAAAGATTGTCTTTCTGATTTCATATATCCTGTCTTTAATTTGCATTGTAATGGTGATTTGCCGACTTTGCAAACAATGACGTTACAGTTTCCTCTCGATGAGTATGTTCAAACTAATTGGGAGGATTCAAAAAGTCAAATCCATGATAACATATTCAAATTGAATTGAATCCCATGAAAGATTCAAATCTGAATCAAATCTTGAAGCTTCGCCCTATTCATCAAATATGCCAAAAGTGACCTTAAACACCAAGAAGCATACAAACAATTTCAATAAATGATCTCATACAATCTAATCTTGTTTGATCTTATTTCACAAGGATCGTAGGTCAGATTTTGTAATCAAAAGAAAAAGCTTCTTCTCTGTGAGTTTTTGAAGCACTTCACTGCAATTTGTATTTGTTGCCTAATATTTATTTCCACTAGACACAGGCTAATTTTTCCTTGACAATATGACATTCATCATCACATGCACGTTTTATCCATGAGAATGTCTACACCAAATGTGAGATTTTCATTCACATATTTACAATGCTGTATTATACTTCTAAACTGTAAGTAATTACATTTAGCTCTTTAACTTCTGCCTGCTGATTTTCCTGCCAAAAATATTACCTCATCTATTGAAGCTACTCTAAACAAAATATACACCAGTGAATTGGAAGAGTCTTCTCAACAACAATTTCTTGATGCCAGATCTTTTTGAATAACTTATTAAATCAAGTCCTGGCTGCTTTAGAGCAGTCTTAACTTGATTTAAGGAAAAATTTAAGAAAAATATACTTAACAGGATAAGAGTTAACCCTACTTGCTCATGTGTGTTGTGTTATTATTTGTGTTCAGGCATATGACAAATTAACAGGACACATGCCTTTTAACCCTCAAGGGCCTGGTAATTTTTTTAACATTTTTGCTACACTTTAACAGTCTACATCCTGTGGCACTGAAGTTGCTTTTGAGCAAGTCATGGCTGCCTAAATAGGCAGCCAAGACTTGTTTAGAAACAATTGCCAAGATTCTTAAAATGTAACTTTTGAGTTTACCCATAGACTGTTTACCCATAGACTGAATGTGGGGGACACCTGTTATGCTGCATTAAAAACTATCAGGCCTTTAAGGGTTAACAATATGAATGATACTAAAACTTTACTTGTTACTCATTAGTGCATTGGATCATCTGGTAGTTACTTATAGTTGCTGCTCTGTGGTTCAATCTGTGTTCTTCAGCATCCTGCACCCACAAAAGTGACTGATACAATATGACCCTGGCCATGTAAAGTTTTGTTTGACCCTAATAAACAAACAGACTGCTTTTTACAATTTCTCCGTGTTGCTGCACATTTTTATCTCTTTTGCTTTTTTGTAAAAACTATTTTACTGATGCAAAGCATTTGTGTTTTTCTGGAGACTTTGTTAATTTCTTTTGAAACTCCAATAAATGACAGGAAGCCGTATTGTTGGGCTTAGAAATTAGTAAATAAGAACCATCCACAATATTATCGTGATCGCACTTTGATATAAAACAGTAATCTTTGTAAAATGTATGTGATAATTTTGTTTTATTGACCACAGTATCCCTGTGAGAAACCCAGGAAGTAGAACATAAAAATAGAACCCAGTCCCCAATGCTTGGTGTGGAAGTCCTCTAAATTGGGCAACACAGGCATAAACAATTAGATATACTTTACTCTATACCTGTGTTGCCGTAAATATATGAATAAATGACCACAATAATTTGAAAAGTTTAGTTGATGTTATTTTATCAATAATTTTCATTTTCTTACCTTGTTTACTTTTGTTATTTTAAAAGTATTGTTTGTGATTATTAAAATAGAAATGTTTGTTTTTATAGCTTGTTAACTGGTGGAGTGCTAATTTATTTTTGGTCATCCAAATTAGTCCACATCTTACTGGCACTCTCCCATAAACTGTAACAAGGCAAATCCTCACAGACTAAATAATTTTAATTCAAAAATAATATGAGGCATATCCACAGAATATGAAGCCATTAAGTTGTGGCACCATCACTTCAGAGTAAAGCTTAAATATGTTAAATATGGGCTTCCGGCACTCTACCAGTTAAATACTGTCCTGGGTTTCACTTTCTCATTGACTAGTGATCAAGAGACATGTTATCAAGAGGCTGGTACATCTGATCAGACCTGTATCACATGCCTTGTGATTATGCGCAAGATACTTAACTTTGCTTGCTCAAATGGGAGGACATTGTACCTGCTGGGTTGCTTACGTCCCCTTAGTATGTTAAAATGACTGACAGTTCCTTGACACTTCTTGAAGTTTCTCTCTGGGAACTGTGGCTTTCTTCACCTGCGATATTTCCCCTCAAATTACTTCCAGTGGAGCCTGTATAGGCCTAGTCTTGTAACTCATTTTCCTGCATGCCCACAGCCCCTATAAATCCTTCCCAATGTTAACCCTACCTATATGAAGCTTCAACCCTTTAAGGTTGATACATTTATAACACTATAGATTTGATCTAAAGTTAATTTCTGTTCATTGACAATGCTATGAACTTAATTATTTTAAATAATGATCCTTAGAAACAGTGTTACCATTGACCTTACATGACTATGAGAAATTCTTGAAGGGCTAAAAAATTTCAGATTTTTACACTGTACCAATGACCCTGACATAGCTGGTGCTAACTCTTAAAAATCTAGGGCCAAACACAAATTTTGCCCCCCAATCCCCAAAATTTGCATCTAAAACCAAAAGAAATCATGTCCTGAAGGACCTCCATACTTTGCCCTCACTGCGCATGCGCAGTGTCAAGGACGTTCCGAAATTGGTGCCAATCATCATTCTTTGTTTGGCCCTTCATCAGTTAACATCTCAGTGATCTTTGTGCTTGTAAATCTCAGTTTAAATGATGCCAGACACATAAATATTAGAGAAATGGTGATTCTAAGGAGGATATAGAAGGAGGAGAGGAAAAAGGAGTGACAGAAAATATTCAGGGCTGTAACTTAAAATTTTGTAATGAAATTATGTTAAGTTGCCTATATTTTTATACTGTACCAATGACCCAGACATAGCTGGTGCTAACTCTTAAAATCTAGGGCCAAACACAAATTTTGCCCCCCAATCCCCAAAATTTGCATCTAAAACCAAAAGAAATCATGTCCTGAAGGACCTCCATACTTTGCCCCCACTACGCATGCGCAGTGTCAAGGACGTTCCGAAATTGGCGCCAATCACTATTCTTTGTTTGGCCCTTCATCAGTCAACATCTCACTGATCTTTGTGCTTGTAAATCTCAGTTTAAAGGATGCCAGACACATAATTATTGGAGAAATGGTGGTTCTAAGGAGGATATAGAAGGAGGAGAGGAAAAAGGAGTGACAGAAAATAATCAGGGCTGTAACTTAAAATTTTTTAACGAAATTATGTTAAGTTGCCTATTTTCGAGGCATGGGCCTGTTGTTGTCATTCTTGCTTTAAAGTTGCACTGCTTATTCAGTGTTTCCTCTCCCCTGGTCTTCTAAGTCCCCCCTTGCTATTCTCCCATGCTTTTGGCATATTTTTGAGAAAGATCATTTCTAAATTCTCTTGGGAGAATTAGCTTGGTTACAGAATGTTTTCTGTTATTTTCCCCATGTTTACGTTTTCACCCATGGGTGTTTAAACGTTGTGTTAGGCATCTACCATCTGATGTTCTGCAGATTCTCCCCTGGGAGTCTCTGTTTTGCATCAGATAGTGTGTAATTTTGATGACTGATTTCGGGCCAGTTTTCTCAGTGCCTGGAGTCATGTTTTCTGGTGTTTTTACACTGTTTGGTTACATTGGCAACAGTCTCTTTTGAGGGGGGGCTGTTTGCCTTTGGAGTAGTTTATCTCACTATAAGATACATTATTATCACCCGTAAGTGTTGCATTAATTATTTAAAATAATTTTAAAATTTTTGACCACACTTAGCCTTGGGATCCATTGGGGCTCAACATTACTTTTCAGAAACTTGAGCTTTGCTGAAGAAATATTTTTCAAAATTATTTTGAATTTCAATTTGTTTTTTCTATGTTAATGGATCATGTTATTATGTATCTTTGTTTTTAGGGGTTTGTGCGAGTACTAGGACTTGTTGTCGTCTTTTCACAATGAAAGGACATTGTTCAAATTGTAATAGGAAGAAATCTTCCTCTGACTTTCACGATCATTGTATTAATTGTAGTCAGTGTACTCGCACTAACTCCTGTTCAATATGTCAATATTGGGATGACAAACATTGGAAATGTGTGTCACGATATGTTGTTAGTGGAGAAAGGGCTATGCCGGTCCTTTCTCCGCAGGGTCACTCTAGTCTATCAGTTTCTATTTCAGAGGAACAAGAACAGGGTGATGTTTCCATGTTATCTTCCAAGAGTGCGCTTCCGTCGTCACAATTGAATGCAGAGCTAGCGGCAAAAGTGCTCATGGAGATACGACAGTTGCCTAAGAGGTCCCGAATAGGATCGACGGCGCTGTCGTCTGCTAGCTCGCCCGGTGTAGCGTCCATTCACCGAAGGGTTCGGCACCCGGGTTCGTCCGTTGCGGTCCAGGAGGAAATGTTGGGTGATGCGAGCACTATAAACATACAAGGTGCACACCCAGTGACGGCGGATGATAGGAGAGATCGGAGGAAGCCTTCTAGTCCGGTTCCTAGCTCGTCCAGGTCCAGCCGGGCTGCGAGCGAGAGAGGCCCCTCTCTCGTACAACAACATGTTGTGGTACAAAATGTGTCGCAAGCGGAGCACACGTCCGTCGCTCGGAACGCTCCATTGTATAGGCAGTCCGCTGAGACTGCTTAGGCTTCCTCATCCTCTCACCAGCGCACACGACCGCACCTTGGCTACGTGACCGCAGATATTCTACCAGCTTCGCCGAGCAGGGATTCATCGGCGACCAGGTCACGCCATCCGGTAGTCAGGGACACGAGGCCGGTAGACTCCGGACGTTCGCATAGGAAGAGTATGCGGGAGTCAGTTGATGTGGAGCTTCCCACGGCTAAGCAGCGAAAGACCGCTATTCCGCAGGCCTCGATGACGGACGTGCTAGCACAGATAGCACAAATTATCGCAGCATCCCAGCAACCGACAGAATCGGTGTCGGATCGGGAATTATCCGACGGCGCTGGGTCGGTACGCTCTGCCGAAGCATCGGGTGCGGACAACCGGGAGCATCATGAGGTCCGACCGGATGGTGAAAGGGATACGGATGACTTGGAGCTATCCCTTTTGGAACAACATAAAGCTGCCATGGATTTCATCCGGCACTTCCTTCCTCAAGTTGTTCCGTCGGGCCAGACGGCTGCGGTACCAGACAAGAGACTGATAGCGTCATTGGACACTGAATTCTTCGAGCGGTTCAGAGACATCGTCCCTGAGTTTCCGTCTCAGTCCAATAATGTCACAAGAACATTTGAATTATTGAACGACGCTATATTCAAGCTTGCTTCCAAAACAGGCAAAGCTGGTTTCTTGTCCACCAATGCTCTTAACCTGCCTTTCATTAATGTAAGGAATAAATTCGATACGGCAGGACAGGGTATTCCGAGAGTTCCTCTGCGTCTTGACGACAAGGCGGAAGACTTAGAATTGTCATTACCGTCGTCTACGTCCATTCCAACCGCGGTGTTGGATACGACAATTACGTCTAACAGGGCCAGTTTAGATGCCTTATCTTACGCAGACCACCTTACAAAGGCATTATCACTGCGTCTTCAAGGGAAAGAATTCCAGGATATACAATCCTCTTTAAGACTTCTTTCAAGGGCAGTAGCTTATTCCACGTATAACTCCGCCCTTTCAGTGGCAAATCTGGAGTTGGTTAGACGTGACGCAGCCCTAGCTACATCCACACGCGTGGATAGTAAGGTGAAGAACTCTCTCAGAGTCGCTTCGGTCTCCGGAGAACTTCTCTTCGATGGCAAGCTTTCTGCAATCTACGATAAATTACTAAGAAAGCTTCGGATTCTCTGCTGTTTAAATCCGCTTCCAAAAAGTCGGATACGGCAGATAAGAATAAGGCAGGCACTTCTGGGGCTAATGTGCCCAAGAGAGGTTCCTATAGAGGTTCCGGTGCGTCCTCTTGGTCTTATTCAAGAGACCCTCAAGGCAGCGACTCACGTGCGGGACGTCCTTCGGGCCGGGACAACCGGTCGGACGCCCCGAGGTCGACGGGACAAGGTTTCTCCTCCCGCAAGCCTCGCAGGTCCAGGAGGTGATGGCTTCAACCTCTGTCGTGTTCCGGTTGGCGGAAGGTTGTCGAGTTTTTCAGAAGAGTGGGCGTCGATTACGGACGACCCTTGGGTGAGAGGGGTGATTTCAGAAGGTCTAAGAATATCCTTCAAACGAAAGCCTCCATTAACTCGAAGTCCAAAATGGACTCAACTTCTGTCAAATCCGCAGAAAAGAGATGCTCTGTTATCGGAGGTGCAGTCTCTTTTAATGAAGAACGCGGTAGAGGTCATAGAAGACCAGGAAACACCGGGATTCTACAGCCATCTGTTTCTGGTTCCGAAACCAGATGGCTCGTTCCGTCCAGTCATAGATTTGAGCTGGATAAACAAGCTGATCGTCGCTCCGAAGTTTTATATGGAGACAATTCGATCGGGCAGAGCGAGTATTCGGGTGAACAATTATGCTACAAGCATAGATCTCAAAGATGCGTACTTTCATGTCATGGTACATCCGACATTCAGAAAGTATCTACGCTTCGCAGTCCTAGGGGTGGTGTATCAGTTCCGGGCAATGTGCTTCGGATTGAACCTAGCACCCTGGGCTTTCACTCGGGTAATGAACTCGGTAATGATCTATTTCTGAGCTCATTCGTCTGCGGTAACATCGGCCTACCTGGACGACATTCTTCAGAGGTACGGCAACGAGTTAACGCTTCAGAACGATGTGCAGAATCTGCTTCTGTTGGTCCGTCGTCTCAGTTTTATAATAAACGAGGAGAAGTCGGATTTGGTGCCGTCCATGTCATTCACTCATCTAGGAATGAGCTTCGAGACGCACAACAATCTCGTTCATCTGCCGTTAACCAGAGCGAAATTAGTCAGTTGTTATGCTCGCTATTGTCTTCATGCAGACAAAGTCACAGCGAGGGAGTTCATGAGACTGATAGGTCTGTGCGGAGCCGCTGCGGATCTCATTCCGATGGGGCGGTTACACACTCGTCCTCTTCAAATTTTCTTGACTCAGAATTGGAGTGTGAAGATTCATTCGCTTGACATAGACGTTCTCTTGTCAGATCAAGTGAAACAAGAGATTCAGACTTGGGCAAACATTCAGTGGTTAACTCAGGGAGTTCCACTGCAGTTGCCGGATCCGAGTTTTACGATTATGACGGATGCTAGTCAAACAGGTTGGGGTGCATCATTGATCCCAACGGATTCGAGATGCCAGGGTCTTTGGGATCCGCAGTTCCTAAGCAAGCACATAAACATCAAGGAAATGATGTCAATTTGGCTTGCGTTACGTCATTGGATGGACATTATTCACAAAGCTCATGTCCAAATCCTATCCGACAATACGACAGTAGTGGCATATATACGGAACCAGGGAGGCACTCATTCCGTTCCGTTATTCAATTTAACGGAAAGAATCCTTCTGTTTGCTCTAGAAACATCAAGTTCTACTTTCGGTCCGTCATATACCGGGTTGTCTGAATGTACTAGCAGACTCCCTTTCACGGAAGGGTCGCTTGTTGCCGTCGGAGTGGACTCTCAACAAACAAGTATTCAATCAGATTTGCTACCAATGGGAACGGCCAATGATAGACTTATTTGCGACACATCTCAACAATCAGTTGCAGACGTATGTGTCACCATGTCCGGATCCAAGAGCATTTGCAGTAGACACTCTATCGATCCCATGGGACGGAATGATAGGATATGCATATCCTCCAGCGCCGTTGATTCAGCAAATATTGCTAAAAATAAAACAATCTCAATGCAAGATTCTGTTGGTAGCATCTCTGTCTCCACAGAGACCGTGGATAAATCTACTCAGGTGTCTGTTGTGGGACCTACCGCGAAAGCTTCCTCCACGGGAGGATCTTCTCTCGCAGGGGAAACCGCGTCAACTTCATCACAACCCGCAAGGTCTCAACCTTCACGTTTTTCCGTTGTGCGGTCCTTCTTGCATGGCAAGCACTTTACAGGACGAGCAGTGGACGCGATTTCTAACTGTAGGAGGACCTCCTCTTCGCTAAACTATGCGGCTAAGTGGAAGATTTTTCGTCGTTGGTGTAGGGATCATTCTGTTGATATTTTCGATCCCTCCATTCCAGACATTGCAAACTTTCTAGTATACTTGTTTGATGACGTCAAACTGCAGCCTGTTACTATTAAGGGTTATAGGTCTATGGTATCTGATACCTATGCACACCACGATAGTTTACGAATTGGATCTAACGTCTCTTTATCTAAGTTAGTTAGAAACTTCTCGATAAATAGACCCAGAACTCTTAGATTAATTCCTAAATGGAATTTAGCTTGGGTTCTTCTTAAACTGAAGGAAAAGCCATTTGAGCCTCTTGGGACAGTAGATTTCAAATTCTTGTCTTATAAGACAGCTTTTCTCTTAGCTTTCTCTTCTGCTAGAAGAGTCAGTGAGCTTCATGCACTATCGGTGGACGATTCTCTCTATCGTAGTGTCGGGAACACTATCACCTTCACTACTAATGTTGGATTTTTAGTTAAGAATCAGGCTCCTAATAAATATCCGGAACCGATTGTTATTAAGGCGCTGCCGTCTTCAGACGGGCGTAGGCCTTTACTCTGTCCTGTTAGAGCTTTACGTATTTATAAACAGAGATCTCAGTTTATCAGAAAGGGACGGAAGCGTTTCTTTCTGTCTCTGATGCCTAATAGAAAGGACATTTCGGTCCATTCTGTTGCTAGATGGATTCAATTAACTATCTGTACTGCTTATGAAAATTTATCTTCCTCTCAGCAGTCTGTGCTTAAGATTTCGGCTCATGAAGTAAGAGCTCTTTCTACTTCTTGGGCTTATTCTAATAGTGTTGCTATTACAGATTTAATGAAGGCTGCTTATTGGTCTCAGCCATCCACATTCACAAATTTTTATCTCAGAAATATTGAGTCCATTTCTGGAGACCTGCATTGTTTAGGTCCGTTATCTGTTGCTCAGAATGTCATCCACTAAACAGTTGCAACTATAGTTATGCAGGCTTTCTGTTCCGGCTGTGACTCTGTCCTGCTGTCCTCTTCGCTCTGGGGGCTATTTGACCCAGGGCAAGGGGAAGGGGGGGGGGGGAGGGTGTTCCCTTAGATCACCTGCTTTATAGTGAAAACCAAGGGAATTCCTCCTCCGGAGTCAGTAATTCTGAGTCGTTTCCAGGATGGTTTTAAAGTGTAATATTAATGTTAAAAATTCATTCATGTCATATTTTTAAAGTGTAGCTCGGTGTGAAGCATTTGTATATGTCAAGTGTCAAACTGGCGTTAATATACAATCCTCGGACACTTTTAAAGAATATAAAGAGTCTCAATTCTCTGGACTAACTTTATTTATTGGCTTACTTTAAAAATAATTAGTATAAAGGGTTATACTGGATGTTAATAGAGAACATGAATGTTATTGTGCTCAATTATGAAGGGTATTGTATCTTTCTAATTTATCATAAAATAAGAAAGATACATGTAAAGCCTAATACTCCTTTTCTCCTTGAGGGGTTGACTCTATATTATATAGTTGAGCTTATTGGATTTTCCTCTATGTCCTAGGCCCTCCAGCCTTTTTACTATTTAGCTCTGTCTGGGTCATTGGTACAGTATAAAAATGTTAAAAAATTTATAGTAATTTATATATTTTTTATACTTACCAATGACCCAGACGGGGATGGCCCTCCCAGGAGTTGGGAACTCATACCTCCCCGCTGAGTACATAGCGCTGACCAGGCACTGCCTGTAAGAATGATGATTGGCGCCAATTTCGGAACGTCCTTGACACTGCGCATGCGCAGTGAGGGCAACGTATGGAGGTCCTTCAGGACATGATTTCTTTTGGTTTTAGATGCAAATTTTGGGGATTGGGGGGCAAAATTTGTGTTTGGCCCTAGATTTTTAAGAGTTAGCACCAGCTATGTCTGGGTCATTGGTAAGTATAAAAAATATATAAATTACTATAAATTTTTTAACTTTTGGCCACCAGAACATAGCTTATGACCCCTTGTTGAACTTTTTTCAATAAGTGGTCTTAAATGATGTTTTACAAGCCAAAATTTAAAAAAATACTTCAGATTTGGTAAATAGATCTGGCAAGATATGGTGAAAGCAGGTAAAAGGTTAATTAGCCATTTTGATAGTTTGAAATGAAATGATCAAATGTAAGAAAATGAACTTCTTCCTTTTAGTTAATAGAATACCAATGCTTTCTAGTGAATATTACATACAATAAAGTCTGTATGATCAATAAGTTTTTCTGCCAATCCATGTTTCATATTGCTTCTTGACAGTACTTTGCTTGAACAGACAGTGTTATTCAAGAAGAGCATATTCCAAATTATTTCTCAAGTTGTTTTACATGAAGCTGATTACATGTGAATTGCAGTAAGAAAAGACTTTGATAACCCTTTGCAATATAGTGGAATCCCATTAAGTGAATAGCTCCATTAGCAGTGAAAAATATTCTATCGACAGAGTATTCCATTGTCAAGAGTTTGGGGCTATCTTCTTAAATTCTAGTGATAAACAGATCCTTTATTCTATTATTCCTTGTTTAATACTTTAACCAATGCACAGGATATCAAAATTTAATATTTTAAATTTTATTTTTTCAAAATATTTCACAAAACTATATCATGCGCCCCCCCCCCTCCCCCCCATTGGAACAAGCTCAGCAAGCTTGTTCCAAAGAGGAGTGGGAGGGGGAGGGGGAGGAGAAGGGGTGGGGGGGGCACATGATATGATTTGATTTTGTGAAAAATTTGAAAAAAACAACATTTTCTTATCTAATCATTTTTGTAAATTATGCTGGTGGATGCAGCTGATTCCTTAGGTAACATGTTAACCCTTTACCCAATGCAGACGATATCAACATTTATTATTTTAAATATCATTTTTCCAATTTCTCAAAAAATTTCAACAAAACCATATCATGTGACCCCTTGTTGGAACGAGCTCAACGAGCTCGTTTCAACAAGGTGTCACATGATATGGTTTTGTTGAAATTTTTTGAAAAATAATATTTTTTCAACTGCTGAATTTGCATATTACGCGGGCGGATGTGGCTGATTCGTTGGGTAAAGGGTTAATGTATCTGAACCTCTTTTAAAAAAAATATAATGGACTTACATTTAATATTACTAAGTCCAAATAGGTCCATAAACATGTGGAAATCAAGGGTTGTTGGATTAATTTTGCAATGGATCACTAGACTTATTCAATGAACACAAGTTTACTCCATAACCTTTTTGCAGGTAAACTTTTGCATTTAACGTACAGTAAATGGTCTTGTCTTATATGCATATTTAACAAAGTTATTCAAAAGTGAGATCCACTAAGGTGTATCGCAGAGTTTCCTGACAGTAAAAATAAAGATACATAAACATTTTGTCCTTTTCTGAATTGACTAATTGCACTGAACTGGTTAAAAATATTAGTAGGTTTTATATAACCCCAGTGGAACCCTGTTAACTGGATAGCCACTTTGTCAGTGAAAATTATTCAGTTAATGGAAGTATTCAGTTAACAGGGATTTCATCACTTTACTGTATTCTGGAGATAACTGAGCATTTATTCTATTATATCTTGTTTGACAGAGCTTATGAGCCCTATCAAACAAGATATAAGAGGAGATTTAATTCCTGTTTTGGTTGTGCTGAGGCTAAACTGGTCTATAAACAAGGAGAATACAGTGATTGTCCGGCTAGTTAACTATCTTGAAATATTACAAGATTAATTTATTCAATTAGCAGGAGTTTCCTCTGTAACATGGATTGTGCACTTGCCTTCAACCACTGCTAACTTTGCTTGTGTAAAGTTAATATGTTGGCGAGTCTGACAGATTGCTGCTGTTCATTGGTTCTCTCCTAATACTCTGGCTTCCTGTACCCATAAAACTGTCTGACACAATGTGACCCCATGTTGAAAGTGTCATTAAACCCCAATAAACAAACAAACAATGACTAATATGAAACAGACCATCTAGTTTGATCAAACACTTCAACCACAGTTTGACCCATTGCGACTCAGATATTTCATTAAACTGTAAGAGTTTGGGCATCATAAAAGTTGTAACTAGTAATTGTAGAAGTTCAGTGCATAATGTAATATGCATGGAAAATTTGAAAATGGTCTATAATAAACAAAGCTTATCCAAAGTCGGTCAAATTTTCTATCATTATGACTGTGCAGTTATTCCAGCTTGTGACATATATTCCCCATTCTATCATATACTTCCCCATGGGAACCCCGGTAAGTGAAGCAGTGCCTGTTCACAGCAGTAAACAGTCTCTGTTTTACTGGTCAAATAGGACCCAGTCACCAATGCTTTGGAGGTGCAAACCCTCTCTAAAATTGGCAACATGGCTTATTAACGCTCGCCCCTGGTCTTTAGTTGATACTCATGTTGTAGTCATGATTAGCCATTGTGCAAAAATATGTGACCTCAAAATAATAAATAAATAAATAAATGCTATCATATGCTGCAATATAAATTTTTGTTAACCCTTTACCAAACATAAAAGGAAGACAAAGCTTGCAAACAAAATTCTTGAATAACTAATATTTTTTCATCTTTTGTGTCAAAAACATAGCTTATGACTCATTGAGCTCATTCCAATGAAGGCCATAAGCTATGTTTTTGAGACCAAGAAATAAAAAAAAATTTGAAAATTGAATGGCGATTTTTGTGAATAGTGCTGGCCGGTTTTGACAGTTAAGTTGGGAAAGAGTTAACCCTCTACACACAAATGTTGAAATATCCAGATTTTGAACGGACTGATTGTCCCATAATGCAGCTAGGAATTTAACCAGTTCAGACTTGTTTGATAGAACTTATTGAGCTCTGTCAGGCAGGGATGAATTTAACAGATTTCTAGTTGCATTAATGGGAAAATTTTTCGGCTTGAAATTTGGGTACTTTAACATCAGTGTGTAGAGGGTTAATGTTCTATGAAGTGTAAGGGTTAATTACTGTGTAGCACCATATAATTCAGTATCTTTCATTTATTATCTTGAGGTCAAAGAAACATTAATATTGGTGTTTATTCATTTGAATAGATTCTGTAAAGGAATTTGAAAATGATAATAATACATGTATTCGACTTTGATGCACTAAATATCACATCTGAGTTCATTTTTAGCTCACCGAAGGGAGCTAAACTTATCACTTGCCATCCATCGTCCGTCGTCGTCCATCCGGCGTCGTGAACATTTTTCAAACGACTTCTCCTCTGAAACCGCTAGGTCGATTTGCTCGAAACTTGTGTAACAGGCCAGCCCTCAAAATAACAGTAGAATATGGTAGAGCGGTCAATCACGATATTGGACTGCCCATTACATTGGTACCAGTATTAAACTAAAATAACTCTTGGATAGATCTTCCTTTCTCTGTTAAATATATCTACATAAGCATGGTGATGGAGTTAACTATGTACTGCATACAGGTTATTGATACATGAACAGTGAATAACTTGCTATTTGCCTACAAATAATATTGATAGAATAGCCTGGTATTAACTGTGGGTCACTCTTATCAGGTAAGTAAATGTGAATGACTTCTGGTTCATATATTGATTAATATAGCCCTGTACCACTGTTCTGATACACAGATAATGATTGGTGCATGTACAGGTAATGGTTGGTGCATGTACAGGTAAGTGTATAGCCTTTATGCATATATATATGGTACATTCATGGGTAAATATTATGGTCTGCTGATGTATGGTCTCACCTAAATGTATATGGTCTACATACAGGTATTTATATGCATATATAGAGGTTGGCAATCAGTATATGGTGTCGATATATGGTACATGCACAGGTAGGTAGTAGGTACTGGTTCTAATAGTAACTCTGGTTGGTTGTTGCTGGGTCACTTATTGTCACAATTGCTGGTATACAACTTGGTTTCTTGAACAACAGGTTACGCATAAACATATAATTTATGCTACATACACGTCACATTCACAAGTCTACCTATCTATCCCCTTTTTGTATTATATAAATACAGGGACATGAAATGTGTGTCAGGGATACCCAAATAAATGCTAGATCAGACACTAGCTAAATGATAAATGATGCGAAGAAAATAGTGCACACTGAAGCATTGATACAGCAAACTATAATAAAAGGTAATTCAGCTCTGAGAGCCCATGAACATAGCTCCAAGAGCTCACTGTACGAATGCATCATGTACAGAATTTTAAATGGCATCAGGTATCATTCAAGAATAGTTCCAGTACTCAGTAGTAGGCACTGATGGAAATATTTGCGGAATATTCTGGACAACAGGTAAATAAAATATGAAGGTCTTTAACAGTAACAATAAAAGCTTTTAATATGATCTGTGATTGTGGGTGATATGTACATGGTTTTCTTTAGGAAATCCTATCTCGGTATCTGTTTTATTGTAATTTCAAGTTTGACTTACTGTAAAGTGTAATGTAGCCAGTAATTCTGTTACTAGTGTTAGGCCTATTTGACCACAATTTAAATAAATGTTCTAAAGTTAATGCCAAAATAGCTCATTTAACCTGTGTCAATTTACATATACAATCGTCTGATAAAAGTAGCTGTGGATGGAGGACGTAACGATTTATGAAAATAAATCGCCAGTCGAAGACATATTCCAATGCTGGCAATCGTACTGTACTATTGTTTACTATTACAAGTATCGTAGTAAACGTAGTAAAATAGAGCTTCGATGCTTTGTATGGTAAATTTTGCCTTGGACTGTTTAAATATGGTTTGCCTGGTTAGCGGCTTATGTTGTTCTACATCTTCTTTTGAAAAGTTATCTTTTAAAGTTGTTTTTGTGCGTTAAATTGAATTCAATTGATTCTGATTTATGTTATCGTCTGTCAGCGTTGTTTTCACAAGAGCCGGTAAATGATGTAATGAAGACCGCAACCAATAGAAAATTCTGCTTTTATAGTCCCTGACCTCAAAAAGGCGGAGAGAACTTCTTGTCAACCAATGAGAGTAAGTGAGGATAAAAGCAGGACAGATTTACATAACTAAATATGGTTAACACTTCCTAATACGGAGAATGAAAAAGAGGTCGCAGGAGAACAAATGCCAAATATGGCAATCATCCTCCCAGGAATCCTTTCGCAGATTAAATAGAAGTAATGGTGGAACAAGACAAACAAGAACAGTTTACAAAATAAATCTTATCATGTATTAAAGATAACGCCAATCCAACATGCCTTACCATAGCGGTTAAGCACAGCTGAAGGGTAAAAACCCATAGACGCTAAGTTTAGCACATGACAGACTGCCGAAGTTGTTCAATGTGTACATATTTAAAACACCAACACGGCAAATTACCAAAATGACGATTTCCACCACCACTCAAGCTTACGGAGTTACGAAACGAATAAACTATTTTATAAACATTTTAAGATATGGATAAACTTTAATTATTGCTAGAACGCAATTTAATATTACTTACAAATAACATTAACGTTAGCATAAAAAATATATACACATATTTTAGGGAATAAAAATGCATTTTGGCTACACATGGTATGGATGTTCATTATTATATATCAATTCAAGTTTGTTCAAATGAAATGGACATGCCCACTTGGGGCTCCATAGGGGGCATAACTCCGATAGCACCCTATGTATATTAGAGAAATTACTAAAAAATCTTCTTCTCCCGCACAAGTGGGCAGAATCATTTGATATTTGGTATACAGCATTATGGGGTGGATCTGATTCAAGTTTGTTCAAATCAGCCCCCTGGATTCATATTTGGGCTCACTATAGAAGCCCAAATTTGAACTTAGTGCATTTCAGGCAAATTTCTTAAAAAATCTTCTCCAGATCCAGCAGGCAGAATCTTTTGATATTTGGTATGCAACATTGTGGGGTGGATCTGATTCAAGTTTGTTCAAATCAGCCCCCTGGGTTTATATTTGGGCTCACTATAGAAGCTCGAATTCGAACTTAGTGCATTTCAGGCAAATTTCTTAAAAAATATTCGTCTCCAGATCCAGCAGGCAGAATCTTTTGATATTTGGGATGCAACATTGTGGGGTGGATCTGATTCAAGTTTGTTCAAATCGGCCCCCTGGATTCATATTTGGGATCACTAATGAAGCCCGAATTCAAACTTAGTGCATTTCAGGCAAATTTCTTAAAAAATCTTCTTCTCCAGATCCAGCAGGCAGAATCTTTTGATATTTGGTATGCAACATTGTGGGGTGGATCTAATTCAAGTTTGTTCAAATCGGCCCCCTGGGTTTATATTTGGGCTCAGTATAGCAGCTCGAATCCGAACTTAGTGCATTTCAGGCAAATTTCTTAAAAAATCTTCTTCTCCAGATCCAGCAGGCAGAATCTTTTGATACTTGGTATGCAACATTGAGGGGTGGATCTGATTCAAGTTTGTTCAAATCGGCCCCCTGGATTCATATTTGGGCTCACTATAGAAGCCCAAATTCAAACTTAGTGCATTTTAGGCAAATTTCTTAAAAAATCTTCTCCAGATCCAGCAGGCAGAATCTTTTGATATTTGGTATGCAACATTGTGGGGTGGATTTGATTGAAGTTTGTTCAAATCAGCCCCCTGGATTCACTTTTGGGCTCAGTATAGAAGCCCGAATTCGAACTTAGTGCATTTCTGGCAAATTTCGTAAAAAATCTTCTTCTCCAGATCCAGCAGGCAGAATCTTTTGATATTTGGTATGCAACATTGTGGGGTGGATCCGATTCACGTTTGTTCAAATCAGCCCCCTGGGTTCATATTTGGGCTCACTATAGAAGCTCGAATTCGAACTTAGTGCATTTCAGGCAAATTTCTTTAAAAATCTTCTTCTCAAGATCCAGCAGGCAGAATCTTTTGATATTGGGTATGCAGCATGTTTAGTGGGGTGAGATTCAAGTTTGTTCAAGCCAAGTCCCTGGGTTCATATTTGGGCTCACTGTGGTAGCCCAAATTATATCTTAGTTCAAAATGAGGAATTTTCTTTAAAAATCTTCTTCTTCAGATCCAGCAGTCAGAATATTTTGATATTTGGTATGCAGCATCCTTAGGGGGTGAGATTCAAGTTTGTTCAAGCCATGTCCCTAGGTCCATATTTGGGCTCACTTTGGGAGCCTGAATGATAACTTAGTTCAAAATGAGGAATTTTCTTTAAAAATCTTCTTCTTCAGACCCAGCAGTCGGAATGTTTTTATATATCGTATGCAGATTCCTTAGGGGGGTGAGATTCAAGTTTGTTCAAGCCATGTCCCTAAGTCCTTATTTGGACTCACTGTGGGAGCTTGAATTGTAACTTAGTTCGAAATGAGGAATTTTCTTAAAAAATCTTCTTCCTCAGATCCAGCAGTCGGAATGTTTTGATATGTGGTGTGTAGCATCCTTAGGGGGTGAGATTCAAGTTTGTTAAAGCCAAGTCCCTGGGTACATATTTGGGCTCCCTGCGGGATCCCGAATTATAACTTAGTCAATATGAGGAATTTTTCTTTAAAAATCTTCTTCTTCAGATTCAGCAGTCGGAATGTTTTGATATTTGGCATGCAGCATCCTTAGGGGGTGAGATTCAAATTTGTTCAAGCCAAGTCCCTGGGGGCATATATGGGATGACTGTGGGAGCCCGAATGATAACTTAGTTCAAAATGAGGAATTTTCTTTAAAAATCGTCTTCTTCAGATCCAGCAGATGAATGCTTTTGATATTTGGTATGCAGCATCCTTGGGGGGTAAGATTCAAGTTTGTTCAAGCCATGTCCCTAGTTCCATAAAATTTGTCTCTCATGACTTCATTCCTTTGTAGTGTTGATGAACCATGTCTAACTGAATGTGACCCCAAATACTTCTTTGAACCACTTTGGCCGGTGAGCGATTAAGGCTCCTTTGGGCCTCTTGTTGGAATCAAAATATCTTGTGGGAGCCCCAGCAAGTTGAGGCCTGGTAGTTTACTGTAGTAGACATGCTCTGATTTACTGCTATAATGAGAACCGACATCTGGTCTGAGAGCCTTCTAAAATGGACTTCATTTTTATGAATTTTCAGACAACCAAATGTGCAGTAGAAGAATAGAATGTATTTGCTTTATCAGCGGAAGGACAGTTTGTTTTTAATTCAAGGCATATTGACCCTTAATAGACTGCTTACAGTTCTTTCTGTAAAGTAAGTCTTTCCACTTTCTTTAAACTTAACATTAATGCTACATGAACAGAACAGATTCTTTTCATGCAACTTAAATTAACTGTGATCAAACTTGAAATACAGTGGGCTATAAAATTAATTATTTTGAGGCATTTTTTACAGACAATGATCTTTTTGTTCCTTCAAAGGACAAATGCTCCCCCCCCCCCCCATCCCCCCATAAGTTCAGTGACTAAGAATACTTTATTTGACTTTATTTGTAATTTCGGGAGAGCCCCGAAGTGTATAGAGATGCGATTTAGTTTGAAATCCTCCCAATGATTTGATTTCATTCCAGTTGCACCAGTTCAACAATTCTCAAATCATCCAGATGTTCTAAGAATCCTTCAAAGTGTCTCCTTGTGAACTCTTCTATCATCAGGTCTCCTCCTACCACAGGAGATCTGATGATAGAAGGAAAGTTTAAAGAAGTTCCTCTTCCGAAACTACTTTGATTCCTTTCTGGAATGTCTGCTTTTCTTTTTATTGATTTGCCCAAACAGACAAGCCACCATTGCATACATTAATTCTTGAGTGTAAACTGTCAATATTTAGAGTAGTAAAATGGAGCAGTATCTGCAACTTGAAAAGCAGTGAAATTTGTTTCGAGATTCTACTTGATTCAAAATTTCTGCCTGATTCGATTTGACCAAAAGTTTTAGATCCTCAGGACCCTAAGTATTGGCTATTTTGTGCAAATGAATAGATCAAATATAAAACATCTGCTGCGGTGTAGTCCTCCTTTATTGCATATATTTATTCTTGTTTATCTGAAAAGTTCATCAGTTCATTGCAGTCACATAATATAAGTTACATGGCATGTAGTTGGCTGATACATTTCCATACAAGGTGATGAGAGTTCATATCAGGTGAGGCAAAGACGTTCATATCAGGTGAGGCAAAGCCTAACCTGATATGCACTCTCATCACCTTGTATGGAAATGTATTAGCCAGCTACATGCCATGTAAACTATTTATTATGTTGAAAGTCCATGTAAATCAAGAGATTAAGAAGTTTTCATGAGAAACAAAGAACGACCGGACATTTATTTTTTTTAAACTGCTAATGACAGCACTGCGCAGAATCACCATCAGTAACTGACAGTGGTATATATTCATGGTGACAGTGAACAATCTTCGCTGTTGGAAGTGTGATATTTGTTTACAAAATAAAAAGTATCGCTACAAGCATATCTGGAATACCCTTACGTACAATTACTCTCAGTACCACCTGGAAAGGTTTAACAAAGCACTTTTAAATGTTCAAAAATCACTTTTAATCTGTTGAGTAAACTGTAAAAAAAATATTTGTTTCAACATAAAAAATCGATAGAATTGTAAAAACAACAAAGAACTTTTGAGACTACAAATAATATTTTCTGACCATATTTTAAGCCTTTAATGTTTTAAATCAATAAATACGGTACCTTGAAAATATTTTTGGTACTTAAATTCTCTTATTTTGTTTTTATTCAAATTTTGAAAATTCTAAGTAAAGTGGAAATGCATCAAAATAGTCATGGCGGCCACTCACCCGAGATCAAATAATATCAGGTGAGTTGCTTGATATGGCAGAACCCTTAGATGATATTCCAGCATTCTGATTGGAGAAACTAACTTTGAGGCATGATAAATGCTGTTATGTAACACAGGCATAATAAATGCTGTTATGTAACATGCTGTTGAAAGGGCTCTCTGAACCATTTTCAGTTCTGTATCACTCAGATGCACATCAGTCACTTAACCCTTTACCCAACATAAAGGCCAAAACTGGCCAGTGCTATTCTAAAAAATTGCCAATTAATTTTCATTATTTTTTGTCTCAAAAACATAGGTAATGACCCCTCGTTGGAATGAGCTCATTGAGCTCGTTCCAATGAGGGGTCATAACCTATGTATTTGAGACAAAAAATGAAAAAAATTCGTTAATCAAGAATTTTTTTGGCAAGTGTTGTCTGCTTTTCATGTTAGGTAAAGGGTTAAAGAAAGAATGTACCTTCCAAGCATCAGCTTAACTATTCTAGGTCACTCAGATCAGACTTGAAATTTGGTCAGTTTTATGACCTTTGAAGATGTGTTCCAGCTTGCTGGCTCCATTGAATTTGCAGGTAACATTCTAAGTGTCATAGCAGTGATTTCTAGTTAAATCTTACAAGCAACAAGGCTTGACTAGATATCTCTGCAAAGACTTATCTTTATATGGCAAAAATTGTATAAACCTTTCTGGCCCATAAAGAGTAAAATAATTAATTTTTCTAGAAATTCAGTGAAATCTGTAAAATTCAGATTATCTAAATGATCAACTCTTTGCCTGCTGCAATCAGATTTTCCTAACCAGTACAAAAATATTTTGTTACCTAATAGAGGTATGTATAAATTGTATTGACAAACTTTTTCCTTCTTAGGCCACACAAAGTAGATGTTCTGTTTCTCAGGCCAAGTTTTGTAAAATTGCATGTGGACGGGTGGTTTTTTATTTTATATTTTATTTTTGTAATTATTTTTATGCCATCAGAAGTTCATATTCTTGGTTTATTTCATGTTTTAGGCCATATAATCTACAGAATAGCAAGAGTGGTGGTGTATTTTGTCCCTTGGGTGCAACAAGGCTTTGCAATGCTAAAGCATTGCAAAGCCTTGTTGCACTTAAGGGACAAATTTATCAATTTTATTAACTTGTGTAAAATATCAGACATAAACCATTTAATTTTTATTTTTTCCAGTTTGCATTGGTCATAAAAGGAGAGCATGCGGCAGCCAAAAGGACCATGCATGAGGATCTGAGAAACAGATTTTTATTTTATTAAGCCTTACCACTGATTGCTTAATGTTATACATGTACTATGGAATTTTTATCAAGCCAATTCTCATTTTATGAGAAATTCATAAAATACCTAACAGTTTAAGAGTTAAACTGCAGTGAAATAACACAAAAAATAGAAAATTATCATTTTTTTTTTAATTACAGATGAAAACAGGAAGAAATACTTCAGGTACATATTTGTCTTTTTCACTTTATGAGTATTATTGATGATTGCTGATAACAGATTTTTCACATATTATTTACATTCACCACTTGATTTGTAGCAGAGCAAAATATTTTGAACCCTGTAGCATGATTCGATTCAAGCACAATTGTTATTCTTAAGTGGAAAGTAGAAGGAAGTAAAATGTTGTGAATTAACTCCATGCATACTGCTGGCTGATATTCCTGAATTTGGCATTTGCTTTAGTGTAATTTGGGTAATTTTAACCAGTTGTTTCCCTGTGAATTGATTAACATTTTTGAGCAGTGATTTGTTAATTAATCATCTAATGCATTTTCTATCAAATCAAGTCATGGCTGCTTCACAGAATGTTTTAGTGCATAATTGGTGTGTCACTGGAGTACAGTCTAAGAGCTTAGTTCCATATTTCATCAAGTCAAGCAGTTGAATGCTACTTTTATCCAGAGTAAAAGCATGATGAAATATAAAAACTGTATATCATTGTCCATTTTGCAAGGCATAACAGCCATTGGTACATTCAGGCTGGGACAAATCTGGTACATGTCCACCTAAAATTATCCTAATTATTTAAGTGCATACAGGGCATAAAGAAATATTTTACTTATGTTTTCTCTCATAAAATGATTTATAATTTTGACATTTATTAAATAGAAATTTTAAGTTCTAATAAATCCTGATGTCTGTAACCTCATGTTCAAAGAAATGGCAGTGAATGAACCAAAGAGGCCCTAATAAGAGAATACCATGGTACACCATGTATTGTCCCAAAATATCTTAGTGTACCATGGTACTTTTCATGATGTATTTTCAGAACCCTCCTTTTCTAAGGACTTCAGCAGCCCTGGACCCTGTAACAATTTGGATTGGACCTCAGTGTATGCTCGTCTAATCACAATTTATGGATCTTTCACAGCAGCATTTTACCAATGGAATGAGAGTGATGTTTTGAAACCTGTGTAATACATCATGTCTCTCTTCACTTAAGTAAATTCTGGTGATGTGGTATTCCAGTAACCAGTACCTGGGTTGCAAGTCCTCTTAAGTGGCCAACATAATTTTAATTGATTGACTGAACAACTTTTTTATTTTTGTTGTGTTTCGTAATTTAGCAGTAGATGGTTAAAGTGACCTTTATCTCCAGTAAACCACAAATAGTACTGAACTGGAACTTCATAGTACACAAGAATTTTTTTGGATCACTCCACCACATGGGAACCCCAGAAAGTGAAGCATTGCTTGTTTACTGTGGTACATAAGCTCTGTTTCACTGATACAATAGGACCCAGTCACCAATGCCTGGGTTGGAAGTCCTCGTAAATGGGCAGCATAGGCATAAACGATTGACTGGGCTTGATTTTATACCCATGTTGCAGTCATGATTAGCCATTGTGACCTTAAGTATGTGACCTTAAACACCAATAAATAAATTTGGACCACTCCAATAAATCTCTCATGCACATTCATGTATAATAATTATCATCATTTGTCTTGTTATTCTAACCCTTAAAGGTCAGGACAGTTTTCCACAATTTTTTGCCATGCATAATCCAGCTCTAGCTTGTGGGATTGCAGTAGTTTCTGGTAAAGTCTTGGTTGCCTTTATGGAGCCAAATCTTGGCTAGAAAGCACAGTCAGTATACTCTGAATTTAACCCCAAGGTTAACACAAATGCTGTGGGTTATGTCATCGGTTCTGAAGTAGAAAACTGATCAAAGTCAGAATTAGGGCTGTAACCCTTGGGGGCCTAATTCTGTTTGTTCAAAAATGAACAAAAGTTGCTCCATAAACATATCACAGAAATAAAGGGGGTGAAATTCTCATCAGAATTTACCCACTAAACTAACATTATTGCCGGGAGCATGGTGGCGTATTGGTTCATACATTGGAATTAAGATAGAAAGGTTCGCTGTTCGATCCAGAGCAACATCATCTGCATTGTGTCCTTGAGCAAGACACTTCATTGTGCTAGCATATGTCGTAGCACAGTGGTAGTGTGTACTAAGACATTGGACACAACATTGAACTTGCCTTCAACCGATGCTAACCTTGTCCATTCTGGGTTAGAAAATTGGAGAGTCTGACAGTTTCTTTCCATTGTTTGGCTGTTCTCACCAGGTACTGTGGCTTCCTCCACCCATAAAACTGTCTGATTCAATATGACCTTGGTTGTTCAAAGTGTTGTTAAACCCCAAACAATGTTATGGGAAGTATACTATTCAAAAAAAGTAGGGGATATTTGACAAAAGTGAGATATATGAAGAAATATATTTATATTTTCATCGAAAGACAGTTGAGGCATTGCACTGTGACATCTGGTGAATGATTTTAGTGATAGTTGGGTGTCCGACAAGCACACATTCCAGGCACTGTGCTGTAGAAGACATGGACAGTTAGTCAGATAATTTACCATATTCAGTCCAAGACCTCAATACCTTGTAAATCCTCCTCGGTTCGCGAGACGAGTGCGGATCTGATGTGGCATACTCTTCACCAAAAATCCAATATTAGCTAGAATGATGTTATTCCATTCTTCCTGCAGTGCAGTGGCTAGTTCCTGGACATTGGTAAGGGGCTGTTGGCAATGTCCTAGGCGCCTGCCAAGCATATCCTGGACGTGCTCAGTTGGTGAAAAGTCTGGACTTAGTGCTGGCTAAGGCAGTGTAGTGATGTTCTGCTCCTGGAGGAACTCTCTAGCAACACAGGCCCTGTGTGCTCTTGCATTGTCATCTTGGAAAGTGAATCAATGGCCATGACATCGTGCAGCTGGCTCCACATGAGCTGCTAACTTGTTGTCACGGTAGAACTGCCCTGTGACACGCCCTTAAATGACATGTAATGCTGTTCTGCTTGCCATGGTTATGCCTCCCCACACCATAACCGATCCACCACCAAAATGACAGTGCTGCCTAACGGTAACATCATGGTCTCTTTTGTTCCACCGCCGCCACACTCTTTCGCCTGTCGTGGAAGTCGAGAGTGAACCTCGATTCATCAGAAAATATGGCGGTGCTCCACCGATGATTGTCCCAATGCTGTTGTGCTCCACACCAATTATGCCTTGCTGCGATGTGACATTCAGTCAAACGTGGAATTATTCGAGCGTACAAATTCTAGCTGTGTAGGTGATTTTGGATAGTCTGACCACTGACTCACACATCTATCACTCGGTGCAGCTGCTGTCCAATTTCTGAGGCACTTTGAAGGCGTTTACGTAATGCTGTGGTTTGGATGAAACGATCCTGGTTAGCAGTTGTCACCCTTGGACGACCTGACCGACATCTCATCAACATTGCCTGTCTGACAGTAGGTTGAACACGACCTGCTAATCACTGATTGAGTTATTACGTTGAGAATTTGAGCCATTGCAGTCTGTCTGTTGCCAGCTTCCAACATGCCAACGGCACGTAAACGTTTGTCACGTGCCAGTCTTCGCATACCTCAAAAGTTACGTTTCAACCAGAAACTATTGATGAATGAGTTTATACCAAGAAAAGAACAACGAGACCCCCGAAAAAGCCTGTCTAGTACAAATGAAAATTTCAAAATATACCTCACAGACATTAACGCGGTGCTCGTGTGAAAAACCTGCATGAAGTTTTTGTGGGCTAGTGACATTCATGATCCAAACTAAACTTGGAAATGTATTGATGTGTCCAATCACGCATACCCAATACCATTTTCCGAAAATATCAACATCACTTTGGATATCTCCTACTTTTTTTGAATAGTATTTATTGGAAAGTTCTTTTTTGATTTATTATGCCCCCCTGACTTGAAAAGTTGAAGGGGTATCAGGTTTATGTGCCTAGTTGTCGGTACACAGCACAGTTATGTGTCTAGTCTGATTTATGTGACTAGCCACATAAAATTTGAAATAACAATTGGTGTTTATGTGTCTATAAATGTGGGTTATGTGGCTGAAATGGTTTATGCGGCTACTAAATGACAAAAAGTAGGTATAGTATTTTCAGGAATTTTATGTTAGGGTTATGGTAAGGGCTAGGGTAAGGGCAAGGGTGAGGGTAAGGGTCAGTAAGCTGAAAGGGTTAGGGTTGGCTACCACCCAGAAATTAGACTTAACCCTTTACCTAATGCAACGGCCAAAACTGGCCAGCGCTATTCTCAAAAAACGCTAATTAATTTTCATTATTTTTTTCATTTTTTGTCTCAAAAACATAGGTTATGACCCCTCATTGGAACGAGCTTGTCGAGCTCATTCCAATGAGGGGTCATAACCTATGTTTTTGAGACAAAAAATGAAAAAATAATTATTCAAGAATTTTTTTTGCAAGTGTCGTCTGCTTTTCATGTTAGGTAAAGGGTTAAAAAAGAGTTTTTAGTCGTTGTCCATGCATTATAAATTCCTCAAATATTTTAATATTTTAGCCACATAAACCCTGATTTTAAGCCTGTCTTGCTGTCCGTTTGTTCCCCCATTCATCCATCTGTCTGCCCATACCAATATTTTCTCTTGTATCTCAGCCACTGCTACTCCAATTTGAATGATATTTGGTGTTGTGAAAGAGCATCTTGGGGAAACAATATCTGTATAGCATGAGTTTCTTCCACACATTTTTTTTCCTGAGTTATGGCTCTTTTTCACTCTTTTGACTTAGAAGATTTTTGGCAGGTTGAGGGCATTGGCATTGCCCCTCTTGCACTTATTTTATACATTGTTTATCTGTGTGTACTGTTGTTTATTGAAATTGTTCTGGCAGACTAAATTTTGATAACATTCAGCATGATCTTGGATTAGAGGTATTTCCTCTTATTATGTATGATGGTTTAAAAGATTGTTCTAAAATGTGGGAATCTTGTAACATGAAGAAAGAGATCAGTTAGAGACTATGATTTTTTCAAATTTGTGGTCAGGGATCAAAAAGTTGGGTCAGAAAAAAATAAAGAAAATTGCAAGGGGATGTAAAGGGTGATGTTTGGGTCCATTGAGATAAGAAACAATTTTTTTCGTGAAAAAAAATTCAACTTATTGTTGAGCATGTTTTGATCACAAAATATAAATGTATTTCATTTGCTTTTCATGAAAAAGTGTTTCAATTATTTAATTTGAATGAACAAACACATTAATTTAGAAATTTTTTTCAGATTCCACAGAAACTGCTGAGCAATGTAATAAAACACTTATTTTCATTTACTACTGACACATTAACCCTTTACTCAGATAAATAAAAAAGGGTCCTCTGTGTTGAATATGATTATTTTCATACAGAGGGTTTTTTTTTATTTTGTATTTGTCACTGAAACATAAGGTCAGTACAAATTAGAAATTACAGTGACTTGAAAAGTAGTACTTTAACCTTTTCCAGAACAAAAAACCCTTTTTAATAACTCTTTTTTCAGATTTCAAAAAAAGAAAAGGGCAAAACCATGTTTACCAATGTAGATGCAAAGACTAAAATGAGTAACCTAGTCCATAGAGCATTTTCCAAAACTGCATTACATTTAACCATATTATTGTTAAAGTCAAAAATACACTATTTTATTTTATGCTAGCCTGTGAATTATCGCAAATTATCTAAAAGATATTTCTTGATATCCATTAACTTGATAGATATCGAGAAATCTTCCTCAGTATTTTCCTAAATGACATCACACTCCGGTGCATGACGTCGCCAACAATAAGCTGATCTTTGTTATTGTTTTTAAAAGAATGCATTTGGGGTTGAATTGGGCTGAATACTGTGCAATAAAATGTCTCGTAGCATGTAATAAAAAGAAAATCTACTCTGTTTAGTAGAGCTGTGCGGTATACCGAAACCGAAACCGTATACCGCGGTTTAGGCCAATACCGGCAAACCGAACCGACCTCGGACGAAATACCGTAATACCGGACGCGAACGGTATGAGAACAGACTGCACTTTATACTCACCCAGAATCACGGGTGTTTTAGTATTTTTACGAAATTACGAACGTACCGTATATGTCCGTGTATAAGTCGCATCTTTTTGCTTGGAAAAACGGGACCAAAATTGGGGTGCGACTTATACAAAGGTAATTATTTTTCAGCAAGTTTTCAACAGTGATATGAGGACTGAACGGACACCAGATCGGCCCATGTCGACGGTTTGTATCACAGCGATTCACCTGCTTTGAAAATTTGTTTATTTTATTTCACCTCTTTATTTCTAATTTCTGTGTTGAGCATTAACTTGATCACAAAATAAAATTTAAACAAAAATAAATATAAAATAAAATAAAAATAGGAGATTATACTCAATGTGTTCTTGTTTTTTTTTTTCTCGGTGACCCGGTGAGTGGAGGGGTGGTGAACAATCGAAAATTCAAAACCGCATGCAATTAATTTCCTTCAAAATAATTACGGTACCTGTTCATGTCTTCAACATCTCCAGTAATAATTCACAATAGAATATTCCATGGTTGTATATCTCAACATATTTTGGATATTGGTATGAGTTATTTACGAAATTCGCAAGGCAATCAAATTGTTTACACAGCACACTACATGCGTTTTTTAAGGGGAATTCCCTTTGAAGAAGATTAACAAGAATCATGCAGTTACTTCCCTTTTACTTTACATTCACACTTTCGGGAATTTCCGTCGCATCCCGACTTCATGACCTATTTGTTCGCACGTGCAATTCGTTTAAATGGCATGGGAATAAAGCATTTTTCTTTGTAGTTTTACATTTGGATTTACCATTTGAATTCAACTTACCTCGTTCTTACCTGAACACATGCACCGGAGCATTCCTTCTTTTACTGGCGTGAGTAATAACAAACACAGTTGACATATATCTTTTAATAAATACGATACACGAGTAATAACAAACACAGTTGACATATATCTTTTAATAAATACGACACATTATTGAATGTATCAATGAAGAATACAAACAAATATAATTTATAAATATACTGTAATCGGTCATCAAACATCCCTGTTCAGTCCACAAGACTTCCAGACTGACAAAGCCAATATCTTGTAACAAATCCTCGTTTGAACTTTGAATGCTACAGTGTTCTATGTCCCAGTGGGACATAGAACATTGTAGGTCTGAGGCGACAAAATATCTACTATAAGCTTATGACTGAAATTATCTGACTTTATTTCACTACGTTTTGAATCTCTCACTGAATACCGATACCGAAACCGTAACCGAGGTATTGCAGTAGAAAATACCGAAACCGATACCGAACTCAAAATACCGATACCGCACAGCTCTACTGTTTAGTCAGTATCAGGAATTATCTCTTGAGTGTGGGCCTGAAAGTTTTATTTTTCACACGGACTTGGGCAAGTGAAAAAAAAATATTTTCAGGTCCACACGATGAATGTTTTCAGTAGCTTTCTAAATATTGTTATGCTTTGCCACATGACATCGCCTTGAACGTCACCGTGAATGAATGATCAGCTGATCTTTGTTATTGTTTTGAAACGTACGTATTTGCACTGAAATTGGGCTGAATATTGCTCAGTAGAATGTCACGTAGCATATAATAAAAAGAAAATCTACTCTATTTTAGTGAATATCAAGAATTTTCTCATGAGTGTGGACCTGAAAGTTTTATTTTTCATGAGTGCAAGCGCTCGTGAAAAATAAAACTTTCAGGTCCACACTCATGAGATAATTCGCGATATTCACTAAAACATCATAGATATCCTCTATGTATTTGTCATGATTATAAAGTATATCCTGAATCTGAAAGAGTTAACAAATGAATACCAGGAGTAATTGGCTCAAACTGTCTTGCTTTTGGTCAAGTAATGCAGCCAAACAAAAAAATTGGTCGCCCCAATTTTGTTTTCAGTGAATAAGACAAATGTTCACCAAACTTATATTGCCCTGAAACACAGCGAATGACTTCTCACTGGAATAAGCTCACCCAGCTCATTCCAGAGATAATTTTTTAGAATCTGGTGTTTGTTAAAAATGTCAGTTTGGAATTCTGAAGAGATTGCATTTGGACTTTTGTTCTGAAAAATTCAAAACAAATAGAGTTGATCACCACTGAAACACCAACAGAGTGAAAGCTCCACCTTCCAATTATATTTAACCCTTTACCTGCCGTTTTGTCGTGTCAGCTACTTCATTCAGGGGGGATGTTCATGTGAAACACCCCCCTCTCCATTGAAATGCACTTGTCGAGCTTTCCCAAATATGGGTAACATGACATTGTTTTGTTGAAATTGGCATAAAGGATTAACCCTTTACCTCACATAAATGGAAAAAACTGTAAAATATTATTCACAAAAACATCATTCACATTTTATTATTTTAAAAAAAAATTTGGCCACAAAAATATAGCATATGACCCTCATTGGCACAAGCTTGTTGCGCTTCCATGAAGAGGTTTAAGCTATGCTTTTGAGGTAAAAAAAAGGATAAATTGGGTGATTCAAGAAATTATTTTGTGTTTCCCTCAGGTAGAAGGTTAAATTCTGTGAAAATGTATAAGAAGTACAACTAGTATTTCAAACGGTGGACCACTGGTTCTTTGGCTTAACCCTTTACCTAATGAATCGCCCGCATCCGCCCGCGTAATATGCAAATTCAGCAGTTGAAAAAATATTATTTTTCAAAAAATGTCAACAAAAACCATATCATGTGACCACTCGTTGGAACGAGCTTGGCGAGCTCGTTCCAACGAGGGGTTACATGATATGGTTTTGATAAGATGTTTTGAAAAATTAAAAAAAATGGTATTTAAAATAATAAATTTTGATATCGTTTGCATTGGGTAAAGGGTTAAACTTCAATTGCGCTTTTTCATAAGTTATATCTTGAGTTGGAATTTCACTCTGTGGGTATTTTAGTGCTAGTTTCATCACTGCATACTGCAAATGGGTAAAGGGTTGATTTGATATAGAGGTTTGTGTAAGTTACTAATTTTGTTAATACAAATTCTAAATCAACTTAACATACTGACCAAAATGTTATAACAATAGTAGATATTCTATATGCCTTTTATTGATGTTCTTACATTGAATGGTTTAGGACTAGAAGCAGAAGTTGACAATAGAAATATTATGCAGTGGAGCCCACTTAATTGGATGTCTTTTAACTGAATAATCCTGTTAATGGAATATAATTTCCTAACACAAAACCATTTACCATACCATGGGGCACGGTGGCATTGCGGTAACCGGTTCTCGTCAGATCACCGAAGTTAAGCAACACCGAGCCCGGTTAGTCCTCGATTGGGTGACCGCCTGAGCAATCGATTCGGACTCCCGTGTTGTGTCCTTGGGCAAGGCACTTAACCCCGATTGTCCACATGGGGCACGATGACACCGTGTACTAAGGCATACTGCACGTCAATGGTGCGCATGTCTTCAACCAATTTAACCCTGCTGCAGTGCGGAGTTGCAATGTTGGGGAGCTGGCAGCTGCTCTTCATTGCTCAGTGGTTCTCTCCGGGTACTCCAGCTTCCTCCACCTGTAAACTGTCACGGTCATGCTTAGCCATTGTGCATAAGTATGTGACTTTAAACACCAATAAATAAATAATAATAATAATAAATTTACCATACCTCCAGTACAAATTTGGCTTGTTAATTGAATATAGGTTATAGAGTAAACTCCTGTTAACTGAAAAAAAAAATCTTGTAACCAATTGAGAAATTACTCTGACGCACCCCAGTTTTCCTTTGTTTATAGACCTATTTGGCCTCATTACATTCAGTGCAGGCATTTAATCTATTATATCTTGTTTGACAGAGCTCATGTCAAACAAGATACAATAGAATAAATGCCAAGTTTATCTCTAGAATACAGAAAAGTGACACAATCCCTGTTAATTGAATACTTCTGTTAAATGAATAATTGTCATTGGCAACATGGCTGTTCGATTAACAGGGTTCCACTGTATCATATTTTCAGGATGCTTAAAAGGTAATGTTTTAATCCAAGCAGAACATCTGAAGCTCTACTG
Organism: Pictodentalium vernedei; assembly: GCA_031216915.1. Classification (NCBI taxonomy): domain Eukaryota; kingdom Metazoa; phylum Mollusca; class Scaphopoda; order Dentaliida; family Dentaliidae; genus Pictodentalium; species Pictodentalium vernedei. Next base: position 684,186,422 of record CM062296.1, on the reverse strand, counting down.
ATTCTTATTTGTCTTTGTAATAATTATTCAGTTAACATTTTTGTAAAATTTACAAAAAGCTTTTTTCCAATATTCTGAAGAGAAATAACTTTGTTTACAGCAACTGTTTAACACTTTGCCTAACACAATTAGTAGGGAACATGGTGGCTCAATGGTTATGGCATTGGACTTCAAACCAAAAGGCTATGGTTTGATCCCTCCCAGGGGTAACTGCATTGTGTCCTTGGACAAGGCACTTAATACTGATTTCCCACATGGGGGCACATTGGTGTTGTGTACTAAGGCGTACTCCATGTCCATGGTGCACTTGTCTTCAACCAATGCTAACAATGCCTTTGCAGAGTTAGTATGTCGTGGAGTCTGACAGTTGCTCACAGCAGCTTGGTGGTTCTCTTTGGGTACTCCAGCTTCCTCCACCCATAAAACTGTCTGACACGAGGTCACCCTGGCCACCAATAGTGCCATTAAATCCCAATAAATAAATATAAATAAACACAACTAGTGGAAGACACATGCAAAAATATTTACGTAGGTAAGTAAAAAGTTTTATATTTTGCTTTAAAGAACAATCTCATTCCAATGAAGGATCATATGTTCAGTATTGGAGGAAAAAATTTGCTTAAAATAATTAACACTCTGCAACCAGATAACAAATTGTAAGCAGCAAATTTCTTCCATAATGTACCTAGAAATTTAACCAAGTCAGTCTTGTTTGACATAAAAGTTGTAGCTCTTAATTTTGATATTTCAGCATCAGTGTGTGGCGGGTTAATTTTTAATTAATTTTTTTTTTTATCAATTTACCCGATTTCAAACACCAGTAAATAAATATACATTCATCAGTTTTCCAGAAAAACCAGGAATGGACAAATGTACTTCAATAAATTGTATTAAAAAAGGTTGTTTTATCAATTTTTATGAGCAAAATCTTACTAGACTAAAATAACCAAAAAACATGATGTGCCAAAAAAACCTGAATTAGCTACTTAGGCTGGTAGATAAAATGCATATGGAATATCCCAGAATCTGTGTATCAAAAAACTTGAAATTAGAACTCTAAGTATAGTACTCTTCTTGGAAAATTGTATCACATACCACTCCAAACTGCAGAATCTGCACAGGTTCACCCAAAACCACATGGTCCAAGAGCATGATTACCTATAAACTGCACAAAGTCACCACATAGCCCTACTACTTGCATTACACACAAGCATGGAAATAAGTGATTCAATTGGAGAATGAGGTCCCTAGAGGGTGAATTTGGTGAGGATATCCCATGTGGTGAGGATATCCCATACAGTGGGCCAATTTATCCTCTGGGTACCTCATTCTATTTAGGCCTGAGGCCTTGATTCAGATTGAGGTTCACAGAGGGCATATTTAGTGATGCTACCCTGCTTCCGACCTTCGCTATCATATAATACAGATCCTCTACTCAGACTAAAAAAACCCTGATCAGCAGTACACCAGTGTCACACCTGTGAAATACATCAAATGCAACATCCATTTGTCCTAAACAGAAAGGACTTTTAGTGTTTTATTGTAAATTAGAGTTTAAATGAATATATAATATATGTTTGTAAGTATTCTTTAACCCTTTACCCAATGCAGATTGTATCAAAATTTGTTATTTTCATTATTTTTAACTCAACTTAACATCAAGTTTGAGCTATTGGGATGGGTTGTGATCCATATCTGTATGTCCGTACATCTGTCTGTACATTTCTCTGTCTGTCCACAATTCCTTCAGCACACTCTACAGGCCACAGCTATCACCTATTCAGTTCCAATTTTCATACATGGTTTTGGGGCAATGTCTGAATGGGAGCTATCAAATTTTCTGAATTTTGCCTGCTTGGATTTGGCACATAAATTGTCAACAATTCCATTAGCACACTCTACAGGTCACATTTCTCACCCAGTCTTTTTCAGATTTTATATGTAGCTTTGGTGTTATATCTTGATGGGAGCTATTGAATGTTTCTGAAGTTTGTTGAAAAACATAGCCGCCAGAAGCCATCTTGGATTTGGCACATAAATTGTCAACAATTCCATTAGCATACTCTACAGGCCACATCTCTCACCCATTTTTTTCAAATTTCATATGTAGTTTTGGTGTGATGTCTACATGGGAGCGATCAAATTTTTCTGAATTGCAATGAAAAACATGGCCACCATCAACCATCTTGCATTTGGCATATAAATTGTCAACACTTCTATTAGTACACCGTACAGGTTGCATTCCTTGTCCAATCTTTTTCAGATTTCATGTAGATTTGGTGTGATGTCTTTTCTGTAGAAACTTGAGTGAATGACTTGGCATTTCTGGAACTTTCTATTTAGTTCAGTCCCCTCTTGGACAAGTTGAACTGCAGTGTCATTGACACTTTCATTTTTCAGTAAATTTCAACAAAACCATATCATATGACCCCCTTATTGGAACAAGCTCAGGAGTTCATTGAGGAGTCACATGATATGGTTTTGTTGAAATTTTTTTCAACTGCTCAATTTGTAAATTATGTGGGTGGATTTTACCGATTTGTTAGGTAAAGGGTTAATACACTACCTTTATTTCAATAATATTGATTTTACTCATTGTTTTGATTTGATCATTTGTATCGAAACCATTTTGGATCCTGTAAAGGAAGAGATTTGCATGAACATTCAAATGGAAAAGTTGTGAAAAGTATAGTATTCATAGTGTGAATTAGTATCTACACACCCAATGACCTGACATCTTTAATTACAAGACCAGTGTGAACTTGGGTTGACAGCAAGCATATTTAGTGGATCAGAGCCCACCAGGCAGACAACCTGCTGGTACTGGTTGATGAACTACAAATCTTTCTGGTTATGACCTCAAGTTTTTAAAGCTCCAGTAAATGTGGGTGACCCAGTAACAAATCATGGAGTACGTGCTTATGGAATGCATTAAGATCAGCTGTGGCTTACATCCTCAAAAAGCATGTAACATTTGCAATCTCTATAAATTTTTCCACTTGTAGCCCTTTAAGTTCAACTTAGATGCAAATTAATTGTTGAATATTTTAGTGTTACAGTCTATCTTTCTTCCTACATAGAGATATAACCTCGGTTATCATACCCCTCCACCCTGCATACACACACTGAAAGTTTTTCCAGTTCAAAATAAATTTGTCTTTCTTTCAAATTAAGATATAGTATGCTGGTAGTATTAGTAAATTAAGATAGAGTATGTTGGTAGTATTGTTTAGTACACACCATATTTATCATAATTTTCTGATCATTGTATTGACATGACTTGCATTATATTCATGATGTAAAAAAAATATTTCCTGTTTTGAAACAAAATTTCCTTTAATGTTTATCTGAAGGAGAAATCATCACCAATATACCTGACACAGGACTTTTATTCCATTCAACCAGTTGAAAAAATATTGTTTCAGATGGGGTTAAAATATTGTATTCCCCACCCACATGCATAGCGACATTTACTCAGCAAATACAATAAGATTGCTAGAAAGAATTGTTTAAGAGACTTTGAAGGTATGAGCAGTATCTACTGTACTAAAAGGTCATAGTATATTAAAAACACTAACAGAAGATGTTAGATGGTACATAACTAATTTTTCTATCCAGGAATTATCTGACATTGAAAAGATTGTTACAGGCAAAGAGTTAAAATTTGTTTCCATGTCTAGTAAACCCACAAATTACTTTTCAGAAAAGGGTATTTGTCTCCTATGTAACCAAATACATCTGTAAGTGATAATTCATGCTATAAGTTCAACTATGATTATTAACCCTGTGTCCCTGTCCATGACAAAAATGAATATATCACCATCAGATGGTAGGCTGAATTGAGTAATGATTACTTTGAAAACGCAGGCATCCATAACTGCTATATAAACAGTTTTTTAAGTAATCAGAACCCTTTTACTACTTTCACCCTTTCGACCTAGGGCATCTAATTTCAACAAAATATAAAGCACATTCAGCCCAACAATTCAATCTAAAGAGCTCTTATATTATTTGCACTGTGTGCTTGCTCACTCCAACCTGCTGTGCTTTAATGTTTCAGACCATTGACTATATCACTCAAATGTTGGTAATCGGATGTTTCAGTCCTTGGACCACATCACTTAAATGTTAATCAAATTTTCTGAATTCTTCTAAACCTAGTCATTACAAGTTCTAGAGAGCTTCCTCCATTGATGTAGCATGCACATACAGATGAACCATTTTGTGAGGACTACGGGTGGGTGGAGGAAACAGATAGATAAGCCATTCTCAGTTGACCCTCCACCAGTTCCATCACTGACAAAATAAGCATCCATGCAGAAATATATGGGCTATACCTTTTTAGCTCACCTGACTGAAAGTCAGGGTGAACTGTTCTGATCACTTTTCGTCCATCGTCTGTCGTGAAGGTAGTGTTTGAGTCTTTTTCTCCCAAACCACTGGCCACATTTTAATGAAATTTCACATGAGTAGTGGTTATATAGGGGCATTTGGGTTTTTATTCAAATTTGGTTTCTGCTCATATTAAGGGGGTGGCACCAAAATGCCCCAATTTTTTTTTTAAATCTTCTTCTCATGAACCAGCTGTAGCAAAGACTTGATATTTGGTATACAGCTTCCTTTTGAGGTGTAGACTCAAGTTTGTTCAAGGGTTCGAGGGCCGAGGGGGTAATATTTGTAGTCGTTACGCGAGGGGCAAGAATTTTTGCCCCGCCCAAAATTTCTATTTTCAAACCGAGAGGCCAATTTGAACCAAATTTGATTGGAGTATTAATAGGTCATAAGTACTTGATTTATGCAAAAAGAAAATTTCAAAATGCCCCGTGGGAACCACAGGAGCTAAAAATAGAAAAAATTTCAAACGCCCATATCTCCAAAACTACACGGCACTGAGAAATCTTATTTGGTGTGACATTTTCTTAGGACCAACAAAATGGAATGGTTCCAAAATATTGCTATCAGCTTTATCATGGGGTACTTTTTCGGGACTTTGAAAAAATGTTGAGTCAGCATTTTTTAACACTGTGGGTAATGAGGAAAACATTTAAGACGCTTCTTCTTTCAAACCACTGTTCCAAAAGCTTTCAAACTTCACATATAACATCTTTGGAAGATTGTTTCACATGTTTTTTTTTAAATCAAATCCCTGGGTCCATATTTGGGCTCTCTATGGCAGCCCAAATGTTTAAATCAGTGCAGTAGGAGGAATGTTTTAAAAAAATCTTCTTCAGATCCACCAATCAGAATCTTTTGATATTTGGCATACAGCATCCTCGGGTGGGGGGTGGGGGGAGATTCAAGTTTGTTCAAGCCAAGTTTCTGGGTTCATATGTGAGCCCGAAGTATAACTTAGTTCAATATGAGGAATTTTCTTTAAAAATCTTCTTGTTCAGATCCAGCAGTCTGAATGTTTTGATATTTGGTATACAGCATCCTTAGGGAGGTGTGATTCAAAGTTGTTCAAGCCAAGTCTCCGAGTCCATATTTGAGGTCCCTATGGGAGACTGAATTGTAACTTAGTTCAATATGAGGAACATTCTTTAAAAATCTTCTTCACATCCACCAGTAAGAATCTTTGGATATTTGGTATACTGTATCCTTAGGGAGGTGAGATTCAAGTTTGTTCAAGCCAAGTTCCTCGGTTCATATTTGGGCTACCTGTGGGAGCCCAAATTATAGCATAGTTCAATATGAGGAATATTTTTGAAAATCTTTTTTTTTTTTCAGATCCACCCATCAGAATGTTTTGATATTTGGTATATAGTTTTCTTTATGGGGCAGATGCAAGTTTGTTCAAATCTGAACCCTTGGTTGATAGTTGTCAGTGTCAGGTGGCGCTCTCTGACCCCTTAGGGCTTTTTATTTGAAAGCATGCTTGCCCATGTAGCAGTTACTCATCTTAACAATAAACCTAACATTCCACTAACTGAGAAACATTTTATTTTCACTATTCTGTCAAATTTCTATATTTATTATAAGTATTGTTATTTTCTCAAGGAGATGAAGAATTTTAAATACATCTAAAATCAAGACCAACTTGATGCTGGTCTCCATGCACGAGGGTGAAAACACAGACCACATCAAGGCCAGTGGGGTGTGCCAGCAGCCTCTTATTACATATAATTCTGAGACTTTCATGGTTGTATCACAGCTTAACCAGAAAAATTCCTCATAGGAAGTGACTTCAATTTTCATTTTCAAAAAGAAAATACTAGCAATTCTTCTAAACTTTGTGATCTGTTTAGCTGCCTGAAGTAACACCAGTATGTCCATGGTGCCACACACAAAAAGTGGCCACACATTAGATCTGATAATCACCAGAGAGTTGGACTCAGATCTTGTGGAAGGAGTAACAATTGTTGAAGTTGCAATCTCTGATCACTTCATGATTCTCTTTGACTTGGCACTCCCACCTCCTATACCAGTTAAAAGGAAATAACATACTGTAATATTGCCTATGGCAGATTTCCAAAGGCTCTTGCTTCCACACCAATCACTTCTGTGAGCAGAGGATGACCTATTGATGACATTGAATGTGTCTTCACTACTTCAGTTCAGAAAGTCATTGATGCGTTTTCACTTATGAAAGACTCACATTCACTTACACACAGGTTCTCCTTGATTCACTGACAAGAATAGAAATGCCAAACCCTTGAGACACAAACTTGAACATAAGTGGTGACAAACAAAGCTGTTTGTGCACAGAAAGATGTTTGTCAGCCAACTTATTAAATTAGAAAAGCAAAAATTCTTCTCCGATTTAATTTCTGATAATGTAAATTTTTCACATATTCTGTCCGCTATCATTGAGAACCTTTTGCATCGACAAAAGATGAGTATATTCCCTGAGCATATTCGTCATCCAAGGACCTTCCAAACTGAAATTCTAGCTTCTTTATTGAAAAAACTGAAGATGTCCTATCATCACTTGATACAAGTGCATTCTGATTTTTCCCAAACTAGTAATACTTCACACTCCTGCCCAAAGGCAGTGGCATAGCTTGCACATTTCAAGCCTTTAGCACTCCCAAGATATCCTTGAATATCCTACATACAGTCTAAATAGTGTATGTTAGATGTCATTCTGATATGGTTGTTAAAAACCTGTTTATTTTTATACTCTACGAATGACCCAGACTTAGCTGGTGCTAACTCCTTAAATTCTAGGGCCAAACACAAATTTTGCCCCCCAATCCCCAAAATTTGCATCAAAATCTGAAATTTCAATGTCCTATGTGGTCCTCCATACTTTTTATCCACTGTGCATGTGCAGTGTTAAGGAGGTCTCGAAATTGGCGCCACTTGTCATTCTTTGTTTGACCCTAAAATCAGTAATATCTCACTGATATTTGTGTTTGTAAATCTCAGTTTAAATGATGCCAGACACATAATTATGAAAGAAATGGAGGATCTAAGGAGGAAATAAAAGGATGAGAGGAAGAAACAGTGGCAGGATGTGTTCAGGGCTCTAACTTATAATTTTTTTACGAAATTATTTCATGTTCCCTAATTTCGGGGCATGAGCCTGATGTTGTCATTCTGTCTATGAATTTACCATTGTTTGTTCAGTGTTTCCTCTCTCCCTTTCCTTTATTCCCCATGCTATTGCTATTCTCCCATGATTTTGGCATAATTTTTGTAATTTTTTTTTACTAAAATTTCTTGGGAGTTTTGGCTTGGTAACAGAATAATTATTCTGTTTTTTCGCATGCTTACGTCCTCACCCTTGGGTGGTTAGGCGTTTTGGTCTTCATCTACCATACGATGTACTGCAGTTTCTTCCCTGGAAGTCTCTGTTTTACATCGGATAGTGTTTAAATTGGTAACTGATTTTGGGCCATGTTTACAGTGCCTGGAGTCATGTTTCCGGTTTTTGTACACTTTTGTTTACGTTGACAACGGTTACTTCTGATAGTGATTACTTGTCTTCTGTTTAGTTCTGCTCATAGCCAGATACATTAATATTGACCGTAAGTGTTACATTAATTTTTAAATATGTTTTAAAATTTTTGTCCACACTTAGGCTTTTTGGGGATCCATTTGGGCTCATTGTTCCCATTGGGAACTTGGGCTCTCCTGAAATTTTTTTCGAAATTTTTTTTCTTTTGAATTATTTTTTCGAAATGTTATAATGGATTATATTATATTATGTATCTTTGTTTTCAAGGATTAGTGCGAGTACTATGACTGTTTATATTTTTTCATGATGAAAGAATATTGTTCAAATTGTAATGCGAGGAAGTCTTCCTCTGATTCTCATGTTCATTGTGTTTCTTGTAGTTAATGTACTTGCACTAATTCTTGCTCAGTGTGTGTCAATTGGGATGACAAACATTGGAGACGTGTGTCACGGTATATTGTTGGCGGTGAGAGGTCCATGCCGGTCCTCTCTCCGCAGGGTCACTCTAGTTTTTCAGTCTCTTTTTCAGAGGAACAAGAACAGAGTGATGTTTCCGTGATGTCTTCAAGAAGTGTGCCTCCGTCGTCGCAGTCTAATGAAGAGCTAGCAGCTAAAGTGCTCATGGAAATATGACAATTGCCTAAGAGGTCCCAAGTAGGATCGACGGCGTTGTCGTTCGCTAGCTCGCTCGCTCGGTGAAGCAACCATTCATGGAATGGCTTGGCAGCCGGGTTTGTCCGTTGCGGTCCAGGGAAGGAGTTCGGGTGATGCGAGCACAATAAACATTGAACGTGCACACCCAGCGACAATGGATCGGAGGATGGAACGGAGAAAGCCAGTCAGTCCGGTAGCTAGCTTTTCCAGGTCAATCCGGACCGCGAGCAAGAGAGGCCCCCCTCTCTCTTACAACAACATCTGGGCCGAGATGTTGTTGTATGTAACGTTTGTTAGTTGGAGCATACGTCCACTCCTCCTGTTCGGGACGCTCCGTTGCATAGACAGTCCGACGCGGCTTGTCTGTTGACTTCCTCATCCTCACGTCAGCACACATGACTGCACATTGGCTATGTGACCGCAGATATTCAGCCTGCTTCGCCAACCAGGGAGTCCACGTTGACCAGGTCACGCCATCCGCTAGCCAAGGACACAAGGCCTTTCCATTTGGGACGTTCGCATATCAGAAGTATGCAGGAATTAACGTCCCTGAAGCTTCCAGCGGCTAAATTATGTAACTCCACGGCTCCACAGGCCTCCGTGACGGACTTGCTATCACAGATAGCTCAATTCATCGCAGCATCCCAGCAGCTATCAGAAACTTTTTCAGTAAAGAAACTATCTGAGCAATCTGGGTCGGTTTGCTCCCTTGCAGAGTCAGTAAGGGACAACCGAGATTCTTATGTGGTCCAGGCGAATGGTAAAAGGGAATCAGCACAGCTGAAATTTTCCCTTTCCGAATAACTTAAGGTGGCCATAGATTTCATCCGACATCACCTTTTAGAAGTTGTTTCTCTGGACAAAAATACTGCGTTACCTGATAAGAAACTGAAAGCGTCACTGGACACAGACTTTTTCGGCCGGATTAGGGACACTGTCCTTGAGTTTCCAACCAGTCCAGAAATGTCATGGACATTTGAACTTTTGAATGACGCTATATTCAAGCTAGCCTCTAAGACTGGCAAATCCGGTTTCTTACCGCCTAGCGCTATACAGCTGCCTTTCATCAATGCTAGAAATAGATTTCAAACGACAGGACAAGGTGTGCCGAGAGTTCCTCTGCGTTTGGACGACTAGGCTGAAGACCTGGAGTTGTCATTGCCGGCGTCCATGTCTGTTAACTCCAGTATACTGGAGATGACAATCTCGTCTAATAGAATTAATTTAGATGCATTATCTCACACAGATCACCTTACCAGAGCATTATCACTACGTCTCGAAGGGAAAGAATTCCAGGATGTTCAAACTTCCTTAAGAGTTCTTTCGAGGGCTATAGCATATTCTACGTATAATTCTGCCCTTTCAGTGGCAATATGGAGTTAGTCAGACGTGATGCTGCCCTGGCTGCATCCACAAGAGTGGATAGTAAGGTGAAAAAACTCTCTTCCAGTGGCTCCGGTCTCAGGAGAGCTTCTCTTCGACGTTAAGCTTTCTACAATCTATAATCAGATTACTAAGAAAGCTCCGGATTCTCTGCTTTTATTCCGCTTTGAAAAAGTCGGACTCAGCAGGGAGGAGTAAGGCAGGTACTTCGGGGGCGAATACGTCCAAAGGAAGTTCCTATAGAGGATCTAAGAAAGCCTCTATGTCTTACACCGGAGACCGTCAGAGTAGCGACTCACATAGGGGTTGTAATGCTGGCCGAGATATCCAGGCAGACGCCACTAGGTCGACTGGGCGAGGTGTGGGTCGTGGAGGACGTGGTTTCTCCTTCCGCAATCCTTGCAGGGCCAGGAGGTGATGGTCTAAACCTCTATTGCGTTCCAGTGGGCGGAAGGCTGTCGAGATTCTTAACCAATTGGTTGTCTATTACGGACGACCCATGGGTGCAAGGGGTTATTTCTGAAGGTCTAAACTGTCCTTCAAGGAAAAACCTCTGTTAACTCGAAGTCCACGCTGATCTCAGCTTCCGTTAAATGTTCAGAAGAGAGATTCGCTTCTATCAAAAGTTCAATTTCTTCTGTACAAGAACGCTATAGACGTCGTAGAAAACCAGGAATCTCCAGTTTCCTGCAGTCACCTGTTCCTGGTTCCAGGATCAGATGGCTTGTTTCGTCCAGTTAAAGATCTGAGCTGGATAAACAAGCTGATCGTGGCTCCAAATTTTTATATGGAGACTATCCGATCGGTCAGAGCGAGCACTCGAGTGAACGATTATGCTGTGAGCATAGATCTCAAGGATGCATATTTTTACGTCATGGTACATCTGGCATTTAGAAAGTACCTTTGCTTCGCTGTCCCAGGAGTTGTTTTCAGTTCCAAGCAATGATGCTCTGGTCTGAATCTAGCACCCCGGTCCTTCACTCGAATAATGATCTCGGTAATGACTCATTTCCGAGCTCATTCGTCTGTGCTAACGTCAGCCTACTTGGACGACATTCTTCAGGGTTACGGCAGCAAGTTAACACTTCAGAACGATGTTCAGAGTCTGCTTCAATTGCTCCACGAAAAGAAGTCGGATCTAGTGCCATCCAAATCATTCACCCACATGGGAATGAGCTTAGAGACACACAACAATGTCATTCGTCTGCCGTTAACCAGAGTGATATTAGTCAGTTGTTACGCTCGCTTTTGTCTTTACTCAGATGTAGTAACAGTGAGAGAATTCATGAGACTGACAGGTTTGTGCGGACCCGCTGTGGATCTTATTCCGATGGAGCGGCTGCGCACTCGTCCACTCCACATATATTGTATCTCAGAATTGGAGTGTGAAGACTCATTCGCTCGAATCGAACATCCTCTTGTCGAATCAAGTGAAACAAGAGATTCAGACTTTGGCAGATATTCAGTGGTTAACTCAAGGAGTACCACTGTAACTGCCAGATCTGAGTTTTACGATAATGACGGATGCGAGTCAAACAGGTTGGGACGCAACTCTGAGCCCAACGGATTCGAGGTGCCAGGGTCTTTGGGATCCGCAGTTCCTAACAAGTACATAAATATCAAGAGATGATGTCAATATGGCTTGCGCTACGTCAATGAATGAACATTCTTCAGAATTCGCATGTTCAAATTCTGTCCGACAATTCGACAGTAGTAGCGTACATTCGGAACCAGGGAGGCACTCATTCCATTCCGTTATTCAGTTTAACGAAAAGGATCCTTCTGTTTGTCCTAGAGCATCAAGTTCGTCTATCGGTCCATCATATACCGGGTCGTCTGAACATTCTAGCAGACTTCCTTTCTCGGAAAGGTTGCATGTTGCCATCAGAATGGACTCTCAGCAAATGAGTATTCACTCAGATTTGCTACCAATGGGATCGTCCAATGATAGACTTATTTGTGACGCATCTCAACAATCAGTTGCAGACGTATGTGTCGCCATGCCCAGATCCTCGAGCGTTTGCAGTAGACGCTCTCTCGATCTCTTGGGACGGAATGATAGGATACGCGTATACTCCAGCTCCGTTTATTCAGCAGATATTGCTAAAAATCAAGCAATCTCACTGCAAGATTCTGTTGGTAGCATCTCTGTCACCCCAGAGACCATGGATGAATCTACTCAGGTGTCTGTTCTGGGACATTCTGCGGAACCTTCCAGGAGGACCTTCTTTCGCAAGGGGAAATCGCGCACACTGCATCACAACCCGCAACGTCTCAACCTTCATGTATTTTCATTGTGCGGTCCTTCTTGCACGGCAAGCATTTTACAGGACAGGCAGTGGACGCAATTTCTAACTGTAGGAGGACCTCCTCTTCACTAAATTATGCTGCTAAGTGGAAGGTTTTCTCACGGTGGTGTAGGGATCATTCTGTTGATAATTATGATCCCTCTATTCCAGACATTGCTAATTTTCTAGTCTACCTGTTTGATGAGATCAAACTGCAGCCTGTTACCATTAAGGGTTATAGGTCTATGCTATCTGATACCTATGCACATCATGATAGTTTACAGATTGGATCTAATGTCTCTTTATCTAAGTTGGTGAAAAACTTTTTGATAAATAGACCTAGAACCCTTAGATTAATTCCTAAATGGAATTTAGCTTGGGTTCTTCTTAAGCTAAAAGAAGCGCCATTTGAGCCTCTTGATACAGTGGACTTCAAATTCTTATCTTATAAGACAGCTTTTCTCTTAGCCTTCTGCTAGAAGAGTTAGTGAGCTCCATGCACTATCTGTTGATGATTCTCACTATCATACTGTAGGTAATACTATTACCTTGACTACTTATGTTGGATTTTTGGCTAAGAATCAGGCTCCTAATAAGTATCCGGAACCTATTGTTATTAAGGCTCTTCCGTCTTCATACGGGCATAGGCCTTTACTCTGTCCTGTTAGAGCTATACGTATTTACAAACGTAGATCTGAGTTTATCAGAAAGGGACGTAAACGTTTCTTTCTGTCTCTGCTGCCAAATAGAAGGGACATTACGGTCCATTCTATTGCTAGGTGGATTCAATTAACTATCCGTACTGCTTATGAAAAATTATCTTCAACTCAGCAGTCTGTGCTTAAGATTTCGGCGCATGAAGTAAGGGCTCTATCTGCATTTTGGGCTTATGCTAATAGTGTTGCTATTACAGATTTGATGAAGGCTGCATATTGGTCTCGGCCTTCCACATTCACAAATTTTTATCTTAGAAATATTGAGTCCATTCTGGAGACCTGCATTGTTTAGGTCCGTTATCTGTTGCTCAGAATGTCGTCCACTAAACAGTTGCAACTATAGTTATGCAGGCTTTCTGTTCCGGCAGTGACTCTGTCCTGCTGCCCTCTTCGTTCTGGGGTATTTGACCCAGGGCAAGGGGAAGAGGGGAGGATGGTGTTCTCTTAGGTCACCTGCTTTATAGTGAAAAGCAAGGGAATACTTCCTCTGGAGTCAGTAATTCCGAGTCGGTGCCGGGATGGTTTTAAAGTGTAAAGCTAATGTTTAACTCATTCATGTAATATTTTTAAAGTGTAGCTTGCTGTGAAGCATTTGTATATGTCACGTGTCATACGAGTGTTAATATACAATCCTTGGACACTTTTAATGAGTATAAAGAGTCTCATTCTCTGGACTTTCTTTATTTATTGGCTTTCCTTTAAAAATTAGTATAATGGGTTATACTGGATGTTAATAGAGATCATTGATGTTATTGTGCTCAATTACAGAATGGTATTGTGTCTTTCTTTTTGATACAAATAAGAAAGATACATGTAAAGCCTGTTTCTCCTTTTCTCCTTGAGGGGATAATTCTGTTTACATGTAATTGAGTCTATTGGATTTTCCTTTAAGTCCTAGGCCCTCCAGCCTTTTTTCTATTCAGCTAAGTCTGGGTCATTGGTACAGTATAAAAATGTTAAAAAAATTATAGTAATTATCCCCGCATTTTAAAAAATGCGGGGATATTGTCATGATCTCCGTCCGTACGTCCGTACTTCCATACGTCCGGTTTTGTAATTCGAAACGCTGTAACTTTCTACAGTTGTTCGATAGGGTCTGTGCAACCCAAAAATACAACTTTTAAATTTTTGTGCCACCAGGTGGCTTCTGTGGAGCCACTTAAAAAATGCGTTATTTTTTCACTTTTTTGCTGAATAGTCCCAACCTATGTAATTCGGAGCTCTAAAATTACACTAGGGTGTTGCTAAATGATCTGTAGATATGTAGGAAGGTTTCGGATTTTTTGGGTGCCACGTGGCTGTGCCACCGTAGCCACTTTTGTGTTTTCTTAGACCGTTTCCGGCAAAAGGCTCGTAGGATATGTAATTCGAAATGCTAAATCCATGCTCAGATGTTGCAGTAGGGTCTATAGATGCGCACGAAGGTTTCGGATTTTTCGGGTGCCACGTGGCTGTGCCACCGTAGCCACTTTTGTGTTTTCTTAGACCGTTTCTGCCAAAAGGCTCGTAGGATATGTAATTCGAAATGCTAAATCCATGCTCAGAAGTTGCAGTAGGGGCTATAGATGCGCAGGAAGGTTTCGGATTTTTCGGGTGCCACGTGGCTGTGCCACCATAGCCACTTTCGTGTTTTCTTGAACCGTTTCCGGTGAAAGGCTCGTAGGGTATGTAATTTGAAATGCTAAAACCATGCTCATATGTTGCAGTAGGGTCTATAGATGCACACGAAGGTTTCAGATTTTTTGGGTGCCACGTGGCTGTGCCACCGTAGCCACTTTCGTGTTTTCTTAGATCGTTTCCAGCGAAAGTCTCGTAGGGAATGTAATTCGAAATGCTAAAACCATGCTCATATCTTGCAGTAGGGACTATAGATGCGCACAAAGGTTTCGGATTTTTCGGGTGCCACGTGGCTGTGCCACCGTAGCCACTTTTGTGTTTTCTTAGACCGTTTCCGGCAAAAGGCTCGTAGGATATGTAATTCGAAACACTAAATCCATGCTCAGATGTTGCAGTAGGGGCTATAGATGCACAGGAAGGTTTTGGATTTTTCGGGTGCCACGTGGCTGTGCCACCGTAGCCACTTTTGTGTTTTCTTGAACCGTTTCCGGCGAAAGGCTCGTAGGGTATGTAATTCGAAATGCTAAAACCATGCTCATATGTTGCAGTAGGGTGTATAGATGCACACAAAGGTTTCGGATTTTTCGGGTACCACGTGGCTGTGCCACCGTAGCCACTTTCGTGTTTTCTTAGATCCTTTCCGGCGAAAGGCTCGTAGGGAATGTAATTCGAAATGCTCAAACCATGCTCATATGTTGCAGTAGGGACTATAGATGTGCACAAAGGTTTCGGATTTTTCGGGTGCCACGTGGCTGTGCCACTTTAGCCACTTTTATGTTTTCTTAGACCGTTTCCGCCGAAAGTCTCGTAGGGTATGTAATTCGAAATGCTAAAACTATTCTCAGATGTTGTAGTATGGTCTATAGATGCGTACGAAGGTTTTGGATTTTTTGGGTGCCACGTGGCTGTGCCACCGTTGCCACTTTTGTGTTTTCTTAGACCTTTTCCAGTGAAAGGCTCGTAGGGTATGTAATTCGAAATGCTAAATCCATGCTCAGATGTTGCAGTATGGTCTATAGATGCGTACGAAGGTTTCGGATTTTTCGGGTGCCACATGGCTGTGCCACCGTAGCCACTTTCATGTTTTTCTTAGAACGTTTCCGGCGAAAGGCTCGTAGGGAAAGTAATTCGAAATGCTAAAACCATGCTCATATGTTGCAGTAGGGACTATAGATGTGCACAAAGGTTTCGGATTTTTCGGATGCCACGTGGCTGTGCCACTTTAGCCACTTTTATGTTTTCTTAGACCGTTTCCGCCGAAAGTCTCGTAGGGTATGTAATTCGAAATGCTAAAACTATTCTCAGATGTTGCAGTATGGTCTATAGATGCGTACGAAGGTTTCGGATTTTTTGGGTGCCACAGGCTGTGCCACCGTTGCCACTTTTGTGTTTTCTTAGACCGTTTCCAGCGAAAGGCTCCTAGGGTATGTAATTCGAAATGCTAAAACCATGCTCAAATGTTGCAGTGGGGTCTGTAGATGTGCACGAAGGTTTCGGATTTTCAGGTGCCATGTGGCTGTGCCACCGTTGCACTTTCGTGTTTTCTTAGACCCTTTCCGGTGAAAGGCTCCTAGGTTATGTAATTCGAAACGCTAAAACCATGCTCAAATGTTGCAGTGGGGTCTGTAGATGTGCACAAAGGTTTTGGATTTTTCAGCTGCCAAGCGGCTGTACCATTGCCACTTTCGCGTTTTCTTAGACCATTTCCAGCAAAAGGCTCCTAGGGTATGTAATTCGAAACGCTAAAACCATGCTTAAATGTGGCAATGGGGTCTGTAGATGCACTGGAAGGTTTCAGATTTTTTAGGTGCCACGTGGCTGTGCCACCATTGCCACTTTCGTGTTTTCTTAGACCGTTTCCGGCAAAAGGCTCCCAGGGTACATGTATGTAATTCGAAACGCTAAAGCCATGCTCAAATGTTGCAGTGGAGTCTGTAGGTGTGCACGAAGCTGTGCCACCTGTGCCACTCAATATGATTTTAGTGTGTCATATAATACATTTCATCTTTGTATCAAGCATTCATACAAAGTATGTAATTCGAATATGTAATTCGAAATGCTAAAACCGTGCTGAGATGTTGCGGTAGAGTCTGTAAATGCGCAGGAAGGTTTCGGATTTTTTGGGTGCTACGTGGCTGCGTCACCGTTGCCACTGTTGTGTTTTCTTAGACCGTTTCCGGCGAAAGGCTCCTAGGGTATGTAATTCGAAATGCTAAATGCATGCTCAAATGTTGCAGTAGGGTCTGTAGATGCATACAAAGGTTTCAGATTTTTCAGGTGCCACGTGGCGGTGCCACCGTTTTGCTTTCATGTTTTCTTAGACCGTTTCCGGCAAAAAGCTCCTAGAGTATGTAATTTGAAATGCTAAAACTATGCTCAAATGTTGCAGTAGGGTCTAGATGTGCACGAAGGTTTTGGATTTTTGTGGTGCCACGTGGCTGTGCCACCGTTGCCACTTTCATGTTTTCTTAGACCGTTTCCGGCGAAAGGCTCCCAGGGTACATGTATGTAATTCGAAACGCTAAAGCCATGCTCAAATGTTGCAGTGGAGTCTGTAGGTGTGCACGAAGCTGTGCCACCTGTGCCACTCAATATGATTTTAGTGTGTCATATAATACATTTCATCTTTGTATCAAGCATTCATACAAAGTCAAGGATGCAAATGTGGGGATACACTATAGTGTGCTTTGCACACAAGTGACACCATCTAGTTTATATATTTTTTATGCTTACCAATGACCCAGATGGGTATGGCCCTCCCATGAGTTGGGAAGTCATACCTCCCCGCTGATTACATAACGCTTACCAGGCACTGGTTGTAAAAATGACATTTTGAGACCTCCTTCACACTGCACTTACGCAGTGGATAAAAAGTATGGAGGACCACATAGGACATTGAAATTTTGGATTTTGATGCAAATTTTGGGGATTGGGGGGCAAAATTTGTGTTTTTGCCCTAGAATTTAAGGAGTTAGCACCAGCTAAGTCTGGGTCATTGGTAAGTATAAAAAATATATAAATTACTATAAATTTTTTAACTTTTCAGAACTGGGTACCCAAATATTAAAACTAATTAATGCCTTACTACTGTCTGGCATCTTTCCTAGAAACTTGAAACGTGTTTTAGTCCAGACCCTTCTCAAAAAACCATCGCTTTACCCAGAAGTTGTGGAAAACAACATATCAGTCTCTCATTCCTATCTAAGATTATTGAGCAGAAGCTTGCTTCCCAGCTAACTTCCCAGATGACTGCCAATGGCTCATCGAAAGTGTTCCAGTCTGCATTGAGGTTGAATTATACAGTGGAGCCCACTTAATTGGATATCTCTTAATTGTATATTCCTGTTAATTGAATATAATTTTCAAACACAAAACCATTTACCATATCTTCAGTACAAATTTGATCTGTTAATTGCATATGGGTTGTAGAGTAAACCCCTGTTAATTGTATATAAATTTGTGTAATATGTCGAAAAAATTACTGTGACACGCACCGAATTCCCTTTATTTATCAACCTTTTTGGCCTCATTACATCCAATACAGGCAATTATTCTATTATATCTTGTTTGACAGAGCTCTATGAGCTCTGTCAAACAAGATATAATAGAATAAATGCTCAGTTTACCTCCAGAACACAGGAAACTGACCAAATCCCTGTTAATTGTATACTCCTGTTAATTGAATAATTTTCACTGGCAAAATGGATATTCAATTAAGAGGATTCTACTGTATATGGATAAATAAAAAAATGTCCTGCTTTGTTTTGTTAGCTCAGCCTTTGACTCCATAGACCATAAATTCTAACTGAAAGATTGAAACAGTAGGTTTCACAAGCAAAACACGATTGACTGCTTTGTATTATATCTCTCAGGTCACACACAAAGTGTAGTCAATGACAGCAAATCATCAGAACAAATGACACTTTGGATTGGTGTACCCCATTGGTCAGCGTTAGGCCCATTACTCTACACTATTTAATGTTTTCCTTGTTGGTGAAATTATGCAAAACCATGGCTGTCAACATGATGGTGCAGAGCTGGGAAATGGTCACCCTAAAGCTTGGTCATGTTCAGCAAGTACTACCTGGCCTTTATTGAACATATGTCCCACTCCATTGCTATATTTGAGGATAGATTCATCATCTGCAGGTGTTACTCATTTGATGTTTAAAAAGATTTCCAACTTGTATCTTAATATAATTTAATAATAAAACAAGATTTACTCACATGCCTGCATCCAGAATGGTCTATGAAAATATAATTACACGCAACACAAATCATCTTGAATTTATCCCCCGCCTGAATGTTCAAATTTTTCTTCAGTTTATGTTGTCTCCTATTGTTGCTCCACTCCATAACATATTTGCCCCATTCAGGCATCCTGCATGTAACAGTTTCCACCTTGAATGCTAATTGTTTTTCTGTTTCACAACTATCACTGTCCATCAATTCCTCGCTATAACAATATTAAACCTCTATCATCAGCTTACCCACTTTTCGATGCCCATCATAGTCTCATTCTGACTAAACCACTCTTCGTCAATCATTTAAACCTACAATGTTCATGCATGAGATTTGTCTGGCTTCCACTCAGCCCACTCCAACCTCCTTGATTGTGTCAACTTTATGAGCTTGTGATAACTTCCTCCAACTAACTACTTCTGCATTATACAGGTCCATCAAACTCCATCAATAACTTAACTAATAACTTATTCTACTGTCCTAAATGGTCTGTCACCAAATAAATTTACTTTTGGTTTCACTTAGCCCAATAACTTCCTCTAATGCACTAAAAAGCCTCTCTTCAAATAAAACTATGTTTGGGTCACTCAGCCCAGCAAATCATTTCAACACCCATTGTCAAAACAGCCCCTGGCTGGTGGTCCAAGCTTTTCTTCAAGCAGATACTCCTGTTCAATATTCTCATAATCCTTAAATACAATAAAGGAAATCCCAAGAATCAGTTGAGCTGCCCTCTCTTTGAAGAATGTAGTAGTTATTAATGGGTTTCTTTGAGCTTTATTGAAATTACAATGGCATCATGCCGACTTTCATTCAGTAATGTTAATACAACTGATTCACTGTGCCTAATTTGCATCTACGTGGTGTCACCTGTTGCAGTGGACCCAACTGTAGTAGTGGACCCACCTGTAGCAGCATGGATAAAACACCTATCACCGTCGTCATTGATTGATTAATAGCTTGCCTGTGCTATCAAAAAAAAAGAATACACTCATGAAATAGAATATGATGCACATGATAAAATTGAACACTGCATTTCAGACATAAAGGCATGGATGACAGAAAATTTCCTCAAATTGAACTATGATAAGATGGAAGTGATATACATAGGTGTACTGCTTCAACTAGTGAAAGTATCGAAATTGTCCTCAGTATTCAAGCGGCAATGATTGCTTCCAGCATCTGTGTATGTAATCTTGGTTACTTCATGGATGAAAATCTAACCACCGAAGTACATTTGGTGGAGTTCATTTTTTCGTCTACATAATATCACTACAATTAGACCTTTCATTGACACAAAAACATCAGAGCTGCATGTGCACACCTGTTTTACTAGTCACCTTGACTACTGTAACTCTCTTTTGGTAGTTTGTAAAAAAACTCCACTCTTGGCTGTCGAAAGTGTTGTTAAACTCCATTAAATAAATAAATATAAATAAATTGCAGGTTTTATCAGTGCACAATTATCAGAGTTATAGTCCTTATTTGACTTAAAAAAAACTGTACATATGAAGGTTTTGCATTATAATTCCAGCATTGGTTGTCAGATTTTGATATCCTGTGGTACGGCAAGAGAATAGTATGAGCAAAAAGGATATCCACATATTGCATGCCTCGTACACCAATACTTACCAGAGTTATATCCCTTTTGAGATTTAGAAAATGTCTCTATAATCATATTGCATTGTAACTCAAGCATTAGCTGTCAGGTTTTTAAGTCCTTCTGTATGGTAAAAGACCAGTTTGGGGGAAAGGATATCTTCACTTTGCAGGGTTCATTCATATATACTTACCAGTATTGTTCATATATACTTACTTGGCTCAGGTTAGAAAACTATTCTCATGAATTGTTTATCCCCCATCATGAAATAGGAGGAGATACACATAATGAAGGGAATGTAGGAATAGGTTCCATCCACCCATCTCTCTGTCCTTCCATGCATCCTTTGTCATTCCTTATTTACTCAGTCAGAGGCCTGAGATCATGGTTTCTGTGGCTATAGAATTCCTTGAAAGTCTCTGGAATTTTGAAATACTTGCCAAGAAACTGGAATGTCCTTGAATTTGGGATCCTTCCTTGAAAGCCCCAAAAAATGAGATATCAAACAACCAGTTGAGATTCATTTCAGCAATATTCAGCTTGCCTCACCTTAAAGTGAATATGGCCAGAATAGATCTCTGCCTAATAAGATGACTCCCAAATAGAATGAGAATCAAAGTAGAATGTCTGCTAAGTGAATTTGTGGGGTTAACCAATTGATATATTTAAAGTGCAGCCCTAAGGCTGCACATTGAAAATATTAATTGGTCTTCCCCAAAATAATGAATCCAATTGCTGCCATTGAACTGACATGGAAGATACCATCAAGATTCAAAGGGTTAAGTTGTGAATATGATTGTGATATGATATAAAAATTATTAAGTGTAAATTCCCTTGGCATACATTTTCATGTCACTGTATGCAGCTCTCATGGGGCAGCTCCCTTAATTTTGACCCAGAATCCTGGAATTTCTCACCTTGAGCTCCTTGGAAAACCTTGAAAAAATATTGAGGTGGTCCTGATTACTCTTTGGAATTGACTACTAGTTCAAGTGCAGGAACCCTGATTTGACTATTATCTTAGACTGAAGCTTCAGATAAACAACAGGTTGCATTTTCCCAAGGATATTGAAGTAACAATCTTTCATTTCAGATTTAAAAGAATAAAAACTTGATGATACAGATTGGGAGAACCTGTCTTCATTTGTATTGTAAATTAAATAATATTCTTAGGCTGCCTGAGCCTGCAGTCTTATTTCTTAGTCAAGATTAGCTAATTAATTGCCAGATCTCTAAGAGCAAATCATGGCTTTTACCATTTCTTTTTGTTTCTTTTAAGCAGCGTTGCTGTCAAATACAGAAGCCCATGTTTTCAGAGATGCTGATATAGGTGAGTTTTAACATAAAGCCTGTGAATGGATGTTATGCTGAAACCAAAAGTAAAGATGAAACTTATGAATGAATGGGATGGAAGCGCGGTGGCTCAGTGGTAGACTGTTGGACTTCTATGCTAGAGGTCCCGAGTTCGATCCCTGTCCGAGAAGACCCACATTGTGTCCTTGGGCAAGGCACTTTATCCCAGTTGCCTACATGGGAGCATGATGACGCCGGGTACTAAAGCATACTGCACGTCGATGGTGCACATGTTTTCAACTGCTGTAACCCTGCTTGAGCGGAGCTTGAACAGAGTTCGAATGTTGAGGAGCTGACAGTTGCTCGTCGATGCTTGGTGGTTCTCTCTGGGTACTCTGGCTTCCTCCACCCGTAAAACTGTCATGGTCACAATTAGCCATTTTGCATAAGTATGTGACCTTAAACACCAATAAATAAATAAAAGAATGAATGGGGTGACATGATATTGGACATTTTTCTCATCAATATCTTGAAGCTTTTTCCTGGAATAAGCATTGAAAAGATGATGTACCAAAAATTTAAAAAATTATGTCTGCTGCAGTGGAGTCCTGTTAATTGAATGGACACTTTCTCAGTGAGAATTGTTTATTTAACAGGCATATTCAATTAACAGGGATTTGTCACTTTCCTGTTTTCTATAGATAATCTCCGCATTCATTCTATTATATTTTGTTTGATAGAGCTCAGCACTGTCAAACAAGACATAATAAAATAAATGCCTGTACTGGATGTCCTGAGACCAAATAGGCCTATAAACAAGGGCAATTTAATGATTGTCATGGTAATTTCTTGACATAGACTTTTTATCAGTTAACAAGAGTTTACATTAGTAAGTTGGAGAGTCTGACAGTTGCCGCAACCCGGAGATTCTCTCTCAGTACTCTGGATTCCTCCTCCCTTTAAACTATCTGACATAATGCGACCCTGGCTGTTTAAAATGCCATCAAACCCCAATAAACAAACAAACATGAGTTTCTCTGTCACATATATGCAATTGATAGATCAAATTTATGTTTGGAAGTTATATTCAGTTAACAGAGTTATTCAAATAAGAGATATCCAGAGATATCCAGTTAAATGGGCTGCACTCTACCACAAGTATCAAATGTTATTAAGCAAGAATCAGTTGTCCTGATCCATTTCTGTACCTAACACAACTACAACAGGCCACTTGCACAAACATGTTTAATTTTTTTTTTTTTGCCTTCATAACAAAAACTATGATTCCTCATTGGAACGAGCTCAATGCATTTTAGAGGACAAAAAGTAAAACATAATTAAATGGGCAATTTCTATGAATTTACAGGCTGGGTATGTCCATTATATTAGGTTAGGTAAAGGGTAAATAAAGGAGCTGAAAAAGACAAAATGCTTGACTTTAGTTTTAAAATCAAATTCAGGTATACAGTAGAACCCTGTTAAATTAATAGGCACTTTGCCAATAAAAATTATTCAATTAACAGGAGTATTCAATTAACAGTAATTGTGTCACTTTCCTGCATTCTAGGGATAAACTTAGCATTTATTCTTTTATATTTTGTTTGACAGAGCTCCATGAGGTCTATCAAACAAGATGTAATAGATTAAATGCCTGTAGTGGATGTACTGAGGCCAAACAGGTTAGTGATGAACCGATATGGTAAACAAAGCATCGGCCGATACCGATATTAAAAATTTAATAATCGGCCGATACCGATGCCGATTCCAATGTTTTAAATTCCGTGAAAATGCATGAATAACTTGATCAAACCCTGCAAAGTTGCAATTAGAATGTCAATGCGGGGTTGTGTTTCGTGGTTCCTGGTAAACTCGCCACCAAATCAACTCCCCAGACAATTTATCCGATCGTTTTGTGCAGTCCTTTCCTCAGTGAGAAGAATGGAATCACCCGTGTCAGATTGACTCTCCCTGCATGGAATACTACATATTCTCCCATTAAGATTAAATCCCATATATTTAAAACTCATAGCAATCCTGTGGGAACTCGTACACAGGCCGACAGACACTGTCCTGACTCTGGATAAATCAGACTTATTCCTTTCGTCTCATATCGGTCATAAGCCTAATATTCAATATGTACGTTCTGAATAGACCTCTCCATTTTGAAAATCATGTGATTCTGCCCTGCCATGGAAGGGGGCTGGACGTTTCGTACAGGGCAACTAAAGAAGAGAAAGATATCGGAGTCCTGACTGACGCAAACCTGAGTTTTGACAGCCATATTAATCAAAAAGTGCAGAAGGCCCACTCGATACAAGGAGCAATCAGAAGATCATTTACGCATTTAGACTGCAAAACCCTTACTAAACTGTATAAAGGATTGGTCAGACCGCATCTGGAATACGCACAACCAGTATGGAAACCTTACAAACAAAAACACATAAATAGTATTGAGAAAGTCCAGAAGCGAGCAACCAAACTAATACCAGAGTTAAAGAACTACAACTATAAGGAAAGACTCCAGAAACTTAACCTTCCAACCTTACAATACAGACGTCATCGAGGCGACATGGTAGAATGCTACAAAATCTTTAACTGCTATGACCCAGAAGTGGGAACTATACTAAACAAGGTTACAGACAGCGTCACCCGAGGTCACAATTACAAGCTATACAAATCCACTGCAAGAACAGACTTAAAAAAGAACGCATTTAGCCAGAGAATTACCAATACATGGAATAATCTACCACAAAATGTAATAAATGCCCCAAACCTACTAATATTTGAAAAGAGACTTGACAAGTATTGGCAATCTCAAAACATTAAATTCGATTACAAGGCGGAGATGCGGTGCGACAGAGCCTCAGAATATATCATAGAGACTACAGAACAAGAGAGGGATGACGCAACAGGACGTTCATCAGAGGTGGACAAAGTGGTGATGAGCCAGCGTCCTCTATCTACATAAGTAAACATAAATAAGGACGTTTCGTACACAAACTTGTAGGACGTTTCGTGCACAAGCTTTGACATTTCATACATGAGGTTATGATTGCCTTGAACCAAGTAAAGATAACAACCCCGTATGTAAAAAAAATTTATTTATAATACCTTACACTTACAGTCTATTATTTCATATAAAAAATACTTAAAAACCCTATAAAATTTGCCTGTGTACTAGTGATGATATAAGTACGAAATGTCTTCTTTTGTATACGAAAGTCAGTATACGAAAAGGGATCAGGGACAACCCGCCCCAGGAACAACCTGCCCCAGGCCTATCTTTGGGGCGGGTTGTCAGTTGTCACACTTTTTGGGACGGGCTGTCCAGATTTTTTTCTGATTTTTGAAGAAAAAGTTTTTGGGGATAGTAATATATAAAAAAAAATTTTACTTACTTTTTTATTGAAAAATTATCCAATTTTATGGAAAATTATCCACAGTGATCCTATTAAAACATCCCAGAATGACTGAATTACAGTAATAATAGTTCTATACTGAATTGGCTGCATGTAGAGACCATTCAGAAGTGATGTGTTGTTTTAGTCATGTTGTTTCAGTCGGGTACCCGCTAAGGGAAATGATATTTGTTTGCAAAAAAATCAAATGACCAGACATGTTGTTTCAGCGTAATATGGATTCATCACAGCGTTGATCGCTTTTCCTTTATCTACATGTAAGACTAAGACAATAAATGTGCTTTTTAAGCTGATAACAATCATTGACTCAGATGAAGCCATGGACATGTCAGAGACAACAGTCAGGCCACTGAAACATCCATCAATGAGGCACCTGCAGATACCATCATTACTACAGATACTTCGGATAATAATAATTCATTCGGAATTATTCATGATATTACTTTTAATATCATTATAATTAAGTCCAATAAACAAATCTATTGTCTGCTAATTAATAATGATCGTATTATAAGTAATAACAGCTGAATAGTTCATTTGTTATTACTTATAATCCAATCATAGTCCAATATCATAGTCAAATAGCTCATAACTGCGGCACGTGAAAAACTTGGGGCGGGTTGTCCCAGCTTGTTTGGGGCGGGTTGTCCCTGGGCCGGGTTGTCCCGTTCCCTACGAAATGCCTTTGTACAAAACGACACTAATCCTCCATGGAATGCGCACGTATTGTTTTCAAAGAAGCTGCCTTGTATAATTTACTTCACTTGTCTCCCACCAGATTTTTTTTCGTAATACAGTACTTATGAATAAATGAAAAATGAAACCGGCACTGACAGTCTGATACTATTTGTTTTAATAAGAATTGTGCGATTTCCAAAATGGAGTAATATAGGAAAGCTAAATTTTAAACAATGATGTTATGACTTAAGAAACTGGGTCGAGATTTCCACGTAATAAGAATCATACATGACAGTGTGACAAATTGAAATTGTGGCTTAGCTTTAAATTATTCATAGAATATTAAAACACACAGAATTTTGGAATCAGTAGTGTTGGCACATTCCCCGGACGTTTCACGTGTAAACACTGTTTTCGACGATATGGCTGTGAGTAAAAAAACAAAAAAAACGACGGTTTATTTTGACTCTGTAACAAGATTTTTATTCAATTAACAGGAGTTTACTCTATAACCTATGTTCAATTAACAGATCAAATTTGTACTGTTGGTATGGTAGATGGTTTTGTGTTGGGAAATTATATTCATTTAGCAGGGTTATTCAGTTAAGAGATATCCAATTAAGTGGGCTCCCCTGTATTGTCACCTTCCAAGTTCATTTATTAATTTGGGAAGAGCAATTTCAGCCATTTGAACTACTTCTAAATATAAAATTTATTTGTTCGTCAGCAGAAGAACCTTTTTAGCTCACCTGACTGAAAGTCAGTGTGAGTTAATGCCATCACTTGGCATCTGGCAGGCATTTGGCATCCATCGTATGTTGTTAACTTTGCATATCTGTTAACTTTGCATATCAATCTTCTTCTACAGAATAACTAGCCAAAACCCATCAAAACTTGGCACAAATTATCTTTGGGGGATACCTTTCCAAGTTTTTTGAAAGAAGTTGCTAAGTTTGATGGGCTGGGAGCAGTGCCCATAAATCCTTAAAATTTTCAAAATTATTCTCATTAATCACCAGTAATAATGCTTTGAAATTTGGTACACATTCCATATGTGATCAAGCTTCAAGTTAGTTCGAAGTAAGTTTCTCAGCCAACCTTTGAACTCGTGCATGGAGGAGCAAAAATTTGGACACATCCCAAAATTTCTGTATTTTTATACTGTACCAATGACCCAGACTTAGCTGGTGCTAACTCTAACAAAACCAGGGCCAAACACAAATTTTGCCCCCCAATCCCCAAAATTTGCATCCAAAACAAAAAGAAATCATGTCCTAAAGGACCTCCATACTATGCCTCTACTGCGCATGCGCAGTGACGCAGTCGTCCCGAAATTGGCGCCAATTATCATTCTCTGTTTGGCCCTTCATCAGTCAACATCTCACTGATCTTTGTGCTTGTAAATCTCAGTTTAAAGGATGCCAGACACGTAATTTTTGGAGAAAATGTGATTCTAAGGAGGATAGAAGGAGGAGAGGAAAAAGAAGTGGCAAAAAATAATCAGGGCTGTACTTAAAATTTTTTGATGAAATTATGTTAAGTTGCCTATTTTCGAGGCATGGGCCTCTTGTTGTCATTCTTGCTAATTGTTGCACTGCTTATTCAGTGTTTCCTCTCCCCTAGCCTTCTAAAGTCCCCCCTGGCAATTCTCCCATGCTTTTGGCATATTTTTGAGAAATTTCATTTCTAAAATTTCCTGGGAGAGTTGCTTGGTTACAGAATGTTTTCTGTTATTTTCCCCATAGTTACGTTTTCACCCATGGGTGTATAACGTTTGTGTTCTGCATCTTCCATCTGATGTTCTACAGATTCTCCCCTGGGAGTCTCTGTTTTGCATCAGATAGAGTGTAATTGATGACTGATTCCGGGCCAGTTTTTTCAGTGCCTGGAGTCATGTTTTCTAGTGTGTTTACACTGTTTGTTTTCATTGGCAACAGCCTTTTTTGAGGGGGGCTGTTTGCCTTTGTGGTAGTTTATCTCATTATAAGATACATTTATATTATCCGAAAGTGTCTCATTAATTATTTTATATAAATTTAAAATTTTTGACCACACTTTGCCATCGGATCCATCGGGGCTCAACGTTACTTTTCAGCAACTTGGGCTTCTCTGAAAAAATATTTTTTCAAAATTATTTTGTTTTGCAATTGTTTTTTCATTTATTAATGGATCATGTTATTATGTATCTTTGTGTCAGGGGTTTTTGCGAGTAACTAGGACTTATTGTTGTTCTTTCACAATGAAGGGAAGTTGTTCAAATTGTAATAGGAAGAAATCTTCCTCTGACTTTCATGATCATTGTATTAATTGTAGTCAGTGTTCTCGCATTAATCCCTGTCCTATATGTGAACATTGGGATGAGAAACATTGGAAACGTGTGTCACGATATGTTGTTTCTGGAGAAAGAGCGATGCCGGCTCTTTCTCCACAAGGTCACTCTACTCTCTCAGTTTCTATTTCAGAGGAACCAGAACAGGGTGATGTTTCCATGTTATCTTCTTCAAGTGTGCGTCCGTCGTCACAAATGAATTCAGAGCTAGCGGCAAAAGTGCTCATGGAGATTAGACAAATGTCGTCCGCTAGCTCGCCCGGTGTAGCATCCATTCACCGAATGGTTCGGCAGCCGGGTTCGTCCGATGTGGTCCAAGAGGAAATTTTGGGTGATGCGAGCACTATAAACATAATAGATGCACACCCAGTGACGGCGGATAGTAAGCGAGAACGGAGGAAGCCTTTTAGTCCGGTTCCTAGCTCGTCCAGGTCCAGCCGGGCCGCGAGCGAGAGAGGTCCCTCTCTCGTACAACAACATCTGGGACCAGATGTTGTGGTACAAAATGTGTCTTTAGCGGAGCATACGTCCGTCGCTCGGGACGCTCTGTTGTATAAGCAGTCCGCAGAGACTGTTAAGGCTTCCTCTTCTCGTCAGCGCACACGACCGCACCTTGGCTGCGTGACAGCCGATATATTACCAGCTTCGCCGATGAAGGATTCTTCGGCGACCAGGTCACACCATCCGGCAGCCAGGGATTCGAGACCGTTAGACTCCGGACGTTCGCATAGGAAAAGTATGCGGGAGCCATCTGATGCGGAGCTGCCCTCGGCGAAGCAGCGAAAGACTGCGCCTCCGCAGGTCTCGACGCCGGACATTCTTGTGCAGATAGCACAGCTTATCGCAGCATCCCAGCAGCCGACAGAAATGGTGTCGGATTGAGAATTATCCGTCGGCGCTGGGTCGGTACGCTCTGCCGAAGCATCGGGGGCGGACGACCGGGAACATCGTGAGGTCCGACCGGATGGTGAAAGGGATACGGATGACTTGGAGCTATCCCTTTCGGAACAACATAAAGCTGCCGTGGACTTCATCCGGCACTTTCTCCCTCAAGTTGTTCTGTCGGGCCAGACTGCTGCGCTTCCGGACAAGAGAATTATAGCGTCATTGGACTCTGAATTTTTTGAGCGGTTCAGGGACATCGCTCCCGAGTTTCCGTCGCAGTCCAATAATGTTGCTAGAACATTTGAATTATTGAACGACGCTATATTTAAACTTGCTTCCAGGACGGGGAAAGCAGGTTTCTTGTCCGCTAATACTCTCAACCTGCCTTTCATTAATGCAAGGAATAAATTCGATACGGCAGGACAGGGTATACCGAGAGTTCCTCTGCGTATGGACGACGAGGCGGAAGACTTAGAGCTATCATTACCGTCGTCAGCTTCTTTTCCAACCGCGGTGTTGGAAACAGCTATTGCGTCTAACAGAGCCAATTTAGATGCCTTATCTTACGCAGATCACCTTACTAAGGCGTTATCACTGTGCCTTCAAGGGGAAGAGTTTCAGGATATACAATCCTCTTTAAGACTTCTTTCAAGGGCAGTAGCTTATTCCACGTGTAACTCCGCCCTTTCAGTGGCAAATCTGGAGTTGGTTAGACATGACGCAGCCCTAGCTACATCCACACTAGTGGATTCTAAGGTGAAGAACTCTCTTAGAGTCGCTTCGGTCTCAGGAGAACTTCTCTTTGACGGCAAGCTTTCCGCTATTTATGATAAAATTAAAAAGAAAGCTAATGATTCTCTGTTGTTCAGATCGGCTCCTAAAAAGTCGGATACAGCAGACACGAATAAGACAGGCACTTCTGGGTCTAATGCGCCCAAGAGAGGTTCCAGTGCGTCCTCTTGGTCTTATTCGAGAGACCGTCAGGATAGCGACTCTCGTTCGGGACGTCCTTCAGGCCGGGACAATCGGTCGGACGCCCCGAGGTCGACGAGGCGAGGTGCGGGTCGTGGAAGATGTGGTTTCTCCTACCGCAGGCCTCGCAGGTCCAGGAGGTGATGGCTTAAACCTCTATCGCGTTCCGGTTGGCGGAAGGTTGTCGAGTTTTTCACAAGAGTGGGCGTCGATTACGGACGACCCTTGGGTGAGAGGAGTGACTTCGGAAGGTCTAAAGATATCCTTCAAACGAAAGCCTCCATTAACTCGAAGTCCAAAGTGGACTCATCTTCCGTCAAATCCACAGAAAAGAGACGCTCTGTTATCAGAGGTGCAGTCTCTTTTAATGAAGAACGCGGTAGAGGTCGTAGAAAACCAGGAATCTATGGGATTCTACAGCCATCTGTTTCTGGTTCCGAAACCAGACGGCTCGTTCCGTCCAGTCATAGTTTTGAGCTGGATAAACAAGCTGATCGTTGCTCCGAAGTTTTATATGGAGACGATTCGATCGGTCAGAGCGAGTATTCGGGTGAACGATTATGCAACGAGCATAGATCTCAAAGATGCGTACTTTCACGTCATGGTACATCCGGCATTCCGAAAGTATCTACGCTTTGCAGTCCTGGGAGTGGTGTATCAATTCCGGGCGATGTGCTTCGGATTGAATCTAGCACCCTGGGCTTTCACTCGGGTAATGAACTCGGTAATGATCTACTTCCGAGCTCATTCGTCTGCGGTAACGTCGGCCTACCTGGACGACATTCTTCAGAGGTACGGCAACGAGTTAACGCTTCAAAACGATGTTCAGAATCTTCTTCTATTGCTCCAACGTCTCGGTTTTATAGTAAACGAGGAGAAGTCGGATCTGGTGCCGTCCAAGTCATTCACTCATCTGGGAATGAGCTTCGAGACGCACAACAATCTCGTTTGTCTGCCGTTAACCAGAGCGAAATTAGTCAGTTGTTACGCTCGCTATTGTCTGCACGCAGACAAAGTCACAGCGAGAGAATTTATGAGACTGATAGGTCTGTGCGGAGCCGCCGCGGATCTCATTCCGATGGGGCGGCTACGCACACGTCCTCTTCAAATTTTCCTGACTCAGAATTGGAGTGTGAAAATTCATTCGCTCGATGTAGACGTTCTCTTGTCAGATCAAGTGAAACAAGAGATTCAGACTTGGGCAAACATTCAGTGGTTAACTCAAGGAGTTCTGCTGCAGTTGCCGGATCCGAGTTTTACCGTTATGACGGATGCCAGTCAAACAGGTTGGGGTGCATCATTAATCCCAACGGATTCGAGATGCCAGGGTATTTGGGATCCGCAATTCCTGTGCAAGCACATAAACATCAAGGAAATAATGTCAATTTGGCTTGCGTTACGTCACTGGATGGACATTATTCACGATGCTCATGTCCAAATCCTATCCGACAATACGACAGTAGTGGCGTATATACGGAATCAGGGAGGCACTCATTCAGTTCCGTTGTTCAATCTAACGGAAAGAATCCTTCTGTTTGCGTTAGAACATCACGTTCTTCTTTCGGTCCGTCACATACCGGGTCGTCTGAATGTGCTAGCAGACTCCCTTTTACGAAAGGGTCGTTTGTTGCCGTCAGAGTGGACTCTCAACAAACAAGTATTCAATCAGATTTGCTACCAATGGGAATGGCCAATGATAGACTTATTTGCGACACATCTCAACAATCAGTTGCAGACGTATGTGTCTCCGTGTCCGGATCCAAGAGCATTTGCAGTAGACGCTCTGTCGATCCCTTGGGACGGAATGATAGGATATGCGTATCCTCCAGCGCCGTTAATTCAACAAGTATTGCTAAAGATAAAACAATCTCAATGCAAGATTCTGTTGGTAGCATCTCTGTCGCCACAGAGACCGTGGATAAATCTACTCAGGTGTCTGTTGTGGGACCTACCGCGGAAGCTTCCTCCACGAGAGGATCTTCTTTCGCAGGGGAAATCGCGCCAACTCCATCACAACCCGCAAGGTCTCAACCTTCACGTTTTTCCGTTG
This sequence comes from Pictodentalium vernedei, assembly GCA_031216915.1. Classification (NCBI taxonomy): domain Eukaryota; kingdom Metazoa; phylum Mollusca; class Scaphopoda; order Dentaliida; family Dentaliidae; genus Pictodentalium; species Pictodentalium vernedei. The sequence continues at coordinate 684,154,396 of CM062296.1, read as the reverse complement.
TGCGGTCCTTCTTGCATGGCAAGCACTTTACAGGACGGGCAGTGGACGCGATTTCTAACTGTAGGAGGACCTCCTCTTCGCTAAACTATGCGGCTAAGTGGAAGGTTTTTCGTTGTTGGTGTAGGGATCATTCTGTAGATATATTTGATCCCTCTATACCAGACATTGCAAACTTTCGAGTATACTTGTTTGACGAAATCAAACTGCAGCCTGTTACTATAAAGGGTTATAGATCTATGTTATCTGATACCTATGCACATCATGATAGTTTACAAATTGGATCTAATGTCTCTTTATCGAAGTTGGTTAGAAACTTTTCGATAAATAGACCCAGAACTCTTAGATTAATTCCTAAGTGGAATTTAGCTTGGGTTCTCCTTAAATTGAAGGAAAAGCCATTTGAACCTCTTGGGACAGTAGATTTCAAATTCTTATCTTATAAGACAGCTTTTCTCTTAGCTTTCTCTTCTGCCAGAAGAGTCAGTGAGCTTCATGCACTATCGGTGGATGATTCTCATTATCGTAGTGTTGGGAACACTATCACCTTCACTACTAATGTGGGTTTTTTAGCTAAGAATCATGCTCCTAATAAATATCCGGAACCTATTGTTATTAAGGCTCTTCCGTCTTCAGACGGGCGTAGGCCTTTACTCTGTCCTGTTAGAGCACTACGTATCTATAAACAGAGATCTCAGTTTATCAGAAAGGGACGGAAACGTTTCTTTCTGTCTTTGATGCCTAATAGAAAGGACATTTCAGTCCATTCTATTGCTAGATGGATTCAGTTAACTATCCGTACTGCTTATGAAGATTTATCTTCTTCTCAGCAGTCTGTGCTTAAGATTTCTGCTCATGAAGTAAGAGCTCTTTCTACTTCCTGGGCTTATGCTAATAGTGTTGCTATTACAGATTTAATGAAGGCTGCTTATTGGTCTCAGCCATCCACATTTACGAATTTTTATCTCAGAAATATTGAGTCCATTTCTGGAGACCTGCATTGTTTAGGTCCGTTATCTGTTGCTCAGAATGTCGTCCACTAAACAGTTGCAACTATAGTTATGCAGGCTTTCTGTTCCGGCAGTGACTCCGTCCGGCTGCCCTCTTCGCTCTGGGCTATTTGACCCAGGGCAAGGGGAAGGGGGGGGGGGTTCCCTTAGGTCACCTGCTTTATAGTGAAAAGCAAGGGAATGCCTCCTCCAAGTCAGTATTTCTGAGTCGCTTCCGGGATGGTTTTAAAGTGTAATATTAATGTTTAAATTCATTCATGTCTTATTTTTAAAGTGTAGCTCGGTGTGAAGCATTTGTATATGTCAAGTGTCAAACGGGCTTTAATATACAATACTCGGACACTTTTAAATGATTATAAAGAGTCTCAATTCTCTGGACTACTTTATTTATTGGCTTGCTTTAAAAATAATTAGTATAAGGGTTATACTGGATGTTAATAGAGAACATGAATGTTATTGTGTTCAATTATTAAGGGTAGTGTATCTTTCTAATTTAATATTAAATAAGAAAGATACATGTAAAGCCTAATACTCCTTTTCTCCTTAAGGGGTTACCTCTTTACTATATAGTTGAGCTTATTGGATTTTCCTCTATGTCCTAGGCCCTCCAGCCTGTTTACTATTCAGCTAAGTCTGGGTCATTGGTACAGTATAAAAATGTTAAAAAATTTATAGTAATTTATATATTTTTTATACTTACCAATGACCCAGACGGGGATGGCCCTCCCTGGAGTTGGGAACTCTTGCCTCCCCGCTGAGTACATAGCGCTGACCAGGCACTGCCAGTAAGAATGATAATTGGCGCCAATTTCGGGACGACTGCGTCACTGCGCATGCGCAGTAGAGGCGTAGTATGGAGGTCCTTTAGGACATGATTTCTTTTTGTTTTGGATGCAAATTTTGGGGATTGGGGGGCAAAATTTGTGTTTGGCCCTGGTTTTGTTAGAGTTAGCACCAGCTAAGTCTGGGTCATTGGTAAGTATAAAAAATATATAAATTACTATAAATTTTTTAACTTTCCGAATCTGTTGGCCAATTTGAACCACATTTGGTATGCAGTAGTATTAGGGGACATGTACTTGATGTATGGTGAAAAAAAATATTCCTGGCCCTGTGGGAACCCGAGAAGCTAAAAATAGAAAAAAATTCAAATGCCCATATTTTGCAACCTCCGTGGAATGGAGAATTGTTATGGGGTAAAGTAAAAATGCTGCGCTGGCCGACGCTGGCACAGAAATTATAAAAAATTATCTTCTGCAGCACAACAAATAAGAATTTTTTGATATTTGATATACAATTTCCTTTGGGGGATTCATTTCAGGTTTGTTTAAATCAAGTCTCTGGGTTCTTAATTGGGTTCCCTGAGGGAACCCGGATTTGAACTGAGTAAAATATGGGGAAAATTCTTTAAAAATATTCAAATGTATTCAAACCAAGCCCCTGGGTTAATATTTTGGCTCCAAATTTGATTTAGTGTAATGTAAGGAATATTTTTTAAAAATCTACTTCTTCAGATCCACTGGTTACAATCTTGTTCTTTCATATACAACATCCGTATAGGAGCCAGATTAAAATTTGTTCAAATCAAGTCTCTGGGTTCATATTTGAGCCCCTTATGGGAACACAAATTTCAGCTTAGCGCAGTATGAAAAAAAAAATCTTTAAAAATATTCTTTGGGGGGGGGGGGGCTGAGGAAGAGAGGAGTGGTAGATTCAAGTTTGTTCAAATCAAGTCTCTAGATTCATATTTTGGATCCCTATGGGATCATAACTCTTATTAAAAAATCTTCTTCTCCAGAACCAGTAGGCAGAATCTTTTGATACGTGGTATGCAGCATCTTGGTAAGGGTCTGATTCGAGTTTGTTCAAATCGGCCCCCTGAATTCATATTTGGGCTCACTATAGAAGCCCAAATTCAAACTTCATGCATTTCAGGCAAATTTCTTAAAAAATCTCCTTCTCCAGATCCAGCAGGCAGAATCTTTTGATATTTGGTATGCAACATTGTGGGGTGGATCTGATTCAAGTATGTTCAAATCGACCCCCTGGATTCACATTTGGGCTCAGTATAGAAGCCCGAATTCGAACTTAGTTCATTTCAGGCAAATTTCTTAAAAAATCTTCTTCTCCAGATCCAGCAGGCAGAATCTTTTGATATTTGGTATGCAACATTGTGGGATGGATCTGATTCAAGTTTGTTCAAATCGGCCCCCTGGATTCATATTTGGGCTTAGTATAGAAGCCCGAATTCGAACTTAGTGCATTTCAGGCAAATTTCTTAAAAAATCTTTTTCTCAAGATCCAGCGGGCAGAATCTTTTGATATTTGGTATGCAACATTGTGGGGTGGATCTGATTCAAGTTTGTTCAAATCGGCCCCCTGGATTCATATTTGGGCTTAGTATAGAAGCCCGAATTCGAACTTAGTGCATTTCAGGCAAATTTCTTAAAAAATCTTTTTCTCAAGATCCAGCGGGCAGAATCTTTTGATATTTGGTATGCAACATTGTGGGGTGGATCTGATTCAAGTTTGTTCAAATCGGCCCCCTGAATTCATATTTGGGCACACTATAAAAGCTCGAATTTGAACTTAGTGCATTTCAGGCAAATTTCTTAAAAAATCTTCTTCTCCAGATCCAGCAGGCAGAATCTTTTGATATTTGGTATGCAACATTGTGGGGTGGATCTGATTCAAGTTTGTTCAAATCGTCCCCCTGGGTTCATATTTGGGCTCAGTATAGGAGCCCAATTTGAACTTAGTGCATTTCAGGCAAATTTCTTTGAAAATCTTCTTCTCCAGATCCAGCAGGCCGAATCTTTTGATATTGGGTATGCAGCATGCTTAGGGGGGTGAGATTCAAGTTTGTTCAAGCCATGTCCCTAGGTCCATATTTGGGCTCACTGTGGTACCCTGAATTATAACTTAGTTCAAAATGAGGAATTTTCTTTAAAAATCTTCTTCAGATCCAGCCGTCAGAATGTTTTGATATTTGGTATGCAGCAGCCTTAGGGGGGGTGAGATTCAAGTTTGTTTAAGCCATGTCCCTAGGTCCATATTTGGGCTCACTGTGGGAGCTTGAATTGTAACTTAGTTGGAAATGAGGGATTTTCTTAAAAAATCTTCTTCTTCAGATCCAGCAGTCGGAATGTTTTGATATGTGGTGTGTAGCATCCTTAGGGGGGTGAGATTCAAGTTTGTTAAAGCCAAGTCCCTGGGTCCATATTTGGCCCGAATTATAACTTAGTCAATATGAGAAATTTTTAGCTCACCAAAGGGAGCTCAACTTATCACTTGCCGTTCGTCGTCTGTCGTCGTGAACATATTTAAACGACTTCTCTGAAACCACTGGTCGGATTTTCACGAAACTTCATGTGGATGTTCATTACTGTATGGCAATTCATGTTTGTTCAAATGAAATGGCCACATCCCTTGGGGGCTCTATATGGGGCATAACTCTGAGAGCACTGTATGAATTATAGAAAAAATTATTAAGAAATCTTCTTCTCCAGAACCAGTGGGCAGAATCTTTTGATACTTGGTATGCAGCATCTTGGTATGGGTCTGATTCAAGTTTGTTCAAATCGAGTCCCTTGATCAATATTGGGGTTCCCTATAGGGGCATGAATTTTTCCTTAGTGCAATTTAAGGAAAAATCTTCTCCAGAACCTGTGGGCAGAATCTTTTGATATTTGGTATACAGCATCTTGGTATGGATCTGATTCAAGTTTTTTCAAATGGAGTCCCTTGATCAATTTTGGGGCTCACTATGAGGACCTGAATTTTTACTTAGTGCAATTTAAGAAAAAAAATTTAAAAATCTTCTTCTCCAGAACCAATGGGCAGGATCTTGTGGTATACAGCATCTTGGTATGGGTCTGATTCAGGTTTGTTCAAATTGAGTCCCTCGATCAATATTGGGGCTCACTAAAGGGGTGTGAATTTTTACTTAGTGCAATTTAAGAAAATTTCTTTAAAAATCTTTTCCAGAACCGATTGGCAGAATCTTTTGATATTTGGTATACAGCCTCTTGGTATGGGTCTGATTCAAGTTTGTTCAAATTGAATCCCGCGTTCAATATTGGGGATCACTATGGGGGAGTGAATTTTTACTTAGTGCAATTTAAGAAAAAATCTTTAACAATTTTCTTCACCAGAACCAGTGGGGAGAATCCTTAGATATTTGGTATGCAGCATCTTGGTATGGGTTGGATTCACATTTGTTCAAATTGAGTCTTTTGATCAACATTGGGGCTCACTATGGGGGCGTGAATGTTTACTTTGTGCAATTCAAGGAAAATTCTTTAAAAATCTTCTTCAGAGCCATCATGCAGAATCTTTGATATTTGATCAGCAGCATTGTCCCATTCAGTCCTGTTGATGTTTTAGCTTCACAGAGAGTATAGATTTACTCTGTAGAACCTTAAGAATAGCTTTTGATAAAATTTGTGTCTTTAACAGTATGGGACATTTGGTGACCACCTAAGGCCCTCTGGGGCCTCTTGTTTCAACATAGTTTAAATCTAACATTGCATGTGTGCTAGGAGGAGGGAGTGGTTGTTGAAAAATAGACGTCTTTTTTCAGAGCATTTTTGGTGATAGTCATTGCAATATATACACTTCTAGTTTGCCTCTGTCTGCGCACGTTTACAAGGTGGTGACACTTCCATTTTGCCTCTTCTTTTTAACTCTCTTACTGCTGAACTTGACAAAAGTCGAATTACCCAATTGCTGCTGATCTCTACTGAAGTTGAAATTTGAGACTAGATAGCAGTACGACTGTTCTAGGGGAAGAAACTCTCTAATGTGATTTATGATACATGTACCATGATGTTCTATTTATGTTCAATGTCAAAGGACAAGTAAAAGTTCCCGCCATGGGTAGGAATACTGCTTGGATCAAAATATATGTTGGCTTGTTTTGGCTAGTCTTTCAAACAAAATGTCTGCGAGGAATTCTACTCGCAATCATTTCAAGACAAGTGAGGTTATAGAGCATACAGAGAGCGTATTTTTTAAGACTCAGATAGCGAATGTGGTTCTGAAACTGAAGAAGGGAAATCTTTCAATGATACAGCCAGTGATATGGACATATTAACCCCTCGAGAAAAAGATATGGACATATTAACCCCTCAAGGCCAAGATTTGGTTCAAAATGGTGGTGCTGTCGGAAATTCTGCAGAATTTGGGGTAGAAGAGTCGTCAGAGGTAGCAATTAAATGACCCAATTAGTTTTGACTGGCAAATATATGGTTTAGAAAAAAAAATAACAAATATGCTGATCAATTTGTAATATAACCACAATAGTAGTGCAACATTTGGTATAAATATCCATATTTTTATACTGTACCAATGACCCAGACTTAGCTGGTGCTAACTCTTAAATTCTAGGGCCAAACACAAATTTTGCCCCCCCAATCCCCAAAATTTGCATCAAAATCCCAAAAATATATGTCCTATGTGGTCGTCCATACTTTTATCTACTGAGCATGCTCACTGTCAAGGAAGTCTGAAATTGGAGCCAAATCCTCATTCTTTGTTTGGCCCTGAAATCCGTAACATCTCACTGATATTTGTGCTTATAAATCTCAGTTAAAATGATGCCAGACACAAAATCATGAAAGAAATGGTGGATCTAAGGATGAAATAAGAGGATGAGAGGAAGAAACAGTGGAAGGATGTGTTCAGGGCTGTAACTTATAATTTTTATGCAAAATTTTTTCATGTTCCCTAAATTCGGGACATAGGCCTGATGTTTATATTCTTGTTATGAAATTTTCACAGTTTATTCAGAGTTTCCCCCCCCCCCCCCCCCCCCCCCCCACCTTGCTATTCTCCCATGCTTTTGGCATAATTTTTGTAATTTTTTTTTACTGAAATTTCTTGAGAGTTTTGGCTTGGTAACAGAATGTTTATTCTGTTTTTCCCCATGGTTACGTCCTCACCCTAGGGTGGTTAAGCGTTTCGGTCATGCATCTACCATCCGATGTACTGCAGTTTCTTCTCAGGAAGCCTCTGTTTTACATCGAATAGTGTTTAAATTGGTTGCTGATTTCGGGCCATGTTATCAGTGCCTGGAGTCTTGTTTCCAGTTTTATTCACTTTTGTTTATGTTGACAACGGTTACTTCTGACAGTGATTCCTTGTCTTCTATTAGTTCTACTCATAGCCAGATACATTTATATTGTCCGTAAGTGTAACATTAATTTTTAAACATGTTTTAAAAATTTTTGTCTACACTTAGGCTTTTTGGGGATCCATTTGGGCTCATTGTTCCCATTGGGAACTTGGGCTCATCTTGAAAATTTTTTGAAAAAATTTTTTTCTTTTGAATTAATTTTCGAAATGTTTGTAATGGATTATTATTATTATGTATCTTTGTTTTCAAGGGTTGGTGCGAGTACGATGACTGTTTAATATTTTTTCAAAATGAAAGAATATTGTTCAATTGTAGATCGAGGAAGTCTTCCTCTGATTCTCATGGTCATTGTATTTGTTGTAGTCTGTGTACTCGCACTAATTCTTGCTCAGTGTGTGCCAATTCAGATGAGAAACGTTGGAGACGTGTGTCACGGTATATTGTTAGTGGTGAGAGGTCCATGCCGGTCCTCTCTCCACAGGGTCACTCTAGTTTTTTCAGTCTCTTTTTCAGAGGAACAAGAACAGGGTGATGTTTCAATGATGTCTTCAAAAGTGTGCTTCCGCTGTCGCAATAATGAGCTAGCAGCAAAGTGCTCAAGGTATGCGGCAAGTGCCTAAGAGGTCCCACGTAGGATCGCTAGCTCCCCCGGTGAAGCAATCATTCACAAAATGTTTGACGCCGAGTTCGTCCGTTGCGGTCCAGGAGAGGAGAAGGGGTGTTGCAAGCACTATAATCTCGAATCACACACACCCGGCGACGACGGATCAGAGGATGGAACGGAGGAAGCCAGTCAGTCCGGTAGCTGGCTCGTCCAGGTCTATCCGGACCATGACCGAGAGAGGCCCCCTCTCTCTTACAACAACATCTGGGCCGAGATGTTGTTGTATGTAACGTTCGTTAGTCAGAGCATAGTCCACTCCTCCTGCTCGGGATGCTCCGTCGCATAGACAGTCCGACGTGGCTTGTCTATTGGCTTCCTCATGCTCATGTCAGCACACACGACTGCACCTTGGCTGTGTGACCGCAGATATCCAGCCTGCTTTGCCGACCAGGGAGTCCATGTCGACCAGGTCACGCCATCCGCTAGCCAAGGACACGAGGCCTTTCCAGTTGGGACGTTCGCATATCAGAAGTGTGCAGGAATTAACGTCCCTGGAGCTTCCAGCGGCTAAATTACGTAAGACCGCGGCTCCACAGGCCTCCGTGGCGGACTTGATATCACAGATAGCTCAATTCATCGCAGCATCCCAGCAGTATCAGAAACTTTTTCAGTAAAGAAACTGTCTGAGCAAGCTGGGTCGGTTCGCTCCCCTGCAGAGTCAGTAAGGGACGACCAAGATTCTTATGTGGTCCAGGCGGATGGTAAAAGGGAATCAGCACAGCTGAAATTTTCCCTTTCCGAACAACTTAAGGTGGCCGTAGATTTCATCTGGCATCACCTTTTAGAAGTTGTTTCTTATCAACCTACTCACAATTGTTTACTACAGGCTTGCACTACAGTGGAAGTCCCTAACTCGGATAAAATACTCTCTATTTTTGTCTTTCCCAAGCAAGTTGGGAAAGAAAAGTGGTGCAAAAGCACCAATAAAAATAAGCCAAAACTGGGTCGAGTGCAACCGGCGCAGACCCAGTACGGGACGCTCTCTCCCAAGTACAACTCCACGACTTCCGTTGCAGTGCGCATATACCGTCTCTAAAGACTCATTCTTTTTAAAATCTGCTTCGTGTCGAGATGTTTTTGCACGCTTATCAGTGTTCCACCAGCTCGATGTTTGATGATTCCTAATTCATTATACCACAGTGTATCCTTTGTATTCTCAGGAACAGTGTTTTATATATTCTCTTTTCTATTATATGTCCATAATGTATATTTATTTGCTCTCTCTCGAGTCGCGCGCGAATTTCGCGTGCCACGCGGTTCGGACTTAGATTTTTTCACAATTATTTTTAATGCTTTTTTTGCAAAATTTTCTAATTGTGTTTGAGTTAGGTGTCAGCGGGGTACCACTCCTGCAGTGTTTCTTCTTTCTTTTGAGAGTAGTCTTCCTGTTGGGTGGTTCCCGGTCGACCTTCTGGGGTCTTTGTTTCTGTCACCTTTCTCTCTTCTTTGGGGGTGTTCTGTTTTCTCATCTCCACTTCTCTGCTCCTCTCACCTCTATCATGCCCAGGACAATTCCCTGTGGGCAATGTCTGCTGCTAAAGCATGTGGACGATGTACATTCGTCTTGTTCCTCCTGTAATGGGTGTTCGGCCGAGCGGCCGTGTGGTGTCTGTGGAACATGGTCTTCCACCTTCTGGGCATCAGTAAACCGTGTCGTTCGTTCTCGTGGCCGTGCCTCCCGCTCCCGCGGGAAAGGAGAACGTGGTCGTTCGGGGGCCTCCCGAGCCGACTTTGTCTGGTGAGAGTTATTCCTCCTCCGTGGGGGATGTGCAGTCTTTTCCTGTGGTGGATACTGCGGGAGCCGTTGAGTGTTCTGGTGTAGAGATGCCTGGTTCCGGGACTACGGTCCCCCTCCAGTCGACATCTGAGGCTGTCACTAGGGTTGTGACTCCTCCTTCGGAGCCGAGCCGGTGTGCTCTCTCCACTATTTCACCAGCCTCAACGACTCTCGACGTATCTACTACTGCTGCTGGCCCGTCTGCTTCGTTATCTGTTTCAGCCGGCCTCGGCTTTTCGCTGCAGGGGACTGCAGGACTGTCCGATACTGTAGACGTGGGATATCGGCCTCAGCCTTCCCTGACTTCAACTCGGCGAAGTCGGAAGGGGCTGCCGGCCGAGCCCATCGCTGTGGTCTCTTCGCCGTCGAGCACCACAGTTGTGTCTTTGGATTCGGATGTTCGTAGTGGAAACACTATGAACTCCGTGGCGTTTCCGTCTACTCACTCTGGTCACACGACCAGTTTTGGGGGACCAACGCCTTTTGTGCAGCCTGGACCTTCTGCCCCACAGAGGTCCGCGGTGACTCTCATGAGTTCTCGCAATATTGATCCTCGGGGTGCATCGTACCCCTATACACGTCTGCCTTCAGATGTTTCGGCTGCCGCCCGTCGTCCCGCGTCGGGTGTTTTGGAGGATCGTGACCCTTCGCTGGTTAAGAGGGTCAGAGGTGAAGCCACTTTGCCGGTTCGCTCCCCTGTCGAACCGGTCGGTACAGGCAGTGAGCTTAGGGAGGCCCTCTCCTTACTCACTCAGGTTCTTTCTAATAGCCTTCCTGTTGCTTCCAGCGAGGCTATGGGTGGTTTCCAGGCACCTCCTATGGCGCCGCCTCCCGGGATTGGAAACAGGCCGGTTTCCGATTCCTCTGGTGTCCCGACACCATGGGAGGCGTCGGCTGGTTTGCCCACGATGGGCTATGTGTCTTCCGACTCTGGGGAGGAGTCCGACATGCTTGAGGTCGAGGGCCAGCAGTCTTCGGACTTGGGGGCGGCTCTTGACTTTGTGTTTGGGTTTCTGCCTGAGCTCAAACCTGCTAACCAGCCGACAGTGTCAGCCTGGCCGCGATCATCGGTCGCGCGACAACAGCCTATGGAGCAACCTGCTTCTGGGCGCCTTCGACCGTGCCAGTCGGTACAGGTGGTTGAGGCTTTTTCAGCATTGGATGCCAAGCTGAATTCCAAGGCTTTGAAGACTTCGTTCTTCACCAGGGTTGACACCTTTTTGCCTCCTGTGCGTTATCGTTCCTACGATTCCGCCAATCCGTCAGTCTGCCAGGCTTTGACGGTTCTGGATCAGGACTCCACTTCCCTCGGGCTTTCCAAGCCCAAGTCTGCCGTCATTCCAATGACGACTCTGGAGTCCACGTTGGGCTTATCTAGAGAGATGCTTGGCATGCTTTCTCTCTCAGATCACGTTCCTCTCAGCTTTGGCTGCTTATCTGCCTCCAGATAAGTTTGACGAGGTACAGGCTCCTTTGCGTGTGCTGTCCAAGTCGCTTATGCACCTTACTCACACGCATGCCTGTAACACGGCCAATTTGGAATTAGTTCGAAGGGACGCTGTGCTGGACACAGGACGATCCCTTCCCGAGGAGCAGCGTGCTACTCTTCGATCTGCTTCTTTGGCAGGTCCGCAACTTTTCCATGGTTCCGAGTCGACGGTCCGGGATGACGTCCTACGTCATTCCAAAGATCAGCTGCTGTTTCGTCAGCTTGATCAGCCTTCTCGGGGAGGCAAGGGCCGTTCCAAGCCTAACAAGTACCCTTCTGCTTCCTCTGTGAAGCAAAAGGCTGGTCCTTCTGCCGCCGCCTCTACTTCGTACTCACGGGGTAAAGGTAGGGGTCGGCAGAATCGAGGGAAGTCTCAGGATTCTTCATTTAGCAGAGGAGGTGGTTTCTCCTCTCGCGGGCCTCGTCGGGGCTCGAAATGAAGGTCCTCACCTCGACTCGTCCCAGGTTGGAGGAAGGATAGCAGAGTTCGCAGACCATTGGACCACCATCACATCCGATCCATGGGTGTTAGATGTTGTTCGGTCCGGGCTGCGCATATCCTTCCGACGGCACCCCACTCTGTCAAGGGTGCCTCTTCCAACCACAGTTCCTTCAGACGTTTTACGTCGGGAGCTTTTGTCCACGGAGATTGCCAATCTCCTGGCAAAGGGGGCGATCGAGGTCGTCAAGAACGTTCAGTCAGTGGGTTTCTATTCCCGCCTGTTCTTGGTGCCGAAGAAGGACGGCCGACTCCGACCGGTTATCGATCTGAGTATCCTGAACCAGTCTATCATTGCTCCCAAGTTCAGCATGGAGACTTTCAGGTCGGTCCGCCAATCAATTCACCAGGGAGATTTCGCAGCCAGCATCGACCTGCGAGACGCTTACTTCCACGTTCCGATGCATCGGGCGTCACGGAAGTATCTCAGGTTCGCTTTTCTGGGGCGAGTTTACCAGTTCAAGGCCATGCCTTTCGGCCTCAACCTGGCTCCTTGGGCGTTCACCAGACTGATGTCGCATGTGATAGCGTTCCATCGCACACAGTCCAGGGTGACTACTTCGGCATATCTGGACGATATCCTCCAGAGGCATTCCAATGCTGCCTTACTGGAATCGGATGTCGCCACTCTGTTGAGCTTGCTCACGTCGCTAGGATTCAGAGTCAACGAGGAGAAGTCGGACCTGGTCCCTTCTCAGTCGTTTTGTCATCTGGGGATGTCTTTCCAAACCAAATTCAATTTGGTGGCTGTTCCCCAGGCCAAGGCTGTGATTCTCTCAGCTTTTGCTCTGACTCTGTCCCAGTCCAGGTCCGCGACCGCTCGGAGTTTTCTCCGGCTGATCGGTCTCTGCGGTTCGGTGACGACAATTCGACAGTGGTTGCTTACATTCGGAACCAGGGCGGCACGCACTCGCTTCCGATGTACGAGTTAGCTCGGGATCTTTTACTGCTCGCTCAGGATGTTCACGCCGGAGTAGTTGTTCGTCACATTCCCGGTCGTCTGAACGTCCTAGCCGACTCCCTGTCCCGACAGGGCAGGGTTATTTCCACCGAGTGGATGCTTCACAGGGCAGTGTTCCAGTCGCTTTGAGATCTCTGGGGACGTCCCCACATCGACCTCTTTGCGACTCGTTGGAACCATCAGGTGGACACTTTCGTGTCCCCGTGTCCAGATCCTCTGGCTTTTGCCGTGGACGCTCTGTCACTCGATTGGAACGGTCTAGTCGGCTACGCCTTCCCGCCGGTTCCGATTCTTCCTCAGGTTCTCGCCAAAATTCGAACCTGCAGTTGTCGAATCATTCTGATCGCTCCCCTGTCGCCTCAGCGGGTGTGGATCAATCAGCTCCGCTGGCTGATGGCGGCGGTTCCGGCACGTCTCCCGCTACGTCGCGACCTTTGTCAAGGTCGCCCAAGGAGGTTTCACGTCGACCCGACTTCATTGTGCCTTCACGCATATCTTTTGTCAGGTCCTGTCTCCTCCGTAGAGGTTTTTCGAGACGAGCAGTGGAGTGCATTTCTTCTTCAAGGAGGCACTCCACTGGTTTAGCTTATGCAGCTAAATGGAAGGTCTTCTGTCGATGGTGTGCTGATCACTCTGTTGATTATGCCAATCCTTCGATTTCACAGATTGCGGAGTTTCTGGTATATCTGTTTGATTCTCGGGGTCTCCAGCCTGTTACCATCAAGGGTTACAGGTCTATGCTTTCAGAGACTTTTTCTTATGTGGGGAAGCGTCGTATCGGCACTAATCCTTACCTCTCCAAGCTTGTTCGGCACTTTTCTTTGAAAAGGCCTCGGACTTTGCAGCTCACTCCACGATGGAATCTTTCGTGGGTGCTGCTTTGCTTGGGGGGGCGCCGTTCGAACCTTTATCCCAGGTGGATATGCATTTTCTCACATATAAGACGGCTTTTCTGATGGCATTTGCTTCGGCCAGACGGGTTAGTGAGCTTCACGCCCTCTCGGTTGACCCAGCCTTTTTTAGGAGCTCTCCCAACAGTGTTACTTTTACCACTGATTGCTCCTTTTTGGCTAAGAATCAGTTACCAGATACTACTCCTCCTCCTATCTGTATCAGGGCTCTTCCCTCTGTTGAGGGTACTCGCCCTTTGCTCTGTCCGGTCCGTGCTATTCGCATTTATCTTGATCGGACACGCTTCATACGGAAGGGCAGAAAACGTTTTTTTCTGTCTCTCATTCTGGGTCGGCAGAAGATCTCTCCTCAATCCATTTCTCGATGGATTTGTCTTGCTATTCGTACGGCTTATAGTCGTTTAGCAGCTGGCGATTGTATTACCAATCGTATTTCTGCCCACGAGGTGCGGGCACTGTCTGCCTCTTGGGCTTATTCTAACTCCGTCAAGTTGTCGGATGTTATGCAGGCAGCCTACTGGAGAAATGCTTCTACTTTCTCCACCTTTTATTTACGCCAGTTGCAGGAGCAGTCGGAGGACCTTTTTGCCCTGGGTCCTCTTTCTTCTGCTCAGGCTGTTGTCTGCCATAGCCATTAGGCTTCTTGAAGGTCAGTTTCAGCCTTGTGCTGTTACTGCCCTTTTTCTGTCTGTGTGTCACACAGGCTCATATGTCTCTTTTCATTGTCCTTTACCAATGATTGCGACATTATGGTTGATAAGCCTCGGGATCTCTTCCTTCTACTTCACGGTTCCAGTGCACTAGGGTTATGTGGGGGTTGGTTATGCGATTCCCTCCAGCCTTTTTGTCTATTCAGCCTGTAGTAAACAATTGTGAGTAGGTTGATAAGAAATCTAAATTTTATAGTAAATTTCCTTTCTTATTATACCTACCACAATTGTTTACATGGAGGCCCTCCCGTCTTCTTTACGGGTAAAGAATCTTTCCTCCCCGCTGATCACATAACTCTAACGTTTACGGATTCAAAAAGAATGAGTCTTTAGAGACGGTATATGCGCACTGGCAACGGAAGTCGTGGAGTTGTACTTGGGAGAGAGCGTCCCGTACTGGGTCTGCGCCGGTTGCACTCGACCCAGTTTTGGCTTATTTTTATTGGTGCTTTTGCACCACTTTTCTTTCCCAACTTGCTTGGGAAAGACAAAAATAGAGAGTATTTTATCCGAGTTAGGGACTTCCACTGTAGTGCAAGCCTGTAGTAAACAATTGTGGTAGGTATAATAAGAAAGGAAATTTACTATAAAATTTAGATTTCTCCGGACCAAAATGCTGCGTTACCTGATAAGAAACTGAAAGCGTCACTGGACACAGACTTTTTAGGCCGGATTAGGGACACTGACCTTGAGTTTCCGACCCAGTCCAGAAATGTCACAGACATTTGAACTTTTGAATGACGGTATATTCAAGCTAGCCTCTAAGACTGACAAATCTGGTTTCTTATCGCCTCGTGCTATACAGCTGCCTTTCATCAATGCTAGACATAGATTTGAAACGGCAGGACAAGGCATGCTGAGAGTTCCTCTGCGTTTGGACGACTAGGCTGAAGACCTGGAATTGTCATTGCCGGCATCCATGTCTATTAAATCCAGTATACTGGAGACGACAATCTCGTCTAATAGAATTAATTTAGATGCACTATCTCACGCAGATCACCTTACCAGAGCATTATCACTACGTCTCGAAGGGAAAGAATTCCAGAATGTTCAAACTTCCTTAAGAGTTCTTTCGAGGGCTATAGCATATTCTACGTATAACTCCGCCCTTTCAGTGGCAATATGGAGTTAGTCAGATGTGATGCTGCCCTGGCTGCATCCACAAGAGTGGATAGGTGAAAAAACTCTCTTCCTGTCGCTCCGGTCTCAGGAGAGCTTCTCTTCGAAGTTAAGCTTTCTACAATCTATAATCAGATCACTTAGAAAGCTTTGGATTCTCTGTTTTTAATTCAGCATTGAAAAAGTAGGACTCAGCAGGGAGGAGTAAGGCAGGTACTTCAGGGGCGAATACGTCCAAAGGAAGTTCCTATAGAGGATCTAAGAAAGACTCTATGTCTTACTCCAGAGACCATCAGAGTAGCGACTCACATAGGGGTCGCAATGCTGGCCGAGATATCCGGTCAGATGCCCCTAGGTCGACTGGGCGAGGTGTGGGTCGTGGAGGACGTGGTTTCTCCTTCCGCAATCCTCGCAGGTCCAGGAGGTGATGGTCTAAACCTCTATTGCATTCCAGTGGGTGGAAGGCTGTCGAGATTCTTAACCAATTGGTTGTCAATTGCGGACGACCCATGGGTTCAAGGGGTTATTTCCGAAGGTCTAAACTGTCCTTCAAGGAAAAACCTCTGTTAACTCGAAGTCCACGATGGTCTTAGCTTCCATTAAACGTTCAGAAGAGAGATTTGCTTCTATCAGAAGTTCAGTCTCTTCTGGACAAGAACGCTATAGACGTCGTAGAAAACCAGGAATCTCCAATTTTCTGCAGTCACCTGTTCCTGGTTCCAAGATCAGACTGCTCGTTTCATCCAGTTACAGATCTGAGCTGGATAAACAAGCTGATCGTGGCTCGAAAATTTTATATGGAGACCACCCGATCGGTCAGAGCGAGCACTTGAGTGAACGATTATGCTGTGAGCATAGATCTCAGGGATGCGTACTTTTACGTCATGGTACATCCGGCGTTTAGAAAGTACCTTCGCTTCGCTGTCCCAGGAGTTGTTTTCAGTTCCGAGCAATGATGCTCTGGTCTGAACCTAGTGTCCCGGGCCTTCACTCGAATAATGATCTTGGTAATGACTCATTTCCGAGCTCATTCGTCTGTGCTAATGTCGGCCTACTTGGACGACATTCTTCAAGGTTACAGCAGCAAGTTAACGCTTCAGAACGATGTTCAGAGTCTGCTTCAATTGCTCCGACGTATCGGTTTCATAGTAAACGAAAAGAAGTCGGATCTAGTGCCATCCAAATCATTCACCCACGTGGGAATGAGCTTAGAGGCGCACAACAATCTCGTTTGTCTGCCGTTAACCAGATGTAGTAACTGCGAGAGAATTCATGAGACTGACAGGTTTGTGTGGACTCGCTGCAGATCTTATTCCGATGGAGCGGCTACGCACTCGTCCACTCCACATATATTTTATCTCAGAATTGGAGTGTAAAGACTCATTCGCTCGAATCGAACATCGTCTTGTCGAATCAAGTGAAACAAGAGATTCAGACTGGGGCAGATATTCAGTGGTTAACTCAAGGAGTACCACTGCAACTGCCGGATCCGAGTTTTACGATAATGACGGATGCGAGTCAAACAGGTTGGGACGCAACTCAGCCCAACGGATTCGAGGTGCCAGGATCTTTGGGATCCGCAGTTCCTAAACATGCACATAAACATCAAGAGATGATGTCAATATGGCTTGCGCTACGTCAATGAATGAACATTCTTCAGAATTCTCATGTCCAAATTCTGTCTGACAATTTGACAGCAGTAGCGTACATTCGGAACTAGGGAGACACTCATTCCATTCCGTTATTCAATTTAATGGAAAGGATCCTTCTGTTTGTCCTAGAGCATCAAGTTCTTCTATCGGTCCGTCATATACCGGGTCGTCTGAACATTCTAGCAGACTTCCTTTCTCGGAAAGGTTGCATGTTGCCGTCAGAATGAGTATTCAATCAGATTTGCTACCAATGGGATCGTCCAGTGATAGACTTATTTGTGACGCATCTCAACAATCAATTGCAGACGTATGTGTCGCCTTGCCCAGATCCTCGAGCGTTTGCAGTAGACGCTCTCTCGATCTCTTGGGACGGAATGATAGGATACGTGTATCCTCCAGCTCCATTGATTCAGCAGATATTGCTAAAATCAAGCAATCTCACCACAAGATTCTGTTGGTAGCATCTCTGTCACCCCAGAGACCATGGATAAATCTACTCAGGTGTCTGTTCTGGGACATTCAGCGGAAGCTTCCTCCACGGGAGGACCTTCTTTCGCAGGGGAAATTGCGCACACTGCATCACAACCCGCAAGGTCTCAACCTTCACGTATTTCTGTTGTGCGGTCCTTCTTGCACGGCAAGCATTTTACAGGATGGGCAGTGGACGCAATTTCTAACTGTAGGAGGACCTCCTCTTCGCTAAATTATGCTACTAAGTGGAAAGTTTTCTATAGGCGGTGTAGGGATCATTCTCTTGATTTTTATGATTCCTCCATTCCAGACATTGCTAATTTTCTGGTCTACTTGTTTGACGAGATCAAACTGCAGCCAATAACCATTAAGGGTTATAGGTCTTTGCTATCGGATACCTATGCTCATCATGATAGGTTACAGATTGAACCTAATGTCTCTTTATCTAAGTTAGTGAAAAACTTTTCGATAAACAGACCTAGAACCCTTAGGTTAATTCCTAAATGGAATTTAGCTTGGTTTCTTCTGAAGCTAAAAGAAGCGCCATTTGAGCCTCTTGATACAGTGGACTTCAAATTCTTATCTTATAAGACAGCTTTTCTCTTAGCCATCTCTTCTGCCAGAAGACTTAGTGAGCTTCATGCACTATCAGTTGATGATTCTCACTATCGTAGTGTTGGTAATACTATTACTTTAACTATAATGTTGGATTTTTGGCTAAGAATCAGGCTCCTAATAAGTATCCTGAACCTATTGTTATTAAGGCTCTGCCATTTTCAGACGGTCATAGGCCTTTGCTCTGTCCAGTTAGAGCCATGCGTATGTACAAACGTAGATCTGAGTTTATCAGAAAGGGACGCAAGCGTTTCTTTCTCTCTCTGCTGCATAATAGAAAGGACATTACAGTCCATTCTGTTGCAAGATGGATTCAATTAACTATCTGTACTGCTTATGAAAAATTATTATCTTCAACTTAGCAGTCTGTGCTTAAGATTTTGGTGCATTAAGTAAGAGCCCTGTCTACATCTTTGGCTTATGCTAATAGTGTTGCCATTACCGATTGATGAAGGCTGCATATTGGTCTCATCCTTCCACGTTCACAAATTTTTATCTCTATAGTTATGCAGGCTTTCTGTTCCGGTAGTGACTCTGTCCTGCTGCCCTCTTCGTTCTGGGATATTTGACCCAGAGCAAGGGGAAGGGGAGGGGGGATGGTGTTCCCTTATATCACCTGCTTTATAGTGAAAAGCAAGGGAATACCTCCTCTGGAGTCAGTAATACCGAGTCGGTGCCGGGATAGTTTTAAGTGTAAAGCTAATGTCTATCTCATTTATGTAATATTTTTAAAATGTAGCTCGGTGTGAAACATTTGTATATGTCACGTGTCATACGAGCGCTAATATACAATCCTCGGACACTTTTAAATGACTATAAAAAGTCTCATTCTCTGGACTATCTTTATTTATTGGCTTTCCTTTAAAAAGATTAGTATAATGGGTTATACTGGATGTTAATAGAGATCATTGATGTTATTGTGCTCAATTACAGAATGGTATTGTGTCTTTCTTTTTTGATACAAACAAGAAAGATACATGTAAAACCTGTTCTCCTCTTCTCCTTGAGGGGATAATTCTGTTTACATGTAATTGAGTCTATTGGATTATCCTTTATGTCCTAGGCCCTCCAGCCTTTTTTCGATTCAGCTAAGTCTGGGTCATTGGTGCAGTATAAAAATGTTAAAAAATTTATAGTAATTTATATATTTTTTATACTTACCAATGACCCAGACGGGGATGGCCCTCCCATGAGTTGGGAACTCATACCTCCCCGCTGATTATATAACACTTACCAGGCACTGGTGGTAAGAAAGAGGATTTGGCTCCAATTTCAGACTTCCTTGACACTGTGCGTGCTCAGTGGATAAAAGTATGGAGGACCACATAGGACATATATTTTCTGAGTGAATGGGATAGTGAGTTCTTCTACAGACTCAGCTTTATATGATTTCCAGGAAATACCATGAATTGGTAGAGTACTAGAATACATTTGGGCCTCAAAATTGGTTGATCAAGAATTTTTCTATTACAATACATAGATTGTCAGCAGGATGAGGCATCAAATTTGGAGGCGGTGTCTTGGCTGTTCTTATCAAGGGTGTATCTAGGGGGTATGAAGGCATGGGGGTGCAGCATCTCCAAATAATTCTCCCAATCAGGACATCAGGGTTGGCATCTGAGATATCAATTCTCTCTTGCTAGTAATCATGTACTTTCCTGGAGGTCTAAATTTGATACTTGGACTTGTGTTATAAACACTGTCAGTCACACTAGTAGAGGTTGGCAGGACTCGATTCGGGCTGTTGCAAGGCCAACATGACCAGTTTACAGTACCATTGTGGTATGTGTTAATTAAATAATAAGTTACATCATGAGTACTACACATATATTTTATTTAATTCAGTAATACATAATATTCCAACTACATCATCAAGGCATGCCTTCACTGAAGGCATGCCTTGACGATGTGGTTGGAATATTAGTAGGGGGTGCGGTGGCATTGCGGTAACCGGTTCTCGTCAGATCATCGAAGTTAAGCAACATCGAGCCCAGAAAGTCCTTGGATGGGTGACTGTCTGAGCGATCGATTCAGACTCCCACGTTGTGACCTTGGTCAAGGCACTTCACCCCGATTGACCACATGGGGGCATGATGACGCCATGTACTAAGCTGTACTGCATGTCTTCAACTAATCTAACCCTGCCTGTGCTGCAGTGTGGAGTTACGATGTTGGGGAGCTGGTAGCTGCTTGTCGTTGCTCGGTGGTTCTCTCTGGGTACTCCGGCTTCCCCCACCTGTAAAACTGTCGCCGACACGATATGACTTTGGCTGTTAATGAATGTGCTGTTAAACCCTAATAAATAAATAAATAAATATTGGAATATTAGTCTGTCAGGACTTGAGCCAAGACAGTCAGAATAAATCAAGTTTATACCACCACTCTAACCTCCCCCCCCCCCCCCCCCACAACCCCATCCCCGCCGCACAACACCTCTGGTGCTTATATAACTGATTCAAACATTTTGCAACTGATTGTTGTAAGCCAAGAGATAGAGCCAGTTGTTGAGTTGTTTGAGTGGATTCTTGATGTGTGCCAGGTCAGTGTGATTATACAACTGACATGGCATTACTAATCAGTCACAGAAATATAATCATTTCATTGTTACTTTCAGAGACTTGTTCAGAGAAAAGGTAAATTCAGTAAAGCTCACTTAACTGGATATCTCTTAACTGAATAACCCTGTTAACTGAATATAATTTCCCAACACAAAACCATTTTCCATACCTCCAGTACAAATTTTACCTGTTAATTGAATGTAGGTTATAGAGTAAACTCCTGTTAATTTAATAAAAATCTTGCAACCTGTCTAGAAATTACCCTGACTCACCCCAGTTTTCCTTTGTTTATAGACCTATTTGGTCTCAGTACATCCAATACAGGTATTTAATCTATTATATCTCGTTTGACAGAGCATCATGAACTCTGTCAAACAAGATTATCTCTAGAATACAGGAAAAGGACACAATCCCTGTTAATTGAATACTCATGTTAATTGAATAATTTTCATTGGCAAAGTGGTCATTCAATTAATAGGGCTGCAATGGTTCACCGCGGTCTCGGTGCACGTGGTATTTTTCCACAGTACAATACTCGGTTCATTAAGCTTAATTTTCGGTACGCTCACGGTACAGCGGTCGCAGCAGGAGAATTCCAACACCCTCAAAATAGGGCATATGAAGTCGGATGTGAATTTCAAGGAAACTCTCCGCAGGATCAAACTGTTCTCCCTTTCCCTCTCTCTGAAAAATAGATGGGGCTTGCCCGTATCCCCCCCCCCCCCCCCCCCCATCCCTCACACACACACACACTCAGTAACTCACCCGATTGTACGGACCTGGAATCATCAAAATTCATTGCGAAATTGGGCATATAATCTTGGTGGATAATATTTGTAATAGTTGGTGTGGTCAGTATTTAAATAGAAAAAACTTTATACATACGATTTCAAACATTTATTTTAAAAATTTAACTTATTCAAATCACTTAACAATAAAAGAAAGTGTGGAATTTCAAGCCCATAAAACAACCGGATGTGGTGGAGTCTTCCAGGAAGTGGTGCAGTTCAGACAAGCGATAAATATATTCAATATGCATAACCATGTTGATCATGTGATGTGGGGGATACGTTTCTATTGATTCGTGACAAACAACACTTATTTTCATATTGACGTACATTTAGCATGTGGTCAACCATGTGTTTTTAGCTCAACTTTGACGAAGTCAAATTTGAGCTATTGTCATGGCCTGTCGTCCGTCTGTCCGTCCGTCTGTCCGTCTGGCCGTCTGTGGGACGGGAACAAGTGTTTTTAGGTGTGGTCTGAAATTCAAGATGGCTGCCAGCGGCCATTTTGTACCGATGATGCAAAAATCAGTTTTTTGTACAGAACTTCTGTATGAAAGTTCTGATTTGAATAAAGTTTTGTATAAATGTTTAGTACCATGGGATACATCACATATAATACGGGTTTTTTTCTCGTGCGTAAATTATGCAAATTAGACTGACTTTGATTTATTTAGTGTTACTTTCAGAGCTGTAAGTGCCAAGCTGCTATGGCTCGGGCTAGAGGCCGTATTTATGAACCAATCTTTACGAAACTTCTTGAGTACCTTTGTTATGACCCTAGGACGGGAACGAGTGTTTTTGGGTGTGGTCCAAAATTCAAGATGGCTGCCAGTAGCCATTTTGTACCGATGATGCAAAAATCAGTTTTTTGTACAGAACTTCTGTATGAAAGTTCTGATTTGAATAAAGTTTTGTATAAATGTATAGTACAATGGGATACATCACATATAATACGGGTTTTTTTCTCGTGCGTAAATTATGCAAATTAGACTAACTTTGATTTATTTAGTGTTACTTTCAGAGCTGTAAGTGTCAAGCTGCTATGGCTTGGGTTAGAGGCCGTATTTATGAACCAATCTTTACGAAACTTCTTGGGTACCTTTGTTATGACCGTGGGACGAGAACGAGTGTTTTTGGGTGCAGTCCCAAATTCCAGATGGCTGCCAGCAGCCATTTTGTACCGACGATGCCGAAATCTGTTTTTTGTACAGAACTTCCATATGAAAGCTCTGATTTGAATAATTTTTTGTATGAATGTTTAGTACCATGGGATACATTACATATATTACAGGTTTTTTTCTTGTGCGTAAATTATGCAAATTAGGCTAACTTTGATTTATTTAGTGTTACTTTCAGCACTGTGAGTGCAAATCCCAATACGGCTCGGGCTAGAGGCCGTATTTATGAACCGATCTTCACGAAACTTCTTGGGTACCTTTGTTATCACTGTGAGACGAGAAGGAGTGTTTTGGGGTCCAGTCTGAAATTCAAGATGGCCGCTAGCAGCCATTTTGTTCAAAATTAAGTGCAATCAGATTTTTGCGCAGAACTTCCAAATGAAAGATCTGATTTGAATAAATTTTTGTATGAATGTTTAGTACCATGGGATACATTACATATAATACAGAGTTTTTCTCGTGAATAAATTATGCAAATTAGGGGTCCGGGTGGGACTTAGAAAATTTTGGCCCAAAATCCGGAAATTAGTTTTTTGGTTTTTTATGCGTTTTGGTCAATTTTAAGACAAAAAAAAAAAAATTTTTTTTACACTGAAAATTTGTGGTCCGGGTGGGACTTAGAAAATTTTGGACCAAAATCCGGAAATTAGTTTTTTGTGTTTTGATGCATTTTGGTCAATTTTAAGAAGAAGAAGAAAAAATTTTAGTCTGAAAATATTTTGTTTGGGACTGAAAATTTCCACACAAAAATAATAATCTACAATGATTGGTCTTAATCTGTAGTCCATTACAGTCACCTTGTAATTCTTTTATTATTGTTGACTGGGCCAAAACAAATACTAATTCCTGTCATATTCATTATTCAGTTGTCTTGGTCATAGCAAGTACTAATTCCTGTCATATCCAAGTTGAGCTACAGAGTCATTGACTCTTTTATTTCTGTCCTGTTTTGCCAAGTCAAGAGTGCATATTTCTACATCAGCTTAACAGGCTGCCTGGCTGCAACATTTCAGCTTTAATCTACCAAATATGCGGTGTATAGAAGCATGCTGTTAGTTTTAATGGACGGCTGTTGGGGATTGGGCCTGTATGAAAATTTGTAAGTGTCAACACAAGCAAACAGTTTACAAACATAAACAGAACAGCATGTCATGCATCTATAAATAACCGACTCGATGTCACTTGAGCTTTGGGTAATTCCGAATGTGTGTCAGGAGAAGTAAGATGATTATTTATTGGCTGATTATTCAACAATTCGCCAATCAAGTTTTGCGTTGTTTATTTGCGTAGTCGACACAAGCAAACAGTTTGCAAACATAAACAGAACAGCATGTCATGCATCTATAAATAACCGACTCGATGTCACTTGAGCTTTGGGTAATTCCAAATGTGTGTCAGGAGAAGTAAGATGATTATTTATTGGCTGATTATTCAACAATTCGCCAATCAAGTTTTGCATTGTTTATTTGCATATTTCTGTTTTGCCTTAGTGCACACATGTCTGATCTGAAGTACATCCAATTATAACAACATGAGTGAGTGACAGAAATAAATGCACTGCCAATAACAATGAAGGTATCGTCAGCCCACCTGCAAAATTTAAATCCCCTGTCTGGAAACACTTTGGCTTTCCCTCATACAAAGATGAGATTGATAGTGAATCATGGTAAATTCCTCAGCTTGGCTCAGAATGAATAAAACCACACATCCACAGGGGAAGGGGGTTATAAATTATTCATTTTTTTTTTTTTTGTTGTTGCAGTGCATTTTTGCATGGCACAGCTGCCACAGCAGTCCAGCAGCATGCTAGGCTTTTAGCGTATTGCAAACGTGATTCACCATCAGTTTTTGTGCGAATAATGTTAGAAAAAATGTACCGCAATACGTATTGTACCGCCACCAAAAAACCGCAATACGTACCGAACAGTGAGGTAAGTGTACCATTGCAGCCCTATCAATTAACAGGATTCCACTGTATTAGCTAATTTGCCCATGATGCATTAATTATATGTGTAGCTGTATTTCAAAAGTTGTGTTGTGCATGTATTAATTAACTTTAACTCTTGTGTTTTATTTCATTTTATTTGTAGGCTATGGCAAGAGAGTGGGAAAACCAAAAGGACCAAGAAATCCCCCAGCAACATGGAAGACAACAGTGCAACCTAGTGGCTTTGTAACATATGTCTGATAGTCACTGTGGTTTTTAATGGAAAATTGTTCAGTTTACTGTTACTGCTATGTGCTAGTTTAGTAACTGAAGCCATACCCGGTTGAAAAGTTGATGCTGAAGCCCTCTCAAACTCTGCTTGCAAGATTTAAAAAAAAATCTTAATATTATAAATTTTTGTTGCATAATGAAAAAAAAAGTAACTCATGAGTCCTGTGGTCATGTTGAATTTTAAAAAAACTTTCTATCTCTTTGAAATGGAAAATAATTCCAGGGATCTTGGTACTTCTTGAATTATTTACTTGGTAGATAAAAGTCCCGCTTCATTTATTTTTCCATCATTTTAGTCAGTCTTGTCATAATCATTACACGGATGAAATTGAATGGATTTTAGGGAAAAATTAGCTTGAGAACTCTACACAAGCAAAAAGAACTAGGAAATTATGTGCTCTTGGACCACTACTGGCACCAGGTAACACCCGTTCAGGAACTAAACATTTGCTGCTCCTTGATGAAAGGGCTCCAAGCAAACAATCCCCCTCCCCTGGAATGAGCAATAAAGTGGAATTCCACATTTCATGACTCACAAAATTTTATTAAAGTTGTTCATTTGTAAACATGTGCTCAGCACAAACTTTTCATATTCCATATGGTTTTTCCCACCTGTTTTATTTCCATTCAGACCTTTCTGGGAATAGACACCCTAACTAAGCACAGCAGAATAAAAATCAATGTTATCAACTACCCATGTTGCAACTCAGATGATTTTGTTCCTCAAACATTACCGCATATGTATGACCAACATTGCTATTTTATCAAATAGTTCTTATTTCCTATATTTAGCTTTCATTAACAAACACAAACAGTAAATTTTTGCTACTTTGCAACTGATGCGAACACATAATGTTTACTATGCTGGTTCACAAGAAAATGGAATTCCCAATTTAGCTTAAAGATGGGAATGCCATTGAAACCCAGCTTGAATTAACAGTTGTAAAATTTGCCACAAGGCAGAAGATAGTGTTTTTAACTTGACCAATTTGTTTTACCGAGATGATTGTAAAATTTGGTATTCAAATTCTGTCGCACTGTAGTTGACACTGCATTATTTAAACTTTAAATAAGCCTTTTTCGAAACTGCCATCTTGGACTTTAATCTATGCAAGGTCACAGGTCGTGAGGTGTAAACATTTCAAGAAAACATGTTGTGAGCAATGGGAGAAGAGAGCATGTGAAGTGCTTTGGACCCCATTATGTTCATTAGTGAGAATTCAAAAAACATTTAGCCAAGGTTACCATTTGTTTAAGGCAATAGCAATCATTATTTCGAATTGAGTTCCTATCGACATAAATGGTGTTTGAATGCATGCTGTGTCATTACTCCATGGCCATGGGCACTGTTTTCAACAACTTCCGGGGATTTCCCAAGCCGAGAAACTCGGTGCAACATGTGGCCTTGTTGCCATTCAAAACAAAGTCCTTGCGTCTGTAAAAAAAAAACCTCTGTAAACCTGCGATATTTCATCATTTAACATTGTCTAAGGTTGCCCCTTCGGTTAATTCGAATGACGACATTGGTTTTACAACTTTAAACTTGATATTTCACAAAACTAGTTGATTTGGCAGACACAGAACTCGGCGCGATGAACATGGAAATCACTTTGTTTACACCCCACAACCTGTGACCTTGCATAGTTTCAAGTCCAAGATGGCAGTTTCGAAAAAGGCTTATTATAAATTACAAATTATAAATTTCCCTGGATACCAGAATCGAAATCCTTCATGAAATACCACATTAAACAAAGTTTCAAAAAGTTTAATTCGATCTTTTAAATTTTTGTGACACCAGACTCTAAATTCAACTCCAACCAAGGCAAGATTCAAGGAACTGGAGGAAAGGTTTTTTTTAAAAATTAAATTTTATCATGTGCTACATTCCAGAAAACTTATTCTTTAACCCTTTATCTAATGAATCGGCCACATCTGCCCACTTAATTTACAAATTCAGCAGTTGAAATTTTTTTTTTAAATTTCAACAATACCATATCGTATGACCCCTTATTGGAATGAGCTCCATGTGCTCGTTCCAATGAGGGGATCACATGATATGGTTTTGTTGAATTTTTTTTTTAAATCTGAAAAAACAAAAATTAAATTAATAAATTTTGATATCGTCTGCGTTGGGTAAAGGGTTAAATACACTACTTTAGGGATTTTTTGGTCAGCTGACTGAAAGGCAGGGCAAGCTATAGTGATCACTATCCATGTGTCATCCATCGTCTGTTGCCTCCATCTGTGAACATTGTGTTCTCAACTTCTCCAAACTGCCGGATTGATTTCAGTTAAATTTGAAGTAATTGTCCAAACATAGCATTCTCATATTTCTCAAACCACACGGAACAGGGAACTGTTATTTAGTATGAAGCATCCTTAGGACCAGTAGAGTTGAATGGTAAAAAACATTGCCTTTGGGTATGTCAAAGTATACCAGGGGAGGGTGGGGTCAAAGGAGGGAGGGGGGTATATCCAGAAAATGCTGAGTTGGCATATTGTCAATTTTTTTTTAAAAATCTTCTCCAGAACCACCGATCAGAATCTGTTGTTGATATTTGGTATACTGCATCTATGGGGGTGGAGAGGAGGGGTCAGATGCAAGTTTGATAAAATTAAGCCACTCAGTTGATATTTGGGTTCCATGCCAGATCCCAAATTTGAACTTGGTGCAGTATGAGAAATTTTCTGTTAAACAATCTTCTTCTCCAGAACCACCAGTCAGAATCTTTTGATATTTGGCATACAGCATTATTATGGAGGTCAAATTTGTTCGAATCAAGTCCCTCAGTTTATATTTGGGCTCTCTAAAAATCTCCTTCTCACGAACCTCCAGTCAGAATCTTTTGATTTATGGTTTACACCATCCTTAGCGGAGTCAGATTGAGGTTGTTCAAATCAAGTCTGTGGGTTAATATTTTGGCTCCCCTTATGGGAGCTCACATTTTAACATGGTGCAAAAGAGGCTTATTCTTTAAAATCTTCTTGAGAACCACCATTCAGAATGTTTTAATATTTGGTATACAACACCCTAGCTGTAGGCAATTATACCCCCACTGCAGTGCTGGACTGATGAAGCATAAATGAATTAAAAACAAAGTAAGGACCAAAAAATCATGAAAAATTGACAAAGTAAGTACTGTAACTCTGGGAAAAAATATGCGGGCATCTTTTTCATAACATGTGCAGGAGTGGCTTGACACAAGGATCCCTTGTACCAACTTTCATTGAAATCAGTCCACTCACTAAGATACCACTGCAGAAGGACAGATGGATGGACAGATGCACAGACAGATGCATGTAATCCAGTATACCACCCCCCCCCCCCCCCCCAATTCTCTTTGAGAGTGAGGGTATAAAAAAATATTTCAATGCATGATTCTGTTCACACATAACTGCATGGTTTTGTTTATCATAAATTACCAGCAACATAAATTGATGAAAAACATACCAATCAAATTCTAGCCTAACCAGCCTGTAGTACACATGAAACTGACAAAAATAGCATGAAATGTTTTTATGAAGGGTGTTATTTATAGCCCAAACAGTCTGTATCATCAGTAGTACTTGCCATAAATAGGTTTTTTATGCTACTTGTTCTTTGGATTATGACCATCCCATAAGAGTGCTTTCGGTAATTTTTAGTGAATGTTACAGTCTTTTTTTCTTTTTAATTACTATTGATTGCATCACTCCATTATGTTTCATGTTATTTTGGGACATATTTAACCCTTTTTTGCAGTCAATTTAACTTCCAGGTTAAAGTTTTTGGTTAAAATTTTTTATTTACAGAGTTACACCTTTAATTCTTCAAACAGTTTAGTAGATTGTCACTGTTCTCATTTGGGACAATGACTACACTGTCTATTGAAGCTTTCTGCATAGTCCGGTCGATCTAGGGTTCAACCCGGAAAAAAATTGCAACAAGCCATATTTGGTATCATTCAACGCGGAATGTTGCCAGGAACAACATATCCATAATCCTCCGAAATCCTTCGTGGGGAAAAAGTTTTATGGCACTTTTTTGTTTTCATGATTTTTCAGCGGCAAAATTTACAATTTTGTTAATAAAAATGCTAAGACACCACTATAACGAGGAAATTTTGAGAGAATATACCATAATCTTCTCACCAACATAGAAAGTGGACACTTCATCAATAATTTTGTTGTCCAGTTGAATGTTCGTCTTCAATTTATGACGAAAATACCCCCAAAAAGTCCCAAAACATTTGTTTTCAAAAACTCAAAAAAAAATGAGAATAACATTCTCAATACAAATAAGATGCAAGTTGAGAGCAAAAAATTGTTTAACACTCGATCTCGGCATCAAGTGTTACATCTTCTGCATTTTTGGCAGCTCTCGCTGTGACAATTTCCGCAAGCAATAACGCACTTTAGACCATTTTTTCGGCATGAGCACAAGTTGTTCTTGCACAAACTCTTTGACATTTTGCAGTTGCACCCTACAAACTTCAGCAGACTGTCCGGTGCTGCCTCAATGTCAGTCATAATATGAGTAAGCTCTGAACCGCGTAGCTTTCAACCCCACTTCCTAGGCTCAAGATCAACCTCCCCTAGATACATCCATGTCACTGCCTATAAATGGACCCGAAGGCTGTGGAAATATGCCACTCTCTCTGTCAGTGGGAGTTTCTGGGGTTCAGTGGCAGTTTTGCACGATGAAAGCATTTCCATGAACGTAACATATCTCAGGTTGTTTAAGCTATCTGCTTTACCTGAATACATTACAACAAAGAGCTTGATGCCCGCTGCACCAACTTCATCAGGAGATGAAACATTACGAATAACCAAAGCTGCCTGTTGAATGCCTGAGGATTTGGCGATCTTCTTCATGAGAGAGGATTTTCCGTGACCATATACTGCCGACGTTGTGTCACAGCCACCACTGGCATGAAGGAACAGAATATTGGTCTTGATTAATATGCCGGCTTTTTTCACAAGGTCAGTAATTTTACATGAATTCCTACCTTTGTGGGCATCTCGAGCACCAGACTTAAAATAAATCTGCCCGTTTTTCATTCCAGTGATATATCAGAAATATTAACAGGTCTGTATCGTCACAAAAAACTACCACCTCCTTCCCAACATACGCAAGCTTGATAGCACGCAAAACAATGGAGGTATCTGCATCACCAGAACTGTTGTGTACTTCCTGTCCATCAGTCATGAGAGCTTGACTGAGTAGCTTTATAAATTGATGCTTATTCTTTTCATTCGAGAGGAAAGTTTGCTGATTTGAAGAGATTGCCATTGTATCAATTAAGTGAATATCTGATCATGTTTTCCCAGTTCAACGTCTATGCTCTTGATCTTTAGTACTAGGTCCCTGCATGTAGCCATCAAAAACCATGCAACATTCACTGTATTTTTGTCGGGCATGATCTACATATCTGGAAGCTAAATCGTTGTATGATCCACATTTTGGCCATTTCATCCGATGAAGAAATGAACCACCATCAACAACAATCAATGCATCACCTGGGACCTGAGACAGTTTTATACCTGTTGCTAAATAGTTTCCTAGATTTGCTTTTATGGGCTTTCGGAGTGCATTGTCCTTGAATAAGGATGTTGGTATAACTGTCAGCTCATAACTGAAATAACTAGCGATATCTTTTTCCCTCTGACGATGGCAAGTAGTCGAGAAAAAAGAATGTTCAGATCTATCTGAACCCTGTGGTTGTCTATTTTGACTCCTGGTTGCAATTCATCTAATGTTTTAACCTGATCGCTTCACTTGATTGATGCATCGGAGATACAAAGATTATCAAGTTTCTTCTGTATAGCAGCACCAACAAGTTCTGCCTGCTGACAGTTGATATTATTGGCCGTTCCTGGTGTTAAACCTGAGGATAAGGAACGCAAAGATGGCTAATTTGAATCAAATGGTTCATGTATGGTAAACCAATTCGCAATGCTCTCTAAATCCAGAGAATCACGGTTGCACCTTGCACGGCTTAATTCAGCATGTTGTTTGCTATCTTGGTGGGTATCAGTGAATAATTGCGTCATGAACCACTGCACACTTGTGCATGCTATATATCCAATGGATGCGAACAGATTCCGTGATACCCCTACCCCTGGTCATTCCACCATGACTTTTGAGTGATCGCATGAGGACCTGTTCGATAACAAGGTCACTGGAGAGACCAGCCCAAAATCTCTCACTTCTTCTAATAACGTGTAGGCCATTTATGAAACATTTGTACAAATAGGGGTGCTTGTCAGGTAGTTCCAGCATCATTTGAAGATAAAGGCGGCAGCTTTTGGCATAATTAATATGCCCTGTTGCCGCAAATAAATTCAAATATTATGTTATGGATGCCTTGACATGATGCGGACCACATTTGATGAGTATATTATTGGCAAAATAAGACTAAAGAAAACTGACGCAACATATCGATTTCCCAATCCTATAGGAATTCGTACAAAGTACTAACCCTTTTTGAAACCTTCATAAAAAATTGTCCCCAAAGCGGATTTCGGAGGATTTTGGATACGTTGTTGGGCGAATTCTCCTCTTTCCAACGATACCAAATTTAGCTTGTTGCAATTTTTTTCGACCGGACTAGCAGTGATTTTAATTAATATTGTCAGGATTTTGACTCCTTTTAAACATGTTTTCAGACTTAGTTTCTTTGTATTGGAAATTAGGCTTTTAGCACATACTTTGTTACTTTAATTCTTGCATGGTCAGTACAACTTAATGATTGCATTTACATCAGTGATTTCTTTTATCGGTTTTAGGAAATATTTAACCCTTTTTTTTGCAGTCAATTTTACTTAGTATTCCCAGCTTAAAGTTTCGGATTAAAGTTTTGCTTTTCAAGGTTGTACCTTTTATTCTTCAAACACTGTGTTACAACGTCATTGTTTTTCATTTGGGGCAAGGTCTACTGATGCTGTTTACAGTGGTTTCAATTAATATTTGCGTTAATTTAACCCTTTTCAAAACATTTTTCGAATTTAGTTTCTTTAAATTTGAAATTGGGCTTCTAACACATACTTTGTCACTTTTTGTTCTTCCATGATCAATACACCTTTTAATAATTGCATTTACAGACCTGATTTCTTTTACTTGTATGCTGCTTTTTTCTCATTACCTGAGCTTCACAATTTGAAATATAAAGAAATGCCTTCTGCAGCATACTTCTGTTGTTTTACAAAAGTAATACAGATTGGAAGGAAATGGAAGTGAGGGACTTTGATGCTGTCTCCAAAACTTTACGGGGGATGGGTGGAATCAATCCACCCCTCCCTCCTCCCCATGTTATCCAGAAGATAAATCCAGTTCTAATTATACGATTCTCTTCAAATTTGATATTACTTTTTTATACGCCCATTTGTAGAAACGGTCATATTATGTAAATGATCTGTCTGTCCATCTGTCCATTTGTCTGTCCATCCATCTGTCCATCAACAATTGGTTTCCGACCGATAGTTTGAGCAGTTATTCCTAAAATGCATTTTGAAGGATTGGGAGTTATTACATGCAAAAAAAAAGACTCCTATGGCCCAACAATGTTTTTTGTACTGCATCTTTAACCCTTTATCCAACACAAGTTGAAGCCAACAGTACAAATTATTTTTCTGAAACATAAGATTTTTTCATTTTTAACTTCTAACCTTTGCTTATTAGTCCTTATTGGAACAAGCTCATCAAGCTTGTTCCATTAATAGGTCATGAGGTATGTTTTGGGGTAGAGAAATGAAAAAATAAAATTTGAATAGCAATTTTTGTATATCACGAGTGCAGATATGGCAGATCCGTTAGGTAAATGGTTAACAAAAAATGGCTCAAACTATTTTGTGTCTAAGCATTGCCATTGCTGGGACAGTTGGGCTGTATGCATGACATCACTCTAGTTTGTTAATTATGATGAAATTATTGTAGAAATGTCAAGAATTGTTGGAATGAGACCACTGTATGAATACAACTGGAATGCTCATTAATCACATTTCGAAAAGAGTCTCACCTGCTGCCATTTTGGGGTCCAATTATGGCTATAAATACACAATGCTCTACAGCAACAACAAAATTCTCAAAAGATTTTCAATATTCTGGCACCGATCATTTTTTAAAGAATACACCACTTTGATATCCTTGAAAAAATGAATATGTTGATGATATGCACATTTTTTCTTGGCAATGCAAATTGAATATTTACAACCCATTTTAGTTATCATCATGTTATTGCATCACTTAATTCTACATACTGCACTGCAAGGAAATCAGTGAGAAAGTCTCTTTTTCAAATTTACTTTGTGCCCTAGATTCAAGAAAGGACGCTAGTTTTTAACATCAGTAACACTTGCAACACATTAATTACTCAAGACAATTCCATTGTAAATAAAAGCCAGCATCCTTTCTTGATTCAATGGCACATGGGGAATTTGAAAAGGAGATGTTCTGGCTCATTTCCTGGCAGTGTAGTATGTAGAAATAAGTGATGCAATGATATGATGAAGAAATTAAAAAACTGAGTTTTCCGTGTGTTCTGTACTGGCCTCGTATATCTATGGTTAACTAGCATTCCCTTTTGGGGTCTGATGGTGGCCGAGTGGTGTGTGTGGTTTAGTATAGTTTCACTAGGCGGTTGGTGCCAAAGGAAACTGTCAGCATGGGTTCAAACCCCCGCCATGCCATTGTAAATATTTTAGTTATTATTGACAAAGAGAAAAACAAGTGCCAAGGTTGAAAAGTTGACACTATGTTCCTAGCTTTTATTCTAAGCTTTTGTTTGATGACATGAATGCTGTTACACTGTGACTGCAGTTACAGCATAACAGCTTTGATGTCATCATACATCACTGAGTTACCACATTGATTGACTTAATGCCTTCTTGAAGGAGAGGATTAACTAGTGATGTTTTTCACTGATGTTCCAAAAATCCAGTTTTATAGAGATCAGTGAATGAGAGTAAGATGAATGAATTCAGTCATGTAGGAAAAAAAAAAGGGAATATCTTTTTTTTCTGAACTGAGTGAAAATAATCATTATAATTCTTTATTGCATCCCCAGATGTAGAAAAACTTCTGAATCGGTTGCACTATGGGGAAGCATATTAGGTCAGAATGCCAAAGTTCTTAAAAAGAGGTTTACACACTATGAAATTACATATGTATATTAATCTAAGAGCAATATATAACATGATACGATTAACTGGCAGAGTGCTGAAGTCCATGTTTGGGCTTTATTCTTTTAAGTGCTGCTACCACAGCTTGAAGGCTCATATTCAGTACATGTCTTTGTATCATCTTTGATGTAAAATTATTTAGTCTGAAATGGTTTGCCTTGTTACAATTTATGGGAGAGTGCCTATAGACACTCTTCTATAAATTGTAACAAGGCAAAGACATGTGCACTAGATTTGATGGCCAAAAATAATTTAGCACGCTCCCAGTTAAGGATATTTTCATTCACAAGATGGTGGAACATTTCAATAAAAAGATAACATTCATTCAAAATGATAACAAATAATCATGCAACAGGCATTCCATCGACATACAGATCAACAGTTTGGGCTGGCTACTTTGATGCTGGGCCATATTTGCATTCACTTGGGTCATTTCTTTTAACCTTTCACGTACCAAGACTAGAAGATGATGTTTTTAAAACTTTTCTTGATTAACTAAAAAAATTTTATTTTTGCCTAAAAATAATTAGAGATGTAATGAAAGGGTGATATATTACTTGAACCTTTTACCAAACATGACTACATAACAACGCATGTAAAACTATTTCTTAAATAACTGAAAATTTTCATTTTTAGCTTAACTTGACAAAGTCATTTTAAGCTATTGCCATCACGCGTGCGGAAGTCTGTTAGTCTGTTCACATTTTCCTTTAGCACAGGCTACACACTGTAGTTCTTGTCTGATCGTCACGAAATTTCATATGCAGTTTTGGGGTCATGTCTAGATGAGAACATCCCCTTTTGGTCGTGATCGGTCAACCGGTATAGCTGCCCGAGCCCAAAACCTGAAAACCATTAGCACAGTCTACAGGCCGTATTTATGATGGGATTTCATTGTAACTTGGTAGGATGCCTCTGTATAATGCCTAGATGAGAACGTCCCCTTTTGGTCATGATCTGTCAACCGTGATGGCTGCCCAAGCCCGAAACCCAAAAACTTTTAGCACAGTCTGCAGGTCATGTTTAATATGGAGGGATTTCATTGTAACTTGGTAGGATGACTCCGTATGATGTCTAGATGAGAATTTCCCCATTTGGGTGCGATCTGTCAACCGTGATGACTGCCCGAGCCCAAAACCCGAAAACCTTTAGCACAGCCTACAGGTCATATTTATGGAGGGATTTCATTGTAACTTGGTAGGTTGTCTTCATATAATGTATAAATGAGAAAGTCCCCTTTTGGACTTGATTGGGCAACTGTGACGGCTACAGGGGCCCGAAGCCTGAAAACCTTTAGCACAGTCTACAGGTCATATTTATGAAGGGATTTCATTGTAGCTTGGTAGGATGACTCCAAATATTGTGTAGATGAGAACGTCTCCTTTTGATCGTGATCATTCTGCCTTGATGGTTGCCCGAGCCCAAAACCCTTTAGCATAGTCTATAGGTCATATTTATGGAAGGATTTCATTGTAACTTGTTAGGTTGACTCCATATATTGCCAAGATGATGACATCCCCTTTTGGTCGTGATTGGTCAACTGTGACAGCTACAGGTGCCCGAAGCTCGAAAACCTTGAGCACAGTCTACAGGTCATATTTATGAAGGGATTTCATTGTAACTTTGTAGGATCGCTCCAGATGATGCCCAGATGAGAATGTCCCCTTTTGGTTGCGATCATTCAACCATGATGGCTGCCCAAAGCCCGAAAACCTATAGCACATTCTACATGTCATATTTATGAAGGGATTTCATTGTAACTTGGTAGATTGACTTCATATAATGTCTAGATGAGAACGTCCCCTTTTGGACATGGTTGGGCAACTGTGACGACTACAGGGGCCTGAAGCCCAAAAACCTTTAGCACAGTCTACAGGTCATAATTATGAAGGGATTTCATTGTAGCCAGGTAGGAGACTCCAAATAATGTCTAGATGAGGATGGCCCCTTTTGGTCGTGATCATTCAGCCTTGATGCCTGCCCGAGCCCAAAAACCTTTAGCATAGTCTATAGGTCGTATTTATGGAAGAATTTCATTGTAACTTGTTAGGTTGACTCCATATAATGCCTAGATGATGACATCCCCTTTTGGTCATGTTTGGTCAACTGTGATGGCTTCAGGAGCCTGAAGCCTGAAAACCTTGAGCACAGTCTACAGGTCATATATATGAAGGGATTTCATTGTAACTTCGTAGGATCACTCCAAATTATGCCCAGATGCCAACGCCCCCTTTTGATCATGATCATTCAACCACGATGGCTTCCCGAGCCCAAAACCTGAAAAACTTTAGTACAGATTACAGGTTGTATTTGTGAAGGGATTTCATTGTAACTTAGTAGAATGACTCAGTATAATGTCAAGATGAGGACGTCCCCTTATAGTTGCAATCTGTCTACCGTCATGGCTGCACAAGCCAGAAGCCCGAAAACCTTTAGCACAGTCTACAGGCCATATTTATGAAGGGATTTCAATGTAACTTGATAGGATGACTCGTTTTGGAATAATTTCACTGTAAGTTGGTAACTATCGTTCACAAACGTTAACTGTGAGGGCCACATGCATTAACTGTGAGGTCATATTAACCCACCCCTCAGCTCTTTAGTACAGTGTACACCTCATATTATTTTTATCAAAAACATAGCATACAGGGAACAGAAATGAACATATTCCCAATTATCACAATTCTTGTCTTATTTCATAATCCTTTCATAAACATTGAACCTTATCCTTTTCATCAAACACAACATACAAGTTAAGCTACAGTGTCATTGATACTTTCATTTTGCCAGTTATTTGCTCGTAACCTGTGTTTTGGATGCTAAAATAAAAAATAGTAAGCTCTAAAAAAGTTACAAATTTGTTTCTCAGGTTCTCCTGCATCGTCCTTTTGTCCACTGCATGCTTCCTTTTTATAACCATGCAAGCTTCAAAAAATAAGAATTAAATGGTTTATGTCTGATATTTTACCAAATTTAATAAAATTGGTAAATTTGTCCCTGGAGTGCAACAAGGCTTTGCAATGCAAGGGACGAAATACACCACCACCCATGCTATTCTGCAGATTATGAGGCCTAAAACATAAAACAAACCTTGTACATGAACTTTTGGTGACAAAGAAATAATTACAGAAATAAAAAAAATAAAATAAAAAACCTCTTTCCCCTCCCCTACACACACACACATAACACATTCTTGCAATTTTACAAAAATTGGCCTGAGAAACATAAAATGTATTTTGGGGGCCAAATTAAAATTTGAATGGCAAGTTTTGTGAAAAGCACTGATTGGATATGATCAAAGATAATAATAACTTTTGAGATCTAAACCAATTATTTTTTTTATACCCCCCACAAACAAAGTTTGGCGGGGTATATAGGAATCACCCTGTCCGTCCGTCCATCTGTCCGCACTAACAAATGACTACTTATGTGGCTACGAGTTGGTAAAACAGGATACTTATGTGGTTAAAGTCTGTTACATGGCTAGCCACGTAACAGAATCTCTTATTGTGGGGGGATGGGGGTGTGGGGGTTTGGATAAATGTAGAGTAGGGTTAGGGCATTCCAGGGTGGGGTTTAGGAGTGGGGTGGGGTGGGGGTCAGTGAAGGGGTGTTAGAGTTATGTGGCTAGGGTTAGTTTAGGGTTAGCTTAGGGTTAGGGGTGGGTAGGGTTAGGGCCAGTAAAGGGTAGGGTTAGGGTTAGCTGACCCCCCAAAAATTTTCCCCCCAAAAACTTGTTTTATTATGTTGGACATGTGTTTTAGGTTAGCCACCTAATATGTCCATAAAATAGCCACATAGGTAGCCATTTGTTAGAACGTCCGTCCATCTGTCCGTCTGTCCATCCTCATAAGCGCAACTCCTCCTAAACCGTCTGAAGAATTTTCATGAAACTTTACACAATGGAAGAACTCCATATGAAGATGTGCATGAAGCAATATAATTCCGTTCTGACATTTCCAAGGGGAGATAATCTAACTTATACATTTCAGGCACGTGGGGGGGGGGGGGGGGGGGTATCACTACTACAATAGCTTATTCCAGAGTTTTCCATTTTAGCAATATGATATGACTCGCATGTACTTAATATTTGTGATTGGTCTACTGTATATTTAGAGAACATGGTGGCATAATTTGGTGAGAGCATTGGACTTTGCTGTGTGCTAAGGAATACTGCACATTGATATTCCACTTGACTTCAACCGATGCTAACCCTGCTTCTGTTAGTAAATTGGAGAGTATGGCAGTTACTTGCTGCTGCTTGGTGGTTCTCTTTGGGTACTTCAGCATCATCTGTCCATAAAACTGTCACATGATATGACTCTGGCTATTTAAAGTGTCATGAAACCCAATAAATTAATAAATACTGTCATTTTAGAAAGCAGGTTATTGAAAAGTATGATTCACAATCATCTTAAATACAGTAGGGCTCGACAGGAGATCTGAAATTTGCTGGATCAAAGTGTTTTTTTCATATACTCTGAGTGTTATGTTTATTCTTGTGAATGTTTTATAAAACATAATGAGGTTTGTTATATTGTTGGTGGAGTGATGTAACACTTCTCCTGGAAAACAGCATTCAGTGCTTGTCATATAATCATGAAATGTTATGCATTCCATTTAGATAGCAGTCTAGTTTTTGTCAAGACTGCATTGTTGCAGGAGCCATTATTAGTATTTACTTAAATCAAATTCTTTTTTATAATCTATAGATAAATTATCATACTAATGGATCATTCCCACTGAGCCAACCTTTTTAAATTTTCATATTGCATCCAGCCAACATTCTTGATTTCACACCTTTAAAAGACTTGCCTATGGTCTGCTTCAGATTCATATCATTTTATCATCAGCATTTTCACAAATGTGTCCTCAGGCCCTTCCACATGGTCCTTTTCAGTTTTGGCCACCACATGCTCTTTTTAGCTCACCGAAGGGAGCTAAACTTATCACTTGTCGTCCGTCGTCGCCATCCGTCCGGCGTCGTGAACATTTTTCAAACGACTTCTCCTCTGAAACCGCTAGGTCGATTTGCTCGAAACATGGTATAGATGTTCATTACCATATGTCAATTCAAGTTTGTTCAAATGAAATGGACATGCCCACTTGGGGCTCCATAGGGGGCATAACTCCGATAGCACCCTATGTATATTAGAGAAATTACTAAAAAATCTTCTCCCGCACTAGTAGGCAGAATCGGTACAGGAGCCCAAATTTGAACCTAGTGCATTTCAGGCAAATTTCTTTGAAAATCTTCTTCTCAAGATCCAGCAGGCAGAATCTTTTGATACTGAGGAGGCAGCATGCTTAGGTGGGTGAGATTCAAGTTCAAGCCAAGTCTCTGGGTTCATATTTGGACACACTGTGGTAGCCCGAATTATAACTTAGTTCAAAATGAGGAATTTTCTTTAAAAATCTTCTTCTTCAGATCCAGCAGTCGGAATGTTTTGATATTTGATATACAGCATCCTTCGGGAGGTGTGATTCACATTTGTTCAAGCCAAGTCTCTGAGTCCATATTTGGGCTCCCTGTGGGAGAACGAATTGCAACTCAGTTAAATATGAGGAACATTCTTTAAAAATCTTCTTCACATCCACCAGTAAGAATCTTTTTATATTTGGTATGCAGCATCCTTGGGGGAGGGGTGAGATTCAAGTTTGTTAAAGCCAAGTCCCTGGGTCCATATTTGGGCCCGAATTATAACTTAGTCAATATGAGGAATTTTTCTTTAAAAATCTTCTTCAGATTCAAGAGTCGGAATGTTTTGATATTTGGCATGCAGCAACCTTAGGGGGGTGAGATTCAAGTTTGTTATAGCCAAGTCCCTGGGTTCATATATGGGCTCCCTGTGGGAGCCAGAATTATAACTTAGTTCAATATGAGGAATATTCTTTAAAAATCTTTTTTTTTTAGATCCACTGGTCAGAATCTTTGGATATTTGGTATAAGCTTTTCTTAGGAGGAGCAGATGCAACTTGTTGAAATCAGTTCTCTAGGTTGATATTAAGGCTACCATGTCAGGTGAGCGCCTCAGTCCCCCTGGGGCCTCTTGTTTGTAAAATTGCATGTGAATGGGTGGCAGTTTTTTTCACTTCATTTTTTATTTTTGTAATTATTTCTTTGCCATCAGAAGTTCATGTTCTTGGTTTGTCTTACATTTTAGGCCTCACAATCTACAGAATAGCATGGGTGGTGGTGTATTTCGTCCCTTGAATGCATGAAGACTTTGCAATGCTCAAGGGACAAATTTATCAATTTTATTAACTTGGGTAAAATATCAGACACATAAACCATTTAATTTCTATTTTTAAAGTTTACAGTGGTTATAAAAACAAGAGGCCCCAGGGAGCCTTAATCACTCACTGGCCAAAGTGGTTCAAATAAGTATTTGGGGTCACGTTCAGTTAGACATGGTTCATCAACACTACAAAGGAATGAAGTCATGAGAGACAAATTTTATGGAACTAGGGACATGGCTTGAACAAACTTAAATCTTACCCCCAAAGAATGCTGCATACCAAATATCAAAAGCATTCATCTGCTGGATCAGAAGAAGAAGAATTTTAAAGAAAATTCCTCATTTTGAACTAAGTTATCATTCGGGCTCCCACAGTGAGCCCAAATATGAACCCAGGGACTTGGCTTGAACAAACTTGAATCTCACCCCCTAAGGATGCTGCATGCCAAATATCAAAACATTCCGACTGATGAATCAGAAGAAGATTTTTAAAGAAAATTCCTCATATTGACTAAGTTATAATTCGGGCTGCCACAGGGATCCCAAATATGGACCCAGGGACTTGGCTTTAACAAACTTGAATCTCACCACCATAAGGATGCTACACACCACATATCAAAACATTCTGACTGCTGGATCTGAAGAAGAAGATTTTTTAAGAAAATTCCTCATTTCGAACTAAGTTACAATTCAAGCTCCCACAGTGAGTCCAAATAAGGACTTAGGGACATGGCTTGAACAAACTTGAATCTCACCCCTCTAAGGATGCTGCATACCAAATATCAAAACATTCCAACTGCTGGATCTGAAGAAGAATATTTTTTTTAAAATTCCTCATTTTGAACTAAGTTATCATTCGGGCTCCCACAGTGAGCCCAAATATGAACCTAGGGACATGGCTTGAACAAACTTGAATCTCACCCCCTAAGCATGCTTCATACCCAATATCAAAAGATTCTGCCTGCTGGATCTTGAGAAGAAGATTTTTAAAGAAATTTGCCTGAAATGCACTAAGTTCAAATTTAGGCTCCTATACCGAGCCCAAATATGAACCCAGGGGGCCAATTTGAACACACTTGAATCAGATCCACCCAACAATATTGCATACCAAATATCAAAACATTCTGCCTGCTGGATCTGGAGAAGAAGATTTTTTAAGAAATTTGCCTGAAATGCACTAAGTTCGAATTCGGCTTCTATACTGAGCCCAATTGTGAATCCAGGGGGCCGATTTGAACAAACCTGAATCAGATCCACCCTACAATGTTGCATACCAAATATCAAAAGATTCTGCCTGCAGGATCTGGAGAAGAAGATTTTTTAAGGTTTTTCCCATTGCCTACAGTGTTAAAAAGTGCTGACTCAGCACTTTTTCCAAAGTCCCGAAACTGTACCCTATGTTAAAACCGATGGCAATATTTTTTTAACAATCCTTTCTGTTGGTCCCAAGGAAGCTTCACACCAAATAAAAATTCTCAGTGCCGTGCAGTTTTGGAGATATGGGCATTTTAATTTTTTTCTATTTTTAGCTCCTGCGGTTCCCACGGGGCTGCGGGAAAAAAATTTTTGGCATAAATTAGGTACTTATGACCCAATAAGCCCTCACATAAAACTTGGTTCAAATCGGCCTCTCGGTTCGGAAAACTTAAATTTGGGGTGGGGCCAAAATTCTTGCCCCTCCCATAAAGTCGCCAAATATTGCCCCTCAAACTTTTCTTGAACAAACTTGAGTCTACACCTCAAAAGGAAGCTGCATACCAAATATCAAGTCTCTGCTACTGCTGGTTCATGAGAAGAAGATTTTCAAAGATTTTGGTGTGGGAGGAGGGGCAACTTCATTTGAACAAATCTGAATTGAAACTAGGTAATAAACATTTATCCAACATTTGAAAAATATTGGGCCAGTGGTTTCTTTGGAGAAGTTGGTTTACGCCGGACGACGACGGACGGACGACGGATGGAAAGTGATTAGTAAAGCTCCCCTTGAGCATCGCTCCGGTGAGCTAAAAATGGCCTGAGAAACAAGAGCTACTTTGTGGGGCCTTAGATCATATTTTTTCTCTCTTGCAATACTTTAGCAACAAATGGAGGAAAATTTTGTTTGCTCAATTTCAAGTGAACTTTTCATTTTCCACACTGAGCTTTTCACTAAAGTACAGTGCATGTTCCACAATTGGTGGCACAGTGTGCTGAGGGGTTCTGCAAAATGATGGTACCGGGTACACATGCTTTCAGTTGATGCTAACCCTGCTTGTCCTGGGTTAGTAAGACAGAGGACCCAACAGGTACTTGCTGTTGCTTAATGGTTGTATCTACTCCGGGTTCCTCCACCCTTAAAACTGCCTGGCATCGTATGACCTTGGCTAATGTGAAAGTATGAAGAAATCCGAATAAATAAACAAATATAATGTTTACTTCACTGATAACATGAAGATAAAATACGATGGTAAGTTTAGTGCCTTCATGTTACATGCAATGCCAGGCTGTAAGGTTAGGAGCTCATAAAGCAAAGTGCTTGTACTGCTCAGGTGTCAGGGGGGGGGGGGGGGGGGGGGGGTTGCGGTGGCAT
Organism: Pictodentalium vernedei; assembly: GCA_031216915.1. Taxonomy (NCBI): domain Eukaryota; kingdom Metazoa; phylum Mollusca; class Scaphopoda; order Dentaliida; family Dentaliidae; genus Pictodentalium; species Pictodentalium vernedei. The sequence continues at coordinate 684,111,676 of CM062296.1, read as the reverse complement.
TGCGGTAATCGGTTCTCATCCGATCACCAAAGCTAAGCAACATTGAGCCCAGTTAGTCCTTGGATGGGTGACCGTCTGAGCGATCGATTCTGACTTCTGCGTTGTGTCCTTGGGCAATGCACTTAACCCTGATTGTCCACATGGGGGAAGATGATGCCATGTACTAAGGCGTACTGCACGTCAATGGTGCGCATGTCTTCAACCAGTCTAACCCGTCCTGTGCTGCAGTGCGTAGTTACGATGTTGGGGAGCTGGCAGCTGCTCGTCGTTGCTCGGTGGTTCTTTCCAGGTACTCTCTAGCTTCCTCCACCCGTAAAACTGTCACAGAAAACACCAATAAATAAATAATAAGTTATTGTATGGATAGACAAAAATTAGGAACTATGAATATTGAATGGTAATTGGTTATGTGTAGCACCAGACACATACTCATTTCATTAGATAAAAGTTTAACCCTTTACATAACATTGACTAGGAGACTATTTTTTCCTGTATAACTAAGAATTTACATTTAAGAATATTAAATAATCCAAACAGGAACTGGGTCTAAATATCCACAGTATAATAGTAATTTTATCCCATAAATGGCTGTTTATTCGAACAATAAAAGCCTTGGATAAATTTTTGGTTTATTCACCTAGTAGCAGCTACTAATAGGGTGATCAATTTTCCCCGTAGGTGTAACACTGAAAGAATTTATTTCAATCATAGAGACAGACTTGTTGACCTCTGACCTCTACCACATTCGTGTTGCCGTGACCTGTTTTATGCTTGTGGGAGACATAATGAGCTGACATTTATCAAACGCTGACCGTTTAAATGTTTAGTTTTAGAATATATGACACATTTCAACTCAGCCTAACAAACGACAGTTGACAAAGAAAACACAAATTAAATCAGTCGAAACCCTGCATTGAAAAGCATACAAGGTCAATTGTGAAAAGCGGGGGCATGATGATTAATGTTTCAATTTCAAATTAGGAAAGTGTAAATAAAAAATGCATGTGTCGTCTGTTCTGTTTATAAAACTCAAGTTGAATTGACGAAGAAATAAACAGTAATAAACACCAAAAATAAGGAAGATAAACATTGTTCACTTAATATTTTTACAAGTTTAGTGCAAGTTTCCATGGGAATTATTTTTAAGCAGAAATGTATCACTGCGCCTGTTTATTTTGGCAATTTTGCTTGTTGATCGAATTGGACCAATGTGCTTGTCACTTCTCGCAGTGTTTTGTAGCGAGCAACAGCACGATTTCGCTGTGACAGCCCTGAAAAAGATTTATGGGATAAACAGAATAAAAGTAAAGTGTTTTCAAGTAAAAAGAATTATTCTACTTGTAGAATTAAGAATAAAACCAACTCGCCAGAGGTTCATCGGTTTCATTATTAATCCTACTTGTAGAATAATTTTTAGCTCAACTTGACAAAGTCAAGCTGAGCTATTGCCATCACTTCTCATCCGTCGGTGTACATACGAACGGGCGTACATACGTACATCCACAATTTCCTTTGGCACACCTCACAGGTCACATTTACGATCAGATCGCTTTGAAACTTGGTATGCTTGTTTGGGGTGACCTCTAGATGGGAGCTATCGATTTTCTTCAATTTCTGTCAAAAAATGTTGCCATGGGTAACGTTCTTAGAACTTAGTTTAGTCAGACCTCAATATTTCCCTTTGGCACACCCTACATGGCACATTTATGATTGGATTGCTTTGAAACCTGGCATGCTGTTTGGGGTGACCTCTAGATGGGAGCTATCGATTTTCTTTCATTTCCGTCAAAAAATGTTGCCGCTGGCAATGACCTTTGAACTTAGTTTAATCAGGCATCAACATATTCCTTTGGCATGCCCTGCAGGGCACATTTATGATCAGAATGGTTTGAAATTTGGTATGTTTGTTTGGAGTTACCTCTAGATGGGAGCTATCTATTTTCTTCAATTTCTGTCAAAAACTGTTGCCGCTAGCAATGACCTTCATGCAGTTATGCAGCAATATTTCCCTTTGGGGAAGCCTGCAGTGCACATTTTTGACCGGATCGCTTTGAAACTTGGTGTGCTTATTTTGGGTGACCTTTAGATGGGAGCTATCGATTTTCTTCCATTTCCGTCAGAAATAGTTGCCATTGACAATGATCTCTGATGAACTTAGTAAAAATTTAGTGCAGTTAAGCATCAATATTTCCCTTTGACACACCCTACAGGGAACATTTATGATTGGATCACTTGCAAACTTAGTGTGCTTGTATGGGGTGACATCTATATGGGAGCTGTAGATTTTCTTCCATTTCTGTCAAAAAATGATGCCACTGAACTTTGAACTTCATTTAGTCAGACCTCAATATTTCCCTTTGACGCACCTTTCAGGGCACATTTATGATCGGATCACTTTGAAACTTGGTATGTGTGTTCGGGGTGATCTCTAGATGTGAGCTATTGCTTGTTTTCATTTCCATAAAAAATTATTGTCATTATCACCAGCCTTTGAACTAACTATTTGTGCTGCAACTTATCCCTTTTGCACTCTCTGCAGGGTATATTTATGAATTTCCATAATAAAAAAAAACACAAAAAACATTGCCACAAGCAATGCCCTTCAAACTTAGTGCGTTTGTGCATTAACATCTTCCTTTGGCATGCCTCAGAGGGCACATTCATTATCAAGTTGTTTTGAAACTTTGTATGCTTATACAGGGTGACAAAGATAGGAGCTATTGATTTTCTTTTCATTTCCATCAAAAACTGTTGCTGTTAGCAACAATCTTTGAATTTATTGCATTTGTGCATCAACATTCTTCTTTGACATGGCCTACAGGCCACATTTATCATAGGATTGTTTTTGAACTTGGTGTGCTCATTGGGCAAGACCTTTAGATAAGAGCTATTGATTAGCATTCATTTCTGTGAAAAAAAGTTGCCTTTTACAATAACCTCTGAACTTACTGCATTTGTGTATCAACATTCTTTCTTTAACCAGTCTTACAGTTTACATTTAAAAATGCATGGAGTACTCTAACGTTGTGCACACACAATGCTGTTATGTTGAAATTTCCCCAAATAACATTGGTACCAATGATCTTCAATTTTGCCATTTCACTTTTAACTTACCAAGTTCAAGTTTGTCAAGTTGAGCTACACAGTGTCATTGACACTTTCATTTTTATTTGAAAACACTCTACGTTTATTCTATATATATAATGCTTTTCATTTAGCACCAAAGCTTTCAGCTTTAAGCCTTTGTCAGTGGAACTGACCTTGAGTATAGAGAATTACATTTTGTTTTCAAGAAAACTGATTCATAAACAGAATCTGACAACTTTCACAGAGTAGTTTCCAGTAACATTTTGTTTACAGCAATGAGGTTCGACACCCCACACAACATTAAGTCATTGTCCTGCAACCATTTATTTTTTTGTATCAAAACCCATACTATTCCTTGCCTATCCAGTCATCCTAATGATCAATGTGACCAATTAAGGCTTAACTTTTTGAATGCTGCTGGTGGATTTTCTGGCCCAAGACAGGCTTTCTCTTCCTGCTGAAATATGTTTAATTTGGGCACATATAAACCAATTTCCACCTTGTAAATAGAGAGGATTTTTTCACCAATGATTTTGTGAGTTAAATTTAGATGAATATTTCATCAAATCTAGTCATGGCTGCTTCAAAGCAGCCATGACTAGATTTGATGAAAAATATCTTAAAAATACTCAGCAGGTTAAGAGTTAAATCTGACAGCTTTGTTACTGAGTACAGAGCATTACAATAAATTGTAATTCCAATTTTTAACTCCCAAAGCTTTTGAACCACTCATTGGAATGAGTTTAACCCACTCATTCCATTGAAGGGGTATTAGCTATGTTTTGGAAGGAGCAAGTGGAAAAATAACATTTGAATTGCAGTTTTGATCATTTTAGCAATAAATGAAGTATTTATTAGCTCACCTGACTGAAAGTCGGGGTGAGCTTTTCTTATCACTCTTCGTCCGTCGTCCTGCATGAAGGTGGTGTTTTAGCCTCTTTCTCCTAAACCACTGGCCACATTTTAATTAAATTTCATGTAAGTAGTGGTTATATAGGGGCATTTTGATTTTTATGCAAATTTTTTGAAAATCTTCTTCTAATGAACCACCAGTAGCAGAGACTTGACATGTGGTATACGGAGTCCTTTTGAGGTTTAGAATCAAGTTTGTTCAAGAGAAGTTTGTCGGGCATTATTTGTCTTCGTTATGGGAGGGGCAAGAATTCTTGCCACTCCCAAAATTTCTATTTTCCAAACCGAGAGGCAGATTTGAACCAAATTTGATATGAGGGCTTATTGGGTCATAAGTACTTAATTTATGCCCAATTTTTTTGTCGCCCCATGAGAACCACAGGAGCTAAAAATAGAAAAAAATTAAAATGCCCATATCTCCAAAACTACACGGCACTGAGAATTCTTATTTGGTGTGAAGCTTCCTTAGGACCAACAGAATGGAATGGTAAAAAAAAATTGCTACCGGTTTTATTATGGGGTACTTTCTGGGGACTTTGAAAAAGTGCTGAGTCAGCATTTTTTAACACTGTGGGTAATGGGGAAAACATTTAAAACTACTTTTCTCCCAAACCACTGCTCCAAAAGCTTTCAAATTTCACATATAACATCTTTGGAAGATTGTTTCACATGTTTATTGAAATCAGTTCCCTGGGTCCATATTTGAGCTCTCTATGGGAGCCCAAATGTTTAAATTAGTGCAGCATGAGGAATATTCTTTAAAAATCTTCTTCTTCAGATCTACTAATATGAATCTTTTGATATTTGGTATGCAGCATCCTTAGGGGGGTGAAATTCAAGTTTGTTCAAGCCAAGTCCCTGGGTTCATATTTAGGCTGAAAATTTGGGGCCCCGTTCCGGACTTAGAAATTTTGGACCAAAATTTTTTTTTTGTTTTTTTTTATGCGTTTCGGTCAATTTTAAGACCCAAAAAAATTTTTTTTTTACACTGAAAATTTGGGGTCCGGGTGGGAATTTTGGATCAGAATCCGGAAATTAGTTTTTGCGTTTTTTAGCTCAACTTTGGCGAAGGCAAATTTGAGCTTTTGTCATGGCCCGTCGTCCGTCTGTCCATACGTCAACAATTGGATACGGCTCGGGCTAGAGGCCATATTTATGAACCGATCTTTACAAAACTTCTTGGGTACCTTTGTTATGACTGTGGGACGAGAACGAGTGTTTTTGGGTGCGGTCCAAAATTCAAGATGGCTGCCAGCCGCCATTTTGTACCAACGATGCAGAAATCTGTTTTTTGTACAGAACTTCCATATGAAAGCTCTGATTTGAATAATTTTTTGTATGAATGTTTAGTACCATGGGATACATCACATATAATACAGGTTTTTTTCTCGTGCATAAATTGTGCAAATTAGACTAATTTTGATGTTTTTTGGGGTTACTTTCAGCACTCTAACTGCAAGTGCCAATATGGCTCGGGCTAGAGGCCGTATTTATGAACCGATCTTTACGAAACTTCTTCGGTACCTTTGGTATCACCGTGGGACGGGAAAGAGTGTTTCTGGGTCTGGTCCGAAATTCAGGATGGCCGATGGCAGCCATTTTGTACAAAATTAGGTGCAATCAGATTTTTGCACAGAACTTCCATATGAAAGCACTGATTTGAATAATTTTTTGTGTGAATGTTTAGTACCATGGGATACATCACATATAATACGGGCTTTTTTCTCGTGCAGAAATTATGCAAATTAGATGAACTTTGATTTTTTCAGTGCGACTTACACACAGTAAGTACACATGTACATGTCAATACGGCTCGGGCTAGAGTCTATATTTATGAACTGATCTTCCCGAAATGCCTTGGGTACCTTTGTTATCACCTTGGGATGAGAACGAGCGTTTCTGGGTGTGGTCTAAAATTCAAGTTGGCTGCCAGTGGCCATTTTGTACCGAAATTAGGTCGAATCAGTTTTTTGTACACAACTTCTATAAGGCTCAGACTAGAGGCCATATTTATGAACCAATCTTTACGAAAATTCTTGAGTACCTTTGTTATCACCGTGGGATGAGAGCGAGTGTTTTTGGGTGTGGTCCGAAATTCAAGATGGCCACCAGCAGCCATTTTGCACCAAAATTAGTGCAATCAGTCTTTTGTACAGAACTTCTGTATGAAAGTTCTGATTTGAATAAATTTTTGTATGAACGTTTAGTAACATGGAATACATCACATATTGTAAGGGGTTTTTTTTCGTGCAGAAATTATGCAAATTAGATGAACTTTGATTTATTCAGTGCTACTTACACAATGTAAGCACACATGTCAATATACGGCTCAGGGTAGAGGCTGTATTTATGAACCGATCTTCACAAAACTTTTTGGGTACCTTTGTTATCACCTTGGGATGAGAATGAGTGTTTCTGGGTGCAGTCCAAAATTCAAGATGGCTACCAGTGGCCATTTTGTACCGAAATTAGGTCCAATCAGTTTTTTGTCACAACTTCTATACAGCTCGTATTTATGAACTGATCTTCACAAAACTTCTTGGGTACCTTTGTTTTCACCTTGGGACATGAACGAGTGTGTTTTGGGGTGCCTTTGTTATCACTGTGCTATGAGAACAAATATTTCGGGGTTCAGTCGGACCCACTCTGGGACTCAAAGATTTTTCTAGTTTAGCATCTGAATGTCACCCACCTTTACAATACTTCACCTACACATTGGTTACAGGCAACGGTCAGTATTTATGTATAGACCGTTACAATACTTTATATGTACCTTTGTTATCAGGTCATTACCTAGATGTTTGTCATTGCTGTGTCACATACTATACATGTACATGTCTTTGTCTTGACAAGTTGAGCTACAGTGTCATTGACACTTTCATTATGCGTTTTAAGAAGAAAAAAAATTTTGGGCTGAAAATATTTTGTTTGGGAAAATAATCTGTTTTTTAATGCGTTTATCTCAATTTTGGGACGTAAAAGTGCAGGAACTGAAAATAGAAGGAAAATCCTGTGTATTGTGTGGGCACAATCGCTTCATCTAGCTGGTATATACTTTTCTTAGGAGGGACGTATACAGCTTATTAATGTAAAGTCCCTGGTTTGATATTTAGACTACCATGTCAGGTGAGCACCCTCAGGCCCCTGGGGCCTCTTGTTCAGATATATCTTGTTTGACAGACCTCAGAGAGCTTATATTTGCAAGTACTGAGGCCGGAAATGTTTGTAACTTTAGTTTTCACTGGTTGTCAGAATAAGTTCAGACAGGTCACAGTATTTTTCAATTAATAAACTACAATAAAATATGCAAACTAGACTTTATGATTCTGGAGAATCATGGCTTTTCCCGATGAGATTCCATGATTCTTCATGACCCCCACAGTGTCTGATAAATTGTTTTTAACTGTCTCACTGAAGTTCCTTCATTGATGTTATGAGAAAGGTGAGTATAGTAGTCTCAAATGACACGGTTTGATAAAAAAATTGTTTAGGTAAAAACCATCATTAATGGTGGAGTGGGTTAATGTAAATATCGTCGTCCAACAAGTCAATGACCAACAAAAGGAGTTATGTTTCTTTGACACATACCCACTGAGTGCTGTGTCTATTTGAAAATGGTCCATTGTATCTCAAATGTATCCAAACTATAGACGTCTGGCAGCTTGTAGAGTGTTAACAAGTGCTAACAGGAATATTTATTCATGCAACTGGTAATCTCACACCAAGAACTGTGAATGGTCATTTTTTCTTTAAAATCTACAAGATGTTTTCAGAGAAATCCAGGGAGAACATGAATTTTAAGCTTTTGATGGGTATAATTGTTTATCCAGCCCAAAACGGGTTAAGTGTTGTTTTTTGAATACTCCTATTACTTCCAAAAATAATTCTCAGTGAATTCTACTTCCACTTATTTTGATCTCTCCTCTCAACTTCGGGTGCTGTGGGTATGCAAACACAGCCCATTTTATCAACATTTTGATGTTTGAGAACCTGCATAGGGTTAACAAATGCTTAGAGGAATATTTTGTACATGCAGCTTGTAATGTCACATTAAGATCTGAGCATGGCCATTTTTTCTTGAAAATATACCAGATGTTTTTAGAGAAATCCTCGGATATGAATTTTTAACCTTTTGAGGGGTATGGATCTGTAACCAGCCCTAAACGGGTTAATGCTTGGTTTGATGAATACCTTCATTACTTACAAAAATGATCCTTGGGGAATTCCACTTCCAAAGAAGGAGGTTATGTTTATCTCGTAGGTACACATTGCGTGCAATGGGTGCACAAGAACAGCCCATTTTCTCAAAATTTCTATGCTTTGCAGCCTTGGGAGGGTTAACTAATGCTTACCGGAATATTTTGTCTATGCAACTTGTAATGTCACTCCAAGAAATGCAAATGATCAATTTTTCTTCAATACTTACTAGATTTTTTTGAGAAATCCACAGAAAACTGGAATTTTAAGCTTTTAAGGGGTACATCTTAACCAGGCAAAAATGGGTTAAGACCTCGATTTTTGAATACCCTTACTACTTACTAAATTTTTTCCTATCAGTTTTGCATCCGGTAAAAGAAGTTATGTATCTCTGTGGCATTCCCATTTGTTGTTGTTGGTGTCCAAAAACAGACTATTTTTTTCAAAATGTTGACATTTAGAAGCCCATGGAGGGTTAACAAATGCTTACTGGAATATTTTATCCATGGAGCCAGTAATGTGACTCCAAGACCTATTAATGGTCATTTTCTGTTGAAAACTTACAAGATGTTTGTAACAAGATCCACGGAAAACATGATTTTTTTTAGCTTTTGATGGGTATCGCTATTAACCACCCCAAAAGGGGTTAACGCTTGGGTTTTTGAATACCCTTATTACTTACAAAAATGATCCTCAGTGAATTCCACTTCCAACAAAGGAGATTATGTGTAACTCTCGGGCATACATTGCGTGCTGTGTGTGTCCGAAAACAGCCCATTTCAACAAAATTATGATGCTTGGCATTCTGTAGAGGGTTAATAAACGCTCAGCGGAATATTTTGTCCATGCAACTTGTAATGTCACACAAAGACCTGCAAGTAGCCAATTTTTCTTGAAAACCTATGGAATGTATTTAGAGAAATCCACAGAAAATGGGAATTTTTAGATTTTAAGGGGTCTCTCTCTTTAGCCTGCCCAAAATGGGTTAAGACTTCGTTTTTTGAATACCCTTACTACTTACAAAAATGTTTCCGTATAGATTGTGCGCTCGATAAAAGAAACACTTTTCTTTGTGGCGTACCCGTTGGGTGCTGTTGGCATCCAAAAACAGCCCATTTTATCACAATTGTGACATTTACCAGCCTGTGGAGGGTTAACAAATGCTCACCGCAGTATTTTATCAATGCAACTTCTATTGTCACATCAAGGCCTGGGAGTGACCATTTTTTCTTGAAAATCTAGAAGACTCGTTTAGAGCAATCCACGGAAAACCTGAATTTTTTAGCTTTATGGGGGGTATTGCTGTTTAACCAGCCCAAAACGGGTTAACGCTCATTTTTTTGAACACCCTTATTACTTACAAAAATGATCTCCAGTGAATTCCACTTCCAATAAAGGAAGTTATGTTTATCTCTCGTGTATCGTTTGGGTGCTCTGGGGGCCTGGACCCGGCCTATTTCATCAAAATTTTGATGTTTGGCAGCCTGTGGAGGGTTACCATATGCATCACCTGATATGTCATGTGTATCAAAGGTCGTGTCACAGGCAGGTCTAGCAATGATGAAGGTTTAAAAAAAATCTACAAGACGTGTTTTGAGAAAGTGCCGATAAACCCCAATTTTGACGGTTTTTTGCCAATTCTCACGAAATAAGGGTTAAATCGAAAATTCTGCTTTTTTTTTTAGATTTTGTGCCCCTCTATGCATGTGCAAAATTTTGTGAAAATTGGTCCGAAAATGGCTTTGGAATTGTGCAGACAAAATGTGTGGTGGAAAAAAAAAAAAAAAAAAAAAAAAAAAAAATAATAATCTGTAGAAAAACAATAGTCTTTTCCAGAGGGAAAAGCCAGCCTAACTAGAGAAACAGAATTTACTGCACCCAGTAAATTCAAGTCTGTGTGAAAAGGGTTAATGTATCAGGAATAAACTATACAGAAAGAGAATTTATGGAGGCTTATTTTCAGGAGTAAAATATTTTTAAACAAATCAGAAATGGGTTTTCGTTAACAGTATTTACAGATATTCATACTGGAATCAGAACAATTATTTATAAGAAACCAGAAAAGGCATATATGTGACCAGCATTCAAAGTGTTCGATACTCGAATCAGAAATGAACATTTCGGCTCTGCCCACTAATTTGAGTGATGAAATACGTTCATAAACTTTAGAAATGCATTAAGGTGTAATAAAATTCTTTTCCCAGTATTTCTGAATAATACGCACTTGATGACTTTGGTGACCTCTTTCCGGCGGACCCCTAGGTGACCTCTGTGACCTTGACCCATATTTTGAATTTCCATCAAGTGTCGACTCATTTGGTGATAGTTCCAGGTCCATTCATCATACCACGATTGAGATATGAGCATGACACACTTTCAGAAATGTTGGCTACGCCCACTTTTTTAACATAAAAATGCATGTATGGGCCTCAGGAATGCTTTTGGGGGGGGGGTCAAAAAATGTGATTTCCAGCAATTATGAAAAATGCACTTAATGACCCCTAGGTGACCTCCTTGACCCTGACCCATATTTTGAACAGGCTACGGTCAGTATTTATGTACAGACCGTTACAATACTTTATATGTTTCTTTGTTATCAGGTCATTACCTAGATGTTTGTCATTGCTGTGTCACATACTATACATGTACATGTCTTAACAAGTTGAGCTACAGTGTCATTGACACTTCCTTATTATTTTTCCCCCATTCAATTGAGAGTGTTATCAGTGAATTGCTTCAAGCAATCAGGTGATATTTACATTTTATGGCTAAAGGGAGGAAACTCAAAACTCATCATATAAAACTATCTTTAGACAGAACCCTAGGAAGCTGTGTATTACCTCTGGAGTGTTTCATATTTAAAAATCACAACTGACATGAATTTCTTTGCTCTTATGTCGAAAATACTCTTCATACAGTTTCAAAAAAGGATTATCTTAAGAGTTTTTCTTCCAAAATATTTAAAAAATCTAAAATTGTCTAAAAATCAACCATGTTGGCCTGGATTCTTGGACTATCAATAGGTAGAACACAAAAAAATGATCAAAATATTAAGAAAGTAATGTTCCATTACCTTGAATGCAAAACCTCTGTCCAGAAGGAGCTCAAATGGGTTGCCAAAATGTGTCAGTTTTTTTAGCAGGTTGACTTTGTACTAATTTGTGCAACATGACTTTGTGAACTGCTCCTGTTCAGTGCTTCTGAGAAAGATATTCCTAGATTTACCCCGATGGCAGTCTCCAGCAGAGTGAACACCAGTTCATGATGATTATTCACAACAAAGATACTCCCAGCATTGCCACAGATGGCAGTATCTGGCAGAAGGTCACTGAAATCCTACTGAATCTTTCAGGCACAGTATCTTCTAGCATTGGCACAACCACAGTCTCTGTCAGGGTGAAAGAAAGGGACCTGTACCCCTCCTATTGGGTGTCATTCACAAAATAACCAAAGTTCAAAAGGATGAGTTTTACATGCAGTGAACCATCGCTGACCCAACTCACAGCAAATGGAAATGTTAGGCCTAAAAAAGTAAAAAATCTGTTTCTCAAGCTCTCCCACATGCTCCTTTTGGCTGCCGCATGCTCTTTTTTTATAACCAGTGCAAACTTAATGAAAATTAAATAGTTTATGTCTGATATTTTACCCAAGTTAATAAAATGAATAAATTTGTCCCTTGATTGCAACAAGGCTTTGCGATGCTTTAGCAATTGCAAAGCCTTCTTGCACTCAAGTGACGACGAAATACACTGCCATCCATATTATTCTCTAGGTTATGAGGCCCAAAACATAAAACAAACCAAGAACATGAAATTTTGATGACAAAGAAATAATTACAAAAATAAAAAATAAAATAAAAAACTGCCCACATGAAATTTTACTAAAAATGGCACAAGAAACAGGAAATCTACTTTGTGGGGCCTTATCCTCAGCCAGGCAAAGCCTGTGATTCTACAGAATCACACATTCTAGTTGAATCATGCTTCCTCTTGTGAAACTTTTTTTCACAGTGAAGTACATAATTGGATTACATCTGTATTATTAGAAAGAATAAGATTTGAATTGATACTGAAAGGCTCCTTTATCAGAATTGTAAAATTTTAGCCAAATATATCTTCAACTGTGTTTTCATACATGATACATAGTTGTTGTACTATATGATTGATATTCATGTTTGTTTTGTTAAATGTATACAAATTGTTAGCTTTTCAGATTTTACTAATCTTTATATTTTTATATTTGTTATATATGTATACATAAATAACTTATTGCAGTAAAATTTACTAACAATGATTTCAGATTTTTAATTATTTAGAGTTCACCTGTCACCTGAAAGTCCATGTGGGTTGTTACTATCACTTAGCATCTGTCATCTGTTGCTTGTTAGCTTTGCATATCAATCTTCTTCTTCAGAACCACTGGACCAAACCAAACCAGACTTGTACAGGTCAATGTCTGGCAGTAGTATTTGTGGTATATGTACTTCATCTGTGCCTGAAAAAACAAATGGCCATATTTCCCGTGTAATTGTGGTGTTTTTAACATCCTTAGGACTAGTAGTTTCAAATGGACAAAATATTTCAATCGGTTGTGCCATGGAGGGGGGGGGGGGGGGTGCAATGGCATATATATACAGTAATGTGAAAGTGCTTTAAATATTTTAAAAACCTTTGCCAGAACTACCAATTAGAAACTTTTGATAATTTTGGTATTTGGGAGACAACATCTTCAGGAGGTATCCGTGCAAAATAAGAAAACTTCCTCAACAAGAGGCCTCAATAGCTCACCTGAGAATGTTGTTTAAAGAAGGATTTAAGGTCACATTCAGCATCTACATGTTTATCTAATTTAGCTAAGGGATCAGGGTGGGGTATTTCTATGTGGGGTGAATTGGGTTTTTTTGTATAAAATCACTCCATATTCTTAAAAACTCACTTTGGATTGCCTTTCATGAGATCGACTGGGTGAATTTTTTTTACAACCTCTCAAAATCCTCCAAAACTTGTTTAAAAACAAATTTGTCTCAAGGGACCCCACTCCCATGGCCTCAAGTTGCCTGGTGGGACCCACGTGAATAAATGGTAATGTTATCCAACATTTACATCAAACTAAAGTTCACTTCAATCAGCTCTGCTATGCATTGGCAGCAATCATTTATACAAATAGTGAATTCTCCATTGGGTCCTGTGTTAAATGTCGAACCCCCCGTTGCCCACCAAAATCAGTCAAGTGTAACACTTTGAACAAACTTTAATCTATGGTAGGAGTCACAGAAATGCAAAAGACCAAATATCAAAAGATGGATCTAAAGAAGATCATTGAAGAATATTAAAAAACAGGGACTTGATTTTAACAAAATTGAATCCCTTCCCACTTAGGCTGCAGATTACCGGTACCAAATATCAGAAGATTCTGATTGCTGGATCTGAAGATTTTTTAAAGAATAGACTTATACTGCACCAAGTTAAAATTTGGAATCCCAGAGGGAGCTCAAATATTACCCCAGGGACTTGATTTTAACAAACTGTTGGTTGAATTTGAACCTCCTAAGGATACTGCATATCAAATATCAAAAGATTCTGACCAGTGGTTCTTTGGAAGAAGGTTTTTAAAGAGTTTTTTTTCTCTAGCTGCACTATTTTTAAGTTCAGGTGACAATTGGGAGCCCAGATATGAACCCAGGGACTTTATTTAAACAAACTTGAATCTTACCCCACTAACGGTGCAGCAAACAAAATATTAAAAGATTCTGACAGGTGGATCTGAAGAAGATTTTTAGCACACCTGCCTGAAAGTCATGGTGAGCTATAGTGATTACTCGTCATCCTTTGTACGGCGTCCATGAACATTGTGTTTGCATCTTCTCCTCCAAAAGCACTGGACCGATTTCAGTTAAATTTGTGATGATTGTTTGTTCTGACATCGCATTTTGATTTTGTTGAAACCAACATGCCCTGCCCCATGTTGGCTCCCAAATTTTACAAAACATTTTCTCATGAACCGATATGTACAATGACTAAATTATATTACAATCAGGTTTGTGCAAACAAAGTTTGTAGGGCAACATTTGCCTTTGTAATGGGAGGGGCAAAATATTTGGCCCTGGACCCAAATTTTAACTTAGTCCAATATGAAGAATGATCTTTTAAAAACGTGCTTCCTGAGATACACAAATCAGAATCTTTGGATATTTGGTATGCTGCATCCTTAAAGGGTCAGATTCAATTTTTTTTCAAATCAAACAAAGTTCTTGGTTGATATTTGTGTTCTCTATGGGGGAGAGGGTGGGGCAAATTTTAACTTAGTGCCCTATTGGGGATATTCTCAAAGTCTTCTTCTCCAGACAGAATCTTTTGATATTTGGTTCAGAACAACCTTGGTGTGTGTGTATGTGTGTGTGTGGGGGGGGGGGGGGGGGGATTTTGACTTTGTTCAAATAAAGTCTCTGGCTTAACATTTGGTCTCCCCATGGGAACCCTAATTTTAACTTGGTGCAAAATTGAAAAGTTCTTTAAAATCGTCTGGAGAACCATCATTCAGAATGTCTGGATATTTAGTACACAAACACCTTAGCCGGCTCTGATTAAAGTTTGTTTGAATCAAATCAAGTCCCTGGATTCATATTTGGGGATTCAAGTTTGTTTAAAGTTAAGTTACTAGGTTGATATTTCGGGTCTCTAGTTTTGCATTTCTGGAAGTATGGGCATTATTTCTGTGATAGCCACCCATTAATAATCCAGATACTGTGATTCTATAGAACCACAGGGTTTCCCTGAGCGTAGAAAACTATTGAAAGAGTTACGGGAATCAGTAGTCTACTGCGTGTGAAACTCTTTCTTCTGATATTTGTTTAGTTTGTGAATGACTGGTAGTAATAGGTCCCCTTTCTTCCTAACTTTGTTAGAGAGGTGTTTGTGACGATGCTCAGAGTAACTTTGTCAGTCGGGTAGATTTGCAAGGAATGTACTGTATGCTTGATATGTATATGAGATCCAACTGTTGTAGACTGCCATGAGGGAGGAGGGGCAACGCCAGGAGAATGTTTGCTCGGAAGAATCATCACGAGTTGGTATTGTACTCTCTTCCTTGTACCCCAGAGCAACGTCTCTTGTGGTAATAACCATACACAGCAGCAAAGGGGTAACAAAACAAACCCACAGTAAGCAGTTTGTTTATCACTTGCGTATAATACAGTTACAGCTGTATTCAAATGAAAATCGGTTTTGTAGAGAAATTGGTGTACTAAGGTCCCTATACAATGCGACCAACACAAAATATACCAGACACGCCTTTGATAAACTCACCAGACAAACTTTTGATAACTTAGACTTGTTTACAAATAGTAGTAAAATACAAAGTTCGAACGAAGGGGGCGTGATACAGGCGTTGATATTGAAAGATATTCAAAAAAGCAAAAAAGACGGAACAGGAAGTCAGGGAAGGGGTGACTGAGCATAGAATAGACCCGAGATTACACCAAGACAAGCCGGTATACCAGCACTTCAACACAAACGGACATTCTCGAGAGCACTTATTTGTATCGGTTCTGGAAAAGGTTCACAGTGGGAAACAGTTGAGGCTAGTGAAAGGAAGCGGATGGATAAATAGACTTGAGACCAAGAGTGGGATGGGATTTAATACGCGGGCGCATGGGGACGGCGTCATGGCGTAACGCGTAAACTCTGGAATAACGGAATATTGTAGATTGTGTTTATTCAGCAAGTCATTATGTAGAGTCTGTATCGATAATTTTCCTGAAGAAGGCTTCAGTCGAAAGCTTGAAAAAGAGTAAAATCATTTACATATTCATTTTTAAGACCTGGGGAGTGGGGGCGGTTTGGGTAAAAAAATCGGGACAGTTTCGGCAAAAACTACATGGGACTGTTTGGGTGGCATCGGTTAAACTCCAAAGTACAGAAATCCCAGGCAAAATCCACAAGCTGAGATCCATTATATCACAGGAGTCTGAAATTCTATCAATTTAGCTATAATTCACTTTCAACTTGATATTTACGTTCCCTACGTAATCCCCCTTCCTGTGATTATATTTAGGCATATAGCGAATTCTTAAATCAAATGACACATTTAGGAAGAACAGTTTCAAATAGGTTTTTGTAGGAAAAAACATTTGGGAAATGGTGAGTATGAAGCAAGTATATCATATGGCATGGAAGTGATACCCCAAAACCAAACGGTTGTAAAGAACTTGGAATGTCTGCAGAATTAGGAAGGATGATAACAGGGTCGAGCAATACCACAGCAATAGATGCAATCAGGGATGAGCTTGATGGATGAGATTCAAGGACAGGATAGACTTAATGAAACTCTGTTATCTTAACTATTTGGAAAGTCTCTCCTGCAGCCATTGGTACAAACTAATAATATTAACACAACAGAATGACGGGTAAATATCTGTTGAACTTCAAATCTAATACCATCTGAACACAGGGGCACTTTCAAGGCTCACAAGTTGAAATGAATAATTTTGTAAACAATTTGTCAAAAATTTATATCTCAATCAAACTAATCCAACTGAGATACAATTTTGAGATAATCTGTTAAATACCTTAGCAAGAGCAAGACTTCAAAAATAATAAGGCCGCCAAGCCTATGGCCCCCAAAATTGGGAGACATACCGTACGTCGTGCAAAATATTAAAACCACACATACCTTCTCAGACCTTGATTGCAGAGCCAGAGAGAGGGACGCAAACCCAAGCCTCCATACCTCGAAGCTGCAACCCAAGGAGCCAATGGCCCTTGAAGAAGCGAAGTGCAAAGACAAATCTGAAAAGAGATAAAGGAAAGTTAAAATGAAATGTCACAACGAATTTTTGCGCAGATCCACAGCCTGGAAGGAAGAATTAAAAAAGTCGGTTAACTACTTGAATGAAAAAATGTCGAAGACGTCTGGTACCTTCTGTATTCAGATGCAAACCATCTTTTTCGGCATACAGCTCTCTTTTTGGAGCACCACCAGAAACAAATGGTTTATATGATTTAAGAAACATTAACTTTCTATTGTGACACAGATCCTTAAGTTTGGTGTTGACTTCTAACACTTTCCCCCCTAGTGTAACATGATCCCTTGGTCGAGGAATGATAGAAGAAAAAATAATTTGAACGCTGGGGTGAATGCTTTTGGTGGTTGTAATCAAATTGTTGAAGCTAGAAATGATTACATCGACTGGTTTTCTTTCTATATCATTCGTCCCCAAGTGGAATATAATGTGTGAGAAATCCTGAATACTGGCCTTGCAGTCACTAATCAAGTATGTCATGCGGGAAACTGTATAACCAGGATATGCCCTAATTCCAAGTCAAATACATCTTTGATATATTTACAAATGGAGTCGCTCACCAAAAGTACTTTGTGTTGTTGTTGTTTAACTGAAAATAAAGATGGTATAATTATAAGACAGTGGAAATAATCATTTCCTTCATTTCGACATTACTAATAACTTATCTTTCATTGTGAAATGTAAATAAGCCTTGTACGCATCACTGGCCCAGTCACCTGTTAGCTGAATAAGTTCAGACGGAACATGGCACTGAAAAGCCCAAGAAGCCCCAGCTCTACGAAAACTCTGGGAAGAGTATAAAGAAGCATCTCGCCCAGTGCCAGACAACACTTTCCTTAAAAAGGTTTGTAAGTGGGGGTATGAAAGGGGATAACTTTCCCATTTTGATTGTACATGAACGCTGGATCTTCATCAGACCCTGGTACTATTTTCAACATATTTTTAAAGGCTTGTACTGGGCAGAGAGGAGAGTTTGGGATGGATATTAGAGGTTACTTTAAAAAATTTTGGCCGAATTGTAAAGTTTTAGTCCATTTAATAACAACTAGTAGAAGATTATCTTCAACAAGAATATCTCCTCTAGTTAGCTGCTTTGAAGAATCAAACTTGGAAGCCGACATTGGGACCAAATTATATTTCCTAACCATTAAGAAAAGGGCTAATAGAAAAAGACACCAAAATGACACTTGAATGGGGTCACTCGGGATAATATGATCGGAAATTTCCGAAAGAATATGTGGTGTAATAGGTAATGCTTGATGTGGACAATGTTTCTTTATCCTAGATAATCCTCTAAACTGTAGTTTGAGTTCATAATCATAAGCTTCGAAAGCTGAACAATCCAAATCTAAAAATCGGTGTAAAGATTTAACCCCACTCAAATAACAGCGAATTGATTGAGAAGACTTAAAAGACCTACTAAGAAATTGAACAAATAACTTAAGAGTGTCAAAGGAGGCTGGGAATTCATCTAGCTTAAAATATTCACAAAACAAGAAATATGATCTCCATTGTAAACGAAGATTTTTAGAAGTTCCACTGGCAAAGGCAGAAAAAACCGATTGCTGTGCTTCTCTCTTCAATTGTGAAAGCTGTGAGCCTGAAAACAAATAAACTACCAGTTACTGTCAAAATGAAAGTTTTGTCCTGAAACAATTAACTCAGAAAAGTTCAAGTGACGAACAGTAAGAAAAAACTTTTGTTGAACCGATATTCCCTCATTCCACCTTGATAATAAATCTGGAATACGATTCATACAACCTTCAATGTGTCTAGCTCTAATTTCAAATTCGAACACTGCAGCTAAGAAAACTATCTCTCTTAAACAAGATTGCATAAACTCATTCCTTGTTGAACCCTTGTTTATAACAGATACTGAAGTGGTGTTGTCACAATAAATCAGAACCTTTCTTCCCTTTAGATTTTTAGCCCACAGTTTTAGGCAAACTACAATGGATAAAAGTTCTAGTTCATTTATGTGAAGTTTTTGACAAACTATAAACTCCGGGAATGTAGCATGAAAGAACTCCTTTTCACACGCACCACCACAACCTACCAAACTAGCATCCGAAGTAAGAAATTGATCAGGAGAAGACCAGTCCTCCAGAGCCATCATAAAAACTCCATTGTACACGGGTAGAAACTTTACCCACCAAGACAAATCGTGCTGAACATATTTAGGAACTTTGAGAAGTAAATGTTGGTTATTATGGAAAGATCTTAACCATCTCAAAAGTCTAGAAAGAAAAATCCTACCTGGGCGGACACAAGCACAAACAAACTGAAGTTTACCTATCAAAGACTGGACCTGTTTTAATCTTGCCTTTTTAAAATTTTGCCATACAGAAACCAAATCTAGAATTTCTCTTAGGCGTTCCTGCGTTATTTCCAAGGTCAGAGTATCAGTATTAAAAAGAACACCTAAAAATACCATGAGCGTAGATGGAGGGCAAGCTTTCTCCTTTGCTTCTTTCTAACCACACTTAGTTAGTAATCTTCCTAAAGCTAGGAAGGATTCACTGTTCTTATCTGGAGATTCTGCCCCAGCTAAATCATCCAAATAATTTATGATCTCAATACCTTCTTTAGCTTCCATGATCACCAGTGCATCAGTTTGCCTTTTGCAGTTTTTGCTGCCTATTTTAAACCCATTGTGAGAACTTTATCAAAATAGATTTTATTTTTCCACATGTACCCTAACAGATGAATGTCCCCTGGGTCAATAGAAATTTGGCGATAAGCTCTTTTAAGATCGCGTTTGAATGAAAAAACAACCTTTACCTTTTTTTAATAATAATTTCAACTAAATCACCTACTTTAGGATAGCTTAACTTTGCTGAATCATCAGAGCTTTTGTTGTGCATTGAAATACCCTCATTGACCGAACATCCAGTGGGATAACTCAAGTCGACAATAACTCGTCATTCATTTGAAGCTTTCTTTGGTACTGTGTTCAAAGGACTAAGCTTTATTTTGCATTTAAAGGGATTTTCGGAGAACGGTCCCAAAAAAGCATTATATTGCAATTCTCTCTCAGTATAACTATCAACGTCTTTTTTCGAATTCTATGGCTCCCTTGTGATTCTAAGGAGGAAATTCACCCATGGATACCAAGCCATTGTAATCTATGGGGAAACCAAATTCTAACTGGTCATAAAGATTTGCATCAGAATAATTTATCAAATTTTGGCGAAAATGATTAACGATAATATTAGACTCAACAGGAATGCGACATGATAAGTAATTCGGCTCTCCAGATTCGAAAACTCTATTGTGATCGTGTATGTATTCTTTATTGTTCTTCGCAGAAGATTTACGAGACGAACAATAGAGAGGTATATTATCAATCGGAACGTCAAATGGGAATACCGGAGTATCTGATTTGAAAGAAGAAACATTTTGTTGTTCGGGATATGACTGTGGCTTAATAAGAAACGCTTCATCCGCATTTTGCTTATCCAAACTAGCCGAGTCTTGATCACAATTATCTGAAATTCCAGTGCATAAAGGCAACATTGTTCTGTTCCCCGAAGGACAATCAGGAATGACGTTTCCTACCAAGGACAAATCTGGAAAACTCCCACTGCACTCATTTGAGCATGAGCGCACTGAAACTATATCTGAAAATCTATCAATACATTTGTCGTGATTTGTAGGAAGGTTACTGAAATGCGATTTATCATTTTTTATGCAAATAACTGGGATAGAAGACCTCGGCTAGTGGATTCAATTCACGAAAATGATTGGAAAAGCCTAGTCATTTCTGGAATGGACAGGAAGAGGAGCATTCGGGATGACCCATTTTTTCTTTGTTTTTGAGCCAGCAAGTAGCACAAATGTGTTGAGCGTGCCGAATTTGACCCTTGATTGTAGCTTTGTGTGGACCATTGTACTGACACTTGTTCCTTTGAAAATTAGAACACAACCAAATCACACCAAATCAGGCACTGGGGAGCACGGTGGCTCAGTAGGTAGAGGTGCAGGCTGCAAGCCGAGAGGTCCTCGGTTCGAATCCCACCTGCGGCAACCGCGTTGTGTCCTTGGGCAAGACACTTCATCTTCATTGCCCGCGTGGGGGCACGTTGACGCCGTGTACTAAGGCGTACTGCACGTCGATGGTACGCATGTCTTCAACCAACCTAACCCTGCCTGTGCTGCAGTGTGGAGTTACGATGTTGGGGAGCTGGCAGCAGCTCGTCGTTACTCGGTGGTTCTCTCCGGGTACTCCGGCTTCCTCCACCCGTAAAACTGTCACGGTCATGATTAGTGCATAAATATGTGACCTTAATCATCAATAAATGAATAAATGATGAGGCACTACTTGCATCTGACGAGATTTTTTCAAAACTTGAAGTTAATTTGTTAGTACCGGCGGTGTAATTTAATGATTTTGATCTTACATATTTAGCCAAAATGGGAATTTTAATGATTTTGATCTTACATATTTAGCCAAAATGGGAATTTCAATGATACTAGGTTCATCAGACCAAGAGTTTACACCCACTTCAATTCTCCTCAGCCAGTCGGAATAAAAATTTAACAAGGCTTTCCAATCATATATGGAGTAATAATATGCTATCTTTTTTAACAGGAGCAATCTACTATTTTTTCAGCTTTGGAAATGCCTGATCTAGTAACAATTTCTAATTCACCTGCTATGAATTGTTGAAAATTAAGTTCTTTAAATTGAATATTTGAATTAATATAATACTGTAAAGTTGAATGTGGGAAAATTGGAGGGAATTTAACTCTGTCAGACTCTTCACTTTTGAGGCCAGATTTCAATTTTGAGATATCACGCTTCGAGCGACTCGCGCCCGAGACTTTTCGAGACGGCCTAGCCGAATCTGCACAACAACCCGATTCAGAATCTGAAAACGACGAAGAATTTTGAATTCAACGTCTGTCCCGATCAAAACATTTCAAAAATATGAACGGTACACAACACTAGCGCCAAAGAAACGAATTATTATCTCTCTTTAAAGAGAATACACTCAGTGTGCAGAGAAGCAGGGAGGTCCATACTTGCAAGCTTCATTCGCAATTAAGTAATTTGAAATATCAAATATGCCAAATGAAGCACTGGGTTGCACACGGTGTCTCATTAATTACATTTTTGACGATTGTTCCTATAATTAGTATTTGAAATCTGATATCAATGTGTCCGTGGAAATATTGCCCACCCGTGGAAAGTGACCAGTCCATGGCGGTCGTACTGTATGTGCATGGTTTTAATTCCATATTTGAGAATTATGGTCGCTGAAGTAATAGCATTCGCTGAAAAATCTTCCCCCTCCATATTTTGTTGGTAGTTTGGTAATTTGCATTAACAGCGGTTGCACCTCAGAAACCGACAGTGTGAGTTGTTGATCACATTGTGACGAGTTAATTAGTTCTCTATGTGGGTGTCAGCAATTGTATTCTTTGTGATGACAGTAAAATTGTTATGAACCCATATCGTGACATCAGGAAAAACATTTTCGGAAGTGGTGATTTTTCATGCGACAACGATGCAAAAAAAAATGCCGTAAGATAAGAGACACAGTCAGCACTTACGGCTGACCAACGGGACCGACGAATTAGAAGTTCATTGACTAATGTTTCCGACAATTCTAAAAACTCAAACTTCGACTGACGGACGGTTGACTATACATAAACGGCGGCAATTGCAAAACAAACAGTCCGGAAAAGCGGGTGACCCCCCGCCCCCCCCCCCCCCCCCCCAAAAAAAAATAAATAAAAAAAAATATAAAGTGTCAGCAAAATCCCAAGGCTAAATTAAAGCCGTTGAAACTAGCCGAAATGGCGATTTTTTTTTAAAATACACTATATATATACATACACTAAATACGAGCTGTAGCTTTGGGTGTATCGGGCACAGCCGAGTGATACTTATCACAGTATGCCACAAAAGCCTAATAACGACAAAAAGCCAATGATGGTAAAACAATAATAAATAAACAAAGAAATATAAAAAAAACTTAAGAGCTGTCAGAACTGAAAAGTTGTGCCGGCCCAAAGCCCGTATAAAAGCTGATGGGAGTTTTATTTTGCCATTTTCATTCGCACCTTGGACTCCGAGGTGCAAACAACTGAACAATGGAGCTCCCACTTGTGATCCATGAAACACCTGTCAGAGTGAAGGCTACCTTTGCCACGACCTGGAGTATTCAGGTACTCAAGGGTAAAATTCACTTGACAGTGGATTTTGATAAAGAATCCGAACCGCCGTCCTTGGATAGGTGTAGCACCTTTCGTGGGGGGGATTTCCCCTCACACTGGTCACCCTCCTAGTGACACGGACAAGCTGGATGGAAACCGCCGGAGTAATACAGCCACCACCAAGAAGATGAGGAAGTGAAAGAAGGGACCCTCCGCCAGACGACAAGATGCCCGCCGAATGTCGAAGTTCCTGGAGAAGAAGAAGGAAAAGGAAAGGAAGGAGGCAAGTGAGGGCGTCAGAGGATCAACACCTGTCACCCCTGAACAACATTTGTCCAGCTCGACATCCCCTTCTAAGAAGGACGGTGCGGAGGACTGTGGGTCGTCAGGTGACAGATCATTCTCTAACCCATCAGGCTCTTCATCGGAAGAGGAGATAGAGGAGGAAGATCTGTCTATGGTACATGAAGTTGTCCCAGATGACGCACCTTCCACCCCTCAAGCTCTTGCTTCTCCGGCTTCTTCGGACCAGGAAGCTTCCACCGCGAAATCCGCGGAGAGCATCCTAGGGATCGAGGTCAGAGACGACGAGCATCGCGCCTTTCTCAGACATACAATACTAACCTTGGAAAACCGCGGAATCTCGGAATCAACAATCAAAGGAGTAATAGAGAGCGCCAACAATTAAAGGTTACCTTGACACACCTCCCAGAGCTCTACTCCAAAGAGCTCTCCGTCACCGGCAGCTGCAAGGGCTAGAACATACCAACCTAGTCAGCCCTCCATCACTCCTCCTTCAACACCAAAGGGGGTATCACCATCGCAGCCACCTCCTCCAAAAAAGAACAGAAGAAGGCACAGACTGCGCTGCATGAGTACCTTTTCCAACCCCACTTTTACCACGGCCAGACAAGCCAAATCATATACAGTTAAAGAGGGTCGAAAGGGGCCTGCCTCAAATCGTCCCTGCGCGCCTTCGACACGCGAAACCATTCATTTTAATTTTTATCAAACACAAATCCCATTTTGCCTGTGCGCCTTTGGCGCGCTAAAACCATTCATTTCAATTTTTATCAAACACAAACAATCTCACCTTTGACTTCAAAGCGTGCAGACCTGCTAATACCCCTCATGATCATACTAAACACCGAGGGATACCGAGGTATAGCGAGGGATACCGATGTGAAGGGAAATGGGGTGTAAGGGGTGGTGTGCTATGAGTGCAGAAATAGATTTAGGCAGTATGTGCATGGTTTTAATGTCATTTTTTAGATCTACGAGCGCTAATGTAATAGCGTTCCCTAAAAAATCTTCACCTGGGTATTTAATAGGGAGCTTGGTAATTAGTGTTTACGGCGGCTGCTCCGCAGTTGGCGACAGTGTGAATTGCTAATCTAATTTTGACTTGTTAATTAGCTCTCATTGTGGCTGTCGGTAATTGTCTTCTTTGTTACGATAGTAGAATTGTTATGGCCCAATATCGTGAAATAAGGAAGTGTATTTTCGGGTATGGTTACTTTTCACTCGCCAACGATGTAAAAAACCTTTCCTAAGACGAGAGACGTGGCCAGCACTCACTGCTGACCAACGGGAGCGAGAAATTAAAAGGTTACTAACATTAAAAGGTAACTAACTTGCGTTTTCGACAATTCTAAAAATCTAACGTCGACTGACGGACGATTTTCTACACATTAAAACGGCGACAAATGTCAAAAACCCTGGTCAGGTAAAAAGGGCGAGAAACTCGAAAACAAGAAGTGTCAACAAAAAACCAAGGCTAAATTAAAGCTGTTGACACTGAGCCGACATGGCCAAAAATATACTGTATATATAAATATACTAAATACAAGCTGTAACTTTGGGTGTATTGGGCACAGCCGAGCGATACTTATCACAGTACGTCACAAACGCCCAATAATGGCATAAAGCGAATATTAGCAGAACTGTGACCAAAATAATAATAATAATAAAATATAAAAAACTTTTGACGAGTTACAATCATGGGTGAGCTTGGGTTGATGAGGATCAAGAACAGGGTAAACTTATTCAAACTCGGTTATCTTTATTATTTGGTAAATCTCCCCGACACCCGATGGTGTCAAGTAATGTTCCAGAGAATTTTCAACTCAAATGTCAAGACAGGGTGGATGGTCCAAGTGAGGGAGCTAATAGAGACCTACTCATTGGAGATCTCGGATCTAGACGTAGGGGCAACTCAGGGTAAAAAAATCGTCAGAGTAAGGGTCATGGAGGATGATAACCATAATTGGCGAGAGGGGGTCAAATCAAATAGGTCTTTGGATGGCCTGCATGATAAAGAGAAGCCTAGTTTTGAAAAGTACCTTGATGGCACCTCTGGGGGTCACTGTTGTTCAAGCTGAGGTCGCGATCCCTGGAGCTGAGGGGAAAATTGGGAAAAACAGTGAAAACGAGTGTCAGATGTGTAATATGGGTGTGGTGGAGACCCTGGAACACTTTTTTTTCCAGAATGCCCAAAATACCAGTATAAAAGAACAAGATTCACTGGGAGTGGGATGGGAGAAGGAAGGACATGTGGTTACTGAGAGACTCAAAGGAGAGGGTTAACATGCTAATCGGAGAGATTGGGACAAGAGATGTCATCAAGCAGTTCGTCTCCGACTGTTGGGAGGAGAGAAGAAGCGTGGGAGTAGGGAGGCAGTTGGGAGTACATGGATAACCAAGGCCTTCTCACTCGAGAACCGCGACAAATCAGCGGCTGGCCAAAGTGTTATTATTATTACACTTCATTCACACACCGAGATATCCAATTAATTACCAAGCTACCTACTAAATACCGAGGGGCAGTTTTCGGCGACTGCTCGGTCTATATATCTTGCATTTACTCCAAAGAATCAACGGTTGTTTCACACGTATTGGTTCAAAGGACTAAGTTATATGTCTGCACGTATATTCAAGCCTTTTAAACGACTCATTTATTACTGATTTTCTGTCATCTCGGTATCTCTCGGTATTAAGTAGGACCCTTACCATAATAATATAATAATAACACTTTGGCCAGCCGCTGATTTGTCGCGGTTCTCGGACGAGAAGGCCATGATTACCCCTGTATTCCCAACTGCCTCCCTATTCACACGCTTCTCCTCTCCTCCCAACACTCGGAAACGAACTGCTTGATGATATCCCTTGCCCCATTCTTCCCAATCTCTCCGATTAGCATATTAACCCTCTCCTTTGAGTCTCCCCCTAACCACATGTCCTTCATTCTCCCATCCCACTTCCCCATTATACTCCCAGTGAATCTCATTCTTTTAGACTGATACTTTGGGCATTCTAGAAGAAAGTGTTTCAGGGTCTCCACCGTAACCAAGTTACACATCTGGCACTCCCTTTCACCGTCTTTCCCAATTTTTCCCCTCAGCTCCAGGGATCGCGACCTCAGCTTGAACAACAGTGACCCCCCAAAGGTGCCATCAAGGTACTCTTCAAAACCTGGCTTCTCTTTATCACGCAGGCCACCCAAAGACCTCTTTGATTTGACTCCCTCTCGCCAATTACGGTTACAATCCGCCATGACCCTTACTCTGACGATTTTTTTACCCTGGTTTGCCCCAACGTCCAGGTCCGAGATCTCCAATGAGTGGTTCTCTACTAGCTCCCTCACTTGGACCATCCACCCCGTTTTGATATTTGAACTGAAAATTT
This sequence comes from Pictodentalium vernedei, assembly GCA_031216915.1. Lineage (NCBI taxonomy): Eukaryota > Metazoa > Mollusca > Scaphopoda > Dentaliida > Dentaliidae > Pictodentalium > Pictodentalium vernedei. The sequence goes on along the minus strand of CM062296.1, from coordinate 684,084,834 downwards.
TCAGGAACATTACTTTACACCATCGGCTGTCGGGGAGATTTACCAAATAATTAAGATAACCGAGTTTCAACAGGTCTATCCTGTCCTTGATCCTCATCCACCCAAGCTCACCCCTGATTGCTTCTAGCGCTGCGGCATTACTCGACCCTGTTATCCATCGGCCTGCATCATTCTGCAGGATTTCCAAGCCCTTTACGGCCGTCTGGTTTAGGGGTACCACTTCCGTACCGTATGTTATACTTGGTAGCCCCACCATTTCCCAAGTGGTTTTCCCCACGAAAACCTTATTAAAACTGTTTCTCCCTATAAGTTTCATTTGGTTAAGGATTCGCTTCCCCTTCAGAATCAATTTATTTGTGTGGTTTCGGTTGATGCCTCTTCCTGTAATGTTTATATTTACCCCCAAATACTCGTAATCACCTGTCTCTCCTACACTGAGAAGTTTGCTGCTCCCTTCCGGAATGCAGAACTCACCCACTCTCCACCTTCGAGTGGCGTCCACTTTGCGGCCCACAGGTATAACTTTGCTCTTGCTTTCATTAAGTTCGAGTCTCCATTTACTCCCATATTTCCCAACAATTCCCAGCATTTTCGTTAGACCCTCTTCGCTTTCTGACACTAGAACCAAATCGTCTGCAAAAAATAGCCCTGGGATCTTCAAGTCCCCAACTGCTACCCCCCTCCTCGCTACGCAGGAGTTCATCTCCTAAACCTTTGATGTACAATGCAAACAGGATTGGCGAAAGGATACACCCCTGTTTTAGGCCTACCTCCATAGGCACACGTTTTGTTGTAATGTTTCCCAGGCTAAGTTCACTCTGTACATCCTTATATAATGCTTTCATAATTCCAAGAAACTCGCCTCCTAAGCCCATGGCCTCCAGCTTGCGCCACATACCTTCCCTCCATACTCTATCGTATGCCTTTTTGATATCCAAAAAGGGCATAAACATCTTTTTCTTTTTTGCTTTCGCGGATTCTAACATTTGGGATAGTGTGAAAAGATGGTCAGTAACTCTCCTTCCCTTCCTGAAGCCATTCTGGATTTCTCCCAAAAAACCCTTCTCTTCGATCACCTCCTCTAATCTCCCATACAGGACTTTACAAAAGACTTTTCCAATGTTGCTGCTGACAGAGATCCCTCGATAGTTATCCAAGACGTCTTTTTCCCCCTTTTTGTAAATAAATGTCACTTTGCTTTCCCTCCACTCCTTTGGGACCTCTTGTTTTTCTATGGCTAAATTGAATAGGGCAGTTAGGCTTTCCAAGAGTTCCTCTCCCCCTTTTTTGATAAACTCGTTAGGAATTTCGTCCACCCCTCCCGCTTTTCCATTCCTTAATTTCGAGATCACCCTTCGCACCTCCTCAGTTTTGATTTCGCTGCACACGAAGTTCGATAGATTTTCCTCGACCTGGTTCGGACACTCTGGTGGGTTCCCCATGCCCCATCGCTTACCGTTTACCTTTTCCCAGTGCTTGACTAGTTCTAATGCGATTTGATCTCGCTCTTCTGTAACTCTGCCATCTACTTTAATGCTCTGTGGGTTATTCCCTTTGTTACGTTTGTTCACCCATTTCCAAAATACGCTCGAACTCGACCCCCCCCCCCCCCCCCTGTCGTTCTTATCGTCCTAATAAGACTGCTATTTCGCACTCTCCGGTTGTCGTCTTTAACCTTGTTTACTTTATTTCGTGCTTGTTGGTATTCTTCCTTTGCTACCATGGCCTCATTGCTTTCCACCCCCTTAAGTTTTCTACTTCTCCTGTATGCAGCACATTTAGCTTTTCTAACCTTTATGGCCCTTTTCAGTTCTTCGTTCACTCTGTACCCAAGTTCCCGTGTTGGCACCCTAATCTTTCCTACACTTTCCTTCCCTGCCTCCACTAGGCTCGCAACTCGGCCATTTTCTGGACACTGCCCCCCTTGTGTACGGCTGCAAGCTTTGGTTTCAGTTTTTCTTCGAACTTCGCCCAGTCGGCATCCTTTTTGAGTTCCCAAACCTCCTTGAAGCTTCCTTTCCTTTTCTCTAGGTTTTTGGCCCTCATCGTCACTGTAGTCAAGTTGTGATCACTATCCAACTCCATTTTTCCCTCATCGTCCACTTCTACCCCTATCACCTCCCTCCGTAAATTCATATCTGTGAGAATGTAGTGAATTATTGATTTTCTGTCGTTTCTCTCCCAGGTCCATTTCCCCTTACATCTAGCGTCCCTGTTCAGAATCTTCAGACCGAGCTCATTTGTGAAGTTCAACAGCTTCCTTCCATTCCTGTTGACTTTCTTGTCCCCACCCTCTATGCCTTCTTCCTTATCACCTATGTGTCCATTAAAGTCGCCCATCAGAATTATATCGAGCCCCCTGTTTTCTAGTTCAGTGATATTGGACCTTAGTGTTGAGTATATCGAGTCATTCCACTCGGGTTTACTTCCCTCCACCGCAGAGTACACAATCCCAAGGGCAATACTTTTGTTTCTCAGACTGATCTTTCCCCATCCAATTTCTTTTGACACCTCAGCCGAGGTGATGATATCTTCCAGATCTGTGATCAGCGACGGTTTTAAATCCTCGCTAATGTACATGCCTACCCCTCCCCCTTTTTTCCGCCCTTCCGTTCGCCCTACACTTATCCACACACACCCGCTTACTTGGTCTACCCGTTCCTCGTGTCTTACCCACGTCTCGCTTAAGCCTATGACATCAAATTCCTCTGCATCGATCAATGTAGCAATTTCACTTACTTTCCGGTGGAGACCCTGGATGTTGCAATAAACCACTTTCAGGGTACCGAGGTTCATTGGCTTCCGCCTACTGGGCCCATTGTTTTCTGGCGCTAGTCCTGGTAAACTTATTCTGTCCCCCTCACTCTTGATTACCCCACCTATGTCCACTCTAGTTATACTTGCCTCCGACCTCCCACCCCGCTCCTCTCCAAAAAAGCCTCTGCTACCCGTAGTATTTTATCCCCCAATACCCGTTTCTCCAACCTGCTAAGATGCAGCCCATCCCGCCCGTACATGCTCCCATTGCCCCAAAACGTGTCCCAATGGTCGATAAAGGGTATTTCCAGATCAACACAGTAGTCCTCCAACTCTTCATTTAGTGCCAAAATCCTTGAGTTCCGTTCGTCCCCACCTCCAAGGACAGGAAGGACCCCGGATACGACTACCCTTGCATTCCTACTTAGCAGTTTGCCGACTAAGCCTCTATACGACTCCATCAAACTTACTGACCTTCTCTCCCTGATATTGTTGGCCCCCACATGGACCGCCACTACCGGTTCCGGTCCTGACCCTGCCACAATACCATCTACCCGGTCCCTAAGATCCTCCACCTTCGCCCCCGGAAAGCACAAGACTGTTCGATTGGAACTATCAGGCCCACAAACTACATTGTCAATCCATGATGGCTCAATTGGAAATCCCAATTAAACTTCAGAAGGCTTTGTCAGCTCTGGGCGTCTCCTATCAACTGGACTCTCCAGATGAAAGACAAGGGCGTCCATCTGGCGCTGAGGAGGATACCACCACCACACCTCCTTCGGGGAAAGGTAGCACCTTTAGTAAGAGGAACCCCTCTCATACTGGTCCTCATCTGAAGGAGCCTGGAAGGGAAAAAGAGAAAGAAGAGTCCATCAACCAAACGCAGGGGCACCCGGCGCTTGGAAGACTGGTTTGAGAGAAGAACAGAGACAGAGAAACAGGACGAGGAGAAGGTGTCAACCATCAAAGCACCACTACCTTCCCCTCCAGCGCCAACCCCCTCCTCTTTACCGATGAGGTCGGAAGGCGGGGAGATGGAGGAGAAGATGGAGGTCCCAAATCTGGATCTCCTATCTGTTTAGAGCAATCAAGTCAACGCTCCGAGGAAGTAGAAGAGGAGACCCTCGAGCAGCTGGAGGCAAGGTGGACAATAGAGGCGGAAGAGGAGCATCGAACAACAGAAAGCGAGGAGTTCTGGCGGGAATACAATGGAGATAAGAGAAAAATAGAAGAAAAGATCAAAAGTATTCAGGGAAATCTTTCAACAAAGGATACAAAATCGAACTCACCACCAAGGAAAAAGAAAAAAAAGGACACCGTCACAAGGGTCGAAAGGGGATTGAACCCCACACCCTCTTTGCATGCCTTCGGCACGAAAAAAACATTTCAGACGAAATGTTTTTTGCGCGCCGATGGCACGCAGGGACGGCGTGGGGCAAGCCTCTTTCGACCCTCGATAAGTGTACAGTAGTTTTCCGTTATGTTTTGGCGCGGCAAAAGAGGAAAGGAGAAGGAGGTTTTTATCCGCGTCGGTGCTTTCTGCGGGTCTTCTTTTAGGAGGTTGATGAGATGGAGAGGTCGTGGTTGAAGAGCAGCTAGCTGTGTCTGGTGAGGGTTTTTTTTTTTCTAGGAATTCCCCCGCTAGTTTCGTGATGTCTCGAGAGCGTATCTTGTCTTTTTGGCATTTGGCTAAAAATTGTTCGTTTTTCAGAAGAATGTTTGCCATCGATCGCTTTTCCGAGCTGTCCAGGGACGAGGGAAGAGGGGAGTGAGAGTGGGAAGTGGCGAAAAAGCAACTTCCAGTTCCTCCTCAATCTCCACAGGACGTTCCTCATCCAATTATATCGGCTGGGGAGCCGGTAGTTGGTTGGGTGTGCTTGTGGGACAAGGAGAGGAACTGGCGGCTGCCTCCGAAACTTCCACCCCCCCCCCCCCCCAACCCACTCCTCTCATCGTTCTTTTCCAGTAAAGCCTCCAGGCGTCGGGCGTCCATCCGCTTGGTCCACGGGCCTTTCTTCCTTCTCTTTTTATTCTTTTCTCTCTTCTCGGGGCTTCCTGACCTCCTCAGGTGAGGACCAGTGTGAGAATGGTTCCTCTCACGAAAAGTGCTACTTCTCCCTGAAGAGGGTGGTGTAGTGCTCTCCAACGGTAAATGCCAAGGTCAGATGGACGCTCTTGCCGGTCTCCTGGACAGTCCAGGTGATTGGACAAGTGACGCTCAGAGCTGTGATGGTTTTCCTAAATATGAGGTGTTCACGCTCTGAAGTCAGAGGTGCAATTGACGAGACAATTTGGGGGAAAAAAACCCATTTCATTCATTTTTATCAAATATATGCAGTGATCTGTGTTGTGATATCCAATTAGCATTTACGGTTTCATCCACACACCGAGGTAGCCTATTAATTATCAAGCTACCTACTAAATACGGAGGACAGTTTTCGGCGACGGCGCGGTCTATATACCTTGCATTTACTCGAATAAATCAACGGTTATATCACATATTTTGCTTTAAAGGACTAAATTATATGTCAGCACATATATTTAAACCTTTTAAAAGACTCTTACATACTTATTTTCCTTCACCTCGGTATCCCTCTGTGTTTAGTAGGAGCCATCACTGGAGCTTGTGGGAAAAATTGGGCAGAACAGTGAAAAGGAGTGCCAAATGGAGAAATGGATTTTTTTTACCTATTTTAAGGTTTTGGCTAAAAAAAATAAATTAATTTCCCAAACCAACTGCTGAAGATGATCACTCCTCACGAAATACAGATAAATTAATGGGTATTATACTTTTACAGTCGGCAAATATGGTATCACGGAACTAAATATTTTCCCATAGGCGACCATAAAGACGTTCAGGCAAAAACGCATCACTTTAATTTTGGCATTCAAATATATTTGTCAAATATAGCCCTTCAGACAACTTTTTCTGACCCCAAAACAGGGGGTCATGCAACAAATAAGAGAGAAAAATTGACAGCAAGGAAAGTACCGGTCACGTGCACATATTTTTCAGGGAATTCCCTACAAAAACATACCAAATATAAGACATGACTGCCTCTGTACAAGGCATGTGTGTGTGGAAGGATGAATGTGTGTAGTAAGAGACTGAGTGAGAGAGAGTGATGGGGGGGGGGGGGGGGTGGGATTTGGATAAAATACTGGGTGGGCATTATCCCTCTTCCATTTGTACCACCCACGCAAACGACTTCCTCGATAGCCTCTACCGCCCTACCACAATCATATAGGTCTACCTTACAAAGACATTCATAATTTTGATTCCAGGATGGTCATTTATAACTGCAATCATCATATTCGACCGGCTGTTCACTTGCATAAAAGCAATGCGGGTAGCAGGTTCCTATACTGTTAATAAGTGCAAGCAATTCTGGCCAAAGTTGCCGAGGCAGAGGGTGTAGTGGGGTGCAGTGGGGTTTGGGTGCACAATAACCGGATAGTGTGGGGGGGGGGGGGGGGGTGCGTATAGTGTGGGATACAAGGAAAAGATAGAACAGAAGCAAGACGTTGAGTCAACCGGCGCAGAGGAATATCGGGAGGCGATATGGTGAGTGTACTGGTATTGGGATAGAGGATATCCTATAGCTCGATGGGATTTGGATTAGGCTACTTTGCTCCAAATTAAGCGTACAATCTATCCTCTGTCTCTCCAATTTTCACTACCTAAACAAATTAGTAATTTCCCTGTACTGTACTACTATAAGTTCATGTCGCACCCTCCGCACCTTGAAACCAATGAGTCCGAGCCCAGGACCACACTTAATAACGACCACATCATATTCCCGGTCCTGTGATCACATGTGTCAAGTAATATTATCAAATGCTTTCCAGTCAAATAGTTTGCACTTCGCACATGCAAGAAAGGACCTTACATTTTCAATAAAATTGTATCAGTTTCAATAGTGACAGCCTGAGTGAAATGGTTTCAACTCCTCTCAGTGTTATTTTTCTTAAAACCTCAACACACCACAGATTGAACACCCTCTATTGATATGAACCGAAGCAAGTTAAACGCATTGTAGACTGTTATCATCCACGCAGGCCACCTTTGCGAGAAGATTGGTTAAGAGTATGTCATGTTCACCTGTGGCTGTGACCAGCAAATGAGTCGAGTTAATGTGCACATCACTTGGTTGTACAAAGCAGCCTCTTTGTATTGAGCTCAGGGGATTGCATTCTCAAATAATTTTCACCAGTGGTGTGGCATCACTCATAGCATGCACAGGACGAATGCAGATCTATAATAGAGAGTAGTTTGGTGGTTCTTGAGATTATGTTGATTGGAAAAGCATTCCACAGCATTTTCTGAGCTGTGGGGACTACCACTTAAACCACCTACATTTCCTGACAGTTCCTGGCGGTTGGCAGGAACTTCCTGCCAACCGCATACTCTATCACATCGACTATTCGCGTGTTCATCCCCGCTATTGTGCCATCTTCTCCTAGGCTACACTCAAACAACATACGTAGCTAAACACCAGGTGTAACATGGGCATATCCGTTTGACCGTGAGGTGTGACCTTGACCATCAATCCGGTGACCTTGAACCTGTGTATGGGCCGATTTTTATGAAACTTGGTGTGTGGTTCGGGCGCCCAACAATTTTGCCACAACCCGATGCCCGTCATGTGTGACCCTTGATTGATATTCACACCGTTGACCTTGAACCTATATCTCGGCTCATGTTGGGCCGATTTGCGTGAAACTTGGTATGTGGGGGTAGTCGGGGCTCTCTCTCTCTCTCTCTCTCTCTCTCTCTCTCTCTTCTCTATATATATATATATATATATATATATATATATATATATATATATTATATATATATATATTGAGCGTCCTGAACTACTCCCACATGCCAAGTTTCACGAAAATCGGCCCAGCATGACCGAGATACAGGTTCAGGTCAACGGTTTGAATATCAAGTCACACATGACGGGCATCGGGTGTGGCGAAGTTGCTGTGCGCCCGAACCACACACCAAGTTTAAGGACAATCGCCCAGCAGGAGCCGATACACAGGTTCAAGGTTTCCAGTTTGATGGTCAAGGTCACACACCCGGTCAAACGGATACGCCCCATGTTACTCCTCGTGTCTAGCTATGTATGTTGTTTTGAGTGTAACTTAGGAGAAGATGGCACAATAGCGGAGATGAACACGCGAATAGTCGATGTGATAGAGTAGGCGGTTGGTTGCCAACCGCCAGGAACTGCCATGACTGTAGGTAGTTTAAGTGGAAGGGCGTGTGGTGGACTAATAATATTACTTGACACATGTAATACAGGATCGGGAATATGATGTGGTCGTTATTAAGTGTCATCCTGGGATCGGGCTCATTGGTTTCCAGGTGCGGTGGGTGTGACATAAACTTATAGTAGTACAGTACAGGGAAATGACTAATTTGTTTCAGGCAGTGAAAACTGGAGAGACAGAGGATAGATCGTACGCTAATTTGGGAGGAAAGTAGCCTAATCCAAATCCCCATCGAGCTATGGGATATCCCCTATCCCAATACCAGTACACCTACCATATCGCCTCCCGATATTCCTCTACGCCGCTTGACTCAACGTCTTTCTTCTGTTCCATCTTTTCCTTGTATCCCACACTACCCCCTCCCCCGCCACTATCAGTCTTGGTGCCACCAAATCCCACGGCACCCACTCCACCCTTTGCCCCAGCAACTTTGGCCAGAGTTACTTGCATTTATAACAGTAGGAACCTGCTACCCACATTGCTTTTGTGCAAGTGAACAGCCGGTCGAATATGATGATTGCTGTTATAAATGACCATCCTGGAATCAAAATTACTGAATGTCTGGTAAGGTAGACAGGCAGTATAGGCTATTGAGGAAGACGTTTGGCGCGGGTGGTACAAATAGAAGAGGGATAATGCCTGCCACTCAGAGCAGAGTATACCCGCCCAGGTCCCGGAATACTCTCCATCATAATCCCAACACACCCACACATGTTGGCTGTGTACGGCATAAGGGCCATTGGCAGCATTGATGAAGGCGTAGGATGTGTCATAAGTAGCCGAACGCACTGCTGGAGTAAAGAGAAAAAACAAAAATCAAACTTAGAATTTTATTACATTACGGGCCTGGAAAAGTGTAATTTGTATCTAATTTTTAAAAATTTTATTACATTATGGGCACCTAACATTTATTACACGTTATTACATTTATTACATTATGGGTAGTTTTTTATTACATTATGGGTTCGTATTACATTATGGGTCGTTTTTGTATTACATTATGGGTAGGTATTACATTATGGGCATTTATTACATTACGGGTCGTAACACACGACCTTCACGATCTACCCAGTTTTCCGTAACATTGTCTGTAAACTGGGTAACTTTGGGGTTTTCTTGATCAGACTCGGTGATGGCATTTAACTTTGTGGCAGTGCTGCCGCACGACGAACTATTATTATTTATTTATTTATTGGTGTTTAACCCTTTACCTAACCTGAAAAGCAGACGACACTTGCAAAAATAATTCTTGAATAACTAATTTTTTCATTTTTTGTCTCAAAAACATAGGTTATGACCCCTCGTTGGAACGAGCTCGTTCCAACGAGGGGTCATAACCTATGTTTTTGAGACAAAAAATGAAAAAAATAATGAAAATTAATTGGCGATTTTTGAGAATAGCGCTGGCTGGTTTTGGCCGTTACGTTAGGTAAAGGGTTAAGGTCACATATCTCTGCACAATGGCTAACCATGATCGTGACAGTTTTACGGATGGAGGAAGCCGGAGTACCCGGAGAGAACCACCGAGCAACGGCGAGCAACTGTCAGCTCCCCAACATACCAACATACCAACTCCACACAAGCAGGGTTAGCATTGGTTGAAGACAGGTGCACCATCGACGTGCAGTATACGCCTCAGTACACAGCGTTACCGTGCCTCCCACGTGGGCAATGGGGGTGAAGTGTCTTGCCCAAGGACACAACGCGGTTGCCGCAGGTGGGATTCGAACCGAGGACCTCTCGGCTTGCAGCCTGCACCTCTACCAACTGAGCTACCCCCACGATGAACTATAAGATTAATACCGGGTTCACTAGAATACGGAGTTTGTAACCCACATTTCTGTGCACTCCTCCAGGTTGCCTGACGGTAATGAAACATGCAACCCTTTAGTTCACATTGAAACACTATGTGGGCAGCATTTTGAGCAGCTGTTTCGAAATCCGTGAAGAATTTGGATGGTTCCAAATGTAAGTTCCTTTCATTTGCTAATTCTTTTATACTATTGAAAAAACATAGATAGGTAGATTGTTTCTTATCTCGAATAAGTCCATAAAAATTATACTAGGGGAAACATTTTATTACCAGCAAAGGCATGAATGCTATATAATTGATAAAAAAGTTCTGGACATTTATCGAATGTTCCATCAGAATAATATGTTTCTGCCTCAGACAACAAATACAGATTATTTGTTGTGAAAATTAACATATTTTCACTATGTTTAAGTAAAAATTCCTCTCCAGATGATGTTGTTCTATAAGCTGGTGGTCGTGTTATATCTGCACGTTGTTTGGGTATTGCTGGTATTTCCTTAGCTTCACCACTGATTATTTTTTAAACACAGACCGCATTGAACAAGCATCAGCAAGTACAGTGACTGAAACCAAGGATGAAGATGACATTGCGCGTCAGATCCTAAGGACGTTTCTCCCCACATTACGTGTACGCCCCCTGTAAAACACTGCCATTCGACTCCCCACTAACCGCTCTATGAGGTGGGGTATCAAAACCCAACCACGCGGCTTCAATAAGACGTACTATCGGTTATAATTAGCACGAAGTGTTTCCCAGTGTTGTGACAAGGTTATGATTCCGACCCAAAATAGGACCCCCAAATATCATTTCTCTGCAAAACGGCCGTTGATAATTTGGGAAAAACCCGCATCGCTCCCAAACTACACAAATAATAATAAAATCGTTAAAATTTATTTCGAAATATCGTACAAAATGACTTTTGAGGGCAGTTTCGATCTCGCACGAATATTTGTGAAGACCTTCTCGTTTCTTTTTGTCGATGTCGGTGTTTCTTTGATCCCGTAATTTTTGTATACCAATTAGCACATTTTTCCAACCAGTCGGGCAAATACTATTTTTAATATCATATGGAAATTTTAAAAACGCGTTTCGTTTCGAATATTCTGAGTAAAAATCAGTGCGATTTCGTCCTTGAATGTTTACAATCCAACTATTGTTGTAGCGTGTTGCGCCGAGCGATCTGCGCTGTTGCGAGACTTTACAGCAAGTGGATTCCCTCTCCCTCTTGTATCTCAAGAGGTATGCTGAGGACACAACGCGGTTGCCGCAGGTGGGATTCGAACCGAGGACCTCTCGGCTTGCAGCCTGCACCTCTACCAACTCAACCAACGCCCCCCCCCCCCCCCCCCCCCCCCCCCCCCCCGCACGATGAACTATAAGATTAATACCGGGTTCACTAGGATACAGAGTTTGGCAGAATTTGGGAGAGTTTTCAGTTTCCCGTCTGAACTCAGCAAAATTAGAAGAAACATACACATATATTTTATATTTCGTTAAAAAACGATGTGTATAGCTTGAGGTTTGTTGCTTTGGGCCACTGAGAAAAGTAGACCCAGGCTGTTGTAATATAACTGAATGTAACACAACACTTAACATGATCAATTATTGAGTTCTCGTGGTAGCAATAAAATTTGGTAGCAATAACATTTCCTAATCCGAACTAATCCTTTAATTACCCTTCCAAAGATGTAATAATAATAACACTTTGGCCAGCCGCTGATTTGTCGCGGTTCTCGGACGAGAATGCCATGGTTACTCCTGTACTCCCAACTGCCTCCCTATTCCCACGCTTCTCCTCTCCTCCCAACACTCGGAGACGAACTGCTTGACGATATCCCTTGTCCCATTCTTCCCAATCTCTCCGATTAGCATATTAACCCTCTCCTTTGAGTTTCCCCCTACCCACATGTCCTTCATTCTCCCATCCCACTCCCCCATTATACTCCCAGTGAATCTCATTCTTTTAGACTGATACTTTGGGCATTCTAGAAGAAAGTGTTCCAGGGTCTCCACCATGTCCAAGTTACACATCTGGCACTCCCTTTCACCGTCTTTCCCACCCCTTTTTAGGGGCCAGATTGGACCCTAAAAGTGACCAAACGGTCAAAATCGTAATTATTGACCGAAATTCGACGAACAGACGGCGTTATAGGGTGGCGCCCTAAAATACAAGATTATTCAAATCCTAAGGTTCACCCTCCCAACCCATTTTAGGGGGCACATTGGACCCTAAATGTGACCAAATGGTCAAAATCGTAATTATTGATGGAAATTCGCGGAACAAACGACGTCATAGGGTGGCGCCCGATAATACAAGATCATTCAAATCGTAAGGTTCACCCTCCAACCCCTTTTTAGGGGCCATATTGGACCCTAAAATTGACCAAATGGTCAAACTCGTAACTGTTGGCCATAAGTCGCGGAACAAACGGCGTTATAGGGTGGCGCCCTAAAATGCAAGATTATTCAAATCCTAAGGTTCGCCCTCCCGCCCCTTTTTAGGGGCGGGATTGGACCCTAAAAGTGACCAAATGGTCAAAATCGTAATTATTGACCGAAATTTGGCGAACACACGGCGTTATAGGGTGGCGCCCTAAAATACAAGATTATTCAAATCCTAAGGTTCACACTCTCACCCCTTTTTAGGGGCCACATTGGACCCTAAAAGTGACCAAATGGTCAAAATCGTAATTATTGATGGAAATTCGCGGAACAAACGACATCATAGGGGGGCGCCCGAAAATACAAGATCATTCAAATCGTAAGGTTTACTCTCCAACCCCTTTTTAGGGGCCATATTGGACCCTAAATGTGACCAAATGGTCAAACTCGTAACTGTTGGCCGTAATTCGTGGAACAAACGGCGTTATAGGGTGGCGCCCTAAAATGCAAGATTATTCAAATCCTACCGTTCGCCCTCCCACCCCTTTTTAGGGTTCAGATTGGACCCTAAAAGTAACCAACTGTCAAAATCGTAATTACTGACCAAAATTCGGCGAACACACGGCGTTATAGGGTGGTGCCCTAAAATGCAAGATTATTCAAATCCTAAGGTTCACCCTCCAACCCCTTTTTAGGGGCCATATTGGGCCCTAAAAGTGACCAAATGGTGAAACTGGTAACTGTTGGCCGTAATTCGCGGAACAAACGGCGTTATAGGGTGGCGCCCTAAAATGCAACATTATTCAAATCCTAAGGTTCACCCCACCCCTTTTTAGGGGCCAGATTGGACCCTAAATGTGACCAAATGGTCAAAATTGTAATTATTGACGGAAATTCGCGGAACAAACGGCCTTATAGGGTGGCGCCCTAAATACAAGATTATTCAAATCCTAAGGTTCACCCTCCAACCCCTTTTTAGGGCCACATTGGATCCTAAAAGTGACGAAATCGTCAAAATCGTAATTACCGATGGAAATTCGCGGAACAAACGACGTCATAGGGTGGCGCCCGAAAATACAAGATCATTCAAATCCTAAGGTTCATCCTCCAACCCCTTTTTAGGGGCCAGATTGGACCCTAAAAGTGACCAAACGGTCAAAATCGTAATTATTGACCGAAATTCGGCGAACACACGGCATTATAGGGTGGCGCCCTAAAATACAAGATTATTCAAATCCTAAGGTTCACCTTCCCACCCCTTTTTAGGGGCCACATTGGACCCTAAAAGTGACCAAATGGTCAAAATCGTAATTATTGATGGAAATTCGCGGAAAAACGACGTCATAGGGTGGCGTCCGAAAATACAGGATCATTCAAATCCTAAGGTTCACCCTCCAACCCCTTTTTAGGGGCCATATTGGAACCTAAAAGTGACCAAATGGTCAAACTCGTAACTGTTGGCCGTAATTCGCGGAACAAACGGCGTTATAGGGTGGCGCCCTAAAATGCAAGATTATTCAAATCCTAAGGTTCGCCCTCCCACCCCTTTTTAGGGGCCAGATTGGACCCCAAAAGTGACCAAACGGTCAAAATCGTAATTATTGACCGAAATTCGGCGAACACACGGCGTTATAGGGTGGCGCCCTAAAATACAAGATTATTCAAATCCTAAGGTTCACCCTCTCAACCCATTTTAGGGGCCACATTGGACCCTAAATGTGACCAAATGGTCAAAATCGTAATTATTGATGGAAATTCGCGGAACAAACGACGTCATAGGGTGGCGCCCGATAATACAAGATCATTCAAATCGTAAGGTTCACCCTCCAACCCCTTTTTAGGGGCCATATTGGACCCTAAAATTGACCAAATGGTCAAACTCGTAACTGTTGTCGCGGAACAAACGGCGTTATTGGGTGGCGCCCAAAAATGCAACATTATTCAAATCCTAAGGTTCACCCTCCAGCCCCTTTTTAGGGCCACATTGGATCCTAAAAGTGACCAAATCGTCAAAATCGTAATTGTTGGTCGAAGTTCGCTTAACAAACGGCGTTATAGGGTGGCGCCCTAAAATGCAAGATTATTCAAGTCCTAAGGTTCACCCTCCCACCCATTTTTAGGGGCCAGATTGGACCCTAAAAGTGACCAAATGGTCAAAGTCATAATTATTGATGGAAATTTGCGAAACAAACGGCGTTTTTTTTTTTCTCTGTTTTTTTTTTCTTTTCTTTTTTTTTTTTGGTGTAAAGCCTGGGAGCAATTAGGTGGATTCGCGGCTCTAAACTGTATTTATTATTATTATTGTTATTATTATACGGTGGCGCCCAAAAATATAAGCTTATTCAAATCCTAACGTTAACCCTCCCGATCCTTTTTAGGGGCCAAATTGGACTCTAAAAGTGACCAAACGGTCAAAATGGTAATTATTGGCTGAAATATTGAGAACAAATGGCCTTCTAGGGTGGCACCGTAAATTACGAGATTATTCAAATCCTCGGGTTCATCCTTCGACCCTATTTATGGGCCCTACTGAAGCCCTGAAACGCCCAGTTGTAAAATGTTACAAAAATAGGTAAAAATCATCAGATATTTTATTTCTGATAGATTGCATCCGAGGAATAGAAAATTGACACGACGTCATCCCCAATCAGACGCCATATCGGTCCCTACTAAGACCCCGAAAAGGGTCAGTTACAAAATATCAACAAAGTTTGTGAAAAGAGTTAGATATTTTGTGGTTTATGAGAGGCAGCGAGGACTAAAAAGATTGACATCTCGGGTGCCCCTATCGGACATCATTTAGGACCATGCTAAGACTTCCAAAAGGGCCAGTTACAAAACATCAAGGACACAAATGGGTATATTAGAAACAGTTACTATACTTGGCAGTCATCGCTGGATGTTCTTGGCGTTGATGGGGATCCCTTTGGAATAGAGGCGATTGACAGTTCAACTGGCCCAATAGAAAACCTTTTTTGGGACCTCTATCTGGGCTTTAAAATGGTAGTTATGTGTTGATAGGGGCTGGCAAAACCGGACACGGGGGATATCAGCAGGCATTATCTACAGTAAAAGTCTTCTCCGATGGAACACATACAGTGGTCATTTCTGGATTGCATCCTTCTGTAAACCCATGATATGGCATTACAGATTTGCTTAAGTTACTGTTAACATTGAATACCTCAGTGGGACAATTAATAAATCCGCCAAGCTGTGTGTGTAAAAATAGAGATACAGTCCAATATGAAGCACCCACTATAGACGTGTTCAACTTCAGAGACCATCACCACACGCGTGTGCTTCCAATATTATATTCTGGTCTGGCATATGCTGACCAAAAACATACTTATTCACCTATTTACTTGTATAATTACTTGTAGTGTTGGTACATGTCTGTCAATAAGCAGATAGGTTGGAATATCAGTTATGGGTTGGGCTTTTATCGGCCACTGTCGGGTGAACACCTCATTTATGGAAGTGAGCTTTAGTATCTGAAGAAGGTATAAATAATTGCTTTTGCTTGACCTGTTCCTTATGATCAGTGTTATTGTGGAGTGATATTTGTGTGTAAGGCGACATCAACCCCCTCAACCGAATCAATCCGCATAAAGCTTGATGAGCAAGCTTCTTATTTTTATTTTATCAAACCTTGTTTGATTGCATGGTTTATTCCCGTTTCGCCGATGAGGTTAAATAAACAAACCAAAACTAATCGCCGGTGGAGGTGTGAACAAGTTGTTAATCCCACTGATTGATATTAACTCTTCTTCACCGGCTGAGTTCATGGTCCCAAAGTGATTAACAATCAGTTAACATTGATCAACTGTAAACAACTAAACAACTTCAAACATCTCAATAGTATATAATATGACCCTTCATGCTGTACATCAACAACATTTCCTTCAATTCATCATGGCAAGTGAACAAGTAAATGTTTCTTTCATCCCTAATAAGAGAGGTGGTAGACACTTAGTTTATGGTGGTTATAAATTTCGTGTGAAGTCTCAGAATCAACCAAATATACATTGGAACTGCGTTAAAAAAGATTCTTTAGGATGTCGGTCAACTATCAACACGAAAAACGATTTTATCAGTTCGCCGATGGGGCAGCATAATCATCCACCAGATATGGAGCAGATTGTAGCCGATGCTTTCCTAGCAGATTTAAAGAAAACCGTTCGACACGACAGCAAATCAGTGAGCGCACTTTACCAAGAGGAGCTTGGTTCTCTCAGATCGGATACCGACCCACTCATCATTGCTAAAGTTCCTACATTCTATAGCATCAAATCAGCATTATACAGGTCTCGTGCGAAAACCATACCGGCTCTTCCGAAAACTCGCTCAGCAATCAGCTTACCTGATAGTTACATGGAAACAACTGCAGGAGATCAGTTTTTACTGTCAGATCCAAGCGACGTCAACTGCCTCATTTTCAGCACAGCGTCAAACTTACACCTCCTCGACGAAGCGACTTCGTTTTTCTGTGATGGGACATTTGAGAAATCACCGAAACTCTTTTATCAGCTGTATACCATCCATGCTTTCGTCGACAATAAGATGTTGCCATTAGTCTATGGCTTGCTGCCTAATAAAACCAAGTCAACTTATATAAAATTCTTCAGCACCATACGCCAGAAGGCTTCATCTTTAGACATTCACCTACAACCAGCAACAATCTTTACTGATTTCGAAACTGCTGCACAAAATGCTTTACGACAAGTTTTCTCTTCTGCGACCATCAAAGGCTGTCACTTCCACTACGCCCAAGCAGTGTACAAGTATGCAACAGAAAAGTGCAGCCTCAGAGACGATTACAAGCAAGATGACAACATTCATGCGGTCGTTCGACGTGCTATCGGCCTTCCATTTGTACCACCACATATGGTCAGCGACGTATGGCTTCTTGTATTAGAGGCATGGGAAGAAGCGTTGGAGGAGAGAGACGTCGACCCAAGAGTTACCAAGTTCACAGACTACGTCACGACGAACTGGGTTGAGAGTAGCAACCTCAATGTGTGGAACCATCACGAGACTGTCGGCCCTCGCACCACAAATCATGTAGAAGGATGGCACAGCAAGTTGAAGAAGGCAATTGCCGGAACCCATCCTAACTTGTTCTTCTTAGTTGATTTCATTAAGAAAGAACAAGCATTCACAGAATCAACAATTCTGCAGTTGAGACATGGTGGGAAGGTGGCCCCACGAAGAAAAAAGTATCGTGCCATCGACAATGCTTTATCTTATTATAAAAGACTCTTTAGGGAAGGTCAGATTGACGCACTGTCATTTTTAGACAGAGTCAGTCGAAATTCGGGTTTTTAAAAAATGTGCTTTATGCCTTTAAATGTTCATATTATTATATTATACTTGCTCGTTTATTGTTATTTTTAGACAGAGTCAGTCGAAATTCGGGTTTTTAAAAAATGTGCTTTATGCCTTTAAATGTTCATATTATTATATTATACTTGCTCGTTTATTGTTATTTTTAGACAGAGTCAGTCGAAATTCGGGTTTTTAAAAAATATGCTTTATGCCTTTAAATGTTCATATTATTATATTATACTTGCTCGTTTATTGCGTTGATAAATCAATAAAAAAATTACATTACATTCAGTCGAAATTCGGGTTTTTAAAAAATGTGCTTTATGTCTTTAAATGTTCATATTATTATATTATACTTGCTCGTTTATTGCGTTGATAAATCAATAAAAAAATTACATTACATTCAATCAATTCGTCGTTACTTGTGAGTTTCCCTGTGGTACTGTGGTTAAATTGATAAAAATTATCTCCCAACATCCAAATTAACAAATTATCGCGGCACTTCTTTGATCTGCGGATTACTGACACCTACCCCATTAGAATCACATTGGCGAAACGGGAAGACCCCGATTGCATACCTCAGTTAATTTGTACTATCGGGTTGTCCGTCATTGTCGAAATCCACTCTGACTATTACGAAACAAAGATGTTCCAGTCATATTCAACTTTTAGTGGGTGATAATCTTGTAAAAATAGTTGATTGCCGCATAATATATTTTTATGTATTTAATAATATAATCATCTCTGAGAAATGCAAATGGGAGGAAAAACACAAACGACTGGAACAAGTGCGTTCTGACACTATGGGATCACCCACTGACCCGTCCCCATTATGCATTTATTTCCACCACCCTTCACTTATTGAGAAAACTTTAAAAGGAAAGATAAGTTAAAGAATTCTAAAATTGTTTTACTGAATAAATTACATAAAAATAAAATGATACAAACAGTGAGAAACATAAGAGAGGCATCTGCTAAGTACATAAAATAACAATAGGTAAAACATATTACAAAACCCTTCTAAAATCAAAACAACTCTCCTAAACAGTTAGATAGCTTTTGATTTTCAAACTAAAAACAGTCCACTATCATAGCTGTTTTAATCTTTATTCTATCAGTAACAATATACATGTATTTCAAGCACTATCTTTCTGTTTATTCTTGATACCCCAATGATACCCACCCAAAGCCTTAGGAGCCATTATAACTGGGACCCCATGTGCACACTCCACCAATCCCTGTGTGTGAGCTCCCAGTGGTGGGACGGGAGGGGATCTTCAATTCAAATACAAACTGTCACTTACTCCCAAATACAAACTGTCACTTACTGTTTTTAACATCTATCATTCCCAGAAGGCATCAGAATCGATTTCAGTGCTTCAGAATTTGAAAAAAATATACGTAGAGGGGCCTTCAGACCCTCAACCGTGGGGGGGGGGGGATACGCCCAATTCCATGGGTCAGTCCTTCGAAATATGTCAGCGTTATATCGAACCTGCCCCCCCCTCCACAACCCCATTTCGAAAATAGAGAAATCGATTATATATAGTTATATACAATATAGCAGGGGCGTAGCCCGGATTTTATAATTGTCTGTGTGTGTGGGGGTGGGGGGCTAGCCAGTTTGTTTTCGTTCTTAAAGTATGTGTGTGTGTGGGCAACCTTGATATTTGAAAAGACTCGGTGGGATTTCGAAGGTCCCCCTCAATTCTAACTAGGACCTCGGTCATTTCCACTCCTCGTACTTCCCTTCAGGGAAGTAGGGGGTGAGGCAATGGCATGAAGACCAAACAGAACATTTTGCAAAACTCCGTGCTTTAAGATTCAATATGAAGTAATTTTAGTGTGTGTAGCTCCATTTGGGACAATCATGATTTGGGGAGTTTTTGTTATGTGAAACATGGCCATGATCACCTTATCCCCCCACCCCCCCAAGCCAGGCGGCTAGGCGACTGATTTCTGTAGACCACAACGGGAAAAGTACAGGGAAATATTACCGGAAAATAGCATTGTCTTTTTTTAAATGCATTGTCGAGTTACACCCTTGTGATAAATAGAGACTGTTGCGTTTGTTTTCCTCAACAAAGACTAAGACTAAGGCAGCATTGAGAGAAATGCCTTGTAGCACTTTTTGGAAGGAGGGGGGGGGGGGGGGGGGCAAAGTGTTATATCGCACACAATTCATTGTTTGTTAATTCCAGTCTCCTGCTAAACACATTATTGTGTATCATACACAATATGTATAGTGGGCGAGGGGAATCAAGAACCAATTACTTCATGCCCAATCTGTGCCAGTGTCTGTGAGAGAAAGGTAGTAAGGATTGTGCCAAGACATCAGCTTCAATGGTAATCGTATGTGATAACTGGGCAAGAAATATAAAGAAAAAATCAGCTTCAATGGTAATCGTATGTGCTAACTGGGCAAGAAATATAAAGAAGAAAATTAGATGTACACGGATTGGACACTAGCCGAAGTGTCCAGAGACAGTGGGTGGGCACTCTAGGGAGCAAAATTCACTAACCTTATATAAAGTGAAAGAAATTACTTCTGGGTGATAAGTTTGTTTCATTTTATATAAACTTAGTACAGTCTGACATTTCAAATTCTGAAGCTCTGAGATCGATTCTGGCGCCTCCCGAGGAAAGATGGGGTTAAAAACAGTAAGTGGCAGTTTGCACCTGGATCCACCTGCTCTCTCCCACCCCCATCACTCCATGACCCACCACTGGAAGCTCATACATAGGGATTGATGTATATATCAGTGTTAGCAATTTGTTGAATGATGTGACGATATTTCGGCATCAAAACTAAAATTATCGCTAATTACAAAATGTGTGAGTGAGTAAAAATAAAACTACTTCATCTTTCAATGACAATTATAAGTCAATCATTACAAAATCCTATTTCGTAACAATCGTCTGGTTACTCAACAAAAATCTTGTACTCTTTCACTGGGTTTCAGTTGTATAATACAATCCGAGATAATAATGAAGGACACGATGAAAAGCAATGTGCATCAAGTGGTCATTTACAGACAAACAACACTTATTGTTTTTCCAACGCATGACCGATGTGGCCCCTAAAAAGGGGTTGGAGGGTGAACCTTAGGATTTGAATAATCTTACATTTTAGGGCGCCACCCTATAACGCCGTTTGTTCCGCGAATTACGGCCAACAATTACGATTTTGACCATTTGGTCACATTTAGGGTCCATTGTGGCCCCTAAAAAGGGGTTGGAGGGTGAACCTTAGGATTTGAATGATCTTGTATTCTTGGGCGCCACCCTATGACGCCGTTTGTTCCGCGATTTCCATCAATAATTACGATTTTGACCATTTTGTCACTTTTAGGGTCCAATCTGGCCCCTTAAAAGGAGTGGGAGGGTGAACCTTAGGATTTGAATAATCTTGTATTTTAGGGCGCCACCCTATGACGCCGTTTGTTCCGCGAATTTCCGTCAATAATTACGATTTTGACCATTTGGTCACTTTTAGGGTCCAATGTGGCCCCTAAAAAGGGGTGGGAGTGTGAACCTTAGGATTTGAATAATCTTGCATTTTAGGGCGCCACCCTATAACGCCGTGTGTTCGCCGAATTTCGGTCAATAATTACGATTTTGACCGTTTGGTCACTTTTAGGGTCCAATCTGGCCCCTAAAAAGGGGTGGGAGGGCGAACCTTAGGATTTGAATAATCTTGCATTTTAGGGCGCCACCCTATAACGCCGTTTGTTCCGCGAATTACGGCCAACAGTTACGAGTTTGACCATTTGGTCACTTTTAGGGTCCAATATGGCCCCTAAAAAGGGGTTGGAGGGTGAACCTTAGGATTTGAATGATCTTGTATTTTCGGGCGCCACCCTATGACGCCGTTTGTTCCGCGAATTTCCATCAATAATTACGATTTTGACCATTTTGTCACTTTTAGGGTCCAATCTGGCCCCTAAAAAGGAGTGGGAGGGTGAACCTTAGGATATGAATAATCTTGTATTTTAGGGCGCCACCCTATAACGCCGTGTGTTCAGCGAATTTCGGTCAAAAATTACGATTTTGACCATTTGGTCACTTTTAGGGTCCAATGTGGCCCCTAAAAAGGGGTGGGAGGGTGAATCTTAGGATTTGAATAATCTTGCATTTTAGGGCGCCACCCTATAACGCCGTTTGTTCCGCAAATTACGGCCAACAGTTATGAGTTTGACCATTTGGTCACTTTTAGGGTCCAATATGGCTCCTAAAAAGGGGTTGGAGGGTGAACCTTAGGATTTGAATGATCTTGTATTTTCGGGCGCCACCCTATTACGCCGTTTGTTCCGCGAATTTCCATCAATAATTACGATTTTGACCATTTTGTCACTTTTAGGGTCCAATATGGCCCCTAAAAAGGAGTGGGAAGGTGAACCTTAGGATTTGAATAATCTTGTATTTTGGGGCGCCACCCTATAAGGTCGTTTGTTCCGCGAATTTCCGTCAATAATTACGATTTTGACCATTTGGTCACTTTTAGGGTCCAATCTGGCCCCTAAAAAGGGGTGGGAGTGTGAACCTTAGGATTTCAATAATCTTGCATTTTAGGGCGCCACCCTATAACGCCGTGTGTTCGCCGAATTTCGGTCAATAATTACGATTTTGACCATTTGGTCACTTTTAGGGTCCAATCTGGCCCCTAAAAAGGGGTGGGAGGGCGAACCTTAGGATTTGAATAATCCTGCACTTTAGGGCGCCACCTATAACGCCGTTTGTTCCGCGAATTACGGCCAACAGTTACGAGTTTGACTATTTGGTCACTTTTAGGGTCCAATATGGCCACTAAAAAGGGGTTGGAGGGTGAACATTAGGATTTGAATGATCTTGTATTTTTGGGCGCCACCCTATGACGCCGTTTGTTCCGCGATTTCCATCAATAATTACGATTTTGACCATTTGGTCACTTTTAGGGTCCAATCTGGCCCCTAAAAAGGGGTGGGAGGGTGAACCTTAGGGTTTGAATAGTCCTGTGTCTTAGGGCGCCACCCAAGAAGGCCATTTATTTTTCGAATTTCTGCTAAATTTAGAAAGTCGAATAAGGAACTGGAAATAAGTAACGAATTTCACAGCGCCAGTAATTATACAAGTAAATAGGTGAATAAATATTTTTTTGGTCAGCATATGCCAGACCAGAATATGATATTAGAAGCACACGCGTGTGGTGATGGTCTCTGAAGTTGAACACGTCTATAGTGGGTGCTTCATATTGGACTGTATCTCTATTTTTACACAACACAGCTTGGCGGATTTATTAATTGTCCCACTGAGGTGTTCAATGTTAGCAGTAACTTAAGCAAATATGTAATGCCATATCATGGGTTTACAGAAGGATGCAATCCAGAAATGACCACTGTATGTGTTCCATCGGAGAAGACTTTTACTGTAGATAATGCCTGCTGATATCCCCCGTGTCCGGTTTTGCCAGCCCCTATCAACACATAACTACCATTTTAAAGCCCAGATAGAGGTCCCAAAAATGGTTTTCTATCGGGCCAGTTGAACTGTCAATCGCCTCTATTCCAAAGGGGTCCCCATCAACGCCAAGAAAATCCAGCGATGTTTGCCAAGTATAGTAACTGTTTTTAATATACCCATTTGTGTCCTTGATGTTTTGTAACTGGCCCTTTTGGAAGTCTTAGCCTGGTCCTAAATGATGTCCGATCGGGGCACCCGAGATGTCAATCTTTTTAGTCCTCGCTGCCTCTCATAAACCACAAAATATCTAGCTCTTTTCACAAACTTTGTTGATATTTTGTAACTGACCCTTTTCGGGGTCTTAGTAGGGCCGGATATGGCGCCCGATTGGGGATGACGTCGTGTCAATTTTCTATTCCTCGGATGCAATCTATCAGAAATAAAATATCTGATGATTTTTACCTATTTTTGTAACATTTTACAACTGGGCGTTTCAGGGCTTCAGTAGGGCCCATAAATAGGGTCGAAGGATGAACCCGAGGATTTGAATAATCTCGTAATTTACGGTGCCACCCTAGACGGCCATTTTTTCTCAATATTTCAGCCAATAATTACCATTTTGACCGTTTGGTCACTTTTAGAGTCCAATTTGGCCCCTAAAAAGGATCGGGAGGGTTAACGTTAGGATTTGAATAAGCTTATATTTTCGGGCGCCACCCTATAATAATAACAATAATAATAATAAATACAGTTTAGAGCCGTGAATCCACCTAATTGCTCTCAGGCTTTACACCAAGAAAAAAAAGAAAAGAAAAAAAAGAAAGAAAAAAAACCCCCAAAACGGCCGTTTGTTCCGCAAATTTCCATCCATAATTATGACTTTGACCATTTGGTCACTTTTAGGGTCCAATCTGGCCCCTAAAAAGGGGCGAGAGGGTGAACCTTAGGATTTGAATAATGTTGCATTTTAGGGCGCCATCCTATAACGCCATTTGTTCCGCGAATTTCCATCAATAATTACGATTTTGACCATTTGGTCACTTTTAGGGTTAAATCTGGCCCCTAAAAAGGGGTGGGAGGGTGAACCTTAGGATTTGAATAATCTTGTATTTTAGGGCGCCACCCTAGAAGGCCGTTTGTTCCGCGAATTTCCGTCAATAATTACGATTTTGACCATTTGGTCACTTTTAGGGTCCAATGTGGTCCCCTAAAAAGGGGTGGGAGGGTGAACCTTAGGATTTGAAAAATCTTGCACTTTGGGGCGCCTCCCTATAAGGCCGTTTTTTCCGCGAATTTCCGTCAATAATGACGATTTGGACCATTTTGTCTCTTTTAGGGTCCAACCTGGTCCCCAAATAGGGGAGGGGGGTTGAAACCCAGGGTTTGAATAGTCCTGTGTCTTAGGGCGCCACACAAGAAGGCCAGTTATTTTTCGAATTTCTGCTAAATTTAGAAAGTCGAATAAGGAACTGGGAATAAGTAACGGTTTTCACAACGCTGAAATCATCAACGTCATTAAAAAATGCAAAAATTCGTCCTCACCCGGAGAAGACGAAGTAAGCTACAAAATTCTTAAACAAAGCCCAAATTCCCTAATCGAAAAACAAAAAAACTGTTCAACGCTTGCCTCACCCATGGGTACTTTCCCAAATGTTGGAAAAAAGCCATCGGTGTCATGATACCAAAACCTGACAAAGACCTCTCCGATCCGGCCGGTTACCGCCCAATCAGCCTCATCAATTGCATTGGCAAGGTATTCGAACGAATCCTTACCAATCGACTGAGGGGGCACCTCGAAGAGAACGAGTTTTTCAATAAATGGCAAAGAGCCTATAGAAACCGTAAAGAAGGCATCGAGCATGTATACCGACTAGTGACCCAAATGAAAACCGCCATCAACAATCAACAAATAGGCGCGGCTGTTCTGCTTGACGTCGAAAAAGCATTCGACTCTGTATGGCACAACGGAATGCGCCTCAAATTATCTAAAATGAAACTCCCAATGAAACTACTTAGACTACTCTCCTCCTTCCTAAATGATCGTGAAATCAAAGTCAGAGTTAACAACGAAATGTCCGACAGTGTCCCCCTAGAAGCAGGCACTCCCCAAGGGTCTGTCATCAGCCCCCTCCTGTACACCATCTACGTCAACGATCTTAAATTCACCGAGGATCGAGTTCAAGTCTCACAATACGCGGATGATTAGGGCCTCTGGGACTCTAATAGCACGGCCTATCTTCTCCAAAAACCTCTGCAACGCGCTCTCGACGACCTAGAACACTGGTGTGCCAAATGGAGAATAAAACTGAACGCCAATAAAACCCAACGAATCACCTTTACCCACAAAACAAAAAAACGTGATTTTGACATCAAGCTAATGGACAAAGTCCTCCCAAAAGGCAAAGAGGCGAAATTCCTGGGCATCACCATTGATCAAAAATTGTCCTTTAACAAACACACCGACGACATGGCGAAAAAAGCCACTAAACGCATTAATTTATTGAAAATGCTAAAGGGAACTTCGTGGGGAGCCAACCAGTCCACCCTACTCAAACTATACAAAACCTTTGTGCGCCCAGTACTCGAATACGGGGCAATCATCCTAACTGACCTCAACCAAACAAATATGAGAAAACTCCAAAGGGTTCAAAATCACGCGCTCAGGGTCGCCCTCCGTGCCCCTTAGGACACACCCATCAAAACACTCCACGACAGGGCCGATATCCCCACCATTAAAGACCGCCTAGCCGCGAAAAACCATGACCGGTTAGCCGACAGTGAACTAATCTCAGAACTTGGAGCCATTTGCGAAAGCCGACAAAAGCCCAAAATTGCAATCAAAACTAAGACCGCTCGAAAAAAACTAGGGAACGAGAAGGTGAACTAACAGGCAGAGTAACAGCTTAACTGTGGCCTTCTACCAGAAAGGGCTGCCTTCACGGACTCAACTAGAACTACATCAGGATTAAATATTGTTAAAAAACTAAATAAATAGGGAACGAGAAGATGAATAAACAGGCAGAAAAACAGCTTAACTGTGGCCTTCTACCAGAAAGGGCTGCCTTCACCGACTCAATTAAAACTACATCACGATTGGATACTGTAAATCTCATTTCCGGCCGGGGGGGGGGGGGGGGGGGGCTCGGCCCACACGGGACGTTCGCGATACCAGGCGCGAGCGTTTTGTGTGGGCTGGGCCTCCCGGCTGGAGGTGGGATTTGCAGTGTTTAGTCGTGATCCAAAATAAACTCAAATAAATCTAAAATATGGTCGAAACTAGCGAAGGGCATAACAGAAACACCCTCGGGTGTGGTTTAGTGTCTAAACCTGTTACCCTCCCGCTACAAACTCACTATCACCCTAAGAAGGTGATCTAACAGGCAGATTAACAGCTTAACTGTGGCCTTCTACCAGAAATGGCTACCTTCTCCGACTCAGCTAATGATTAGATCACAAATTAAAACAGAATGTGCTATTGTTATCTTTTTATTTTTACATATTCTAATGAAAACTAATTCTGCCTTCTTCTTTTAAGCAGGTACACAGAAGATGCTTTTTTGACCAGCACCCCAATAACCGCTATGGACAGCCGAACCGTCATAGAAACGGTTACCCCCATGGCTCCTGAACATCCTCCACTCCATCCCTAAAAGTGGTCGACCACTTTAAGGGAGGCGAGCGTTGGTCATGCGTCCCGCCTCTGCCCCTTTTTGTAAGCGCATTGCGCACCTCTTGTCCCACCCAAAAGGATTACAATGCAGGCCTTGTTACAACCGATAATGTTACAACGCCGCATAATGTTACACCAACGCATAATGTTACAAAAAATGTTGTAAACAACCGATAATGATATAAACTCCGCATAATGTTATAACTTTTTTCAACCCGTTATGTTATAAAAATCGACGCATAATGTTATAACTTTTTTCAACCCGTTATGTTACAACAAATTAACCGATAATGTTATAACTTCTGTATACTAATTCCAGTTACAGCTATTGCAGATGGACTTTACCACTTACCATTTATTGCCGCATAAAGGTATGTAAAATTTATACTAAAGGTTTCTGCTCTGCTTAAGGAGAGGAGACACCCCCCCCCCCCTCCCCCAACTCCCGGGGATTTATCATAGAATGACCTAGTCATGTTACATAGACGCGGATTATCCTGGTAATTCAATCGTGTGACGTCATTACCATGATCGTGCAGTGCCCAACATGGAGAAGGCGGGGGTGGTGGGGGAGGGGTGCTATTTTATCCGGTTGGAACGTTTACCAACATGCGTAGTCTCCGCTTCCAGAAATGTAGTGTAACATGGTCCCCTGACGCCTTTGGGGATGGGCAAATGCCTCTGTTTCTGATTGTTTTGGGCATCTAAAACTCATTTGTCGCATATTTCTTAGTCATAAGAATATCTTATTGTTCATTAATATGACATTTTAACAACTAACAGTGAACAAACATGAGGTGGAGTTAAAATAGGTCAAAAAGTTGGCTGGAGCGAGGTACATATGGTGGATGAGGCAGGTTGGTAGTGTCGCACGGAAGCCGAAGAATAAGATGCGAGACTGGGTAGGAAGAGGAATGGGGTTTACGTGGATTGAAAGGGGTGGGCTGGGATTAGGCTGAGAAAGAGAGGTCATGGATTAGTACATCGGGGTGATTGTGCAGAGAAAGCTATCTGAAAATATTGTAAGAGAGTAGTGCTAAACGGTATGATAATATAGATGGTGGAGATGTTGGAAGAAGTGGAAGTGATGAATTTTGGGATTACAGGTTCTGGAATTGGCGGAATCACTAGAACAGGCAGTATAGGAAGAAGGGGGAGATTGTGGATGAGGAGTTGTGTTGATGTTGGTGTTGTGGCGGTGTTGGTGATGGTGTTGAGTAGTTATGTATGTTGAAAATGAGCCAGTTTGTAGGACTCCGGAAGTGACGTCATGGGCGGTCATGTTGGGTTGTCATGATAGTGCACGTGGGTGGCCATGTTGTGATGTCATTATCATGATAATAGGTGGTAAGAGTGCGTGCAGCGCGTGTTGTTGTGGGGACACGTGCTCCGTCTCACCCCTAACAACCCGACAATATATATCGAATTAATCCAAACAACCCGACAATCTTCAGAAAACTGACCAAACACCCCTGAAAACACCCCCAAATAAAGGTAGGATAGTATCCTTAATGGGGGTATGAGATGTATGAAGAGGTACTCATTGCGCTCATTTTCATAGCTTTCATTTTGAGACGTATGATTTTGCGCGCATCGTACTCATTTTCATAGCTTTCATTGCTTCATACGACGAAAAGGGGGATTCCGTGGGTTTAGTATCCTTAAAATATAGGACAGTATCGTTACCTAATGTCCGACCATATAATGGACGCGTAATTTATCACAGAAATGGGTTTATTACAATAATGGTTGGTTTATTACAATAGTGTTTTTTTTTAAATGAGAGATAAACTGGAATTGGGCGGCGCCGTCCCTGTCCCCGTAGCCCTACTGCCCCTTGTCCCTAGAGCTCCTGAAGTCCCGGTCCCTCGAGTTTCTGGCGAGTTACTAAATCGGTACTGGCAGGATTCGGGAGTGTTTTCGGGAATGTTTTGATCAGTTTCCTGAAGATTGTCGGGTTGTTTGGATTAATTCGATATCTATTGTCGGGTTGTTAAGGGTGAGACAGAGCACGTGTCCCTATAACAATACGCCTTGCGTATACGCACTCCTATCACCTTTTTTCATGATAATGACATCACAACATGGCCACCCACATGCACTATCATGACAACCCAACATGACCGCCCAGACACGTGACATGGCGTCACTTCCGGAGTCCTGCCCCGAGTTCCAACGAAATGGCTCATTTTCAACATACATAACTACTCAACACCATCATCAACACCGCCACAACACCAACACCAACATCAACACAACTCCTCCTCCACAATCTCCTCCTTCTCCCTATACTGCCTGTTCTAGTGATTCCCCTTTTCCAGAACCTGTAATCCCAAATTTATCACTTCCACTTCTTCCAACATCTCCACCATCTATATTATCATACCATCTAGCACTACTCTCTTATAGTATTCTCAGATAGCCTTGTCTGCACAATCACCCTGATGTACTAATCCATGACATCCTCTCTTTCTCAGCCTAATCCCTGCCCACCCCTTTCAATCCTCCTAAACCCCATTCCTCTTCCTACCCAGTTTCGCATCTTTTTCTTCGGCTTCCGTGCGACACTACCAACCCATCACACCCACCATATGTACCTCGCTCCATCCATCTTTTTGACCTCTTTTAACTCCACCTCATTTTTGTTCAATGTTAGTTGTTAACATGTCAAATTAATGAACAATAAGATATTCTTATGACTATGGTACACTACATTTCTGGAAGCGGAGATTACGCATGTTGGTAAATGTACCAACCGGATAAAATAGTACCCTTCCCCCACCACCCCCGCCTTCACCATGTTGGGCACTGGATGATCATGGAAATGACATCACACGATTGAGTTACCAGGATAATCCGCGTCTATGTAATGTGACTAGGTCATTCTATGATAAATCCCCGGCAGTTGGGGGAGGGGGTCTCCTCGCCTTAACCAGAGCAGAAACCTTTAGTATAAATTTTACATACCTTTATGCGGCAATAAATGGTAAGTGGTAAAGTCCATCTGCAATAGCTGTAACTGGAATTAGTATACAGAAGTTATAACATTATCGGTTAATTTGTTGTCACATAACGGGTTGAAAAAAGTTATAACATTATGCGTCGATTTTTATAACATAACGGGTTGAAAAAAGTTATAACATTATGCGGAGTTTATAACATTATCGGTTGTTTACTACATTTTTTGTAACATTATGCGTTGGTGTAACATTATGCGGCGTTGTAACAATATCGGTTGTAACAGGCTTGCCCCCGAACCAGGGAAGTTCGGGTCTTCTTTCTGGTGGTCCCCGAAAGGGGTCGTTGTTGTTTTCTTGCAAAGACGTCCTACCAAACAGAGACAGCCTGGGGCAGATTATACTTGATGGCCATCACTCAATATCATCTCCGAAGTGGCAGACTACACTTGCCTGAAAATCCTGATCGACTGCACCCTCGGGGAGAGGTAGTACCTTTGTGAGAGGACCCAACCTCCCACACTGGTCCTCACCCGAGGGTTCAACCGACATCAGTCAAGGAGACCATCACGCCACAACCGGTGACACCTGCCGAGTACCTGAACCTGTTCCTCCTTCAACACGAGTAGACATGAGGAAATTGGCCATTTACAGTCACTGAGGGTCGAAAGGGGCTTGTTCTCTATACCGTCCCTGCGCGCCTTCGGCGCGTTAAACCATTCCATTCGTTCGAATTGAACTCGATAGTATTTTAATCAGACGAGGTCTTGAGAAAGTGAATTTTATCGTATCTCAGATAAAGAGTAACTTAATAACACATTTGCACCTTTGTCTGATTTCAATTCTTAAGACTCCTCAAAGAAACTTAACTTAATTAAATTCAAACCATGGCTAGTAACAGCATCATTAAACCGTCCAGCTTTAGTTCTATTGAGAGAAAGAAAGAAGAGACCAGAGAAGAAAAGAGAGAGAAGGAGAGGAAAGAAAGAAAGGAGAAAGAGAAGAAGAGAGAAAGAGAGAGAGAGAGAGCAGCCCGCAGAGAGTCGGCGGCAGGATTGCACAAGGTAAATCACAATACCAGTACTAAAGAGCCAGGGGGTCCCAAAATGACACAATTCAGAAACTAATGGAGGAAAGAGCCCAAGATCGGGAGGATAGAATAAGGGAGAGGGAGGAATGGCGTCTGAGGTATGCTGAGATGGAGCGAAAACATGCTTAGCAGGAAAATACCATAGATAGACTCACAAGAGAGATGGCACAAGAAAGAATAGCTGCTCATGAGAGGTTTGTCATTATCACGAACCAAATTGATAACCTTTCAGCCCAGCTGGGCTTGCAGAGACAACAGACTCCGCAAATCTCACTGGACAGTAGTGCTACATCAGCAGATGTTCCAGCAGCCACTGCGGCTTCGACACCTCCTTGTAGCCCAATCAAGGTCATTGCCATTGCAGAGGTCCACGCGGAATCAGATGCCTTGGACAATTTGGACAATCTGGACAATCTGGGCAACTTAGATAATTCCTTTATTAGAGAGATTCTTCCTACCGAACTCAAGGTGGTAGCCTCTGAGGGACCTGTCCCTGAGAAGCTATCAGCTGGTCGGGGGGACACATGTCCCACTAAGGAAACTTTCAAAGACCTAGCAAATCCTTGCGCACTGGGTACCATCTGTCCGGACAAAAACCTAGAAACTATGCTTGCCACACCGTTGGACAGTGTACCTAGCATAACAGCGACCCCGTCTCGAAATAACAGCAAAAGAAAGAAATCACTGGATCTTGAGAGTGAGTTGGTGGAGGTGGTGCAAGAAAGTGGGGAAATGCCCTCCACCCACCCCCTCACCCAAACCACTCTCTCATCCAGAAACTAATGATGAGCCCCAAACAAATCTGCCAGGGCCTCTTCCACTCATGGAGACACCCTGGTCAACTGTCGTCTCTAGAAAGAAGGGTAAAAACGTGACACCCAACAGCCAAAATCAAGCTAGCAGCCAAAACCAGAAAGGGGGACAAAATCCAGGCAGTCTCCCCAATAATAATATTAATAATAATAATAGTAAAAAGAAAACCAACGGCATTAGGGAGGGAAGGGGTAACACCCCCCCCCCAACCTCACTGCGGTATTAACTAGGGTTCATCCCAACACACCCAGTGGAGCCATAAACCTTAACCTAAATAACTGCAAATGGGAGAGATTCCACTCCAAAGCCACGGACAAGGTCACGTGGAAAATAAATGTCACCTGCCCCAACAAGGAAACTAAAGTAAAAATAATCAAATATGGGATCCACATCAATGGCAGGTGGCACGCCGGGGAGGAATACAATACATCACCAACGCCCATACAGTGTCACAAATGCCAAAAGTTCGGGCATATCGCCAACAAATGCAGAGGGAATCTAACTTGCATGAATTGCGGAGAATCACATCTCACCAAGTCATGCAGGTTAAAATCCCCCTCTTGCCCAAACTGTAAAGGAAGTCACCCCAGCAGCTACCGGGGGTGTCCCCATTTTTAAAAAGTTAAAACCGCCATCAAGCTGAAAATCCTATATCTCATCAAGCCCGACAATGCGTCATCTCCTCATACCGTCTGCTCCCTTATCGCTGGATCCCTTTATGCAGTATTAAGCAAACACGCTAAAACCAATCTGTCCGACATCTGCCAGGATGTCAGCCGATCGGCGTCCCGACTTTTCAAGACGCATATTTCGGAATCACTAATCAAAGCCGCTATCAGCTCAGGCTAAAGCACCTGTCTAAACCTATATCTAAAGCACCGCTACTAACTCCCAACCCCCGTCATGAATAAGCTACAAATAGCCGTGTGGAACGCTAGAAGCGTTAATAACAAAAAACTTCAAATGAGCCGATACTTCGAAGATACAGACATTATCTGCATCTGCGAAAGTTGGCTTCAACCCAGCAAATATTTTTCAGTTAGCGGGTTCAGCACTATTAGAAGAGACCGATAAATCACCAAAGGTGGCGGCGTCGCTCTTCTAATAAAGCAGAACATCAAAACTAAAACAATAAAAACCAATCACCTCGATGCAGAGGTGATTGCAACTGAAATCACTGTCGACAACAAAAACATCGCGATTGTTTGTTATTATAACGACCCAAGCAAAATTGTTTCTGACACTGTCTTTGAATTCTTTACGAGGAAATACAAACACTGCACTTTCCTCGGCGACTTCAACGCCAAACACTTGTACTTTGGCTGTAACAAAACCACCCCTAACGGTGAAGCCCTCCTTGAAATCACAAAAAGCATAACCTTCATGTGGTTATGAATGACAGCTCTGCAACTTATATCAGTAATAACCCATTATTCTCATCCGAGATCCTCGATCTAATTATCGCCAGTGACTCCCTGATAAATCACATCGATGACCACTGGGTCGGCGATGACGACTTAGGCAGCGATCACCTCCCGGTCCATGCCTCACTGCAGCTAGGAAATGGCCCACTCAGGTACCCCCCAACTCTCCGCAGAAATTTTAGAAAAATTAATTGGAACCTCTATCGTGACATCATCGATGTCAAAATCACAAACACCCCCCCTCCCCCCCCCCCCCCCCCATCCAATGCATCGGAACTCGAAACCCAAGCGAGGGCACAGAGAAAATCATTAACTCAACCCTAAACGAAATATGCCCAAAAGAAGAAGTACGCCCCTGGAGAAATACTATCTCGGGCGACACACTCTCACTAATCAAAACTAAACGGAAAGCTCTTCGCGCTCTTAAAACCGAAACTGACCCCGGTAAGAAAGCTGACCTAAAAAAAAAAACATACAACCGCCTTCATGGCGAGGTCAAGAAAGCCCTCCAAGCTGAAAAACAAGCAAACTGGGAAAAGGCAACAGCCGATCTAAATGGAGTCCAGGATGCCAAAAAATTCTGGGACTCTTTCAAAACCCTAACTGGGCAAAAAAACAAAAGACGCAAAGCCGCAGGCAAACCTCTTAAGAAGGAAGACGGCTCCTTCACGCGCACCGACAAAGACAAGGCCGACACCTTTGCCGACCTCCTAAGAAAAACGCATCGCCCGCATCAAGATGCGGGCAACGATGACGCCGTCATAAACGCCATTGATGACTTCATCAATGAACACCCTGATATCTACCGTGACCCCAAATTCGATAACGAGCCAGAAGACGGGATGACGATGACCTCGTCACCCCCATCACTAATGAGGAAATCATCAACGTCATAAAAAAATACAAAAATTCTTCCTCGCCCGGCGAAGACGAAGTAAGCTACAAAATTCTAAAACAAAGCCCATACTCCCTAATTAAAAAACTAAACAAACTGTTCAACGCATGCCTCACCCATGGCTACTTTCCCAAATGTTGGAAAAAAGCCACCGGTGTAATGATACCAAAACCGGACAAGGACCCCTCCGATCCAGCCAGCTACCGCCCAATCAGCCTACTCAGCTGCATTGGTAAGACATTCGAACGAATCCTTACCAATCGGTTCAGGGGGCACCTTGAAGACAACGATTTTTTCAATAAATGGCAAAGAGCCTATAGAAACCGTAAAGAAGGCATCGAACATATCTACCGACTAGTCACCCAAATGAAAACCACTATCAACAATCAGCAAATAGGCGCGGCAGTCCTGTTAGACGTCGAAAAAGCATTTGGCACAATGAAATGCGCTACAAATTATCAAAATTGAGACTCCCCAAGAAATTGCTCAGATTACTATCCTCTTTCTTAAATGATCGCGAAATTAAAGTCAGAGTGTACGATGAAATGTCTGACAGTGTCCCCCTTGAAGCAGGCACCCCCAAGGATCCGTCCTAAGCCCCTCCTTTACATCTTCTATGTAAATGACCTTAACTTCTCCGAGGATCTTGTTCAAGTCTCCCAATTCGCGGATAATAAGGGCCTCTGGGACTCTAACAATACGGCCAACCTGCTCCAAAAACCCCTGCAACGCTCTCTCGATGACCTAGAACAATGGTGTGCCAAATGGAGAATTAAGCTAAACGCCAATAAAACCCAACGAATCACCTTTACTCGCAAGAAAAATAAACATGATTTTGACCTAAAACTTATGGAT
Source organism: Pictodentalium vernedei (assembly GCA_031216915.1). NCBI lineage: Eukaryota > Metazoa > Mollusca > Scaphopoda > Dentaliida > Dentaliidae > Pictodentalium > Pictodentalium vernedei. Next base: position 684,050,142 of record CM062296.1, on the reverse strand, counting down.
AACACCCTCCCAGAATGCAAAGAGGCGAAATTCCTGGGCATCACCATTGATCAAAAATTGTCCTTTAACAAACACACCGACGACATGGCGAAAAAAGCCACCAAACGCATTAACTTACTGAAAATGCTTAAGGGAACTTCATGGGGAGCCAACCAGTCCACCCTACTCAGATTTTTCAAAGCCTTTGTGCGCCCAGTACTCGAATACGGTGCAATCATACTAACTGACCTCAATCAAACTAATGTGGGAAAACTCCAGAAGGTCCAAAATCACGCACTTAGAGTTGCCCTCCGCGCCCCATGGGACACACCCATCAAAACACTCCACGACAGGGCCGATATCCCCACCATTAAAGACCGCCTAGCCACCCTGGCCGCGAAAAATCATGACCGGTTAGCCAACAGCGAACTAATCTCAGAACTTGGAGCCATTTGCGATAGCCGACAAAAGCCCAAAAATTGCAATCAAAACTAAGACCGCTCGAAAAAAAACAAAAAACTAGGGAACGAGAAGGTGAACTAACAGGCAGAAAAACAGCTTAACTGTGGCCTTCTACCAGAAAGGGCTGCCTTCACCGACTCAAGTAAAATTACATCAGGATTAAATATTGTTATAGAACTAAATCAATAGGGAACGAGAAGGTAAATAAACAGGCAAAAAAACAGCTTAACTGTGGCCTTCTACCAGAAAGGGCTGCCTTCACCGACTCGCTAAAATTACATCACGATTGGATAGGCCTACTGTAGATCTCATTTCCGGCCGGGGGGGGGGGGGAGGCTCGGCCCGCACAGGACGCTCGCGATACCAAGCGAGAGCGTTTTGTGTGGGCTGGGCCTCCCCGGCTGGAGGTGGGATTTGCAGTGTTTAATCGGGATCCAAGATAAGCTCAAACTAATCAAAATATGGTCGAAACCAGCGAAGGGCATAACAGAAACACCCTCGGGTGTGGTTTAGTGTCTAAACCTGTTACCCTCCCGCTACAAACTCACTATCACCCTAAGAAGGTGATCTAACAAGCCGATCAACGGCTTAACTGTGATCACAATTAAAACATAATGTGCTACTTTTATCTTTTTATTTCTACATATTCTAATGAAAACTAATTCTGCCGTCTTCTTTTAAGCAGGTGCACAGAAGATGCTTTTTGACCAGCACCCCAATAACCGCAATGGACAGTCCAACCGTTACAGAAACGGTAACCCCCATGGTTCCTGTACATCCTCCACTCCATCCCTAAAAGTGGTCGACCACTTTAAGGGAGGCGAGCGTTGGTCCTGCGTCCTGCCTCGACCCCTTTTTGTAAGCGCATTGCGCATCTTTTTGTCCCAACCCAATAGGATTACAATGCAGGCCTGGCCCCGAACCAGGGAAGTACGGGTCTTCTTCTTGGTGGTCCCCGAAAGGGGTCGTTGTTGTTTCCTTCAAAGACATCCTATCAAACAGAGACAGTCTGAGGCAGATTATACTTGCCAGTGATGGCCATCACTCAATATCATCTCCGAAGTAGCAGACTATACTTGCCTGAAAATCCTGATCGACTGCACCCTCGGGGAGAGGTAGTACCTTTGTGAGAGGACCCAACCTCTCACACTGGTCCTCACCCGAGGGTTCAACCGACATCAGTCAATGAGACCATCACGCCGCAACCGGTGACACCTGCCGAGTACCTGAACCTGTTCCTCCTTCAACACGAGTAGACATGTGGAAATTAATCATTTACAGCCAATGAGGGTCGAAAGGGGCTTGTTCCCCATACCGTCCCTGCGCGCCTTCGGCGCTTTAAACCATTCCATTCAATTGAACCGGCGTCACACACACATCTGACTTCAGAGCGTGAACACCTTGCTAGACATGGAATTACCAGACAGACTTGTGAAAGCCATTTCAGCTCTGGGCGTCTCATGCCCTATTTCCTGGACTATCCAGGAAAAGGGCTTGAGTGTCCACCTGAATCTGGAGTTCGAAATTGAAAAGAACACAACACCAACTCCTTCGGGGAGAGGTATTACCTTTGGAGAGAGGATCCCCTCTCCCACTGGTCCTCACCCGAAGGGGCACGGAGGTCCTGATAAGACCAACAACAAGAGAAAGAAGAAGAGTCCATCGACCAAGCGCAGGGACGCCCGGCGCTTGGAGGCTTTCCGGAATAGGAAGAAAGAGTTGAGTGAGGGGGTGGAGGCTCTGGAGGCAGCCGCCAGTTCCCCTCCTAGTCCCACTGGTACACCCAATCAACTGCCGGCTCCTGAGCCGGTACAATTGGAGGATGAACATCCAGTGGAGACTGAGGAGGAACTGGAAGCTGCTTTTTCACCGCCTCCCACCCCTCACTCTCCTCTTCCTTCACTGCCGGAACGCGTGGACCTGACAGATACGGCCAATTTGTCAGTAGAAGAACTCCTCAGAAGAACCCGTGCAGTACTGGAACAGAGCTACAAATACTGTCCTGAAGAGAAGCACACCACAGCGGCCCAAGTAATCCAAAAAATCCAAGCAACATCGCCATCGCAACCACCTCCAAGGAAGAAACACCGGAAAAAGAACAAACGCATGTAAAAACAACGTCGTATAAAATTAAGTAATGAAAAAGATCGCCTTCGTACAGTATACTGTTATTAGATAGAGACTACACAGTTGCCATATTCAATGCAAGGTATTATGATACCTGTTGAAATTTCTTAGAATTACGATTTTGTTTTTCGATGGAAATTCGTGGTATCGAGTGATTTGCGCATGTCTGTCGAGCATGGAAACAATCTTCAATAAAAAAAAATACAGACAGCGGTATCCTTTTCCAAAATGCAGTCCTGTCGCTGCACTCGAAAGTGTTGTGAATGCCAAGCTTCGTTATTGAATATCTGAAGCACATTCGGCCACGAGTTGTTCTTGCGAAATATTATTAAATTATCATTTCTGGTGCGAATACGATAGCAGACTTCCAGGAACCAGTGGTGCCTGCTGTCAACTCTATAAGTTGATAACATATGTGTTTCGTGTTCTATACATCCCAACCTTCACTTTGATGTAAAATTTGTGTATATTTAATCTGAATTTAAGGAATATGAGAGGTGAGAATTTCAAAATAAACAAAATTCCATTACTTATATAACCCCTTAAGATTTATTTCTGGAAATGTGGCCATTAATGATGCAATTTGTCGCGATAATCATAGTTTGGAGTTATTTATTGAGTAGTGAGGTTGACCTCTCGGTAAATCGTTGTTTTCTCGGTTTGACAAGAGGCACCGAGAGCCGAGAGGTACGCAAAAAAAAGCTTATTATAAATTATTTTCACAATAAATTGAATGCAAACGGTATATTAAGGGCCTATATAAGTAATGAAATTTTGTTTATTTTGAAAATTCTCACCTCTGATATTCCTTCAATTCAAATTATATATACACAAAATGTACATCAAAATGAAGGTTGGGGGTGAATAGAACATGAAACACATGTGTAATCTACTCATAGGGATTACTGACGTTTCGTACACGTGACGATTCGTACACAAATAAGACGTTTCGTACACACAAATTGGACGTTTCGTACACGAAGTGAGCGATTCGTACACGTGTTTAATTATCTGTTTTAGACCTTGTATTATTAAATTATTTATTATTTTTGTTAGATTAAATTCATATTTTTACATTTATGAATATCTCCCGTGAATATTTATGAGTAGGTATGAAAGGCCGATTCTGGGACACGTTGTAGGCCTACATGAAACGTCCAGGCTTTTTGTGTACGAAACGCCCTAAATTGGCCGTGTACGAAACGCCCGTGTACGAAACGTCCAGCACCCAACTCATAGAGTCGACTGTAGGCACCACTGGTTCCTGGAAGTCTGCTGCCGTATTCCCACCAGAACTGATAGTTTAATATTTCACGAAAACAATTTGTGGCCAAATGTGCTTTACATATCCAAGAACAAAGCTATGGGATAAAAATTCTTCAAAACACGACGACAGAGCTGCATTGGGGAAAATTCCAAAGCCTTTGCTTTTGTTTACGTATGAGTGTACTTTCGATTTCCGGTCGACGTCATCGGTCAGAAAAAGCATGTAAAAACAACGCCGTCTAAAATCAAATAATGGAAAAGATCGCCTTCATACAGTATACTGTTATTAGATTGAGATTGCACAATTGCCATATTCAGTGCAAGGTATCATGATACCTGTTGAGATTTCTTAGAATCGGTCTTACTATTTAACGAACACAAACGAACATAAACGAACAGAAGAGAAAATAATAGGAAATACAAGTTAAAAATGGTTGAGGGTGCATATGCAGATATATGTGGGTATATATTATTCGTTTGTAAAATTTTATTCACTTCTGATGAGTATTTTGATGATTAATAAGGTTTATAAAATGTACGACGGCACGAGAAATTCTTGTGTTCGTTATGTAGTAGCCTGTTTGAAGCTATCGACAAGCTGCGACAAAGGTGTGAAATCAATTAGCTGTCTATCTGAGGAAGAATATCGCTGAGGAAAACAGCGAAATTTAGGTTTAAGAGGATGGCAAGTGCCTATTTTAATCGTGTGTAAAATTGTATCCACGTCTGATGAGTATTTTAGTGATAAATAAAGATTATAGCCATTATTTGGATTGACAAACATGCATCAAACTCTCGCTTTGGATTCCGAGGACGCATCACGGCGAGTCGGGGACAAACCGTGATCTACCCTTAGAAAGCGGAGCAAGACTCGGATACATGTACCATATTGTACACCCACATAAAGATAATAATCTAAAGCTCTTACAATATCTTGGGGATAAGTCATTAAAGACCAGTTTAAGCTTTCCTGGAAACTTTCCCCGAACAAGCTCACCCTCCACCAACGCGGGCTCCCACTAACGAGAGAGGACAACCAGGCGCATAGCCAGGAAAAAGTTTCCTTGGGGGGGGGGGGGGGCGATAACTGGCGGGGTGGGGGAGGAGTTATAGCCATCAGATGCGCGAAAGGCGGGGTTGGGGGGTCTGGGGGTCCTTCCCCAGGATTTTTTTTTGAGATGGGGGGTGGGGGGGGGGTATGGGGAAAATTTCCCAGGAAAATTTTAAAATCTAAGTCTAACTACTGGCGGGAAACATTTGGAAGGGGGTACAGCTACATTTTGGGGAGGGGGCACCTGTCCCCTGTGGCAACGACAAATCCCGGGACACCTCCACCCACAGACTCTCACCAACGAGCCCCATTCATCCCCGGTTCTGTCCAGGAAACGCGTTCCGTGATACAGTAGGCCTAACCGCTTCGCGATAAATGTTAGCCCAATAATATTAGCCTTCGCCTGTGCTCCGAATTTATTATTATTATTTTTTTTAATATGTCGCACCGGTGCGACATATTACAAAATTACAAAATAATAAATTCGGAGCACAGGTGAAGGCTAATAGTATTGGACTAGATAAATGTTAAACTCCCCTCATCCTTTGCCCGGGCTTGGGACCGGCAGACTTAACAGAGTCAAATCAGGCGGATTTAGAGGTTTTTTTCCAATTTTTTTTTTTTAGTAATAAATTTTAACCACCCCCCCCCCCCCCCCCCCCCCCCCCACACACACACACACCCACGGCAGACTTAACAGAGTCAAGTTAATCGGATTCAGAGTTGTTTTTCCAAAATGTTTCTAAGCAATAAATTTTAAACTCCCCTCATCCTCTGCCCGAGCTTGGGACCGGCATACTTAACAGAGTCGAGTGAGGCGGATTTAGAGTTTTTTGTTCAAAAAGTTATTCTATTACTTCTTTGGCAGATATATTCTGATTTTCTTTTCAATTCACTGCCTTACTATAATTATATTTAATGTGAAAAAATGAGTTATCCAAAATAAATTTAAGAATTCTTTTTTTCTTTTTGACAAACAGTACAAGCTGCGGAAATAAGTTGTATGATACCCACTAAAATGAAAGTGACCAGTGAAAGGATTTTTTTCTCGGGTCTCGTTTCTAGGAGAGTATGGATAGGGTTGTCCCCAATGTCGTAGCCACATGGGGCTGGGGGCACTCACCCCCTCCCCAAAATCTAGCTGTGTCCCCTTCCAAATGTTTTCCGCCAGTAGACTTAGATTTTAAAATTTTCCTGGGGGAGAACCCCCCCCCCCCCCCCCAAAAAAAAAAAAAATTCCTGGAGAAGGACCCCCAGCACCCCCGCCTTTCGCGCATCTGATGGCTATACCCCCCCCCCCCCCCCCCCCGGAAACTTTTTCCTGGCTACGCGCCTGGTTGTCCTCTCTCGTTAGTGGGAGCCCGCGTTGGTGGAGGGTGAGCTTGTTCGGGGAAAGTGTTCAGGAAAGCTTAAACTGGACTTTAATGACTCATCCCCAAGATATTTTAAGATCTTTAGATTATTACCATTATGTGGGTGTACAATATGCTACATGTATCCGAGTCTTGCTCCGCTTTCTAAGGGTTGATCACGGTTTGTCCCCGACTCGCTGTGATGCGTCCTCGGAATCCAAAGCGAGAGTTTGACGCATGTTTGTCAATCCAAATAATGGCTATAATCTTTATTTATCACTAAAATACTCATCAGACGTGGATACAATTTTACACACGATTAAAATAGGCGCTTGCCATCCTCTTAAACCTAAATTTCACTGTTTTCCTCAGCGACATTCTTCCTCAAATAGACAGCTAAATGATTTCACACCTTTGTCGCATCTTGTCGACAGCTTCAAGCAGGCTACTACTTAACGAACACAAGAATTTCGCGCTGTCGTACATTTTATAAACCTTATTAATCATCAAAATACTCATCAGAAGTGAATAAAATTTTACAAACGAATAATATATACCCACATATACCTGCATATGCACCCTCAATCATTTTTAACTTGTATTTCCTATTATTTTCTCTTCTGTTCGTTTATGTTCGTTTATGTTCGTTTGTGTTCGTTAAATAGAATTACGAATTACGTACAATTCCCATCACCATTTACCAGGGTCTTGAACCTGCAAGCTCTTGTACTGATTACAAGCCCAATGACAATACCGTAACCATGGCCTGCACTACCACGGACATACGTGATGGGAATTGTTTGTTTTTTTAAACTTACGGCAATGTCAAGCCGAGAGGACACGATTTACCGAGAGGACAATCGCGATACTCAATAAATAACACCAAGCTGTGATTATCGCGACAGATTGTATCATTAATGACCAAATCTCCCGAAATAAATGCATAAAATATACCGTTTGCATTTAATTTAATGTGAAAATAATTTATAAAAAGCTTTTTTCATATCGGCAATCTACAAGAAAGGACAGAAATCGACTGCAAGCAATTACCGTCCAGTTAGTTTGACATGCATACTTTGCAAGGTTATGGAATCTTTGATAAGGGGTGGTATAATAGAACACATGCAATCAAATACATTATTCAGTAAGAAGCAGTTTGGATTTATATCGGGAAGATCAACCACCCTACAGCTACTCAACAGTCTAGAAAAATGGATAGAAACAATTGACAAATGATATTCAACGCATGTCGTCTATATGGACTTCATGAAGGCCTTCGACACAGCCCCACACAGAAGGTTACTGAAAAAAATGGCAAGCTATGGAATCAAGGGACAGGTGTGCTCAGGTGGATTGAGAACTTTTTGGCCGGCAGAACACAAAGAGTCATTGCAAATGGCCAAAGCTCAGATGACCACAATGTTATAAGCGGCATACCTCAGAGCAGTGTACTTGGACCTATACTGTTCGTCATATATATAAATGATCTCCCTCTGTCAGTGTTATCAGAAGTACTTATGTTTGCGGATGATACAAAAGTCTTCAAAGAAATAAGGGACAAGAATGACATACAAATACTACAGGATGACCTGGACAACCTGCAAGGATGGTCAAATAAATGGCTTTTAAAATTCCATCCCGATAAATGTATGGCAATGAACCTAGGCAAACAACAATATGAGCCGAAATACACAGTTACCACAGAGGAGAAAGATATAGGAGTAATAACAGATCCAAATCTAAGTTTTGACAGCTACATCAACCAAAAAGTGCAGAAGGCCTATGCAACGCTTGGTGCAATCAGACGATGTTTTACACACTTAGATGGCGAGACACTCACAAAACTATATAAAGGCCTGGTCAGACCACACCTGGAGTATGCCCAAACAGTATGGAAGCCATATAAACAAAAGCATATACATATCATAGAGAAAGTCCAGAAACGAGCGACAAAATTAGTACCTGAGCTAAGAAATCTCAACTGTGAGGAAAGATTACGAAAACTAGACCTGCCGACACTCCAGTATAGACGACACCGAGGCGACATGATCGAATGTTATAAAATTATTCCACTGCTATGATCCGGAAGTAGGAAGTATACTAAACGAGGTTAAAGACAGCGTCACGAGAGGACATGACTACAAATTAAAGAAATCTACCGCAAGAACAGACATAAAAAAATGCATTCAGCCAGAGAGTTACCAGTACCTGGAACAACCTGTCACAGGATGTAGTAAATGCCCCAAACTTACAGATATTTGAAAAAAGCTGGATAAATTTTGGAAACTACAGGAAGTTAGGTTTGATTACACGGCGGAAGTGCGGTACAGCAGAGTCTCACAACCAATGCATGAAATAAAACCAGAAGACAACGACGCTACAGAAGAAGTTTCAGAGGTGGGCATAGTGGCGATGAGCCAGCGCCCACTAGCATCATAAGTAAACATAAGTAAGTATACAACCTGTATTAACCACCACCGAATCAGCTGGCCCAGAGCCACTGAACACTGTTCTATCCACCGACAGGCCCACCTGTCCCTTGTGTCTGACTCCAACCCTCCGCCGTCAGAGGGTGACATAGCCCACTAAGGGTTGATATGAAGTCCATCTATGGTAACCACACATTCGCACCGTATGTGTGCTTTATTAAGTTGTGTCCACGGGCTATCGCCCAAATACAAACAAAATCATAGCACCAACCACGCCTACCCTCCCTCCAGATGAGGGTGGTGCCACACTTTTTTGCGCGATAATTGTCAAGAGTCTACGTGGGCCAACCACGCACGAGCTAACGGTAACAACCGGCTCAACACCACTGACTACCAGTGCCCCTCTTGCCTTACACCTCTGTCAAACCGAGAAAACACGATTTACCGAGAGGTCAATCGCGCTACTCAATAAATAACTCCTAACTGTGATTATCGCGACAAATTGCATCATTAATGGCCACATTTCCAGAAATAAATGCATAAAATGCATGAAATATATCGTTTGCATTCAATTTATTGTAAAAATAATTTCTAAAAAGCTTTTTTTCCGTACCTCTTGGTACCTCTCGGTACACAAAATAACAAAGCTAAAATAAACTATAAGCGGGATCTGGGGTTCGATTCACTGAGGTTGATGTCATTAAATAAATGTCATTCCGTATCATTTTTATGTCATTCAAGTGTTTAGGGGGACCCATATGAAATCTATGGACGATCAACTCTTCAACAATAAGGAAGACGAAGGTGCCTCTTCAAGACAACGGGGGAATATCACAACAACAAAAAATATAAAAACTTCAAATAATTTTATTTAATACCTCATTCAATTCTCTATATTACACAATATGTCTTATATTATTTATTTTATACATTGTTTAATTTCTTCTCGGTATTTAGAAGGATTCGATCTTTTTTGAAAATCGAGACGCGTGTTCCTCGTGGTAGTTTTATTTAACATCACCAGGTGTCGCGATCTTACTTTGTGGCAAGACGTGGTCGAACGATCAAGCTCGCACAGCAGTTTTGTTCGCCGCCATCATGACTGATGCAGGGTTTTTCAAGGTGCATAAATGTTGTAAAATCGTCCGCAATACAAGTTTAAATCTTTGGCATCCTTGTGAAATGGGAGCTGTATGATGCGAATGCTCATTCAGTTCGCAGTGAATTTTTTTTAAAAATGATGTTTTCTCCGAGGATCGTCATAACTTAAGCCCCGAGTTTTCTTTTTATTTTACTGCTTTTCGACCAAATTCTTATTCCTAAACCTTTAACATAAAAGTCCGACACAGCTAGTCTTTGCGACAACGTGCATGCTTACTACCATAGTGAAGTCTAGTTTGCAGGACTTTTATTCTATTCCGACACTTCGTGAAGATGGCTTTCGAAAGTGTCGTTAAAGTTAAACTACAATAAATAAATTCTTACAATACAAGTTACAAGTATTTGATTTTGACACGTTCAGCTGCCTGAAGTGAACATCGAGGTCACCCCACGGGCCACGGCACTAGCTACATCGAGCTATTAGTATTAATTTAATTAAGGTCCTATATATTATAAGTAACAACAAATTAATTTCTTTGAAAATCCAAAGTTGGAAATTCAAATTAATGTGTTATATATAAGAAATTCATTTTGTTTATTTTGAAATTCCCCCTCTCATATTCTTTAAATTCAAATTAAATATACACAAATTATACACCAAAATGAAGGTTGAGATGTGTATAACAAGTAACACATATGTAATCAACTCACGAGTTGACAGCACTGAGCAGGCACCACTGGCACTGGTTCCTGGAAGTCTGCATCTGTATTTGTACCAGAACTGAAAATAATATTTCTACGAGAACAACTTGTGGCCAAATGTGCTTCAGATATCCAAGAACAAAGCTAGGCATTCAAAACACTTTCGAATACAGCGATAGGACTGCATTTGGGAAAAAGACAAGACTGTCTGCATTTTTTCTTGAAAATGGATTCCATATTCGACGGTCATGCGCAAATCACTTGATGCCACAAATTTCCATAAAAATTCGTAATTCTAAGAAATTTCAACAGGTGTCATGATACCTTGCATAGAATATGGCAACTGTGCAGCCTCTATATAATAATAATACGCTGTATTAAGTGATCTTTCTCATTATTTGATTTTAGACGGCATTGTATATCAGTGTTTTTTCTGCCTGATGACATTAACTGGAAATCGAAAGTGCATTTGAATGTCAACAAAAGCGAAGGTTTGGGAATTTACCCCATGCAGCTCTGCCACTGCTTTATGAAGAAGTTTGATGCCCTAGCTTTGTTCTTGGATATCATATGTGATGCACATTTGGCCATAAGTTGTTCTCGTGAAATATTATTTAATGATCAGTTCTGGTGCAACTAATTATCAGTTCGGGTACGAATATGTTAGACTTCCAGGAACCAGTGATGCCGGCTATGAAGTCTATGAGCTGATTTAATAAATTTTTCATGTTCTGTACCTCCCAGCCTTCATTTTGATGCATAATTTGTGTATAGTTAATTTGAATTTAAAGAATATCAAAGGTTGGAATTTCAAAATAAACAAAATTCCATTACTTATATAGCACCTTAAGGCAAATCACTCAATACCACAAATTTCCTTTGAAAAACAAAATCGTAAAAATAGAGACTGCATAAATGCCATATTCTATGCAAGGTATCATGACACCTGGTGAAATTTACTAGAATTACGATTTTGTTTTTCGATGGAAATTCGTGGTATCAAATCTGTGAGTTGATTACATATATTTTTCACGCTCTATACCTCCCAACCTTCAATTTGATGTATAATTTGTGTATATTTAATTTGAATTTATAGAATATCTGCTTCAGGGCCTAGACCCCATCAGGGGTGGAGGGGAGAGACTTTTGGTGTTTTAAAATTTAAAAGAGTAGGTAGACCCATGGATAAGTCTGAGCTGGAAGTTGTGCAAAGACTTTTAATATGGGCCACCAAGGTGGAGGTGGCAACAGTACCTAGTTGCATTGACAAGGTTCCAATCATATAAAAAAAAAAAACACTTGTTCTGGTTTGTTGTTTTTCCACTGGTCTTTTCTGAATCATGGTGATCAGTTATCTTACCTTTGGAGAAAGAAACTGTTCCACAAACATAGAAATTTAGGTAATAAATTACCCAGAATGTAAGGAAATAATTGAGTAGATATTGCAGTAGGAAATGTAGGAGAATGCTTCTTCTAGCACTAATTTTAAAAAGATGTTTCGGTGAGGGGGGGCGCCATCACTCTCTGCTGCCGTGATTGCATCCCATCGTTAACAACAGTGAGAGTTCCTCTCTCAGTAAGATATATAGAAAATTGTACATGTCACCAATGTTTTTGCACAGTAAAACCTCAAATTGAGCAAATAAACCATCATAACGTACCCACTCACAAAAGGGAAAAAGGGGTCACCTTCAAGATGCCGGAATGAGGTTTTAACATTTGGTTTCCCCCAAGAAAATTTTGAATTTTACTATTAAATGGAGCCTTCTGACAGATTTTAGGATAGAAATTTACTTCATTTTTAGCTCAGCTTTGACATAAGATGGCCACCAGCAGCCATTTTGTACCCAAATTAGTGCAATTTTATCCCCCCCCCCCGACTTAACAACTTAAGTCAGGTGGCATATAGTGATTGAAGTGTCCGTGTGTGTGTGTGTGTCCGAGCCAATAACTCGAAAACTGTTAGGGCCACAGTCATCAAACTTCACTCAATTATAAAGGACCATGGGAGGATGTGTCACACACCATAGCCGGGTTCGTACCTTCAAGGCCAAGGTCATATTTCAAGGTCACACTGAAAATCGGTCAATATTCGTGTCTCGCCCATAACTCAGAAACGAATCATAGTACAATTGTTAAACTGGTTACAAATGTTAAGGACAACCAGAAGGTGTTTGTGTATAATAGTTTCTGCTGCATCTGGAAGGTGAAGGTCACAATTGACCATCATATGTTCAGGGTCACAAATCATGTCTCAAGCATAACTCCAAAACTATTAGGGCTACAATCATCTAACTTTGCTCAATTATAAAGGACAACAGGTGGATGTGTCATACACCATAGCCATGTCCGTAAGGTCAAGGGGAGGGGGGGGAGGGGGGGGGGTGGAGCATGTGTTAGTAGTAACATTTTTCTTGTTTGTACAGAACTTCTGTATGAAAGTTCTGATTTGAATAAAAATTTTTATGACTGTTGAGTAACATTGAATACATCACATATAATACAGGTTTTTTTCTCGTGCAGACAATTATGCAAATTAGATGGACTTTGATTTATTCAGTGTTACTTATACACAGTAAGTACACATGTCAGTACGGCTCGGGCTACTGCCTAGGGGCTGTATTTATGAACCGATCATCACTAAACTTCTTGGGTACCTTTGTTATCACCTTGGGACGAGAACGAGTGTTTCTGGGTGCAGTCCAAAATTCAAGATGGTTGCCAGTGGCCATTTTGTACCAAAATTAGGTCCAATCAGTTTTTCAGCTCATCTTGACAAAGCTAATCTCATCGCTCTCTGTCCGTCGTCTGTCAACACCATGTTTTGGTCTTCTCCAAAGCCACTGGGCCAATTGAAGTGAAAGTTTGTGTGAGTGATGGTCCCAAAGGGGCATTTCATTTTTGTTCAACTCAGCATGCCCAGCCCCATAGGGAGGGAGTGGGGGAAAATGCTCCAAAATATTTTTAAAATCTTCTCAAGAACCAGTGTGTACAATGACTTGATATTTGCTATGGAGCTTCCATATGAGGTGTAGAATCAAGTTTGTTCAAACGAAGTTCGTGAAGTAATATTTGGCTTTGTAATAGGAGGGGTAAGATTTTTGGCCCCACCCAAAATTTCTATTTTCTGAACCGATGGTCAGGTATGAACCAAATTTGGTTTGTGGTAGTATTGGGTCATAAGTACTTGACCCATGCAAAAAAAAAAAAATTCCCGCATCCCCATGGGAACCCTGGGAGCTAAAAATAGAAATATTTTCAAATGCCCATATTTCCCAAACCCCACGGAACAGAGAGCTTTTATTTGGTGTGAAGTATCCTTATGACCAGTAGAATTGAATGGTAAAAAAAAATTGCCATCGGTTATGTTAGGGTGTTCTGTAATGTGCATCGAAAAAATGCTGAGAAAGCATATTTGCAAAAATTAAAGAATCTTTTCTCCAGAACCAAACATCAGAATCTTTTGATATTTGGTATACAGCATTCATAGGGAGGTCAGATAAAAGTTTGTTGAAATAAAGCTCATTGGTTCATATTTGGGCTCTCTACAGGAGCCCGAAGTTTTAACATAGGGTAATATGGGGAATATTCTTTAAAAATCTTCTTCTTCAGAACCACCAGTCAGAATCTTTTAATATTTGGTATACATCATTGTTATGAGGGTCAGAGTCTAGATTGTTCAGACCAAGTCCCTAGGTTAATATTTGAGCTTCCTATGGAAGCCCAAATTTTATCTTTGTTCAATATGGTGGGTAATTTAAAAAAATCTTCTTCTTCAGATCCATCAGTCAGAATGCTTTGATATTTGGTATGCAACATCCCTATGGGGGTCAGATTCAAGTTTGTTCAAATCAGATCCCTAGGTATATATTTGGGCTCACCGTGGTAGCCCAAATGTTTTCCTTAGTGCAATATGAGGAAATTTCTTCAAAAATCTTCTTCTTCAGATAATCAGATCCACCAGTCGGAATGCTTTTATATTTGGTATACAACATCTCTAGAGGGGTCAGATTCCAGGTTGTTCAATTCGAGTGCCTAGGTTAATATTTGGGCTCCATATGGGAACATGAAATTTAACTTAGTACAATATGAGGGAATTTCTTCAAAAATCTTCTTCAGAATCACTTGTCAGAATGCTTTCCCATTTGGTATACAACATCTCTGGGGGGTCAGATTCAAGTTTGTTCAAATCGGATCCATAGGTTAATATTTGGGCTCGCTATGGTAGCCCAAATTTGAACTTCGTGCAATTCGAAGAAATTTCTTTACAATTTCTCTTCTTCAGATCCAGCAGTCAGAATGCTTTCATATTCGGTACACAACATCTCTAGGGAAGTCAGATTTAACTGTGTTCAAATCAAGAGTCTGGGTTAATATTTGGGCTCTCTATGGGAGCCGGAATTGGCCATTTTGCTGAAGAATTAAAAATTTTGTATTCAGTACCCTCTAGAGGTACTAAGATTAATCCACATAGCCTAGGTTGTATCAAGGGGCTTCATAGGGGAGCTCTACATTTTACTTATGATCAACTGAAGAAAAGGCATGATGCCCAGATTATTTTTGTCACTCCTGAGGGACTCAAGGATTGACAGTGTAGCCTATGGAGATGGCTTGCTTAATGTAGACTCATTCTTGGACTCAGTTTAAATTGTGTTCTGTACAAGATGAGTGCTTCAGGCCCCGTGGGGCCTAATGTTGTACACAACTTCTATACGTTTCAGGCTAGATGCCGTATTTATGAACCGATCTTTATGAAACTTCTTGGGGTACCTTTGTTATCACCTTGAGAGGAGAATGAGTGTTTTTGGGTGCAATCTGAAATTCAAGATGGCTGCCAGTGGCCATTTTGTACCGAAATTAGGTACAATCAGTTTTTTGTACAGAACTTCTATATGAAGGTTCTGATTTGAATAAATTTTTGAATGAATGTTTAGTAACATGGAATACATCACAAGTAGGTATATTTTGAGAGTTTACTATCACTTGATCATGTACGTGTACAATATACGTTCACGATGCGTTCACCAACGTGGAATTCAGTGTTAAATCACACGCTTGTTCATAAAACTGCATGATGTTGAATCCCCCCCCCATGTACAGTTGTGACTCCTAGATCGGACTTTTAACGTTCAAATACACGTGGTGAACGCGCGTTTTTAAAAAAAGGGTGAAATCGTACATCTTCGCTTGTATCTTGTACGTAATTTTTCGTCGACGTTCCCATCGCAGATCAGACCATGGATCCATCGTTGGCGAACGCGATCAAAAGCAAAAAAATCTGAGTCATCATCAAAAAACAGTTTTGGGGACTCTAAATCAGCGATTCAGAACCCGCAATTGTGTTGGTACAGATGATCCAGAACTCTCCCTTGTTTTTGAGGCGGTGGGTTTTTTTTCCCATTTATGACATTATTAGGGGAATTCCCCACGGAATGTTTAAAACGCATTTTCCGCTCAATTAGGTTTTGAGTGGTAAAATTTTTAATACATTCATGATAGCAATCGCAGTCATCAAAAGGATTCTCTCTTAATTCGACGCTCAGTGAATTGATGTGTGAATGAAAAATCTTTTGACGAATGTAAAAAACTACTGTCAAAATGCGTTAAATCAGAAGCCGGTTTGTCATGTACTGTTTAAACGTATTTTTTTAAACTTCAATTAACACAGTCAGTTTGAGATGTGAATATTTTCAGATTATTATATTAAGACGGAAAGAGTTTTTTTTATTACTTAAAACATAAAAAATATAATTAAACATTTAATTTTGAAAAATAAATAAAAACAATTAAAACGAAAGATGTTTTTACAGATGGATTCTAGACACCGAGATCGAATTTTAGAACAGTATGAACGTGCTAAGAAGGGGATTCAGTCTGCTGATAGGAGCAGACATCTTGGTGAGATGGAACTCAAGACGCGAAGCCACAAAAATATTTAAACCCGTGACGGAGGGTCAAGAGCGAAGCAGGAAGGAGATAGTCGAAGAATTGAGACCCATAAAGGAGAGTTCTTTGAGAATGGGTTCGTTGCCTCCTAGTTTTGGAAATCGGTATTCCGTTCAATCTACACCGGATTACGTTCCCACGGGAATTCAAACAGATATGAGCGAGTCTGATGATACGGCTTCGACTATCACCACTAGTAGCATCGCATCGTCCGATGATGATGGCAGTAAGAGAGATCAGTCGTATGGAATTTATAAGGATTCTGAGGGTAGAACTTTTGTAGGTGATGCGTTAGTGGAAATGGATGATGATGAATTGATCGTGGGTTCGAATAAATATAAAGTAACTGATGGTCTGCGGAGATTGCTCCTTTACGACAAGCCTGGAGATTACACGGAACAGGATTTCGACAATTACGGCGACATTCTAGTTCAAACTCACGCCATGAAGAGAAATAACGATGCCAGAGAGACGAGACCCAAAGCCAACAGAGGTTACAAGTGGACGAAAGTGGTGAAACCCATATGGGACATGAACAAGAAGTTCGTCGAATCGGTGACTGGCAAAGGGGTGAAAACCACTTTTCTTCTGAGCGATTCCGACGCTCTGTCTCAGAGATTGAGTTTGTTGATGGCGAGCAGACGGGCTGGTAACACGGGATTAGATAATCAGATAGTTGCTATATCTGACGAATTGTTGAGACAGAAGGTTTTGAATAAAAACCAGTATAAAAGGCTGATGAACGAATTGAAGGATTGATGTGTATATAATAAGTAGAGAGAAACAAAACAAACAAACAAACAAAAATAAAACAGTAAATTGTTACACTAGAATAATAAAAAGTATTTAAACGGCAAAAATGATTTACCAGTGAAAAAAAAAACAAAAATATATCATAAAAATAAAATATGTTGGTGATAAAGAACAGGGGATACGTCAGAACTTACGTTCAAGGCGGTTCTGGCATCGTCGATTCTATAATGCGAGCGTTCACGAGCAATGCGGGTAGAAAACTCGCATCGACCGCGTTTGAGGTCGGTAAGAAGACGGCTTTGGATGCTGGTAAGAAAGCCGCTTCCGAAGCCAGTGGTAGGATAGCTTCTGTGGCTGGCAAGAGGGCAGCCGACGCATTGATCGACAAGTTGATCAGTCCGCCGGCGAAGCGAGCTGCGTTAGAGCGAACGCAGAAAAGTTGGAAAGATTTTAAGGATGCCGTGTTGCCCATACAAAATTTAGCCAAAATGACGAGTGGATCCTGATTGAAGAGAACTCGCGACGGTGCGATATAAATAAATAATAATAACATTAAAAACAGAGTTTGAAAAACATAAAAAAAAAAATTTTGTGTTTGAAAAGAATCTAAAATAACAAACAAAATAAAAACAAAGATGAACATTAAAGATATGTCTTGGAACGACGCCCCGACCAAGAGGTCGAATAACGAGTTCTTTTCCAAGAGCATAAGAGGCTTGATAGTGGGAAAATCGAATTGTGGAAAGACCAATCTGTTGATGAATCTGTTGTCCCGACCCGACTGGTTGGATTACGACAGATTGTTCGTGTTTGGCAAGAGCTTGTTTCAACCCGAATACAGATTGCTTCGAGAGTGCATGGATCGCAGATTGCCCAAGGACGTCATAGTCAGAATCTTTGACAGTAGGGAGGAATTCGACAAGAGTGGAGCTCTGCTCTCGACCATTTTGGACGGCGCAGCGACGGAGCTGATGAAGAGAAATGCATCTTCGAACGTCGAGTGTTGATTTTATGAGAACGCTAGCCACGTTCCGGATCCTAGAGAACTGAAATCGGAAGATAAGAATCTCATGATTTTCGACGATCTGCTTTTGGAGAGACAGAACCGATGCAAATCGTATTACGTTAGGGGTCGACACAGCAACGTGGACTGTTTCTACCTGTCGCAGAATTATTTTCGATTGCCCAGACAGACGATAAGGGAGAACGCTAATTTTCTATGTCTCTTTCCCCAAGATCTCAAGAATCTCAATCACATCTACGGCGATCACGTCACAAACGACATGAGCGCTGCGGAATTCAGGAGATTCTGCAAGAGGGTTTGGGATGGTGGACTTTACAATTTCGTCGTGATCGATTTGACAAGCGAATTTAATCGTGGAAAATATCGGTGTGGATTCGACAAGTTTTATGTTTCCGATGGTAATAATAAGATAGAGCGTGAAAATAAAAAAAATTAGAAAAATAATAAATCTTCAAATAATTAGTTTTGAATAAAAAAAAATAAAATTAAATATAATGTTCGAACATGGAGAATTGTTAGAACGGATAGCCGAGAATACGGCTGCAAAACAATTCATTCAAATCGTGGTGAGTGGCGATTCAACTCGATTCGCTGCGAAATTCGAACCTTCCATCGAATTGAATAGAGAGAAAAGATACGAGATGGCATTGATGAATCTGGAGACTTATTATTCCTTTCCCAACGTCACCGAAAAGAATAACTCGTTCAAGTATTCCGACGGAACGGATTGGTTGGAGATTCGAATTCCCAAAGGGAGTTACGACATAGACGATTTGAACCATTACATTCAGACGCGAATGAAGACGGATGGAAAGGGAAGCAACAAGATCAGACTCGCTCCCAATCCTAATACCTTACAGACGATGTTGGATTTGGAAGATAATTTTCATGTGGATTTCAACACGGACGATTCTATAGGCAAGATGTTGGGATTCGATCGAAAGATGTATCGAGGCCAGGCGGCATCTGAAAATACGGTTGACATTCTCGCTGTCAATAGCATTCTGGTGAACGTGGACGTGATTGCCGGAAGCTACGTGAATGGTAGCGCTCAACCGACGATCTATTCCTTCTTTCCAAACGTGTCGCCGGGTTATAAGATCGTGGAGCGACCTCGAAATTTAGTTTATCTACCAGTGATTTTGGACACGTTGTATAGTCTCAAAACCACGTTGACGGATCAAAATGGTGAACTGTTAGATCTTCGCGGAGAGAGAGTGACGATACGATTTCACATAAGAGAAATATAAAAGCAAAGAAAAAAAAAAAAATATATATATAGATAACAAAAATAAAATAAACGCAATATTAATTTTACAAAATTATTTTAATATAATTATTAAACAAGAAACAATTGAAGTAAATATATTTTAAAAAACAGAATTATGACAGAATACGTGGTTAAAAACGTGAACATATCCGCAGGACAGAGGAAGAAACTTAAGAGAGCGTTAACAACTCGAGGCGAGGCGGTGAGATTCAAATTCACACATGAAGATCTGACGAGAGGCGGTCAGGATTCGATCGCCTGGACCAGAAGTCAAATCAAAAGGATGGAGAAAGCGATTCGCGATGGAAGAGGGTTGACGGTGAGAATGAGTCCCGCTCAATTGAGATACAATTTGAGAATGAAAGGTGGTTTCCTACGGCTATTGGCAGGAATAGCCGCAAAAGCATTACCCTTCGCCGCAAAGGCGCTACCCTTTCTCGGAAAGACTCTCGGCGTGGGAGCTCTCACGGGACTCGCTAGTTCGGCAGTTGAGAAATTAATGGGTGGCAGCGGACTGTTTTTGAAGAAGGGAGGAGCCGTGTGTCGCGTTCACGTAGACGACAGCGGTAAAGGATTGTATCTAGAACCCGTTAGAGGTGGCAACTCTGAGAGGAAACGGTCTCAATCTGAAGAGTGGACGGAACGTCGAGCGACTCGGCAAGGGTTTGTTGCTCGGTGAGAATTCGCCATTTAAGAACATACCGGTTTTGAATATGTTATTATAAATATAAAATTTATATAAAATATAAAATCATAGAAAGTATAAAATAATATATTTAAAATGGATAAAAAGGTGGAGAAAGAAATTTATCACCTGGATGAAAAGGTGGAGAAACAATTTGACGATAATGATGAACATCGCGAGCCAGAGAGCGAAAAAATAAATAAATGGTTAGACGGTAATGATGGATATCTAAGGAAAGAACTAATGAAAGAGATAGATGAAGCACGGGATAGACGGTTGAGAATGAGACGATGCTTTCCACGGTCACCACTACCTTCTGAAGAGAATGGTAATAATGCGAGTGTTACCAAGAGATGCACAACATTCGTTCATAATTATGATTCGGATAAACAAAAATGTTACCATAAACGTATCACATCACAAAGAAAAAGAAAAAAAGAAAAAGAAGAATCGACGCTGAAATTTGAGAGAAAAGGAAACGTTATTATAATATATTATGATGATAGTGAAGAAGAAGGAAAACAAAAAAAAAAAAAAAAAGTAAATGACATCTAAAGATGATCTTATTTTTTTTTTCATTTTTCTTCGCTAAAAATCAATCACTCTATTGTTTATATTTCCAAGTCCGTTACTAGCATGTTGACACTCGTGTCTTCTCCTTTTTCGAAAACGTGTTGAATGTTTATCTTTACTCTTTTGAGTTTTTTTACATCGGTCAACTCGCTCTCACCACCCAATTTCTTCACGAGTTCGAATGAGATGTTTGGAAATATGTAATTTCCATAGAGCAACGACAAATCGTCCTTGTCGAATTCTCTATCTTCGGCGATGACGATGTTCTGCAGATCGCTTTGGTACTCGTAAATCAAATCGAGCGCGGCCTCATCCAATTTCAAAGGCATCTTATATTTCTCGTATTTGTGCTCTAAGCCCTTTGTCTCAACCTCCTTCAATTCGATGGGATCGTGTCGTTGTAATCTATAGATTTTATGACCGAATTTCTTATACGTTTCGACTCGCTTCAATTTCAATTCGCATCTTTTAGGTGTTGTTGTCTTTATGATCGCTTATTTAGTATTTAAATAATAATTTGTTTAAAAAGTTTTTTTTTTTTTTGCTCTTTATATATATAAAAAAGTTGTTTTTTTAATTTTTAATTTTCTTTAATGTAAAATTTTTTTAGTAAAAGTTTTTTTTCTCTTTATATATATATAAAAAAGTTAAATTTTAATTTCAATCTCTCTATTGTTTATATTTCCAAGTCCGTTATTAGCAAGTTGACATTCGTCATTTTTCCACATACGAAAATGGTGTGAATGTGTATCTTTACTCTTTTGAGTTTTTTTTCATAGGCGAATGCGCTCTCACCACCCGATTTCTTCATGAGTTCGGGTGAGATTATTGGATATATGTAACCTCCATAGGACAACAATAAATCACCTCTGTCGAATTCTCTGTCTTCGGCGACGATGATATTAATCAGCAGTTCGCTTTGGTACTCGTAAAACAAATCGAGCGCGGCTTCATCCACTTTCAAACACATTCGATATTTGTGGTAGTAGCGCTCTAAGTCCACCATCTCGACCTCATTCAATTCGATGGGATCGTGTGGTTGTAATGTATAGATATTAAAACTGGATTTCTCATACTTTTCGTCTCGTTTCAATTTCAATTCGCATCTTTTAGGTGTTGTTGTCATGATCGATTATTTGGTTTTTTATGAATTCTTGCAAAATAATGTATATTTTAAATTTTGTATTTTAAATAATAATTTGTTAAAAAAAGTTCCTCTTTATTTCTCTTGATATATAAATAAAAGTTAAAAAAAAAAAAAAAAAAAAAAAAATTCTTACAAACTCAATTTTGAGGTAAAAAACAATGATCAAGTCCAAACATCCGAATTATAGTCTAGAATGTGCAAGACTTCAAACGTTTAAAAATTGGCCTTCGCACCTCGCTCAAAAACCCGAAGATTTAGCCGCCGTGGGTTTCGTTTACGTGGGTAGAGGCGACAAAGTCAAATGTTTTTGTTGTGACATACATTTGATGAATTGGGAACCTCACGGCGTACCTTTACTAGAACACATAAGTAATATTGAAAAAGGCGAATGCGATTATTTAAACAAGATCCTAACGTTGGGATTGATCAAAATCAAAGACGAAGAGAGGGATAGAGACAGAACACAAAAATTATTGATGGATATGTTACAACTCGGATACACCAGAGAACAATTGTACAATGCTTTAAACATCGCGAACAAGACCCTGTCTCAATTCATGACTTTAGAACATCTCCTTAAATTCATGTCGGAAGCGGACGAGTTATCGTCACTCGTCAAAAACAAACCGAGTAAAACGTCCACCACCAAGTGTCTGGTCTGCGAAGGTGTCGCAAACGTCTTGTTTCTACCGTGCGCACACCTGCGTTACTGTAGAGAATGTCGTTCCGAAGACGAGAAAACGTGTTCGGTTTGCGAGCGAGAAATAAAAGCGGTCTTAAATTGTTTTTGAATAAAAACACATTAAAGAAAAAAAAAATCGAATTTAAAATTTAACTTTTTTTTTTTCTATTATGTATATATAAAAAGAGTAAAAAAGCAAAACTTTTTTTTAACAAATTATTTAATACAAAATTCCAAAAAAAAAAAATATATTCTTACAAATGAAGCAAACAGATGGTAAACAATCGTAAATTTAAATGAGAAAACCATATCTCAGTTAAACTATTACAAATTTCAGATTTCAGAAAGCATAGAACTAAATCCAAAAAAATTGAAGTCATACAAGAATATTTGCGAAACACTAGAAAGGCAAACGAAATGTTGATAGCAACGACGTCAAAATATGCATCGGTTGTGAAAAATAAGAAGACGACTAAACGAAAAGCCGTTGAAGAACATCAAGTTTCCAAAGAAAAGAAAAAAACTAAAACGAAAACGAGTGATGCACTTCAGATTCAAGACAAACGAGATATATCGAGCGAAATTCAACGAGCAATCGACGAAGAGAAAGGAGAAGAATATGTAACACGACTCGTTGCGGAACTATTCCAATCGAAACCCGTAGAACGGGAGAGTGCAATCAAAAGCATTTTTAAAACTTTCGACGTGATTCCTTCGTTGAAGAAAGTCGATCCGAAATTGTTCATGGAACGGGTGAAGAAAGAAGTATTGGATTTGTTTTGCGAATACATGAACGTGGGATTAAAAATTAAGATGACACTCCATTGCATAATGAATAAAATCGACGTGAAGTCCGGCGAGAGCATCGTGAAAAATGCATATTTCAGATCTAACGTCGAACCCGTATTTCGAGGTTCAGATCTATCGGATGTTTTCGAAAAGATGAAAGACAAGATGTTGACGTCTCTCGCGAATTATCAACATGAAGGTAGTAATTGGACGTTCGGTGAGGTGTTGAAACTCGAAATTCACATGACTAAAAACGAACCGTTGAAAGGATCTTCCTACTTGGAATTACCGTATTTCTTGACTAAGAAACACGCCGTGGTCAACGTGAGAAATAAAGATGATCAGTGTTTTAAATGGGCAGTCACCTCCGCTTTATACCCTGTCGAAATAAACTCTGATAGAGTTTCTCGTTACGAGGGAAATTTTAAAAATCTCGATTGGACCGGAGTGACTTTTCCAACAGAGTTAAAACATATCGAACGTTTCGAGGTTCAAAATCCCACCGTAGCGGTGAACGTCTTAGGATACGACGACGAAAATCGAACGATCTATCCTCTCAGACAGACTTCGTATCGCGGAAGAGAAAAGATGATTATTTTATTATTGATTTCGAATGGTGACAATCGTCATTATTGTTGGGTTAAACATCCGACCCGATTACTGTCGAAACAAAATAATAATCATAACGGAAAGATATCTTTATGTTACAATTGCATGAACGTGTTTCACAGCGAAGACTCGTTGGCGAAACATCAGGAATATTGCAACGAAAATCAAGGTGTCGCCGTCGAAATGCCCAAACCCAACACCATCGTGAAGTTTGAAAATCACAATAGAAGGTTAAAAGTACCATTCGTCGTGTACACCGATTTCGAATGTTTCACCGCGAAAATGAGTTCCTGTCAACCCAACGCTCTTCAAAGTTACGTCGAAAGATATCAAAAACACATACCTTCGGGCTATTGCATTTACGTGAAATGCGCTTTCGACTCGCAACACGACACGGGTCCCTTCACCTACACGAAACAGTGCGAAGACGACAACGTGGCTCAAAGGTTCGTGGAAGAGTTAGAATCGAAACTTCAAATGTTATACGACAAATTCAAAACTCCAGCGAAAATGATCATCACGCGAGAGCAGCAGGACTAAAATAACAGAGCCACCAAATGTCACATATGCAGACAATCGTTCGACGAGGATTCGGAGGAAAATAAGAAGGTCAGAGACCACGATCATTACACGGGTCTGTATCGCGGTCCGGCTCACAGCAAGTGTAATTTAAAATATCGAGACGCCACTTTCTATCCGGTGATGTTTCACAATCTCTCGGGTTACGACAGTCATCTGTTCGTGAAAAATCTCGGCACCTCACACGAAGAATTAAATTGCATCGCGAACAGCGAAGAAAGATACATTTCCTTCACGAAATGGAAGCTCATGGAGAGGAAAAGAGTAATTGACGGAAATACGTTGAAAGAAAAAACGAAATCCATTCGTAGATGCATACGTTTCATCGACACTTTTAAATTCATGTCGACCGCTCTGGAAAAATTAGTCGATAACATGAGCAAGGATAAATTTAAAATCACGAGCGAACATTTCGGAGAACGAGTAGACGTCATGTTGAGGAAAGGAGTCTATCCTTACGATTACATGAACGATCTAAAGAGATTCGAAGACACCGCACTACCTTCGAAAGATGATTTTTATTCGAAATTATACGAATCCGACATTTCCGACGAGAATTACGAACACGCCAAAAACGTGTGGAAATCATTCTATATGAAAACCATGAGAGATTATCACGATCTCTATCTGAAGACCGACGTTCTGCTCTTGGCAGACGTGTTCGAAAATTTTCGAGACGTCTGTCGAAATTACGATTTGGATCCCGCTTGGTATTTCACCGCACCCGGTCTGGCGTGGGACGCTCTGTTGAAGACCACCGAAGTTCAATTGGAATTATTATCCGACGTGGACATGTTGCTCATGTTCGAAAGGGCTGCGAGAGGTGGCGTCTCGATCTCTCACAGATATTCTGAAGCTAACAATCCCTACATGAAAGAAGGTTTCGATTCGAAACGGTCGATTAAATACATACAGTATTGGGACGCCAATAATATGTACGGTTGGGCTATGAGTCATCCTTTACCGATTGGAAATTTCGAATGGGTGAAGGAACCGGAAGAGATGCAAAAATGGAGAGACTATCCTTGCATTTTAGAAGTCGATTTGAACTATCCGGAAGAATTACACGATCCACACAACGATTATCCGCTGGCTCCCGAACGAATGGAACCGAACGAAGGAGACGAGGAAAAACTCATTCCCAATTTATTTAACAAACGTAACTACGTCGTCTACAGCGAGAATTTGAAACAGTACGTCGATTACGGGATGAAATTAGTCGACATACATCGCATCATTCGATTCGACGAAGAGCCTTGGATGAAAAAATACATCGATCTCAACACGAATCTCAGAACTCGAGCCGAGAACGATTTCGAAAAAGATTTCTTCAAACTCATGAACAACTGCGTGTACGGCAAATCGATGGGCAACATCAGGAAGAGAACCGACGTTCGACTCGTCACGTCTGAGAAAAGAGCTAAAAAATTAGTGGCGAAACCCAATTACAAACACCGAACCATATTCGGCGAAAATCTAGTAGCCGTTCACATGCAAAAGACGCACCTGAAGTTTGACAAACCGTATTATCTCGGACCGATCATCTTAGATGTCTGCAAGCGATTGATGTACGAGTTTCACTACGATTACATCAAACGAAAATTTGGTGACAAAGCCAAACTACTGTTCACCGACACGGACAGCTTAGTTTACGAGATAGAGACGAAAGACGTCTACCGAGATATATCTCCGGACGTGGCCGAGTGGTTCGACACGAGCAATTATCCCGTCGATCACCCGTCCAACATTCAATCGAACGACAACAGGAAGGTGTTGGGTAAATTTAAGGACGAGAGCGGCGGTAAACAGATCGTCAAATTCGTGGGCTTGAGACCCAAACTGTATGCTTATCCTCTAGAAGATGATGAAGAGATCAAGAAGTGCAAAGGAGTTAAAGCGTGCGTGGTGAAGAAAAACATCTCTGTCCAAGAGTATAAAGATTGTCTGTTAGGAAGTGGTCCGGTATATAAGACTATGAAATCGATTCGAAGCGAAAATCACAACTTGTATACCGAAATAGTCAACAAGATTTCGCTGACAGCCGACGATAAGAGATTCGTGTTAGACGATAAAATAAGCACTTTCGCACTCGGACATTGGACTTTGGATCTAATTTTAGACGATATGAATGGAGATGATTGGATTCTATATGCGATTGTGGATGATAAGATTCCAGATACGATTGTGGATGATAGGATTCCAGAAAATCAAGAAGAATTAGATGAACACAAAATTATGGAAATCGATAGTGACATCGAGAAAGTTAGTTTAAAAAGAAAAAGAAAAAAATAGAAAAAAAAAAAATAACGTCATTTTTAGTAAATTATAATAAAATAAATAAAAAAAAAAATATATACTTATTTATGAATAAGAAAATAAAGATATCCGTAGAAGGTGTCGTCTTACCCAACAAACCCCTATCCAACATCGATCTGTTGAATGCGGCAAAAGATTTGAAAATCGAAGATTTTCTAGGAGTGTTTTCCAGAGATGCCTTGCCGAAGAGAAGACCTCGACAATCGGAATGCGGAATTTTAAATCTAGATGATTCATCGGGTGAAGGCTCTCACCGGGTGGCGTGGATGAAGAACGGGAAGAAGAAAAATTATTATTTCGACAGCTATGGAGTATGGAATCTCGCCGCCAAAAGAAATAAAGAACTATTTCAACAAATCGATGGTTCGTTACAACACGGAACAAGTGCAATCACCAGATCAAGTGTTTTGCGGCCGCCTGTGTCTCTCTGTTCTCAAGAGATGGTCTGAAGGAGATCGATTTCAAGACATTCTCAATGACTTACATTAGAGAGAGATTTTTTTTTTATAGTATATATAAAGATAAAAAATTATTTAAAAAAAATTTTAATCGAATAAAAACGAAAAATAAAATAACATAGTTCATTTTTTAATAAACTGCGTTTTGAATATATTTTTTTCTAAA
Source organism: Pictodentalium vernedei (assembly GCA_031216915.1). Classification (NCBI taxonomy): domain Eukaryota; kingdom Metazoa; phylum Mollusca; class Scaphopoda; order Dentaliida; family Dentaliidae; genus Pictodentalium; species Pictodentalium vernedei. The sequence goes on along the minus strand of CM062296.1, from coordinate 684,022,676 downwards.
AACAAAAAAATCCTTACAACAACATGCCAGTCGATAAATTTGGTAGAAGTGACGACGAAAAAGTCAACCCGAGAAAGAAGAGGAAGACGTTCGAAGTCGACGATGGTTACGACGTTGCCAACTTGGACGAGCGTTACGTTCGGTGATACGAATCTCGAGAAGAACCTTTGAACATGAACGATAAGAAGCTCTACAATCTTCCCGAGCCGATAGATCTCGCAGATGCTGCAACTAAAAAATACGTCGACAGGGGGAACGCCGATTTCGAACGAATCCTGCTGGATAATTACGTGGATAAAACCATGACCGACGATCTCGATCTGAAATCCAAACGTTTGGTGAACGTCGCGAATCCCATAGATCCCACCGATGCCGCGACCAAGAAATACACGGACGACTCTCACGCGAGATTCAGCGAACACCTGAGAAATAGATACGTTCTGAAAACGATGCACTCGGAATTGAATGCCAATTATAACAAGATAACGAACGTGGCCACTCCCACGAATCCCAAGGATGTGGCGACCAAACACTACGTAGATCTGGAACAGAGAAAGTCTGACAGACATGAAATGAAATCGGATCTGAATGCGGGATTCCACAAGATATTGAATCTGTCGAAGATCGACAACACAGATGCGGACTCAACCGCGGTCAACAAGGGCTACGTAGATTCTGCCGTGATACAATCGCAAGAATACCTAGAATCGCAAGTGGACGATCTCTACCTGAACAAACAATCTGGTGGAACCATGGAGGGTGGCATCAACATGAACGGTCACAATTTATTCGGTCTTGATCACGATCCCGAATTCGATTCCAGCGCGGTAAGCAGGAAGTACGTGGACGACAACTCGGTCTGGAGAAAGGGCGACATCATGGAAGGTAAACTAGACATGGGTGGACACGCGCTCACGAATCTACCGGAACCCGTGCACATGACGGATGTCTGCACCCTGATTTCGGCGGTGGAGAAAGTCAAATATGCTAGACAATTGATCACCGCGTGGGCCGAAGAGGCCGGCACCTTAGATGAAGGAAAAGCTGAGTGGTCTTTTGGAAATGGAAGTAGCGGATCGAAACACGGTCAGGTGGGATATCCCATGCCGTTGGGAGGTGAAATCCTTCGAATGAGTCTGGCTTCCTCGGATTTGAATAACAGAGCGGTCGTCAATCTCATGGTGAATGGTGTGGAGAGCGATAAGAGATACAGTGTCGAAAAGACTGAGAATCAACACGCGAATGTTAGCACGTTCGGCACGCCTCTCAAAGTGAATGCCGGAGACAGGATTAATTTCGTCACGAAAACCAATAATTCTGAAGCCGCCACTTCCGTGGTGAGTGCTGATCGAACTAGATCCTTTGAACAAACAGTGAACGCGTGGAAAATAATGAATTAAAAAAAAAATAATGTGTGATTATTAAAAAAAAAAAAAAAAAAAAAAAAAAAGTAATGAGATTTAGAGAGATGTTCAATCTCTCTAGATCACATTACTTTATTTTTTTTTTTTTGTTTTTAATAATCACACATTACTTTTTATTTTTTTTTTTGTTTTTTATTTTATTTTATTTCACACACTCGTCTCTCATCGAATGATCGACATCTTATTTCCGTCCGATTCGAATTGTAATTCTCTGTCCGACAGGACCAGGGCGAAGGCTTCGGTTTTTCTCGGCATGTTCCTATCGAATTGCATCTTGATCTGAATGTCTAACACGCTACTCTTGAGTCGTTCACTCTGTTTACTGACGTCGAACACGAACATGGGATACATCGACTTGTATTCGCCGGGAGATATGTTGGGGTTGCTCATCAATTCGTCTAGACCGTGATACTTCTTTCTAAAATCAGCGGCGTCGCCGTACAGTCTGCAGAAATCGTTCTTGTCGAACGACGCGTTGTAATCGATTGCTGGATATCTCGTGGCGTTCAGAAACACTTGCATGTTTCTCAAACTGCAGTGATCGAACAGCGACGCATTTTTTCCTGAGACCCGTCCCTATCGGTCTGAAACGCGACCACGATGAAACGCGGTCTCTCGGAAGCGGATTTCAGCGTCAATCTCCAATCGAAGTGATTCGTGGAGGGAGGAATGCTAGCCGTGTCGCACTGTCTCATTCTAAATCCCACGGGTAATTTACTCTTGGATTCTATGATCTTGTAGAGACGCGCTTTCTCCACGATCGAAGGCTCCACGTGCGGAACGAACCACGATATCTTGAGTAGAGTTATCTTACCTGCATCGGTCGCGGTGAGTCTCACTATTGCGTCGTCGTTTCCTTTTCGAATCAATGTCAGATTGTGTTTGAATCCGTACATGATCTTGTTGTAATCGTCCGCGAATCCGAAGATGTGTTTCAAAGGTATCCTGAACGAAAACGTTCCTTTAGGTCTGGACGTTTTGACGACGTAGTCGAATATCGCGGCGGCGCCTGCGCTAGCAGGACCTACGGTGTCTTTCACCCACAACTGATTAAGTCCTCTGGATTTCGAAAAATCATCAGGATACGTCAAGAGTCCGAACATTGTGGTGGCCTGACCGGGATGAAAAACAGATTCTATCTCTTGTCCGGATAGCTTGTATTTTATGTTACTGAATAGATGCATGATGCCATTATTGGCAAGAGTAACCGTGTCGTCGTCGGCGTAGTCGCTCCCATCTTCCTTGGTGAGACGTCCCTGCACCACTATGTAACTCTCGCTAGGATGTACGAATAGATCTTGAGTTTCGACGTTGATTCTAATCTCTCCCGCATTGTTCAAACTCGTTCCGGTTACCGGTTCGTATTCGTGAACCTCATATTCTTGAATACTTTCATCTTTCACTATGCTTTGTGTTATATCTAGTATATTTGTCATTTTAAAGGATTTTTAGTTTTTTTTTTGTTTATTAATTAACTTGCTTTATCTAAAAAATAGTTTTTAATTATTTTTTATTATTATTTTTTTCTCTCATATATATATATGTGTGTAAACAAGAAAATGTCAAAGAGAGTAAATAAAAAAAAAATTTGTGTTCTTCATCAAAACTTCGTCTTCTGTAATTGTTGTTCGTAAAACTTTCCGATGATCTCTTCTCCATCCAAAGCTTCGATTTCGTAAGCCACCGGATCGGTGTGAAATATTTTGATGATCACGAAAATTTCCGAGGTCCATTGAGGAGTATAACCCTTTTCGAAGTGCTTCTTATAAGCGTAGATTCTCACTCGATCGCCGACCGCAAATTTCGGCGTTCTAGACTTCTTCCTGATCTTAGATCTCTCGGGATATAGATTCGCGTAGACCCGTTTTTCGTTTCGAGGATCGCTAGCTTCCGCGGGAGTCATCTTGATCGATCTGTGTCGCGTGTTGTTGTAATCTTTGACCAGACCGTTCAGAGCGTATATGTATTTCTTGGTCGAATTTGCCGTGAAGTATCTGTGCATCTTTTCCTTCAACGTTCGATTCCAACGTTCCACCACGCTGGCTTTCTCTTCGTTTTCGATTGAGTGGAGGTCTATCAATCGACGAACGTCCTTGTTGTAGAATTCCTTTCCCTTGTCCACCCACAATTTACTCGGTTTTCGAGAAGACGAGTCGAACACGCTCTTTAGAGCCTCGGCGACGCAAGGTCCCGATTTATTCTTCAAAGCTCTGATCCAACCATATTTGGAAAACACGTCGATGACCGTCAATAAATATTTGACGCCCTCGTTCCACCTCGAAAACGATCTCATGTCGACCAAGTCGGCAGACCAAATGTCATCCAGACCCTTCACGAACACCCTTCTCTTTAGAAATTTACGCACTATGGGTTTGTGTAACTCCTCGGCCAATTCGCTCGTCAATAATCGTTTCTTCTTCTTTTCAGATGCGCTTTTTTTTTTGAACGCCCCATCCGAATCGACGTTTCGCACCGATCAGATTGCCGACCAGCGAACGTTCCATCTTCTCTCTCCTGGTCGGATTCGATATGCCTCTCAATCTCCGCAACATGTTTTTGTCGCAGACGTCGTTGCGAGTCTTGGTGTCGGGATGTCCGGCGTAGCACAGATCGTGATCATACACGGCCGCGTCCACCCTATTCACGGGTTTGCTCCAAGATTTGGGTGTTAGATCGGCGTTGAGTCTCTTGTTCAATTTCGTTCCGGGTCCGGTGAAACTGTGACCGGGCAGATGCATTTCGAAAGGTAGATTGTTGATCATTTTATTCACGATGCCTTTACCTTTGCTCGCGTTCTTTTGTTTGACGAATCGAGTCTTGATAGAACCACACACGTCGCAAATTCCGCGAAGCATCCATCTGTCGTTTTTAGTTCGCACTTCTCCAGAATTACTCGTCTCGGTAACTCTCTTACACTTTACGCAATACATTTTTTTTAAGAGTTATTTAAATTAATTTCGTTTTTTTTATTTTATATATAAATTTAATATTTTTTTTTTTTAAAATTCTGATCTTATTATATATATATATATATTTTTTTTTTTCAATCGCTGCTCTTGAGTTCTATCATCTTACTGAATTCCTCCCTGGCCTCTTTCCTCCCCTTTTCCACGAGAGAATCCTTCATCTCTTCCTTGATGATCTGACGAGTCTTGATTCTCATGGCTTCTTTCATGGCATCGTATTTCGTTTTCTCACTCAATATCGCGAAGTATTCTCCGTCCGATATCCTACCGTCTTTCAACGCCATAGAGATCATTTCGGATATCGTGTCGATCTTGGAGTCGGCCAAGACGCGAATCTTGTCGTGTTTCCTCGCCTTCAGATATAATTTCCTACTCAAAAAGTTTCCGAGCGTGCTAAACAATCCGGCGGCGAGGGCCACTCCTTCTACGGTCAACACGATCGGAATGGCGGCCGCGGTCGACAACAATCCGATGCCGGCCGCGTGTAAACCCATGGAAATCGTGATGAGTGTCGTGTCGATCGGGTTGACGAATGTCACGAAATGCGAATACTTCTTTTTGAGGGAACGACGAGAATCTCTATCTCGAGTTAGATACTCTTGGATTCTATTGATTTGATCGATGCGATACCTCTCTCCTCTTTCTCTTTCTTCTAGCGACGGTGCCGTCGGCAAAACGCCGTTCGGCTTCTCGTCCTCGTCGTCCACTAACGTCGGATACAATTTATTTCTGGTTCTCATTTTTGTTTTTTTCTTTCTAATATTAGATAAAAAAATTTATGTGTGTATTTATTTTTTTTATTTTCTACTCTCCCTTATTTTATATCAACGAAAAACAAAACTTAGACGTATGCTTCGTTCAGCAATAATTTCTTGATGCATCCCTTGTCTTCTAAAGTCAAACTTCTACGCGCCAATTTCAGTTCTTCCGAATCTGTGGGCCTGTCTCGATTCTTACAGAAGACTAATCTCTTCCAAAACGTGATCACATCGTTGAATTTAACGCGTTCGAACGCCGGTTCGAAATACATGACGACCATATCTTCCCTTTCCATCGTGACAGCGGGCTCGTGAATTTCCAACACACCGATGACGACAACAACACTCTTCGTCCAGATCTAGTTTTTTTTACGAGAATCGAGCGATCCGATCGCTCAATCAGCTGAGTTTTTGAGAATTTCTCATAGTGGAGGAATTCTAATAATAATGTCATAAATGGGAAAAAAAAACAAAAAAAACCACCGCCTCAAAAAAAAACAAGGGAGAGTTCTGGACCATCTGTACCAACACAATTGCGGGTTCTGAATCGCTGATTTCGAGTCCCCAAAACTGTTTTTTGATGATGACTCAGAATCTTTTGCTTTTGATCGCGTTCGCCAACGATGGATCCATGGTCTGATCTGCGATGGGAACGTCGACGAAAAATTACGTACAAGATACAAGCGAAGATGTACAATTTCACCCTTTTTTTAAAAACGCGCGTTCACCACGAGTATTTGATTGTTAAAAGCGCGATCTAGGAGTCACGGCTGTACATGGGGGGGGGGATTCAACATCATGTAGTTTTATGAACAAGCGTGTGATTTAACACTGAATTCCACGTTGGTGAACGCATCAGGTGCGTATTTTTGTACACGTACATGATCAAGTGATAGTAAACTCTCAAAATATACCTACTATCACATATAATACAGGTTTTTTTCTCGTGCAGAAATTATGCAAATTAGATGAACTTTGATTTATTCAGTGCTACTTATACACAGTAAGTACACATGTCAATACGGCTCGGGCTAGAGGCTCTATTTATGAACCGATCTTCACGAAACTTCTTGGGCACCTTTGTTATCACCTTGGGACGAGAATGAGTGTTTTTGGGTGCGGTCCGAAATTCAAGATGAGCTTTTCTCATCACTTGACATCCGTCGTCTGTAAACTTTTCACATTTTCATCATCATCTCTGTAACCGCTGAGCTGGTGTGAACCAAACTTGGCAGGAATGGTCTATGGGAGGTCCTCTACAAACGATCCTCATTTTGTTCCCGTCAGATGAAAAACATGGCTTCCAGAGGTATTCTTTAATTCTGGTTGGCAGATTTTCAAAAAATCTTCTCTGAAACTGCCAGGCCAAATGTTTTGAAACTTCACATAAATGATGACTGGGACCCCCCTCTACCAACGATCCTCATTTAATGTTGATTGGGTCACAAACATGGCTGCAATTGCGGCTTATAGTTACTCTAGAAACCCTATGAAAAATCATTTTCATCATCTCTGCAACTACTGAGTTGACATGAACCAAACCTAACGGGTAGTCTATGGGAGGTCCTCTACAAACGATCCTCATTTTGATCCCATGGGTTTGAAAACATGGTCGCCAGAGGCATTCATTGATTCTGATTGGTGGATTTTGAAAAATCTTCTCTGAAACCACAGTGCCAAATGTTTTGAAACTTTGCATGGTTGGAGACTGGGACCCTCCTCTACCAACGATCCTCATTTAATGTTGGATCAGGTTGCAAACATGGCTTCAGTTGTGTCTTATAGTTGCTATAGAAATCCTATGGGAAATAACATTTTCATCTTCTCTGGAACTACTGAGCTGACATGAACCAAACCTGGCAGGAATGGTGTATGGGAGGTCCTCTACAGATGATCCTCATAAGGTAATTCCATTTTGTGTTTCCAGAGTTATGCCCCTTTCAGTACTTAAAACCTTCAAGTATTGTGTCGCCTTCACCTTCAACATTTTACATGCTATATTGTTCAAACTTTGCATACATGTTGATCACCAATTGCCGTTGTGCATGTGACAAGAGCAGGTAACTTCATTTTGTATTGCCAGAGTTATGCCCCTTTTAGTACTTAAAACATTACGGTATTGTGTCGTCTACTCCTTCAACATTTTACATGCTATATTGTTCAAACTTTGCACACATAGTGATCACCATTTGTCGTTGTGCATGTGACAAGAGCAGGTAACTCTGTTTGGTATTTCCAGAGTTATGCCCCTTTTAGTACTTAAAGCATTACAGTATTGTTGCCTTCTTCAACATGTTACATTCTATATTGTTCAAACTTTGCACACATGTTGATCACCAATTGCCATTGTGTATGTGACAAGAGCAGGTAACTCTGTTTTGTATTTCTAGAGTTATGCCCCCTTTTAGTTCTTGAAACATTACACTATTGTGTTGCCTACTCCTTCAATATTTTACTTGCTTTATTGTTCAAACTTTGCACCCATGTTGATCATCAATTGTTGTGCATGTGACAGGAGCAGATAACTCCATTTTATTTTTAAAAGGCTAGAATCCTCGCCTTTTATAGCTGTTATGATCCTCAAAATGTCCTTTTCCTTGGCGCTACCTATCGTCAATCGTTATCAATGAAGTTAACCTGTTGATGAATGGATGCTACTATTGTAAACGGTGAGGAGAATCTTGTACACCTAAAAATTGTTTGCATTTCCATTCTGCATACTAAAATGTTACAAAAACAATATGAAATGTGTGCACACAAGCATACAATTTGAAAGCCTTTACCCCAGACAGGGCAGTGGAATGGGCAATAATTGGAGGGGGGGGACTAGTGTTGTATGGTTTACCGGTTTTATAAGTCTGTTTCGGTTTTGTTTGAAAACCGAAACCTTGTAACGGGTAAATAAGTACGGTTTCGGTTTTTTCCTAAAATGCCGGGAAGAGATGTTTTCATTATTCAGTTTGCACTAACAATGTCAGAAATGTCAAGCTTTGTCAGGAAATAACATTGACGTCAATGCACGCCACATTCTGTGTGTAAAGGGGTCACTGCAGCATGTCCAGATCACTTGAGAATGATGTATGACAAGTTGTCAATCACATATCGTTGACGTAAAAATGGGTTGTGTTTTCTGTGAGCATGACAAAACAGACAGCCAACACGCCTACATTTCACTGATTACAGGAAATACCTTGTGCAATTGGCTTCGTTTTTGAACAGGTTTGTCTGACACAGTCAATCAGTATAATTAAAATCACTTATCTACAATCTGTTGGACAGTGAATAAAATATCATATCAGAAAAAGGTCTTGGCATTTCATTGTCGTATTCGAAAATAACATTTGTCACGGGTTGCCCCACCACGTGTTTCGGATGTAAGTCTGTTGCCTCCCTTGATGTGCTTATCCAGGAAGAGGTTTTACTGCGATTCAGTCTTGGGACGTTCCGACCCGAGACAATTTGTCCTGAAGGTTTCGGCCTACTAAAAACACGAAACCGCAAGTTCTTATCTATTTAGTTCAATATATGAAGGCCGAAACGTCCCAAGACCGAATCGTCCATATCCACGGGAAAAAGCAGCGTTCTGTAATATCGCTCTGTCAGCGTGCTACAGTTGCATTCCCACACAACTAATTTTAAGGGGGCCAACCAAAGGAACACATCAGCGGTAGAAATAGAAAGTGGAATGGCAAGAGGCAAACGCAAAAAAGTTACAATATATAACAGTACACTAGTGAATTTGTGAAATCAATTCCGTTGAGCTAAAACCATTGCGTGCGTGAGGTGGGGTAGATAGACAATGGGTATTTGGTAGAGTGGTTGGTTTTGAAGCCCACCAGCTACAAACAATATGACTTTCCCATTCCAGACTGACATGAAATGATTGCTGATTATTTTACTAGGGCGGGGGGTGGCACTAGTCACTACTGTGAGTGTGTGTGGGGGGTTGGGGGGGGGGGGGGGTACTGAAAAGCGTCCATACATCAGTTCATAGTCAAATATGTTAGGATGGGTGTCTAGGTGACCCACTTGGCAACGCTTGTTATTATTTGCAATGCCTGGTAGGGTCACTTTGCTAGGCTGCCCGGGCCCCACCCAGGAGTGAACACTGAACAGAGCCCTGGGAAATTGTGAATTAGCTCTTTTTGCACCCATGTGTTAATATCAATTCATCATAGACTCTCTTATGCCTGAACTTAAAGACCAGAGGAGAGGGGGGGGGGGGCCATGTGTCTAGAATTGGTGATTGGTGATATTCTGCGAACACTTTTACATTTTATTTTCTTTTATATTTTTTTGTTTTGATAATGTCTGCCATTTATACACTTAGCACAAATGCTAGTCACTGCCAATTAAATCATCATTGAAAATATGACAGTATGGGCATTATATTGACACTACAATGACTACATAGTTTCTGTTAGAAACTGCAGATGTCTTACCATAAAAAAACCGAAAACCGACCTATAAACTGAGTTTTTTTTTTAAAAACCGAACCGAAACAAGAAAAATAAAACCGCACAACACTAGTGGGGACAGACATAGTCGAGTCAGTAAAAATTTCAAACTTTACCCCAGAGAAACTTGTGCATGTTCCAGTTTTGACGGGCGTATGTCGCCCCGCTAGGTGTTCTTGTTTAATTATGCATTGTTGGTGTCTAGAGGAAGCTTCCTTTCCATTTTGGACCAGTCAGCTTATCCAAGATGGCCACCAGTTGACAGTTCATTATTGTGGCCATCTTTAATTTGGTTTCCGCTTAATAACTAATGAACACTGACTCGAATCAATTTCAGTGTTTGGTTATGCATTATTGGTGTCAAGAGGAAGCCTCCTTTCGATTTTGGTTCAGCTATGCAATTCAATATTGAATTTGGTTTCTGTCCAATAACAAATGAATGGTGAGTCAAATCATTTTTATTTTTAGCTCACCTGGCTGCAAATCAGTGGGAGCTATTGCCATCACTTTTATCCCACGTCCGTTGTCCGTTAACTTTATGCAAACTTGACATCTTCTTCAAAACCACTAGGCCAAATTCTAACATTTATTGCACAGATCGTCTATGGAATATACCGTTTTTATTTTGTTAAATGATGCAGCTGCCATAATTGGTCTCTGGTTTATGCCCCAAAAGCTTAAAAATCTTCTCATGAACCACCACAGGGAATGCCCTGATATTTGGTATGGAACATCCTTTGGTGTAGAAGATTAACGTTTGTTCAAGGGAAGTTTATAGGCCAATATCTGGGCTCTCTTTAGGGCATATCCATTTTGGGCTCTGCCCCAAATTTCTATTTCAAGAACCGGTGAGCCAATTTCAACCAAATTTGGCATATATTACAAGTGGGTCTTAAGTAATTGATTGATCCCCCCCCCCCCCAAAAAAAATTTTCACAACCCTGTGGGAACCCCAGGGGCTAAAGCAGAAAAAAATTCAAAAGCCCCTATTTCCCAAACCATAAGGAATAGAGAACTGTTATTTGGTATGAAGCATCGTTAGGACCGGAAGAAGGGTTCAATCAGGGTGCCCTGTAGTAGTGTTGGGAGGTTATGGAATTTTGAAACCTTTTTTGAGGTAAAAGCTTTCAGAAATACATGTAGAAATAAATATATCGGACAGTATAAATGTGGAGCAAGTGGGAAGTTCCAGTTTAGCAAAGGAAACCGCATTTGATAAATTGATCATTTTGTAGATAGTGTTTACTGTTTGTGTTGAAGGTCATGAAAATTAATGAATATCGTGTTGAGTTTTGAGTATTGATACTGAAAGCTCCGAATCTTGGCCTGCAGTCTTGAAAATGTTATTGGTGCAAATATAGTGTACAACTGTTTTTAGCTCACCTGACTTGCAGTCCGGAGAGCTATAGTAGAAGTATAGGATGCACAGATCTGGCCTCTTTGCCAGGACCCTGCGGGGTCAGACCATGATCGAGGTCATTGACCTCGGTGCCCAAATCCATTAGGCCTCTCCGTCCCCGCTCCCCTCCCCCTCTCCACACTAGGCCTAGGTTATTTTTAGGCGCCCCTCACCCTACCCACCCTGTATGTACCTTATTTTTTAGGCTATCCTTCCCCAAAGCCCATTAGGGGTCCAGACTATGTATAGCCCATTTAGGCTTTCCCCACATTGTTTAGATTTTCCCTGTATGTGGGCTCTCCTTCCAAAAGCCCAGTCCCCTCCCTACCAAAGCCCTGGACTGTTCCTCCCCTTTCCAAAGGCTAGCCCAAAGCTGGGGGACATTCAAACTTGAGGAGTCCAATGAGTACTAATAAAAGAGTGCCACCATCCCCTAACCCCAGCCCTGCCCCATGTAAATTGTTAAATCAAGTTGCCTCGCCCCTTGGTAGTACCATGCCCAAAAAGTGTGCTTAAATATTTAAAAATCTTCTTATGAACCAGCAGTAGCAGAGACTTGATATTTGGTGTATTGCTTCCTTTTGAGGTGCAGAGTCAGAATTGTTCAAGAGAAGTTCGAGGAGCTATATTTGCCTTCATTATGGGAGGGGCAAGGTTTTTCGCCCCTCACAAAATTTCTATATTTTTATACTGTACCAATGACCCAGACTTAGCTGGTACTAACTCTAAAATATCTAGGGCCAAATGCAAATTTTACCCCCCAATCCCCAAAATTTGCGTCTAAAACCGAAAAACTACATGTCCTATAAGGTCCTCCACACCCTCACTCCACTGCGCATCGCGCAGTGTCAAGGAGGTCTCGAAATTGGCGCAATTATCATTCTTAGTTTGGCCCTCAATTCAGTTACATCTGACTGATATTTGTGCTTGTAAATCTCAGTTTTAAGGATGCCAGACGCATAATTATGAGAGAAATGGTGGATATATGGTGGAAATAGAACGTGGAGAGGAAAAAACAGTGGAAACAAATGTTCAGGGCTGTAACTTATGATTATTTTACGAAATTACCTATTTTCGTGGCATGACCTTATTGTCATTCTTGCTATGAATTTTCCATTGTTTAATCAGTGTTTCCTCTCTCCATTTCCTTTATCCCCCCCAAGCCCCCCCCCCCCCCTGTTTAATCAGTGTTTCCTCTCTCCATTTCCTTTATCCCCCCCAAGCCCCCCCCCCCTGCCCCCCTGCCCCCCCCCCCCCCCCCCCCCCCCCCCCCAGCTATTCTCCTATGCTTTTGGCTTATTTTTTGAAATTTTTTGGGTGTTTTGGCTTGGAAACAGAATTATTTTCTGTTTTTTTCCCCATGTTTACGTCCTCACCCTAGGGGTGTTTAGACGTTTTGGTCTGCATCTACCATCTGACGTTCTACAGTTTCTTCTCTGGAAGCCTCTGTTTTGCATCAGATAGTGTTTAAATTGGTAACTGATTTCGGGCCATGTTTGTTTTTGTGCCTGGAGTCATGTTTCCGGGTTGTTGACACTTTTGCTTATGTTGACAACTGTTACTTCTGACAGTGTTTACTTGTCTTCTGCTTAATTTAGTTCATAGCAAGATACATTAATATTGTCCGTAAGTGTTACATTAATTTTTTCAAAATGATTTAAAATTTTTGTCCACACTTAGGCTTTTTTGGGCTCAGGGTTCCCATGGGGAACTTGGGCTCTTCTGAAAATTTAAAAAAAAAAATTTTTTTTTGAAAATTATTTTCTTTCAATGTTATAATGAATTATAATATATTACTTATATTCATTTCAAGAGTTAGTGCGAATAATATGACGGTGTATAATTTTTTTCTGGTTGAAAAAAAAAAAAAAAAAAAAAAAAATTCTTCAATCGTAATTCGAGGATATCTTCCTCTAATTCACGAGTTCATTGTGTTTCTTATAGTCAGTGTAGTCGCATTAATTCTTGCTTTGTGTGTGTTGATTGATATGACAACGTTGGAGATGTGTGTCACGGTCTTTTGTTGCGGTGAGAGGTCCATTACGGTCCTCTCTCCATACGGTCACTATATATTATCAGTTTCTTTTTCAGAATTCAGAGTGATGTTTCCGTGATGTCTTCAATAACTGTGTCTCCGTCGTTGCAATATTAGGGCTAGCGGGAAGTGCTCAAGGTATTTCAACAATTACTGGGAGTTAGCTAGTTCTATCGAAGGCATTGTCGCCCGCCAGTCCGCCCGGTGTCGCATCCATTCACCAGGAAATAAGAATGGTACAGCACCCGGGGTAGTCCGTTGCGGTCCAGGGAAGCAGATTGGGTGATGTGAGCACTATAAAACTTCAGATGTGCACACCCAGCAATGGCGGATCCGAGGATAGTACGCAGGAAGCCTGTCACCTCTTCGAGACGCTCCGTCGCATGACAGTCCGATGCAGCTGTAATATTGGCTTCATCATCCTCGTCAACACACACGGCCGCACCTTGGCTATGTGACCACAGCTTTCCAGGAGACGTTCGCATGTTATATAAATGCAGGATTGAAGTCCCTGGTGCTCTTCTTTGCCGACCAAGGAATACACGTCAACCAGGTCACTCCATCTGCTAGCCAAGGATACAAGACCTTTCCAGTGGGGACGTTCGCATATTATATAAATGCAGGAGTGAACGTCCTGGGAGCTTCCAGCGGATAATTCACGTAGGACCGCGGCTGCACAGGTCTCATTGAGTAGCAAGGTGATGTTACCATGATGTCTTCGTAAGTGTGCTTCCGTTGTCACAGTCAAATGAAGAGTTAGCGGCAAAAGTGCTCACGTAGATACGTCAGTTGCCTGAAGTTCCTTAGTACTATCGATGGCGTTGGCGTCCGCTAGCTCGCCCGGTGTCTCGACCATTCACCGAATGGATCAGCACCCGGGTTCGTCTGTTGCGGTCCAGGAAGGAGATTTGGGTGTTGCAAGCACTATAAAATATAATGTGCACACCCAGTGACGAGGGATTCGAGGATGGTACGGAGGAAGCCTATTAGTCCGGTTCCTAGCTCGTCCAGGTCCATCCGGGCTGCGAGCGAGAGAGATCCCTCTCTCGTATTACAACATCTGGGCTCAGATGTTGTGGTACAAACGTTCCTCAGTCGGAGTATACGTCTACTGCTCGGGACGCTCCGTTACATAGACAGTCCAGAGAGACTGCTCTTTCGGCTTCCTCATCCTCAAGGCAGCACACGCGACCGCTCCTTGGCCATGTGACTGGTGATATTCACCCAACATCGCCGATCAGGGATTCTACGGTGACCAGGTCACGCCATCCGGTAGCCAAGGATACGAGGCCTTCATTCTCCGAACGTTCGTATATTAGAGGTATGCAGGTGTGAATGTCCAAGGAGCTTCCAGCAGCTAAATCTATGACTGCAGCTCCACAGGCCTCTGTTGTGGATATGCTATCTCAGATAGCACAAATTATCGCAGCGTCCCAGCAACTGACAGTAACTGTCAGATCAGGAATTATCCGACGAAGCTGGTTTGGTACGTTCCTTTGCAGGTTCAGGCACGGACAACCAAGAATTTCAAGGGTTCCGACAGGATGTTGAAAGGGATACGGATGACTTGTATTTTCCCTTTTCGGAACAACATAATTGTCGTAGAGAGCATCCTGCATTATCATCTGACGTTCCTCCGGACCAAAATGCTGCGTTGCCGGATAAGAAACGGATAGCGCCACTGGATATAGAATTGTTAATCGGTTTAGGGACATCATCCCTCAGTTCCGACATAGTCCAGATATGTTTCACGGATATTTGATCTGTTGAATGATGCTATATTTATATAACTTGCTACCTAAATGGGCAGGCCAGGTTTCTTATCGGCAATATGCTCTACATCTGCCTTTCGTCATTTCATTGAATATTTTGATTAAACCCAACGGATTTGAAGTGCCAGGGTCTTTTGTTTCCATAGTTCCTTATCAAGCACACAAACATCAAGAATGATGTCATTTTGGCTTGCGCTACGTTATTGATGAACGTTATTCAGAATGCTCATATGCTAATTCTGTCCGTCAACTCGACGGTATTAGCGTATTTTTGGAATTATGGAAACTCTTATTCCATCCTGTTATTCATGTTAACGGAAGGAATCTTTCGGTTGGTACTAGAACATCAAGTTCTTCTATTCGTCCGTGTTACGGTGTGGAATTATTAATGATATTGGTAACAGAAAGAAATCTGAGAATCAGCAACAAAACTATGAATTTAACTATTCTGAAATTTAATTAAAAAAAATTAATATATGAAAAAAATGATACAAAGATCTTTTACACTAATTGGGTTACAGAAAATAAAAAAAATACAATGGTACTTATCAATTATAGAATTAGTCCAAAGTACAGTTTGACAGAATCCAGTAATCCAGTGGCGAAGTATCTTCTGAAGAAAGTTACCAGCTGGTAGATGTAGTATTAAATCCAAGAATGTCTCTTCAGAAACAGTATCCTGTAGATTTATAATAAAATTTTCACTTAGAAATTTCAGCAGTCTCCAATAAAATATAATAAAATTCTCCGCAAAATTCAAATGGAGTAAAAATCCAAGAAGTATTGGCGCCACAGGTAATTTCCAAATAATCCAGTAGAATCCTGGCTTTTCACAAAATAATATTATTCTGTTTCACAGAAAGTATAAATTCTCTTTTCCAAGACGAATAGATTCTCTTCAAAATTCTCTTTTGGAATCAATCTCCAAATTCACAAAGAAGCACTGCTTCTATAATAAATGCACTGTTCTGAAACAATAATATTCTCCAGTGGAAATAACTGAAGTGAGTCTTTTTGAAAGGCTTTCTAAGAATGAGTTTTTTGGAATTCTGTTGACAAACCTTTATATAGTAACCAGATAGAATGTCCCAGAAGAGGAAGTTTCTGCAATGTTCTATTAGTTTCTGGGGGATTCTGTTAAAGTTCAAGTAAACAAGGTCATTGACCTATTTAAACAATTAAACAATCAACAGCTATATGTACAATATATCAGTGTAACAAAGATGTAAACAAGGTCGCTGAGTGCAAAAGAGTGAGACCAGTCAGAAAATGCAGTAATAATAAAAAAAATATCTATCTCATATAATTATTCACTAAGGATATATCAATCTCGATATAATATGGGGGCTATAACACACCCCACCTTAAAAGAAAAAGTTTGAAGGTACTGAAAACTTTTTACATAATTTTAGCAGACTCTGACTGGTTTACAATACACACACACACCATAATCTTCACAATTTTTTTTTTTTTTTAATAAACATATATACACTTGAAGTGAATAGGGACCGATCATATCATAAATTAAGATATTCTGGAAAGAGCATCAGCTACAACATTATCTCTTCCCGAAATATGCCTAATCTCTAAATTATATTCTTGAAGGGATAAACTCCACCGCAATAATCTTTGATTCTTGTTTTTCATTTTATTGATAAATGTTAAGGGGTTATGATCGGTGTAAACTGTAATTGGACATTGGGCGGTTCCTAGATACACATCAAAATGGGTTAATGCCAAAATTAGAGCCAAAGTTTCTTTTTCTACTGTAGAGTAATTCTTTTGATGTTTGAGAAATTTTCTGGAAAAATAACATACAGGGTGATCAATACCTTGGGAATCTTCCTGGGCAATATACCCACCTGCTCCATTGTCACTTGCATCTATGAATAATTTGAAGGGCTTTTCATAATTGGGACTGGCCAGGACAGGGGAATTATTTAATAAAGTTTTTATTCTGTTAAAGGATTTCTGACATTCCTCAGTCCAAACAAACTTAACCCTTTCGCTCAATAAACTGGTCAAAGGGGAGACAACATCTGAGAAATTTAAACAAAATTTTCTATAATATCCAGCCATGCCTAAGAATCTCATGAGCTCTTTTTTAGAGTTTGGTACTGGAAAATTTACAATGGCATCAACTTTAGCCGCAGTCGGCCTCACCTGCCCCTGCCCAACAACATGACCTAAATAATTTACAGTTGCTTTGCCAGATTCTGATTTTACCAAGTTAATAGTTAGGTTGGCTTGGGTCACTTTGTCAAAAAATTCTTGAATATGCTTTAGATGATCAGCCCAATTTGTATCTGTGTGTATAATAACATCATCAATATAAGCTTCACTGTGATCTAGGTCTGCAATTAAGTGGTTAACCATGCGCTGGAACGTTGCCGGAGAGTTTTTCATGCCAAAAGGGGTAACTTTATATTGATACAATCCAAATGGTGTAACAAAAGCAGATATTTCTTTTGCTTTTTCTGTTAAAGGGACTTGCCAATAACCCTTTAACAAGTCAAATTTTGTCACAAATTTAGCATGGCCAAGTTTGTCAATGCAGTCATCAATTCTAGGAATGGGATAATTGTCTGTTTTGGTGAGGCTGTTCACCTTTCGGTAATCTGTACAAAATCGGTAACTGCCATCAGGTTTTGGGACGAGTATACAGGGCGAACTCCAGTTGCTATGGCTAGGTTCTATGATATCATTGTCCAGCATATACTGTATTTCCTTTCGCATGATCTCAGCTTTGAAAGGGTTCAATCTATATGGATGCTGTTTGATGGGATTTGCCTCTCCTACATCAACATCATGAAAAATAACAGATGTCCTACTAGGCACATCGGGAAATAAGTGTTGATATTTGAAAATTAAATCAACTAAATCTTTTCTTTGGTCAGGCAGTAAATAATCTGTTTTATTTTGTAGATCTCTCAGGACATCTGAGTTCTGTAACTTCAGAGGTACATTTTCGCCGCCTTCATGAATATCCTCTACAGGATTTTCCAGCTCACCCATGTGGGTGACTGTCGAGACTGGTAAAGAGTTTGGTTCTCTCTCATAATAAGTTTTCAACATATTTATATGGCACAGCTGAGTATTTTTGAGTCTATCGGGAGTCTCAACAACATAATCAGTATCACTGATCTTGTGCTTAACAATATAAGGGCCTGAATATCTTGCTTGTAAAGCATTGCCCTTTAAAGGGAATAATACTAACACCTTGTCCCCAGGTTTAAAGGTGCGAAATTTTGCCTTTTTATCATACCACGTCTTCATAAGACTCTGGGCTTTCTGTAAATGTTTATTTGCCATTTCTCTGGCCTGGTGCAGTTTAAAAGTGGACACATAGTCCAGAAGAGAAATTTCAGGTGGCTCTTCCCCGAGCCATTTCTCCTTCAAAGCAGTGAGTGGACCCCTCACTGAGTGTCCAAACACTAATTCAAAAGGGCTGAATCCCAGAGATTCCTGTACAGTCTCACGGACTGCAAATAAGAGGAGATGTACTCCTTCATCCCAGTCCTTCTCATTATCCTCCCCATAGGCCTTTATCATGGTCTTCAGTGTTTGATGAAAGCGTTCTAGAGCTCCTTGACTTTCGGGATGATAGGCACGTGATGTGTACTGCCTAATTTTGAGCTCATACATCACCTGCTGAAAAATGTTTGACATAAAATTTGAGCCTTGGTCCGATTGTACTGACCTGGGTAGACCGAAAGTCGTGAAAAATTTTATCAAGGCCTTAACTATAGTCTTAGTTTTAATATTTCTTAGAGGAATAGCCTCAGGAAATCGTGTAGAAGCACACATGATGGTAAGAAGATATTCATTTCCAGATCTTGTTCTAGGCAATGGGCCAACACAATCAATAATAATTCTACTAAATGGCTCCTCAAAAGCGGGGATTGGTTGAAGGGGAGCAGGAGGAATCTTCTGGTTGGGTTTTCCTACAATTTGACAGGTGTGGCAGGTTTTACAAAATTCAACAACATCCTGTCGAAGCTTGGGCCAGTAAAAACACTGTTGAATACGAGAGTAGGTTTTCCTAACTCCCAAATGTCCAGCCATTGGATTTTCATGAGCCAGGCTTATTATTTCATTCCGGTATTTAGTGGGGACAACTATTTGATAAATAACCTCCCAATCACTATTGGAGGGTACTTCTGGTGGTCGCCATTTCCTCATAAGTACACCAGATTTTCTGAAATAACAGACAGGGGAGTTTTGGGCTTCAGCCTGTGTTAGAGCCTTTTCACGTGGCTCTGCAAGGTCAGGATCACTTTCCTGTTCCTGAATTAAAGAAGTCCGGGAAATGACATTCAAGGTGGTCCCCCTATCACTCACAGGTGTAGTGGCCTCTTCACAATTTTTGGAGGAGTCATCACACTGACTCAGAAATGTCTGAGACAAATCAATGTCTTCAGAATCCGTAATTCTGTGACTGTTCTTATCCTCTGCTTTGCTGTTTAAATGAACACAATTGAGGTTGTTATCAACCTCAGCTTTCTTTGCCATGGACCGAGTCACAGCACATGCTGGAAAAGCAAAAGGAAAACATTCCTTCAAATTAATAATACTTTCATCTGTGCTCGGCTTATCCACCACTTGAGGTTCTACAGTGACTTTGTCACCAGCTAAGTCATTTCCCAATAATAAAGAAATACCTTTTACAGGTAGAGTAGGTCTGATTCCTACTGTCACAGTCCCATTTACTAAGCTACTTCTTAAATTTATTTTATGAAGTGGGACATTTAAAGAGTTTGACTCAGTACCTGATATTAGAACTTGTGCCCCTGTAGCACTTTCTTCAGAAAATGGCAAAATGCCTTCTAACATTAATGACTGAGTAGCCCCTGTGTCTCTCAGTATTTTTATTGGTAAGGAACAGTGCTTATCCCCCTCAAGGGAAACAAAGCCTTCAGAAATAAATGGCTTATAATTTTCTAAAGCATCTTGCTTTATTACATAATTTTCAGGGCATGGAGCACATGCTAGTGCATTCTGTGAAGTAGAGGACTCATTTTTCCTTTTTAACAGCCAGCAATCAGATATTAAATGACCTGCTTTCTTACAATAATTACAAGTTTTAGTTGAACTGTTGGGTCGTAATGGTGTAGGGCTGGCATTGGATGACTTATTCTCATTAGGCTTCCGATTAAATTTAGGTGGTGAAAAGTTTGTAGGATGGGAAGGATGATTGGAAGGATGAGTTTTATCTGAAGCTGGTCTAGGTCCACTTTGGAAAGAATTCTTGTTGGGCCAAAAATTTGTGGCGTTACGACTCATTTTATGAGTTAAGGCATAGTCATCTGCTAGTACTGCTGCTCTGTTCAAAGTGTCAACTTTTTGTTCATCCAGGTGGGCCTTTATATCTGAATGTATCTTTCCTTTGAACTCTTCAATTAGCATCATTTCTTTTAATTTAGAGAAATCTTTCCCTATTTCTTTTGAATGGCACCACCTGTCAAATAAATTTTGCTTTTCTCTGGCAAATTCCACATGAGTTTGATTTTCGTTTTTATAATAATTTCTGAATTTCTGCCTATAGGCCTCTGGAACAAGTTCATATGCCTTAAGTATAGCCTCTTTAACAGTGTCATAATTATTGCTTTGCTCAGAAGATAGAGCGGAATAGATTTCTTGGGCCTTCCCTTTTAAAACACTTTGCAATAGCAAAGTCCAGACATCCCTTGGCCATTCTAAACTTGTTGCCACTTTTTCAAAATGTAAAAAATATTTATCAATTTCTTTTTCTTGAAAGGGGGGAACTAGCCTAACATGTTTAGTTGCATCAAATCTACTTGGGGAAATTACATCTGAGCCTTGACGCTGTGATTCTAATTCTTTTATTTTTATTTCCTTTTGAATTTCTAATTCTTTTAAGTGCATTTCTTTTTGAGTTTCTATTTCCCTTAATTTTAATTCCCTATCCTCCTTTTCTTTTTGAGCCTGAATTTGAATTTGTTCCCTTTCTTTTTGAGCTTCTAATTCTTTTAATTTAATTTCATTTTCTCTTTCTTCTTTTTCTTTTTGGGCCTCTAATTCTTTTAATTTCATTTCATTTTCCTGCCTTTTCATTTCTTGTTGCATTTCTAATCTCTTTAGTTCTAATTCTAACTTTTTGAGTTCAAGGGCATCAGTAGGTTGTGGTTCAGAGACAGGTGACCCAGACTGAGGCAAAAGACCCTCCTCAATATAATGATTAACAATGAGCTGTTTAAGTTTATGCTTGTTCAGACCAGGGGTGGCAGGTAATTTTAGACACTGAGCAAGTTGAAATAAATCCTCCTTCTTAAGAGATTCTAAAAGGGCCAAACTAGGAGATCTTTCAAATTCAGAAAAAAATTCTGTCACAATAAATACCATGATGAAAAGGTTTGCTGGTTCTCAGATTATATAAATAATAATACTGAAAGTTTCTAAGAAAGTTTAAATGTTTTGAAAGTGAGCCAAAATAATAATTGAAATATGCAAATAAAGCTTTCTCGTTATCTTATATTCAATCTCGGCAACGAGCCCCCAATTTCTGTTACGGTGTGGAATTATTAATGATATTGGTAACAGAAAGAAATCTGAGAATCAGCAACAAAACTATGAATTTAACTATTCTGAAATTTAATTAAAAAAAATTAATATATAAAAAAAATGATACAAAGATCTTTTACACTAATTGGGTTACAGAAAATAAAAAAAATACAATGGTACTTATCAATTATAGAATTAGTCCAAAGTACAGTTTGATAGAATCCAGTAATCCAGTGGCGAAGTATCTTCTGAAGAAAGTTACCAGCTGGTAGATGTAGTATTAAATCCAAGAATGTCTCTTCAGAAACAGTATCCTGTAGATTTATAATAAAATTTTCACTTAGAAATTTCAGCAGTCTCCAATAAAATATAATAAAATTCTCCGCAAAATTCAAATGGAGTAAAAATCCAAGAAGTATTGGCGCCACAGGTAATTTCCAAATAATCCAGTAGAATCCTGGCTTTTCACAAAATAATATTATTCTGTTTCACAGAAAGTATAAATTCTCTTTTCCAAGACGAATAGATTCTCTTCAAAATTCTCTTTTGGAATCGATCTCCAAATTCACAAAGAAGCACTGCTTCTATAATAAATGCACTGTTCTGAAACAATAATATTCTCCAGTGGAAATAACTGAAGTGAGTCTTTTTGAAAGGCTTTCTAAGAATGAGTTTTTTGGAATTCTGTTGACAAACCTTTATATAGTAACCAGATAGAATGTCCCAGAAGAGGAAGTTTCTGCAGTGTTCTATTAGATTTTTATACTGTACCAATGACCCAGACTTAGCTGGTGCTAACTCCACAAAAACCAGGGCCAAACACAAATTTTGCCCCCCAATCCCCAAAATTTGCATCCAAAACAAAAAGAAATCATGTCCTAAAGGACCTCCATAGTACGACTCTACTGCGCATGCGCAGTGACGCAGTCGTCCCGAAATTGGCGCCAAATATCATTCTCTGTTTGGCCCTTCATCAGTCAACATCTCACTGATCTTTGTGCTTGTAAATCTCAGTTTAAAGGATGCCAGACACGTAATTCTTGGAGAAAATGTGTTTCTAAGGAGGATAGAAGGAGGAGAGGAAAAAAGAAGTGGCAAAAAATAATCAGGGCTGTACTTAAAATTTTTTGTTGAAATTATGTTAAGTTGCCTATTTTCGAGGCAAACGCCTCTTGTTGTCATTCTTGCTAATTGTTGCACTGCTTATTCAGTGTTTCCTCTCCCCTAACCTTCTAAAGTCCCCCCTTGCAATTCTCCCATGCTTTTGGCATATTTTTGAGAAGTTTCATTTCTAAAAATTCCCTGGGAGAGTTGCTTGGTTACAGAATGTTTTCTGTTATTTTCCCCATAGTTACGTTTTCACCCATGGGTGTATAACGTTTGTGTTCTGCATCTTCCATCTGATGTTCTGCAGATTCTCCCCTGGGAGTCTCTGTTTTGCATCAGATAGAGTGTAATTGATGACTGATTCCGGGCCAGTTTTTTCAGTGCCTGGAGTCATGTTTTCTTCTGTGTTTACACTGTTTGTTTTCATTGGCAACAGCCTTTTTTGAGGGGGGCTGTTTGCCTTTGAGGTAGTTTATCTCATTATAAGATACATTTATATTATCCGAAAGTGTCTCATTAATTATTTTATATAATTTTAAAATTTTTGACCACACTTTGCCATCGGATCCATCGGGGCTCAACGTTACTTTTCAGCAACTTGGGCTTCTCTGAAAAAATATTTTTTCAAAATTATTTTGTTTTGCAATTGTTTTTTCATTTATTAATGGATCATGTTATTATGTATCTTTGTGTCAGGGGTTTTTGCGAGTAACTAGGACTTATTGTTGTTCTTTCACAATGAAGGGAACTTGTTCAAATTGTAATAGGAAGAAATCTTCCTCTGACTTTCATGATTATTGCATTAATTGTAGTCAGTGTTCTCGCATTAATCCCTGTCCTGTATGTGAACATTGGGATGAGAAACATTGGAAACGTGTGTCACGATATGTTGTTTCTGGAGAAAGAGCGATGCCGGCTCTTTCTCCGCAAGGTCACTCTACTCTCTCAGTTTCTATTTCAGAAGAACCAGAACAGGGTGATGTTTCCATGTTATCTTCAAGTGTGCGTCCGTCGTCACAAATAAATACAGAGCTAGCGGCAAAAGTGCTCATGGAGATTAGACAAATGTCGTCCGCTAGCTCGCCCGGTGTAGCATCCATTCACCGAATGGTTCGGCAGCCGGGTTCGTCCGATGCTGTCCAAGAGGAAATTTTGGGTGATGCGAGCACTATAAAAATAATAGATGCACACCCAGTGACGGCGGATAGTGAACGAGAACGGAGGAAGCCTTTTAGTCCGGTTCCTAGCTCGTCCAGGTCCAGCCGGGCCGCGAGCGAGAGAGGCCCCTCTCTCGTACAGCAACATCTGGGACCAGATGTTGTGGTACAAAATGTGTCTTTAGCGGAGCATACGTCCGTCGCTCGGGACGCTCCGTTGTATAAGCAGTCCGCAGAGACTGTTAAGGCTTCCTCTTCTCGCCGGCGCACACGACCGCACCTTGGCTGCGTGACCTCCGATATTTTGCCAGCTTCGCCGATGAAGGATTCTTCGGCGACCAGGTCACACCATCCGGCAGCCAGGGATTCGAGACCGATGGACTCCGGACGTTCGCATAGGAAAAGTATGCGGGAGCCATCTGATGCGGAGCTGCCCTCGGCAAAGCAGCGAAAGACCGCTCCTCCGCAGGTCTCGACGTCGGACATTCTAGTGCAGATAGCACAGCTTATCGCAGCATCCCAGCAGCCGACAGAGACGGTGTCGGATCGAGAATTATCCGATGGCGCTGGGTCGGTACGCTCCGCCGAAGCATCGGGGGCGGACGACCGGGAACATCGGGAGGTCCGACCGGATGGTGAAAGGGATACGGATGAATTGGAGCTATCCCTTTCGGAACAACACAAAGCTGCCGTGGACTTCATCCGGCACTTTCTTCCTCAAGTTGTTCCGTCGGGCCAGACTGCTGTGCTTCCGGACAGGAGAATTATAGCGTCATTGGACTCTGATTTTTTTCGAGCGGTTCAGGGACATCGCTCCCGAGTTTCCGTCGCAGTCCAATAATGTTGCAAGAACATTTGAATTATTGAACGACGCTATTTTTAAACTTGCTTCCAGGACGGGGAAAGCAGGCTTCTTGTCCGCAAATACTCTCAACCTGCCTTTCATTAATGCAAGGAATAAATTCGACACGGCAGGTCAGGGTATACCGAGAGTTCCTCTGCGTATGTACGACGAGGCGGAAGACTTAGAGCTATCATTACCGTCGTCAGCTTCTATTCCAACCGCAGTGTTGGAAACAGCTATTGCGTCTAACAGAGCCAATTTAGATGCCTTATCTTACGCAGATCACCTTACGAAGGCGTTATCACTGCGTCTTCAAGGGGAAGAGTTTCAGGATATACAATCCTCCTTAAGACTTCTTTCAAGGGCAGTAGCTTATTCCACGTGTAACTCCGCCCTTTCAGTGGCAAATCTGGAGTTGGTTAGACGTGACGCAGCCCTGTCTACATCCACACTAGTGGATTCTAAGGTGAAGAACTCTCTTAGAGTCGCTTCGGTCTCAGGAGATCTTCTCTTTGACGGCAAGCTTTCCGCTATTTATGATAATATTAAAAAGAAAGCTTGTGATTCTCTGTTGTTTAGATCCGCTCCTAAAAGGTCGGATACAGCAGACACGAATAAGGCGGGCACTTCTGGGTCTTATCCGCCCAAGAGAGGTTCCTATAGAGGTTCCGGTGCGTCCTCTAGCTCTTATTCGAGAGACCGTCAGGATAGCGACTCTCGTTCGGGACGTCCTTCAGGCCGGGACAATCGGTCGGACGCCCCGAGGTCGACGAGGCGAGGTGCGGGTCGTGGAAGACGTGGTTTCTCCTACCGCAGGCCTCGCAGATCCAGGAGGTGATGGCTCAAACCTCTATCGCGTTCCGGTTGGCGGAAGGTTGTCAAGTTTTTCTCAAGAGTGGGCGTCGATTACGGACGACCCGTGGGTGAGAGGAGTGACTTCGGAAGGTCTAAAGATATCCTTCAAACGAAAGCCTCCATTAACTCGAAGTCCAAAGTGGACTCATCTTCCGTCAAACCCTCAGAAAAGAGACGCTCTGCTATCAGAGGTGCAGTCTCTTTTAATGAAGAACGCGGTAGAGGTCGTAGAAAACCAGGAATCGCTGGGATTCTACAGCCATCTGTTTCTGGTTCCGAAACCAGACGGCTCGTTCCGTCCAGTCATAGATTTGAGCTGGATAAACAAGCTGATCGTCGCTCCGAAGTTTTATATGGAGACGATTCGATCGGTCAGAGCGAGTATTCGGGTGAACGATTATGCAACGAGCATAGATCTCAAAGATGCGTACTTTCACGTCATGGTACATCCGACATTCCGAAAGTATCTACGCTTCGCAGTCCTAGGAGTGGTGTATCAGTTCCGGGCCATGTGCTTCGGATTGAATCTAGCACCCTGGGCTTTCACTCGGGTAATGAACTCGGTAATGATCTACTTCCGAGCTCATTCGTCTGCGGTAACGTCGGCCTACCTGGACGACATTCTTCAGAGGTACGGCAACGAGTTAACGCTTCAGAACGATGTTCAGAATCTTCTTCTATTGCTCCGACGTCTCGGTTTCATAGTAAACGAGGAGAAGTCGGATCTGGTGCCGTCCAAGTCATTCACTCATCTGGGAATGAGCTTCGAGACGCACAACAATCTAGTTCGTCTGCCGTTAACCAGAGCGAAATTAGTCAGTTGTTACGCTCGCTATTGTCTGAATACAGACAAAGTCACGGCGAGAGAATTTATGAGACTGATAGGTCTGTGCGGAGCCGCCGCGGATCTCATTCCGATGGGACGGCTACGCACACGGCCTCTTCAAATTTTCCTGACTCAGAATTGGAGTGTGAAAATTCATTCGCTCGATGTAGACGTTCTCTTGTCAGATCAAGTGAAACAAGAGATTCAGACTTGGGCAAACATTCAGTGGTTAACTCAAGGAGTTCCGCTGCAGTTGCCGGATCCGAGTTTTACCATTATGACGGATGCCAGTCAAACAGGTTGGGGTGCATCATTAATCCCAACGGATTCGAGATGCCAGGGTCTTTGGGATCCGCAATTCCTGTGCAAGCACATAAACATCAAGGAAATGATGTCAATTTGGCTTGCGTTACGTCACTGGATGGACATTATTCACGATGCTCATGTCCAAATCCTATCCGACAATACGACAGTAGTGGCGTATATACGGAATCAGGGAGGCACTCATTCAGTTCCGTTGTTCAATCTAACGGAAAGAATCCTTCTGTTTGCGTTGGAACATCACGTTCTTCTTTCGGTCCGTCACATACCGGGTCGTCTGAATGTGCTAGCAGACTCCCTTTCACGAAAGGGTTGCTTGTTGCCGTCGGAGTGGACTCTCAACAAACAAGTATTCAATCAGATTTGCTACCAATGGGAACGGCCAATGATAGACTTATTTGCGACACATCTCAACAATCAGTTGCAGACGTATGTGTCCCCGTGTCCGGATCCAAGAGCATTTGCAGTAGACGCTCTATCGATCCCTTGGGACGGAATGATAGGATATGCGTATCCTCCAGCGCCGTTAATTCAACAAGTATTGCTAAAGATAAAACAATCTCAATGCAAGATTCTGTTGGTAGCATCTCTGTCGCCACAGAGACCGTGGATAAATCTACTCAGGTGTCTGTTGTGGGACCTACCGCGGAAGCTCCCTCCACGAGAGGATCTTCTTTGGCAGGGGAAATCGCGCCAACTACATCACAACCCGCAAGGTCTCAACCTTCACGTTTTTCCGTTGTGCGGTCCTTCTTGCATGGCAAGCACTTTACAGGACGAGCAGTGGACGCGATTTCTAACTGTAGGAGGACCTCCTCTTCGCTAAACTATGCGGCTAAGTGGAAGGTTTTCCGTCGTTGGTGTAGGGATCATTCTGTTGATATATTTGATCCCTCTATACCAGACATTGCTAACTTTCTAGTATACTTGTTTGACGAAATCAAACTGCAACCTGTTACTATAAAGGGTTATAGATCT
This sequence comes from Pictodentalium vernedei, assembly GCA_031216915.1. NCBI lineage: Eukaryota > Metazoa > Mollusca > Scaphopoda > Dentaliida > Dentaliidae > Pictodentalium > Pictodentalium vernedei. Next base: position 683,995,255 of record CM062296.1, on the reverse strand, counting down.
ATGTTATCTGATACCTATGCACATCATGATAGTTTACAAATTGGATCTAATGTCTCTTTATCGAAATTGGTTAGAAACTTTTCGATAAATAGACCCAGAACTCTTAGATTAATTCCTAAGTGGAATTTAGCTTGGGTTCTCCTTAAATTGAAGGAAAAGCCATTTGAACCTCTTGGGACAGTAGATTTCAAATTCTTATCTTATAAGACAGCTTTTCTCTTAGCTTTCTCTTCTGCCAGAAGAGTCAGTGAGCTTCATGCACTATCGGTGGATGATTCTCATTATCGTAGTGTTGGGAACACTATCACCTTCACTACTAATGTCGGTTTTTTAGCTAAGAATCAGGCTCCTAATAAATATCCGGAACCTATTGTTATTAAGGCTCTTCCGTCTTCAGACGGGCGTAGGCCTTTACTCTGTCCTGTTAGAGCACTACGTATCTATAAACAGAGATCTCAGTTCATCAGAAAGGGACGGAAACGTTTCTTTCTGTCTTTGATGCCTAATAGAAAGGACATTTCAGTCCATTCTATTGCTAGATGGATTCAGTTAACTATCCGTACTGCGTATGAAGATTTATCTTCTTCTCAGCAGTCTGTGCTTAAGATTTCTGCTCATGAAGTAAGAGCTCTTTCTACTTCCTGGGCTTATGCTAATAGTGTTGCTATTACAGATTTAATGAAGGCTGCTTATTGGTCTCAGCCATCCACATTTACTAATTTTTATCTCAGAAATATTGAGTCCATTTCTGGAGACCTGCATTGTTTAGGTCCGTTATCTGTTGCTCAGAATGTCGTCCTCTAAACAGTTGCAACTATAGTTATGCAGGCTTTCTGTTCCGGCAGTGACTCCGTCCGGCTGCCCTCTTCGCTCTGGGCTATTTGACCCAGGGCAAGGGGAAGGGGGGGTGGGGGCGGGTGTTCCCTTAGGTCACCTGCTTTATAGTGAAAAGCAAGGGAATGCCTCCTCCAAGACAGTATTTCTGAGTCGCTTCCGGGATGGTTTTAAAGTGTAATATTAATGTTTAATTTCATTCATGTCTTATTTTTAAAGTGTAGCTCGGTGTGAAGCATTTGTATATGTCAAGTGTCAAACGGGCCTTAATATACAATACTCGGACACTTTTAAATGATTATAAAGAGTCTCAATTCTCTGGACTACTTTATTTATTGGCTTGCTTTAAAAATAATTAGTATAAAGGTTATACTGGATGTTAATAGAGAACATGAATGTTATTGTGCTCAATTATTAAGGGTAGTGTATCTTTCTAATTTAAATATTAAATAAGAAAGATACATGTAAAGCCTAATACTCCTTTTCTCCTTAAGGGGTTACCTCTTTATTTTATAATTGAGCTTATTGGATTTTCCTCTATGTCCTAGGCCCTCCAGCCTGTTTACTATTCAGCTAAGTCTGGGTCATTGGTACAGTATAAAAATGTTAAAAAATTTATAGTAATTTATATATTTTTTATACTTATCAATGACCCAGACGGGGATGGCCCTCCCTGAGTTGGGAACTCTTGCCTCCCCGCTGAGTACATAGCGCTGACCAGGCACTGCCAGTAAGAATGATATTTGGCGCCAATTTCGGGACGACTGCGTCACTGCGCATGCGCAGTAGAGTCGTACTATGGAGGTCCTTTAGGGCATGATTTCTTTTTGTTTTGGATGCAAATTTTGGGGATTGGGGGGCAAAATTTGTGTTTGGCCCTGGTTTTTGTGGAGTTAGCACCAGCTAAGTCTGGGTCATTGGTAAGTATAAAAAATATATATATATAAATTACTATAAATTTTTTAACTTTCTGGGGGATTCTTTTAAAGTTCAAGTAAACAAGGTCATTGACCTATTTAAACAATTAAACAATCAACAGCTATATGTACAATATATCAGTGTAACAAAGATGTAAACAAGGTCACTGAGTGCAAAAGAGTGAGACCAGTCAGAAAATGCAGTAATAATAAAAAAAATATCTATCTCATATAATTATTCACTAAGGATATATCAATCTCGATATAATATGGGGGCTATAACAGTCCGTCATATTCCGGGTAGTCTCAATGTATTAGCGGACTTCCTTCACGGAGGGGCCGTTTGTTGCCACCAGAATGGACTTTCAACAAACCAGTATTCAATCAGATTGCTACCAAGGAGAGCGGCCAATGATCGACTTTTTCGCGATGCATCTCTACAATCATTTGCAGATGTAGATGTCACAATGTTTGGTTTTTCGAGCGTTTGCAGTAAACGCTCTATCGATCTTGTGAAATGGAATAATAAGATATACGTATCTTCCAATGCCGCTGATTTAGCAGTTATTGCTCAATGTAATTATTTCAATGCAAATTCTGTTGGTAGCTTCTCTATATCCACAAAGACTGAGGATTAATTTACTCAGACGTCTGTTGTGGGACATGCCGTGGAAGCTTCCTCCACATTGCGGTCCATTCTATGGTCAGAGGGATTCAATCAGTTCTGCTAATGATTATATCTTCATTCAGCAGTCTGTGCGTTGGTTTTAAGCTCATGAAGTAAGAGTTCTTCTACATCATAGGCTTTAGCTAATAATGTTGATATTACAGATCTAATGAGGGCTACATATTGTTCTTAGCCCTCCATTTTCACGATTTTGTATCTGAGAATATTGAGTCCTTTCTGCAGATCTATTACTCAGAATGTCGTCTACCAAACAGTCGCAACTTTATGTGTATAGGCTTTCGGTTCCGGCAGTGACTCTGTCCTGCTACCCTCTTTGCTCTGGAGTATTTGATCCAGGGCAAGAGAGGGGGGGGGGGGGGTGCACGGGTGTTCCCTTGGGACACCTGCTTTCTAGTGTAAAGCAAGGGAATACCTCCCTTGGAGTCAGTTATTCCGAGTCGGTTCCGAGATGATTTTAAGGGGTAAAGCTTATGTTTACTCATCTGTATAATATTTTTTAAGTGTTGATTGGTGTGAAGTATCTGTATATATCACGTGATTAATTGGGCATTAATATACATTCTTCAAACACTTTTAAATGAGTATATTAAATGAGTATATAGAGTCTCATTTCGCTAGACTCCCGTATTTATTGGCTTTCCTTTAAAAAAAATATTAGTATAAAGGGTTATACTAGATGTTATTGTGCTCAATTACAGATTGGTGTTGTGTCCTTTTTTGATACAAATAAGAAAGATACATCTCTCCTTTTCTCATTGAGGGGATAGGTTTGTTATAGGTAATTGAGTCTATTGGATTTTCCTTATGTCCTAGGCCCTCCAACCTTTTTACTATTCAGCTAAGTCTGGGTCATTGGTACAGTATAAAAATCTTAAAAAATTTATAGTAATTTATATATTTTTTATACTTACCAATGACCCAGATGGGGATGGTCCTCCCAGGAGTTGGGAACTCTTGCCTCCCCGCTGCGTACATAACGCTTACCAGGCACTGGTTGTAAGAATGATAATTGTGCCAATTTCGAGACCTCTTTGACGCTGCGTATGCGCAGTGGAGTGAGGGTGTGGAGGACCTTATAGGAATGTAGTTTTCGGTTTTAGATGCAAATTTTGGGGATTGGGGGTAAAATTTGCGTTTGGCCCTAGATATTTTAGAGTTAGCACCAGCTAAGTCTGGGTCATTATATAAATTACTATAAATTTTTTAAGTTTCCAAACCGAGAGGCAGATTTGAACCAAATTTGATATGAGGGCTTATTTGGTCATAAGTACTTAATTTGTGCCCAAATTTTTTTTCTCGTCGCTCCATGGGAACCGCAGGATAGAAAAAAATTAAACCGCCCATACCTCCAAAACTACACGGCACTGAGAATTCTTATTTGCTATGAAGCTTCCAGTTCCTTGGAACCAACAGAACGGAATGGTAAAAAAAATTGCTATCGGTTTTATCATGGGGTACTTTTTTGGGACTTTTGAAAAAGTGCTGAGTCAGCATTTTTTAACACTGCGGGTAATGGGAAAAACATGTAAGACTACTTTTCTCCCAAACCACTGCTCCAAAAGCTTTCAACTTTCACATATAACATCTTTGGAAGATTGTTTCACATGTTTATTGAAATCAGATCCCTGGGTCCATATTTGGGCTCTCTATGGGAGCCCAAATGTTTAAATTAGTGCAGTATGAGGAATATTCTTTAAAATCTTTTTCAGATCCAGCAGTCGGAATGTTTTGATATTTGGTATGCAGCATCCTTAGGGGGGTGAGATTCAAGTTTGTTCAAGCCATGTCCCTAGGTCCATATTTGGGCTCACTGTGGGAGCTCGAATTGTAACTTCGTTCAAAATGAGGAATTTTTCTTTAAAAATCTTCTTCAGATTCAGCAGTCGGAATGTTCTGATATTTGGCATGCAGCATCCTTAGGGAGGGTGAGATTCAAGTTTGTTCAAGCCAAGTCCCTGGGTTCATATTTGGGCTCACTGTGGGAGCCCGAATTATAACTTAGTTCAAACTGAGGAATTTTCTTTAAAAATCTTCTTCTTCAGATCCAGCAGTCAGAATGCTTTTGATATTTGGTATGCAGCATCCTTAGGGGGGAATGATTTAAGTTTGTTCAAGCCAAGTCCCTGGGTTGATATTTGGGGCTCACCCTGGGAGCCTGAATTATAACTTAGTTCAATATGAGGAATATTCTTAAAAATCTTCTTCTTCACATCCACCAGTCAGAATCTTTTGATATTTGGTATACAGCATCCCACTGAAGGTGAGATTCAAGTTTGTCCAAGCCAAGTCCCTGGGTTCATATTTCGGCTCCCTTTGGGAGCCCGAATTATTACTTAGTTCAATATGGGGGATATTCTTTAAAAAATCTTCTTTTTTTTTAGATCCACAGGTCAGAATCTTTGGATATTTGGTATAAGCTTTTCTTGGGAAGGGAAGGTGCAACTTGTTGAAATCAATTCCCTGGGTTGATATTTCGGCTACCATGTCAGGGGAGCACCTTCAGGCCCCCTGGGGCCTCTTGTTTTTAATTCCATTCAAACATATATATATATAAATTACTCACAGTGGCCAGCAGATGCATGGATATTGTATTCAAGTGAAGTGTGTGGTCATTTTGGTAATTCGATGTTTGTTTTATTTTTGTCCAAAACCAGGTGGCGCTTTCAATCTCATACTGAATGGGGTGATTTTTATCATTTCATCATTCGAAAGAAAGTTTATTTAATTCGTAAATTCAGTTATATTATGGGACCAAAAAAAGTTATTAATTAGGCCTACTGGGCACCGTTTCTTTTCTTGTGATTTCCGCCCTTTTTATTTTACACATTACACAGTGACAGCATTCAAGATTGTGCAATTAAATAACCGTGCATGTTCCGACTGACGATTATCTCATGTTCAGGTCAGTCGGTATTTTTAAATAACCTACACAGAGTTGTATTTTCGGTTAACCTCCGATCACTACCCGGTAGAGGGTATTTAAAAAATGACGAGTCAACATTTTTGCAGTAGTTTATCCAGGACGAAAATTTTCACTCACTGAGAACCTTGATTGACATATTGTTCTTAAAATAACAAAATTGCTGTTATGAATATTGTAATCTTGTTATTTGTTAAAAATTTGTGGTTTCAGTTTTATTTTCCAAAGATTTTATTTCATGTTGAATGAACCTTTTCAGTGCTGGAACCATTTATCTGATTCCTGAATGCATGTCTTTAATTTAACCCTCTCAAGACTGCAATGTGGGTTCCAAAGATTTTATTGATGCCACGAAAAAACAAACCCCTTCGATGCTGGATATGTTCATTTTCTGGTTCCATGGAATAAAGATTGATCATGAATATCTTTAATTTAACCCTCTCATGACTTAAGTGTGATTTTTCCAAAGATTTTATTTCCTGATCAACTCTTTCATAGCTGTGCATATATGTTTTTTTTCTGGTTTCTTGGAAACATTTATCTGATTCCTGTATGCATATCTTTAATTTAACCCTCTCAAAACTGCAATGTGTGTTCCAGAGATTTTATTGATGCCTTGATCAAACCTTTTTCAGTGCTGTTCTCATATGTTTTCTTCTGGTTTCTTGAAAAAAGTTTCTCTAATTCCTGTATGAATATCTTTAATTTAACCCTCTCAAGGCTTCAGTGTGGTTTCCAAAGATTTTATTTCATGTAATACTGTTAATGAAAACCTATTTCTGATTTCTTTAAAAATATTTTACCCCCAAAATAAGCCTCCATAAATTCTTTCTGTTTTGTTTATTTTTGATGCTTTAACCATTTTCACACAGACTTGAATTTACTGGTGGCAGTAAAAATTTTGTTTTTCTAGTTTAAAATCTTTCTTATTATTCAAAACCACTGGACCAAATTCATTCATTTATGGCACAGACCATCTTTGGAGTAAACCTTTTCTCCTTTGTTCAAATGAAGCTGCTGCCATCTTTAGGCTGGTGGAATTTACTCTTCTGATTTTCCCCTCCAAATTACTATATCCCTTAGGGTGGGGTTCATGCTTCATAAGCCTAATATGCTTTTAAAATTGTCTCTTTATAAGCCACTTGCAATAATGCTTAGATTTCTTGTTTAGAACTTACTTCAGTGATGCAGATTCACTTTTTTTTCAAATAAACTCAGTAAGTCAAAATTTGGGCTCCCAAATTTTGGGCTACACTTAATATTTCTATTTTCAGATTCAGTGAGCAGATGTGAACCATGTAGTATATAACTGGGTCATAAGTATTTCATTTATGCCAGAATTTTGGTTGGGGGGGGGGGGGGGGTAGAGAGAACCACAGTAGTTGAAAACAAAACAAAAATTAACAGAACAGAGCATGCTAGAAAGCTTTCCTGGGACAAGCAGAAATGAATGACCAAAAAAGTTGCCTTTGGTAGTGTCATAGCAAATCAAAAAATTGCTCTTGCTGCTGATCACTTACTGATACACTCATCTCTTTTGACAACTTGAGCCAGGTGAACGTTTTAGGCTCACTTGAACCTCTGGTTAGCTTGTCTGACTTTCAGCCAGGGGAGCAAAATTGATCACTCACCGTCTGTCGTCGTGAACATACATTTGTAGTGTTTGCATCTTCTCCAAAATCGCTGAACTGATTTAATTGAAATTTGAGATAATAGTTTGACATCGCATTTTGATTTTGTTGCAATCAAGTTGCCTTGCCTCTTGGTAGGGCCACGCCCAAAAAG